>OU612059.1:34643070-35328570 GCA_914767635.1 Melanostoma mellinum
CATATAGGCGTAAGTGATTACATAAGAACTTATTAAAGCCACACTGATCGAATAATCTAACCGGACCTTTGCAGTCAATTTGAAAAAAGTTGAATATTGTTTTTGAATTCTCAAATCTTTTTACTTTCTACGTTTACTCTTGAACATTGCGGGATGGTGCGGAACTCATATTGTAACAAACATTCTTATCTTCCGAGGTACGCTGAACTGGCATATTGAAAAGCCTCCATATAATGTCAAATATAATAAAGGCCCACATAATTTGCTATGCTTGCTTGAACGAATTGATTTTTTTTTTCCTAGTAGGAGTCTTTGTATAGCCTTTCGTTTTGGGGATACCTTCATGCACACTAATAATGTTGGAATTAGACCAGCAGCTCGCTGCTTCAGAGAAACCAATGAAATACATTTCATTATTTACATTTTCAATTATTGTTCAAGATATTCTATCAAGAAAAATGTCTTGCTGGTATTGCAAACGCTCTTACAATTTTTTTCATGTGCAAACTAATTTATCTTTTACTATCATCATAATTACAATTATTATTTTTATTTTTTTTATTACTAGCGACCCGCCCGGCTTCGCACGGGTACAATGCTGATACTAAATACACTACAGAAAATCTGTGAACATTTAAATTTGGAGTAAAACGATTCCCCTTTCCCTATACCATGAAGATTTCCTGCTATCTTTGGAATATTCATACACAATATTTTTACTTATTTACTTTTTACATACATTTCAACCTCGCAATTTTTAAATCTGTAATATCTTCGAAAATATTCATTTATATAACATGCTTTAAAGGGCAATTTTGATCTATATGAAATGCACAACGTATCTAATGTATTTAATTGGATAAGGAATGAAACTGTATCGTTTAAAATAACTTGGTAAATAACCCAAATTTTTTTTAATATGTAAAAGATAAAAATGGTTACTGTGTGCTATCCTTAGGATAGCTCTACTGTAGGTTACTCTACTGTAGACCAAGCACTCTCATTGATATTAACCGTGCTCAAGGTTCAGTTATATATATGTTTACTTTGTAGATTTAAGTCAGCCTTTGAAATCGTTGATCGAGATCTAATGTTTTTCAAATTTTCTGCTTTGGGACTACCTACCAAGGTGTTGAAAGCCTAGAAAATGTTGTATACAAACTGTGTAGCAAAAGTTTGGCCTGGGAGTTGTATGTCAGATTTGTTTGCAACATCCACAGGGCTAAAGCAAGGATGCACACTCAGTACGCTGTTATTCGCTTTGTTCTTGAACGATGCAGTGACATATTTAAATGGAGGAATTGCAATGAATGATCTTAGAATAAAAGTGTTGATGTATGCTGATGACATCGTCCTTCTAGCTAATACTCCAATTAAACTCCAGATGATGATCACTAAACTCGAAGAATATTGCAAAATTTGGAATCTCACAGTAAATCGGAGTAAGTCCCAAAAAATGGTCTACGGAAGAGTATAGAAGCAGAGAAACGGAAATTATGTGTGGAGGTGCGAAAGAGAACCAGTTGAGATTGTGGAGCGCTATTAATATCTTGGACTAACATTAACCTCAAATAACAACATGAAGGATGAAGGTGCATTTAAATAAAAAACTAAAGAACGCGAAACAGCTGGAAAACATTTTTGCAAAACGAAAAGATAAGTCTACGAGCAAAGTGCCAGATCCTTGAATCAGAACAATTCAACTATATGCACCACATTTATGGGAATACCAATAAAATGACTCTGTGGAACAGTTACTGCGATTTTTCCTGAAGAGTCTGCCTATGACAAGGCCCTCATTGAGACAGGACTCCCATCAATGTACATCATGACTCTGAAATTAAAAAAAAAAAAAAAATGCAGACAGACAGAATTTCAATACCCACTATTCTCGACATCACCGAAATGTCATATTTTTTTTCCTATTTAATATATTTTTGAAGTTGAAGTGAGCCTTTCGCAAGACGTTGGGTCAGGTTCACCCAAACATTTATTTCAACCTAAATAGGTAAGTAAGCTAATCAATATAGTGAAATAACTTTTCTAAAAATTTTTCATTATAGCTCATTTCAGGTCGCACTATAAAAAAAATTGGAAGTCCTGAATGAGCTTCTAGCACTCCTCTATCGAATATAGACCAACACGTTTCTGTGATTTAGAAAGACTGTTAAGTCACTAGAATTGAATTCCAAGAATGAAGGTCAAAATAGGAGCTCTATAGAACAAGTTGTTGAAGTTCTTAAGGAAAAAGGCTTTCAAAAAATCAACCTTGAAGAAAAATAACACCCAAAAAAGAAATTGACATCTCAACAAGCTGAAGTGCCCTTGCTTCAAAAGGAATATGCATAAATCTCTTCATTTCCAATCCGCATCCGCACCCATTTCAATTCTTGAGTTTTTTATCCTTTTCTTCATTATTCTTTTTTCTCTGGCAACCCTTATTTTTTATAAAAGAAAAACCAAGATACTCTCAATGTCTGAATTGTTCACCGAGTCTTAACGAGCAAATTGTTCCATCCGATTTGATCCTTCACTTTTTCTCTCCAGTTTCATGAACATTTTTCACTTCATCTGATTCCACTACAGAACTGTTCGCTCGTGCCCTCTAAAGTTTATGGTGTAGAGTCTCACCTTTGAATGGAAATTTAAAAATAAAGAACTCAAATTTAAAAAAAAAAATGCAAAAAAGGAGGAAAAAGTAAAGCATACTCCGCCATCCCAGCGTTATTATTAAATAAAAAAAGTAAAAATAAAAAGAACCCTCACATTCATCGATTATTTCCCCATTCTGTAGACGCCAATCTCCCGTATATCCTCTTTGCACGTCATCGGGCATTATATTGAAAGCTTTCTTTTAGGTAAATTCTTTCAACATTATCCCAGTACTTGTGTGGTTTTTCTGAGATTTTGTTTGCATCCTACCCCTTGAAAATCCCTACAGTCTACACGGTAGTAAACTGAAGTCGAGTATCATCCAGAAGCAACAGTATTTTTCATCGTCGTATATTCGGTCGAGCAACAGCAAACCAACCAACGGCAACGCCAACGCCAACGCCACAAGTCGAGAGGGTGAGAGCCATTGCGCGTTCAAATGAATCCTTTAAAACATTAACACAAGAAAAGATGTACCGTTATATCACGGTTCTGCAAAAGAGCGAAGGTCCGTCCATGGTGTGAACGAATTGAGTTTAAAATAAAAATGAAATTCAAAAGTCGAGGGTGTCCTGTTCATGTCCATGTCCGAGGAGGACAGACAGCAAGAGGATATTGGATGGCAGATGGACTCAATGAAAAGTGATATTGCTTGTAAATGATTCTGTAAAGAGCGAGCGGGTGGTGATATCTAGCCTGTACATGAAGAGCAAAAACGAAAAAAAAAACTGCGAACGCACTACAATACAAATAAGATTATTTGCACGTGTCGATACTGCTGTAGGTATACGAGAAGTGTGCCGAAAGAAATAGAAAAAAGATGATTATTGGATTCTAAAAAAATTCTTACACCCTTTTTTATGTTCGTTTAAGAAGTTGTTGAACTCGCGACGACCAGCTTTCGTGGGCGTTTATTTTGTATTCATTGTTGTGACAATCAAAGCCATTCCTAATTTCCTTCGAACCGTGTTTTTTTTTTTGAAAAATAAAAATGAGAAAATGTTCGAGGGGAGTTTTTGTTCATTTTTATAGAACTAAATAACAGATGACAAGGTGCTGCTGGACTGAAGTGAGCGCACAAAACCATATGACCTAATTTTGTAAATTGATTTGAGCTCAGCAAGGCGCATAGATTCAAATTTAGAATATTTTCGTTCCAATGATGGGGCAATAGTCGTTTGTTTATGTTTAAGAGAAGGGAAATCATCGTAGAATGAATTATATCGAACTGAAAAATGAAATAAAATGTAAAACAAATAATTGAGATATGTGGTTGGCGATATGTGGTTGGATGCAGGAAGTTCTTTACCTTTTCTGATCTGGCTACAATTTATAAGGCCTTCATCCGCCCAAAACTGGAGTATAACTCTCATATCTGGTCAGGTGCTTCTCAAACATCTTTGCGCCTACTTGATAGGGTACAAAATAGAGCGTTAAAAATGATAGGTGATAGTTCAATTGTAGAATCGATTGATTCTCTTGGACATCGTCAAAACGTTACCTGTCTCTCTCTTTTTTATCGCTTTTTCCACAAACAGTGCTCTAGTGAAATAGCCAGCTGCATTCCTCCCCTGAAACAATTTAACCGCAACACTCACCTCGCTAGGAATGCTCATCAGTTTTACCTTGAGCCCAACTTCGGGCGTATAGTCAAGTATAGAGATTCTTATTTTAGTCGCACCACCCGAATGTGGAATGCTTTACCTGGCTCTGTATTTCCCCTACATTACAATTTACAAGGATTCAAAAGCAATGTGCATCGGTGTCTCCTTTCAAATCCTCTCCTATTTTCCTAAATGCTCGCACTGTGTTCTATAACATTATAAGGGTAATCATAACCCCTTTATGTGTGCGCTTACTATAAAAAAAAAAAGAAAAAAACTAGGCTATTACAAGTTTAGTGCAAAAATTTGAATCTACATCTACATTATGTAGTCGTTGTGTGATGTTGCCGTGTCAGTGAGACAAGAGATTGGTCGAAGTGTGGAAAATATCACTGCCCTTTAAGTGCCGGTAGCAAATCAACCAGTTCCCACGTTGGCCATATGAACAAAGTCGAGTTCAATTTACAATTTTCATAAAATACTATCAACGCCTTATTGGGTGACCCGATACAAAGAAACCTATGTAAAAAAAGTAAAGCCAGAGCCGATATATCGTTGGAAGGGTCTCCCTTACATTCCAGTACATTTTTATACAATTCCTGCCATTTTCGTGTTGTGTATTACTCCAATAAGGAAATATTGTAGAATGCGTACCTAATTCAATGATGGGCATTGATACCGAACTATTATCGGCTGCGGCTTTTTTTCTTAAATAAAAAAGAGGAGGCCTACGCTAATCTTGAGCACACAGACCTAATTCCCTGTTCATTGTACTACCAGAGAAGCAGCCTTCCCTATATTGTGGTGAAATATGTTGTTGTTATATTATGAATATTACCACAAGGGCGGCGTCCATATGAAACTAGGTGGCTGAAGGAAAAGTAGTTGCCCATACGTCAGGCCTACCCACTGAACACTCTACGACTGCACCACGGACGCCCTGATTCTATGCAACTAATTCTACAACAACACGAGTGATTCCGCGGAACATGGCATGTCGTCTTCTTCTTCTTCTCATTCGTCACGAGCATCAGAATCAGAATCATAACAGAATCTACTATATATGACGAAGCAAACAGTCAAGAAGCATCTTTTGTTCTGCGCTACGTCGGACAAAGTGTGTCAGTTTTATCTATTATACCCCGAACTTGGCTTTATCGTTCCATAAAACTCTGCTGTGGTTTTCTATTGCCTATCCTTTACGTTTTTGGCCCACTCTTACTATTTCACTTTATTTGTGTGGTAAAAGAAGGGGTTGTCAAACACTAGTTCGTTCAAATAGTCCAGCATCTTTTTGCTCCATTAGATCGGTTTGAAGGACACCGGTTTATCCCGTGTTTATTCGCATTTATTCCGGCACTTTTTGAGCTCTGTCTTTCCCCTTTTTTATTGCTTGAAGATATTAGCCGCGTTTTATTATCACGATGATCCAGATCGGATCATTGATTTACTTGCATTAAAACAACAAAGCGAGATCCTGCTTTTTAGTTGGATCTATTTTTGTGATCTAAAAATTAGTTCTTCTATTTCACACAAGAGGAGACTTTCCATTGAAAACGTTGGTATCATTTCCAATATATCCAATAACAACAGTACTGCCACTTGAACATTTTTATCTGTGTGAAATGAAATATATTTTAGATAGATAGCGAGAAACTTCACATTTATTCATTTTTGTATAATACATGACATAATGAGAAAGTTTTACAAAACAAAACATATATTCGTGAAATTAATAAGAATTAGTGCAATAAAATATATATTTGACAAAGTGCATGAGTATCATATTTCCCTAAAAAAAAGAACAAAAAATAAACCATTGAAAAAAAAGTTCGAAGGGCAACTCTGCAACTCTTTTGAAAAGTCAGTTGAGAGAGCGAGTCTCTCACAACTTCCAACTGGAAATATGATGATCCAAAGCTGTTTTATTATCAAGATCTGATCCGGATTGGATCATTGTGATAATAAAACGCGGCTATTATTAGCAGATCCTTTTGCTTACCTTATTGTAGATCTAAGGCGTGTTGTCATGGCTTATCTTCAAGAAGTTCGGCTTTCCTATAATAAGGGTGATGATTGTAGAACCTTTTTCAGATGTGGTTCCCCAAATTTTTGCTTATTCAAAAGTTGAGTGATAAATCTCAATTAAATGATTTAAGTTGGGAAAGTCCTAGGGGGCCGTCCATAAAAAGCGTTCGCATGCAGGAGGAGCGGTCTCGCTGAGTTTGATAAGATGTGACAAGAGGAGAAGGGGTCTATGGCAACGTAACGTTCCCCGTTCATCAAACAGTTCGACTACAGTACATCTCTCGATTAGTTTTTTTAAATCTTTGTCATGATAAAAGTCATTCATTTCTTATTAGTAAATATACAGATATTTAAATGCATATATATTTCAAATACAATAAATTGCAACTCCATATGTTTACTATTGCCTACTTTTTTAAACATGAGCGCTGGCTCTTTGGCGCGGCTCTAGCATTACAAAATTTAAAAAAAAATTTAACACTTACAACTATCAGGCGCAAGGGTGGGGGGGGGGGGGGTGGTCTAAGCTTTTGCGACGTAATATTTTTAGCGGGTCACAGAAAGTGTGACAATGAGGGAGGGAGGGTAAAAAAAACCTAGTTTTAGTGCGACGTATTTTATGGGCAGCCCGCAGGGCCCTAGCGCAATAAATAAAAAGAAAATAAATTAAAAATATGAACTTTCTTCATATTTTTTTCATGTACGATGCCATTAAAAATTCTACAACATCCGAAATCTTTGACATTGAAAAATGAAAAGATTAGTTAAATTAGATAAAAACAAATTATCTCAACTACAAATCTCATCAACATTGAAAAACTCAATTATTCAGTATTTCAAATATTGAATTCAGGCGCAAGAAAATCATGAAAGCCTAAATTTCATAGACCTGTAATTTCATGCCGATTCCGAACGGCTGAGTGAGCAAGTGCTTTCCATTGCATTGTATTACTCTTAGAAGAATAACCATTTCCCCGCAAGGTTGACAACCCAATCATCTATTCATGAAATCAAGCCGCAGACGTAAGTAAGGAGAAATGCACAAAACAATATAATTTGCGGGCAAAATAAAAGAAATATGCCCTAAGAAGCTCCCCTGTATCACATCAGAGCTAGAACAATTTGATTCTGAAGAGATAGTTTTTTGCAAAGAGAGAATAAGCATGAACAAACATCCTGTTTTCCAGTTGAATAATGTACTCCACGCAATTCCTGTGTAGGTACTAATGCCTGAATCACAATGCCGCTTTCGATTCGGTTTCGGAAACCAGTATGCATTCTACATATATAACAATTTCGCTTTTGGTTCGTGTACAAGACAACGTAACATGGCTTCAACTCAAAGTAAAGATTTCGGTTTGGTTGAACTTTTCCACTGTAAGAAAACAGCAGCAAAATAATTACCTACGTCAATTCAAAGCGAATACAAAGCGATATACACGCAGCCGTAGTAGTTTGAATTTTGTAAGGAGTCTACTAACTATGCTGAAAATTAGGTTTTTAATTGAAATATAGTGTTTTGTAAGTGTTTTGCTTTCTTACGCACGTACAGTCATACAATCAACCATTCGCCATCTTGGACTCAGTACTACGACCTCAACCACCAGCGGTGTGTTGCATCATCGTCATAGCCGTTAAATTCCGACGAAAGTGAACACGCGCTGTCTCAACGTGTTTGTCAAAACTCAAAATATAGTCATGCTGCTGTCGTCGTCCAAACTTTGTCGATCTCGATCTGTGAGTCGAAATCCAATCCAAATTATATGAACTAAAAACTTTCTAAAAAAAAACATCTAAACCACCAAAGTGATGCAAGTTAGTTGTTTTTCCAAGTTATCACCTTTTGCGAGGAATTGGCAAGTCTTCCAAGAGCAGTTTCATTGCCTGCAAAGATCTTTTACGATTAGCCCTTGGGATTAGGTACAAACTAAGACCGCCTAGTTTTTAATCCCTCACAATGCATGTATTTTTTTTTTTTTTTTGGGAACATGACTCAAGTAAGTCTATCAAAAATTTAACTATTCTTGATATGAATTTTGGATGTTACCTTTTTTCTGGGAACTAAATCATATCCTGATTTAACCTTATGCTCTCATAGAACTCCGCAGCTACTTCCAAAGAACTCCGCAGCTACATCCGAAGAAAGGAACGATGAAAGGATTATTATATCTGTAGTGGTTTATTTCAGCTCAACAAAGCGTTGTGTAACATACAGTTGCGAATACTGTAAAGAAAAATTATAAAAAAAGAAAATGGAAAACAGAAAACCTCAAAGTGTAGTTTGAAAAAATAAACTTTGGATATGAGACCCCGGATCACTTAGTTTTCAAGACCAGTTAAAGTCCTACCCTCTACCTGCTCAGTTTTAGTCAAACGATTGCCTTGCCTAACTTCACTTTCAGGAATTGAAGATAGTCTCATTCACTCCCGTTTTAAAAAGTATCGAACTCCATGGTAAGAAATTTTTAATTTTTTGCTCAGAAAACATGTAGGTAGCGCCGCAGTTGCTTGATTTTTTTTATCAGAATGTCAAATGTCCTTAAAAAACAATTACAAAAGTCTTTGAATCTGGTCAGAGTTGAAATTTTTGATAAAAAAAAAGTAAAATCCAAAATTCCTAGTTACCCACATTATGCATTTGCAGGGGCTTATCGTGTCTTACAATACATCGCTTTATTCATTACATTTGCACTTTCGTTATCAAAAATTCGTCCTATTGTCTTACAATGGACTAAAAACACCATTCCTTAAGAATATGTTTCATGCTTCATTGTTTCATCTTTCGAATGATATCCACACGATGGAATTGCACGGCATCCGAAAAAGGAATATGCAGATGCACGACTGATAATCTTAATTCTTAACACTTTTTTTAAGGATATGATACAGTGTACTCCTCTCTTATTTAACGCTGACCCTCTTCTGCAACTTTTTCACAGCATTACCTGTAGTTTTGAAGTTTTGAACAAGCAAATATTCTGCAGATGCTGTGTTAAATGAATTCAAAACTCTTTCCCCTTGGAGCATTCTACATATTTTCAGTTCAAGTTAAGGTAGAGTTAGCTTTGTTTGCATTTTTTCCGTGCAGTTCTCTTTTGAAGCACAATAACGGTTTCATTTCCATAGTTCGTACAGCAAACTTAGTTGTTACAAATGAGAAAAGTGAAGCCGTTTACAGTACGTGCTTTGAATCTTTATTCAGCTGCGACAATAATTTTGGTTTGCCCCTCACAAAATCCAAAAAAAGCAGCATATTCCATGGCATTCAAACTGATAACTGAACCTTGCTTGGCTAATTCTTTTCCTTTTTGGCATTGCTGGCACTTTTATCCAATGTGATCTCTCATCAAAGTTGGTTCCTTTAAAAATAAACCACCGACTTCAGTTCATATCGATTTCTTCAAAAGCTTCATCTTCCCCTCGCATGACAACAAATCGAAACCACATTAATCAACAGTGTCTGCGACACCAGATAAAAAGTTCTTCAACAAACACCACAAACACCGTACCATCACATTCCCACCTTATACATACCTATTTAATTTTCAATCAATCATAAGATTTATCGTCAGATTGAATAAGCTGTCGACACCATTGACATAAAACAAAGATGACATTTGAACCACAAGGCCAAATAACATTTTTTTTATTTTGTGTTTGCCCCTCCCGTCAAGGATATCATGTTTAAGAAGATTTAAATATTCAAAAGCTGAAAGTGTTCAACCAAAACGAATTTCGATATTCAATGTAAGTACACCAAATTGCTGAGGGCGTAACAATTTCACAGCATCACCCTAACTTGCTGGCGTGTTTTCAATAGAAATTTTCCAATTGAACACTGCGGTGATACCCTGAAATGATAACACAATGCCAATCATTAAACTTAATATTATGTCCCTTTCTTCCCGGGAGACTTTCGAACCATCTCAGTGCTTCTTTCACCCATCATGTAACAAGACAAAGACTGCTCACGGACACTTAAGATTTTCAAACAACGAAAATAGAATAAATTTATTTTCCAATGAAATAAAGTGCCTTGATAGAATGAAGAAAACGGAAGCGAAAACAACAAGGCTGAAACCTAGGTTTACGAGTATGTACAACAATCAACCCATAGATACATTCTAAGTTCTATGTAGAGCGCATCACCATTAGCTTTAGAGTGCAGAAAATGCTTAGTAAATAACAAAGTCAGGATATAAAAAGAGGCAAAAAAACCTTTAACTTGAACAAAACTTTTTCGAGGAACTCTTCACAGAACGGAAACGACAGAACATGCAAAGAATGAAGATGGAAAAGTTTTACAAAACACAATCAACGCGTTGTGCTCGTCTTAGAGTATAGGCTAAATGAAGAAAAATCTGTGTGGAAAATATCTTGAGAAGAAGTTAACGTGTGAAATCCTATAGAAAGACTATTTAACACGGACGTTTTAATTAGATTGGCATGTACAAAGGAAAACCAAGTAAACGTTCTTCTGTCTATGTACGAACGAGTTTCATTCATTTTCTGCGGGGGTTAATTTCTCATTACATTTATTGAGCAACGAGGAATAGTTGTATCTCCAGTCTTTGAAAGAACTGAGTTCATCAATAGATTTTCTTTTTTCTTCGAAAAGGGAGTAAATGATGTCCGTATCGTAATGGTTAGCATTTTAGCTTATTTCTTGAGAGCTCAGAGTTCGAATATCAGAAACAAAAATCTGTTTTCCACGGTCATTGCCTTTTGCGTGGAAATGACAGAGTTTTCTTATACAGCCGTGCGGAATCGAAGAAAAATTTCATGTCTATGAAATGCGTTAGGCTCGAGGAATCCGACCTTTGTAGCGCAAAAATTATGAAAAATAGAATTTTCTCCCAAAAAGGATTTCTGACTCGATTCTAGCTCGACCAAATGGAATGGAACTTTCACCTCGAAAAATAGATGGTTGAAATATCTAAAATGGCAAGTCGGATCATTGTGTCATACCGGAAAGATTTAACGTATACCGTCACAGTAAGAAAAGATAAATTCCCTTAAATCACTTTTAGAAATTATTACTAAAAACTTTTCCGTAACGAACGTTGTGAACAGATATTCAGATTTTGTTAATATAATTTCATCAACAATGACAAATTTGGTAGCAAGGCTACGAGGCATTCCATTCGAGGGCGTCTGTTAAAGCTTCCATATCGATATTCGGAGAACATAATGATAACAACGGACCTTGTGATATTGGCTGATTTAGTGATTTTCTTTCGAAATTTTAACTAATCAATGAACTTTCTCAACAAAAACGTTGACACATCTGCTCATATGATATCTTCCCTAGTTTTCAACGTTATGAAAAATTTTGTTGCTCACAGAACGAAGAGTATCGCATTCAAACTGAATTCATGACTGAATTCGAACTAAGATGTGATTAGAGGCAGAGACAGAAGTTTTCGAATATTTAAAGATAATCTTACAGTAGGAAACCTTAATCTGTGTAAATGGGCCAGGAATTTATCTGTAACGCTCATATACACTTGTGGCCACGCAATTAATGCATTTTTATAAATGAGTTCTACATATCCATATACTTAATTCAAATTACAACAGAAACAAAACTTATTCAAATTCTAAATATTTACAATCACATTAATTAAAAAAAAAATAAAAAAAAAAAATTAATTCCATTATAACAATAGTCATTTCTTTAACAAAAAATTAATAATATATAAAATAGGTGTGGCCATATAATTAAGTCACCTAAAAAAAAATAAGAAAAATATGAAAAGAAGCAAAGTTTCTTAACCGCACCGTAAATATATAGTAGGATAGCGTTTATGTTTTGATACGGCGGATATTCTCCTTAGCATGGAGTCCACCGAACCTTTGCATTGCTCTACGCTCATATTTTTCTACTCTTCCTGCAAAATACTCCAGAGAGTTGGTTAGTTTTTTTGCAGCAACTTTTTTGAGAATGTCCCCAAATTCTCTATGGGGTTTAAGTCCGGTGACTGCGCTTCCCACCACAAAACAATCACTCTACGCTCTTCAAGGAAAGATTTCACAACTCTTTACATGTGTTTGGGGTTATTGTCGTGCTGAAAGATTCATCCTTGGGGTAATAGGTTCTGGTAGGCGCCGAGAAGATTTGTGTCCAGTATATCCCGGTAGTCAACTGCTGTCATTTACCGTTTATTTGACACAGCGGACCGACACACCATGGCTTGTGAAACACGCCCAAGCCATTATAGAATCGCCGCCATGCTTTAAGGTCTTTTTGGTGTATTATGTGTTCAGCTCAGCAATTGTGGGACGTCTAACATACGGTTTGCCATCATTTCCATACATGTTGACCTTTACCTCACACAACATTTGTTGATGCAAATGTAAGACAAAAAAATGTTTTAAATCTTCTAAAAATGCAATGACCTAATTGTATGGCCACAAGTGTACATAGAGTCTAGTTTCCGCATGACCGAGGGCAAGCTACATGTCTACAAGTGATGAACAACCTGTGGAATTGTGAGCATTGCACTTGTTAAAGATCAAACAAACTTTCAGCTTTTGTTACAGAAATTTTTTACAGTTGTCATAAATCACTTGAACTAAATGTACTCGTAGTTTTGTAGTACATGCCCCCGAAAGTATGGCGAAAAATTATTATGTTATGTCTAAGAGGAAGCAAGAACTTTTGGTCTTTAGCTTAGAACATTATGAATCCTACAAAAGCATCGATCCCAATGCTCGTTTTTAATAACTCTCCTTGTGCCAACTCCATTGGCAAAGCCAATTTGCTAGCTACTCAATTTACTGCTAGCTCGACACTTCTTAATAGCATATCGGCTTCACCTGAACTTGAGACTCTAAATAAATCCGTTGATTCAGATGTTATCCCTCCCATTAGAAGAGGCTTTTTATCAAGACTATTCTTCTCTGCTCTCCTAAAGCAAATGGAAAACTGTATTTGTAGCTAGAACAGAAACTTTAAAAGGCAAATCTTCATCCCCTTCGAATTATCGTTCAATTGCATTAACGACTCTTCTCTCCAAGATCATGGAAACGATTAGAATTACTCGACTCTCATGAAATGTCTAGAAGAAGGAAAGTTTCTCGACGAATGAGAGTACGGCTTTTTAGTGGCAAAGTTCCACTGGTGATTTGGGGGCATATCTGACTAAAAAGTGAAACCAATCTTTCTCTTCGTTAGAGATTATAAGATTATATCGATTAATAATTTTAAAGCATTTGATAAAATTTGACATCAAGCTCCATAATCGAAAATTCATGCTTTTCGTATCGAAGAGTCTCTCCTTGGATGGATTGGAAATTACCTTTCGAACGGTTCAATATAAGTTTTGTTGGATGGTTTCAAGTCTTATACATACTTCATAAATGCTGGTGTACCCCAGAGCTCCGTTTTATCTTCGAATCTCTTACTTATTTTCATAAACGTTCGCATGTCTGAAATTTCTAAGCTATTTTGCTGACAACTCGATCCCTCAGCTTCAGAAATTCGTTTTTAAGTTTAAGTGACTGCTCTTAGGATTTGGAATTGGAACGGTTGGGAATGATTAGCTCAATGACTTTGACAACCACCACCCTTATTACTTTAGGTAAAAATGTAAAGTAATAACGGTGGTTGTGGATAGCACGTCTGCCTGTTAACCCAGAGGTGCATGGTTTGAATCCCAACAGAGGCAAAAATGTTTTTACACGGGTATCGCATATCGCGAGGAATTTGCAAGTCCTCCGTTAATAAATTCATTGTCATGAAAAGCGCTTTTTCAATTAGCCGTTCGGAGATGGCAGAAAATTGTAGGTCCCTTCTTTTCCCTCATAAAGCATGGTGGTGAGAAATACGCTAGGCTCTGGGGTTCCTCGCTCTGTTGCGGCACCCTATTTATTTATTTTATTTATTTTTTTCATAAAAGGTGGTTAAATTTTAAGGGTCTATGTTGCATGTGAAACACACACAAAAGTCAAGTAGCTTTATGCATTTAATTTTTCCATTCTCAATTTCTGACTAACTCAATTTAAACAATCCAGCTCATTAACGCTCATTATGAAAATAGGCGTTCGAATCAAAATTCGTATCGTGCACTTCGTAATTTTTTCCTTCAATTTAATCGTCCAAATGTGAAAACACCAGTGTATGCTCGCTGATGAAAATATTGCTGTTATTGGCTATAGTGTGACTGAAGAACAGTTCACTTCAACTATCGTCGCCGTAGCCGCGTCGCGTCGTGTCTAACAATTGCACCTCTCAGTCACGTCGTTGATGAACATTAAGCATAAGGACTTGCATTTTTACGCTTACAAAGTGCAATTGACTGAAGAACTAAAGACTTTTGAGCATTTCAAGTCGTCAATGATTAGAATCGTGGTTCGTGACAAGATATTGCAGCAGTGGATGATAAATTTTCGGAGAAAATCATCTTCAGTTATGAGGCACATTTTCATCTCAGTGGATTCGTCCATTATCAGAATTGCCGCATTTGGGCGAATGATAATCCAAGAGAGTCGAAAAACCTATGCATCCACAAAGAGTGACTGCTGATGCGGTTTATGGGTTGGCGGCATCATCGGGCCGTATATTTTTCAAAATGAGGCCGGTCAGGCAGTTACTGTGAATGGTGTTCGCTATTTTGAGATGATAAGGAACTTTTCATGACCCTGTGGGCGATATCTGGATTCAACAGGACGGTGCAACTTGCCACACAGTTAACGAAACAATGGCTCTTTTGCTGGACAAATTCAATAGTCGTGTTATCTCACGTGGTCGCGACGTCAATTGATCGCCAGAATAATATGATTTGACACTGTTACGTTGGAATTCTTTCTTTGGGGTTATTTGAAAGAAAAGGAGTACATCGATAAGTTAGCAACAATTCAAGAGCTAAATGATGAGATAATTCGGCACATAAATGGCATAGAACCTCAATTATGCCATTTGGCCGATACTACTTCGGTACTACTTCGATGCGTAAATTATTGATCGACCATGTCTCTTCAGGCAGTCTTCTTCTTTGTCGCGCTTCAAAGATCATTATTTTTGTTTTATCTATGTTTATCTGAAGTCCCCATGTTTAACAAAACGTATTCAGACGGTTAATTTGAAGCTGAAGCGTGAAAGGATTGTCATCTGCATAGAGAAGAACTTTAACAAGATTATCGGCGAAGGCTATTCCTCCTGGAAGTACTTCAGATATGTCATCAATAAACAAGGAAAACATAATTGGGCTTAAGATGCAGCCCTGTGGAAGACCCATTGTCGTATCAAACCAATTAGAATGTTGCGATCCATCCCAAACCGCGGCGGTAGATGACTTTAAAAACTCGGCGTACGTTAGTAAAAACTTTTTAGAGATTCCCAAGGACGAGAGTTTGTACATCAAAGCCTGTCTGTTTACTATGTCAAAAGCAGCTTTAAAGTTCACAAAACATGCGCAAGTATTTTTTCTTCTTATCAATGGACTTTCTTGCAATACTAGATAATGCGAAGATATGATCCAGCGTTGAAAAGCCAGAACGAAAACCTGCTTGAAATTTACTAAGACTGTTGGTGTTTTCCAACCAATCCAATTCGTTAGTCTCTCGTATAAAATTGAGCAAAAATTTTAATTAAGGAATTAAGGATTGAGATTCCTCTATAATTTTCAGGATTACTTGAGTCGCCTTTCTTGGGAATAGCAAAAATAACTGATCTGTTTAATCTAGGTGGTACAAACGATTCATTGAATAGCCTGTTGAAGTTGGTTAAAACATAGGTTTTTAAACCATCAGTACTATATTTGTAGAACTCAACCGGAATACCAACTGTTCCTGGAGCTTTGTTGTTTGAAATTCTACTCAGACTATAGATTCCAGTTCATTCATTGAGATTGGAACATCGAAATCACTCGAAAAAAATTGGGAATTGCGTAGGAAAAAGTTAGTTGGCTCTCATCTGCCGACAGAAGTGTTTTAAAATGAGCAGCAAGAGTCTCAGCATCGATAGCATTCAGATTCTCCATATTTCGGTTACGACCTCCCAATTCACGCACATTGTTCCAGAAGTCCTTAGAATTCTTACAATTGATTAATTTTTTTACCAATAGTATCATAATAAAAAGAATTGACTGTAATTTGTGTTTTATTCAAAATCAACATCGGCCCTTAAAATTTAACCACCCTTTATAGGCGGAGTTTAACTCAGTGCTTGGACAGCCTAATGCTGTCTTCAACTAACAGGTAGACATGCCTTGATCTTCGGACATCCGGTAAGTACAGAGATTCATGTTTTGTAATGTTTCAACCCGATTTGTGGTGTGCAATGTCTTTCCGATCAACAAAAGTTCAAATTGGTGTCTTCTACTTAATCCTTTCTTATTTATTTAAATGCTCGCAACCTTTGTTTAACAATACTAGTTTTCATAGCCCCTTGTCGCTCGCTGGAGATAAATTACAGTGGAACGTCTGTTTCATCTTGGTGTTTGAGAACAGCAACCTCACAAGACTGCTGCACGCAGAAGCAAGCTGAAGCTAACAATGGTTTTCGAAATTTTCATTGGTTTAACAAAAAGGTTTTCTTAATCTGCATCCCAGATCCCAGTCCACTCGCATCTAAACTCATCTCAGCTAGAGTTACTTTTTACACTCAAGAGAAGATAAAAACTCAAAGAATGACTAAGGTTCTGTGTTGTCATTATTTCATTTATTGTCATTGTAGGGCTTTGGTGCAATTTTCAAGCCAATCAAACACTCAATTTGACATGGGTAAACGAAATAAATCCAACTGATAACTCAACATAATATAGAAAACTAAATAAAAAAGAATGTCGTTAAAATAAGACAGCCGTAATCACACTGCTCTGTGTTACACAGAACAGCAAAAGGACTACAGTCATAATATGTTGGCGGCGGCGAGCGAGTGATTCAAGTGAAAACATCGTCAATCATAGAAATGTCAACATCTTGACAAGGATAATAATGTGATGAAATGACTGTATGTAATTACATATTTGCCCTTCCGAAAGATGTCAAGGAACAGGGTAGATCTCAGGTTAAGATCCAGACAATCAAATTGAAAGATATAAAAGTTTGTTTTCAATTTGCAGCAAATATTCCATTCATTGCGAGTTGTTCTTATTTGTTTTTTCCTCTCTTTTATTTCTTTTCTTTCTTTTTTTTTGCCATAGTTGATACTGTAGGTTCATAAAAATACAACAAAAACGACACTAGCAATCTTACCACAAAATTGTCAATAAATATCTTGACGTTATTGTTTCTTCTCATTGCAGTAAATCTCTGGGTTTACGCCGAATTTCCTTTTAAAAGCACTTAGTGTGGTTCATGGAAGGACAGGCACGAAGTACTTTTGTGGCTTTTCTTCATTCACCGGTTAATTGATTAGGAAAAATGTTTTTCTCTTTTTTTTTTTTTGTTTGTTGAAAGCGCTCATAAAGGTCTTGACAAAGGCGCGTGGCGTATAGTAAGCTTGAGAGAAGGCAAAAGAAAAGACAAGAATGATGTTCAGGTGTTGTTCACTCCTTTAGTTACAATTTGCCGGTGCTGTGCTGTGTGTCATGAAAATATGACATTGTAAGAGTTTCAATTGGAGGGGTGGAATTGGGAATGGTTTTAGGATGGCGTTGTTGTGTTGGTTTGTTTTAGTTTTGCTTTCCATTCCTTAACTGAACAGAAGGTTTGTTGACTTCGATGGAAGGTGAAGTGTTGATATAATGCTGCTCTCGTTATGAGTAGTGGGCCTTATGACGGACTTGGAGAAAAAAATCTTTTATTTTTAGAAATAAAATGAAATTTATAACAAAATTTTACCTTTCTTTCTTCTCTTATATCCTTTAGCAAAGAGAGAAAGGGGACTTCTTTGAGTTAGTTGAACTTTTTTAATGCATAGGCATTAATAATCTCTTTCATGTTATGAAATATGTTTTTTTGTCTTAACTCAGCAATTTTATAATCAGTTAAGTGGCTCACTTAATATATGCCCATGTCACTGTGCAGCTCATATAGCTCGTTGTTGTATCTTCTTCTACACACATTGCATTGCCTTCGCAAATGACCAAGGGTTTCCTCATACGCTTCCAATAAGTTCCATGCTTGCACGCCGTAAGCCGTAAGGCAAGACTGTGATGACCAAGGCTACCTTGGTTTTTATAGAGAAGTTTTTGTTTCTCAATTTGATGAGAGAAAGGCAAAAAGAGATGAAATGAAGGAAGCAAAGGGAGCCATATTAAGGGGTACTTAGAATGCAGTACCAAGGTAGGGTGGGTATAGCAATTTGTCCACAGGCAAACTAACAGTATTTCCTAAGCCTGGCATGATTTTTGTTTTTGAAACAGGGTTGATTGGGTCAAGTACCTGCCCCACCGACGAGCTAATAAGGGAACTAGCATGCCAGCAACGACCCAAATAGGCCGAAAAAAAAACCGTTCCAAATGGCCAAAGAATTACCGTTTGGCAAGAGTTATTCTCCGTTTGATTTTCGCACTGATGCTGTTGTCCGTGTCTATAGCGAATCCTAGGTAGACGAAATCGTGTTCTACTTCGAAGTTATGTCTGTCTTTTGCGACGTTTTGTCCTATTCGTCGATGTTCTGTGTCCTTGTGTAATGACAGCATATACTTCGTTTTGCCCTCATAAACCATGAAACCTATTTTTGCCGCTTCTGTTTAAATACTCGCAAAAGCACCTATGAAACCTTGCATTTTCTTCCCATTACGTCATTATCGTCGGCGTTTGGTTGCATGGGGGGTGCAGCCACAAGTGGCAACACCTCACTCAGATCACAAGGATCCATTGTGCTCTCCGAGGAGGTGGGAGGATTGGAGAAGTAGAGGGTTGGGTTGGTAATTGGTTTATTGGGATAGGGAACCCCCACTGAACCATTTGGAGCCCTGAGTAAATTTCAGGACGTTGCTCAATGGGAGATTAGAGATGTAGCCCAGTTCGTCGAAGAAGTATTCTTCTAGGGGCTTTTTTTATAGTATGGGCCAAGCTAGCACACACAGAGGAAGTGGAATGATTCTTCCGCTGCCTCCTCATCGTGGCATCCTCAACATAAGTCGGATGTGCTAATGTTCATTGTCATCATGTGGGTACCCAACTAGTTGTAGCCCGTGAGAATGTAAATCAACAGAGAAAGCCGAGGTCTGCTTAGCTGGAGTAGAAATTCTTTCTTTTCATGGAAATGTCTGGTCTAATGTGTCTGGAGACTCGGCATGTTTCTAAAGATGATCACCTGTCATCGGCAGTTTTTGAAAATAGTTGCTTCATTCTGTTTTTTTTTTTTTTTTTCTTGCTCTAGTGTCTTTAGAACTGAGGTTTTCGTTTTGCTGAAATTTGAGTGCAGACCCGATTTTAGCCAGCTTATCCGCCATTTCACTACCGATTATGTCACGATGTCCTGGAACCCAGGTAAGACTTACTGTGTTTGTTTCACTGGAAAGTCTAAGGTTGCTGCGACAGCTGTCTACTAGTCTGGATTTTGTGATAATGGATGAGATAGCTTTAATGGCCGGTTGACTGTCTATGAAGAAGTCAATAATTTTGTTGATCAAGTTTTGCGAAACTAGGTGTTTTGCGGCCTCGCACACTGGGAGTACTTCTGCTTGAAAGACAGTGCAGAAGTCGGGAAGTTTTATTGATCTTTTCATGGAAGGGTAATCTGTGAAGATACCTGATCCTACCCCGTAGTCCGTTTTGGAACCATCTGTGAAGACGGAAATGTGATTTTCTTTTGTAACCCTGCATGCAAGCCTTTGGATTTGGAACTTCTGGATGAGGATCTTATCCCTGCAAGTGATGAAGTGAACATCCACTTCTGTGCTGACCCGGGGTCAGCATACCACCGTGGCTAGGAGCCACCAACCCCCACCCTCACCCCTCTCCATCAAAACACAGTGACAATCGGACTTGAACAAGCCGAGAGAAGAAAACGACAGACGAGGAGAATAACCAACCACAGCAACAATTAATTTTAATAATTATTTTTTTTTTTTTTCATTTACGTCAATGTAAGAACGTTAGGCCCCCTCTGTGCCAACAACATATTAATACCCACATTGTTAACTTTAAGTAGATCTAAGCAAATTGTACATATTATATACTAAGTTCAATAAAAATTAATGCTAATGCCTTTGGATTTTGGCCATGGTCGTAAGGTTCAAAGCCTTCTCTAATGATGGCCACCAGACTAGACAGGCGTATGTGAGGATTGGTCTTGTTATGGATGTATACATCCAGTGAATAGTTTTGGGACCAGGTCCCTATTTTTTCCCAAAAATTCTACTACAAGCGTGGAAACCGATTAGAGCTTTCCTTTCCCTTTCTTTAAAATTTTCTTTCCAGTTAAGTTTACGATCAAGGGCAATTCCGAGAAATTTTGCCGTACCAGGTAAGTTTATTGGTATACCATTAAGGGTGGGTGAGAGTATATCTGGAATGTTACGTTTTCTCGTAAACAGAACAAGTTCTGTTTTTGTAGGGTTGACATTTAGTCCAAACATTTAGTCCAAAAGGGTTGTTGTGAATTTTCATGACGTCGTGATGACGATGTCATCAGCATAGGCTACGGCTTCCATTCCGCTCCTATCAAGTTTAACCAGGATTTGGTAAACTACTAGGAGCCAGAGTAGCGGGGATAACAGTCCTCCTTGAGATGTACCTCTACAAATTTTTGCTTTAAGGGTGCTTCCACCCATTTTTGCTTTTACTATTCTCCTTTGGAGCGTCGTCGGTCGGCGTAGACGAGTAATTGTACAGACTTTTGAAAGATTGTTGCTCTGGATCTAATATTTGAGTTCTTTATAATCTTTTCAAGTATGATGTTGAAGAAATCGCATGATAGTTTGTCGACTTGCCTAAAACATCAAAGTTCTCTGTGAGTTCTTTACCGACCTTGAAGGAGCAGCGTGAATTCTCCAAAGTCATCCTACATAGTCGTACGAATTTTGCAGGGATGCCGAAACTAGACATGGCTCTGTACAGCTCGTCTCTGTAAATACTGTCATACGCGGCCTTGCAATCGATAAAAAGATAGTGAATATCGATATTACGTTCTCGGGTTTTTTCCAAGATCTGTCGTAATGTGAAAATTTGGTCTATTGTGGACTTCTCTGGTCTAAAACCACATTGATAAGGACCTACCAAGTTGTTGACGTGGGGTTTCAGACGTTCACATATTACAGCAGATCTTATAAGTTAAGGAGGCTTATCCCTCTATAGCTGGCGCAATTGTGAGGGTCTCCCTTCTTTAGGATCGGGCATACGATACTGAGGTTCCATTCATCCATCATGCTTTCTTCCGAACATATCATGCAGATCAGCTGATGCTTTTTCCAGATCCTTAGTAGTGACTCTATGGGTTGAGTACGGCCTTTGCAACCATGGCAAGATCTTCTTGCCAATTAGTAAAACTTTCGAACATCATTTCTGTTATGGAATCTATCAATATCATCAAACGAGCGCTTCTCATGCTACCTCATTATCTTTTTGAGAATTCGGTGTTCTTCCTTTTCTTTCTCCTTGTAAAAATCGCTATATCGGTCGCAGCACTTCTTTTCCTTTGCGTCAACATTTGTTGTGCTTTTCGTTTGACTGCATTTGCCTACCTGCATCGTATAATCCATTGAGGATTGCTAAGTTTCAACAGAAAAAATGATAATAGAGAGCTGATGACAGCAGTGGGTGCACCGACGCAAACATTGTTTTTAACCCTTATGAGGTAGGGTGCTTAGTTTGGGCTGTGGTTTGAATTCCTGGGCATTGACTTTGTCTTTAGCCATCCGTTTCCATTTGTATGTCGCAACCATGAGGTTAAAAGCATTATTTAAATCGCCTTATTTCCATCCTTACTTTTATGCACTGCACTGTAAAAATAGCGAACGTTACTACTCCGTAATATGCAATGGACCGGCAACTGGTCTGAGTGCTCCAGTTTGGTTCATTCCTCCAAATGGAGGAAAAAACACATGAATTCAGGTTAACTAGAAAAACAGAATTCACTTACTACACAAGCTTCCAATAGAATATTGAATTCAGTGAATTTGATTGCCATGCCATGACAGAAGCTAAGGCAATCTGACTTCAAGGATGGCAATAATGGTGCTCCAGTCTTTTTATTTTTCCATGCTATTTTTGACTGTAATATTTTAACACAAAAAAAATTTTAACGCTCGACTCTATAAAAGGAAAAACCTAAATCGGTCTTCGTCTGTAATCTGCTTCAGTTTTTTTGATTACAAAACTCATTACAAATTCTAACAAATCGATAAAACTTCAACGATGCGTGTTTTCAATTCGATGGCAGAATAGGAAGAAACCCAATCAATCATGTTTTGATTCAAAGGACCTTCAATAGGTTAAGCAATTCCAGTTCATATGTCATCAACGAACATCGCATACACCTTTCTACCTATAGGCAACTATGTTTGATACGGAGTACCTTACATTTTTTTTCCTGTTTGCCAAAAGAATTTGCCAAAATTAGCTTCCAGTTCCTTTTGATCCCTTCAATTTATTTACACGTAATTTTTTTCCAACCACAAAGAACACCAATTTCGTAAACGGAATCGAACGAATCTTTCTGTGAGTCTGTTTTTGAGAGAAGATTACCTTTGCTCTAATTAACGGAAATCGTATTTTTGATATTTCTCTTTCAAAATCTTAAATATATATGTTTTCTTCCTTTTTTTGGTTATATCCTGTTGAAACGACTCGTGGGACAAATTTCTTCCACAGAAGAAAAAAAAATTGAGATAAAGTCAAACCCCTTTTCGAGGTAATAAAATGAAATGAAAAGTAAATCGAATTCAGACATAAAAGGTGATCTCATCGGATGTAATCCTTTTCTGTTAGGATATCTTCTTAAAGGTGTCATCTAGAATGATGACTGAAGAGGATGGTAGGAATGGCTGAGGTATAATTTTGTGTTGGAAATCGCAAAACTTCAGTCGTTTCAATCCTTCTCTTCAATAAGGTGTAGGCATAGGTACTATATTTGTTTGCTGCTCTACACACACAATACCGTAAATAAGAAAGAAAAATTGCTATCCGCATGTATAACGGATGAAGGGACTTATTTTTATTTTTAGCGCTGCGATTTGACGGAAAAAGTTTTGCCACAAGAGGGTTAAAGGCTAGATAATGTTGCCCTTAAAAGTTGTTGTATCATTTTCTTTTCGCTGTTCTATCACTCGCTGTAAGTCTTCTGTTGGCGCAGCTATGTAAATGAATTTGAATAAAACATTAAGTTAAGCCCATGTTGTGTGATGGTGTTTACTTTTCCGTCTTATGGTCGGGTTGTGGTGAAGGTGATACTCTCGAATGAAATAACAAAAAAAACAATGGCTCACGTTCAGTAGTAGGAAAAAACTAGAACTGACACTCCGATTTAAGGCCAAACTGAGCTAATTCTGATGGCAATCGTGGCCAATCCGAAATCTTTTTTGCTTTGTCGCAAATTAGAATAACTTATCAAAATTGTATGCAATTTTCTTCATTTCAGGTCATTCTTCGTTCTAATAGGAAATTGTCAGTCATCATCAAGGACAATCAATTATCCAAGCTAGGCCTGTTTTTGTTAAATATCAGCACTTGTCGGACCAACCACATAGCCAGAAGACGCACAGACTCTCTTGGTTGCCGATGACTCCCTCACATATGCCAAGTCAATTTTTTCGGCTACTTCTATAAGCAGCATGTGCTCACATACTGTTTCCCTACTTAGTACTCGGCAACAAAAACCCATTACGAACAAGCTAGCAGTTTTCGAGCGGAGGATCTGCACAGGATTACACTACGACAGGGTACGAAGGAAGCACGTCGGCAGCAAGAGACTATATGAAAAAATAAAAATAATAAAACTCGAGAGATACCTCATCAAATTCAGCCGTATGGATGTCTGCAAAAGACGACTGACCACGTCAACCAAGACATCCCCACCAGCATCAACGGTACTTTTTAGCTTTTTGTGTTTCTGGATGAGATTTTGTTACTGCAAATGACGAAGAGAGCATCAACTTGAGGTCAGCTCACCATCCTGGATGAGAGCCATTCATCTACATTGATTGTTGTGTTATGTAGAAACGTAGACAAGTTTCTTATTAACTCGATTTACTAGCAATTATTCACACATTGAGATGTAGACATGGCATGCGCCAATAACCTGCCCGAGCCGGACCTTGTGTGCTACTCCAAACATCCGTCATAATCATAACCAAATTCGATTTACATAAAGCACTTACTGAAGAAATGTTGAGGAACTGGCATCTTCCCCAAGATATGTAATAAAGTTTGAGCTCAAAAGTTAGCTCCTGGCTTTTAAGATTATTGGTATTGTTAGATTAGATCATTTTCGTTGAAATATTAGTTTTCAAACACACTGCGAAATTTGGACAAAGATCTCTTTGAGCTTACGACATTTTCAGTGCTATCAGAGTGTGCTTTTTTCAATTTCTTTTTCAACAGGTTACGTAAGGTTAAATGTGTCTGACGTATGGAAAATGACTGACACACTAGGTTTACTCAGATAGTGCCGGACAGTTTTCTCTTCTTTTTCCAATTTGAAGCTGTTGTAGAAGTCATTTCATAGGACATTGAGCCTTGTGTCTGGTGTTATTACACCGACTACAATAACAAACCATTTGTATGCTTTAAACCTAAATTTTGACCAGATTCTTTTGGAAGACAGGCATGCTGGGGTGATTGTTTGCCCAGTGTGTGTATCCCCATAACATCATCCTTTAGCATGAGTTCACAATAAGCAATAGGTATGCCAATGCTCATCCCGTTGGTGACATTAGAAATTTAGTTCAATTTCTGGTGAGTTAATCGAACTTGCAGTTGCTTGGATTGTGTCTTTACTCCGACACTCGGAAAATATGAAAGTTTAACTGTTCTGTAATTTAGAAATGATCGATATTTGGGGCTGTGATATCCATAAAGGTATCTTGGCTTTCCCTATATGATGCGGATGCTTGACGTGAATACTATGTTTTCTCCGTTGGGAAGACAGTATACTTCTACAGCGGCTTAGGAGGCCGAATAAGATACTTATATTTAGCTTGTCAGAGTACACCCAACAATTTTCAAGACATCGATATATGTAAAAAGTCAATTCAACCATTTCGCAGATTTTCTTTTGTAAATCTTGGTAGAATGGTGAAACTCTTGTTGGAAACCGATAGGGAGGTGCTGAAGTCAGATTGACTTTTGGAATTTTTCCGAATGTATTGAGAGTAATGCATTTATACGATTTGCTGCTCCGGCAGCCTTTTATTTGCTGTAAATATGAAGTGGTGTGAGATTTGGAAGACCGATAGTCCGCGCTGAGCTGCAGCGTCCTGACACTTTGCAGATCAGTGCACGACCATGCCCTAAGTCAGCAGTAAATGAACAACTGAGAGTTCCACTGGCAGATGTGAAGGCAGATCATAAAAAACAAAAAAAAATTTAAAAAGAGGGACTTTGCTTTTTTGGTATGTTTGACTTCCAGTTTACTTTGTTGACAAGGATAAGACCCCAAATTCGCTTCGTCTGAAAGTTAATGGAGTTCCATTTATCGACACAGTATTTATTTCTTAGTTCTGTATTTGCTTATGAAGATGATTAGTTCAGTTTTGTGGGGAATCGACATTTCTTAGATCACTTGAGTAGTTTGTTTGTGTTGATTTGTGTTTATCCACTTCGAACCGCAATAACGAGGTCATCAGCGTTTTTCTAATACTTTCATTTTTTCAGTTTGCAGGATCACTGGAAGTTGATGACTAGGTATATATTTCAGAGAAGTGACAACAGAACTCCTACTTGCAGTGGCTTCTGCTGACAGTTCTTTTAGTAGAGAATCCTTCTAATGTTGAAGTAAGCTGTAATCCTTACTGTGCTTCAGTACCCTTGTAACTGCAGAGAAACTATCTTTAGAAAATCTATTTTTAATGCTTTTCAAGGATGCCACAAATAGTCTTTGAAGTTATGAACCATAAAAGTATTGGAACAGTTTTTTTTTGTCTTTTTTTTTTTGTTTTATTTTTATCTTACTGTTCCGAAAATTTGTTAATGTGAATTTTTATTTTCTTTCAGGCTAAAATCTCATGTACCAGCTATTTCCTTAACTTCCTTCATCGTTTGTTCAAAAAGCGATATAAATTTCACTAACCCTTATTGCCTCATTGAATATTATGTGGCTCATATCTTCCATTTGTTGTGACTATTCTCCCCCTCTCTCCTATGCAGCAGCTGAAATGCAATGCTGCTTCGAATGACTATGTCACTAGATAAATGGTGATCTACAAATCGCCTCCTTACAACACACAAAATTGGTTGTTATCCAAAGACCAGTTGAACCGCTTTTCGAGGAATCAATTGTTTTACCCTTTCCAGTTTTGTCTAAAAGTAGGTTATCACACTTCAGTTCGTTTTCTAATGAACTCTTTATAAGTAGCGCTCAACATGGCTACTGAAAATAAAAAAAATTACAAAGTTCTCTATCAATAAAAAAATAGTCCTCCACGAAAGTTTCTTCCACACATGCAGGCGAAAGAACACAAAACTTATTCCTACAAAAATATGAACAAAACAAAAACTTTCGAACAAAACTTTTTCTATCCACTGAAAAACTGTGAATACCCTCTTCCCGGTTACTGCCACGTTGCCTTGGCTGCACAGGCTGTGGCACACAATCAAAAATTCGAAATTCGTCAATTTTAATGCAACATTTTGTTAAACTAACATATAACTGATTTAAGTTAAGTTTAGTCCTGACTACATGTGCCCTCGAGTATATTTCAATTGTCCAATTGCATACACATTTCTTATTAAAAATGTAAGGATCATCACAGTAAGTTGGATGAAGTTTAAGGGCTTCATAGATGTGAACTTATTGTGAAATAGATGCAGTTTTTCAATGATTGTCAAACTTTTTCATTTGCAATGCTGACCGAAAACCGATTTAACCAAAATTTGCAAACTATGCGCACATTGCACAACTTTTTCATTGTCTTTATCCAGCAGTAGTTGAGCGAGGAGCTATCGCTTTGAAGACGATGACTATTGCAAAGGACAACTACTACTACAACCAGAGTTGGCTCAATATAATGTAGTACCTACTCAAAACGTGCATGTTTCTGTATTTTCTGTCAAAATATTTTCCTTAGGTTTTCCAATGCGAATTCATTTGCTGGATAATTGAAAAAGTTATTTAGATACTTTTGCTTTGTCTGCTTTTAGTTTTTGTTTTTTTTTTCGAAAACAATGAGTGAGCTGGGATACAATGACCCTTTTCAGTTGGAATTTCTGAGATACGGTTTACTTTGTAGTAAAATGAAATGATGTTATATTCAAACAGTTTGTATTTTTACCCGAGGAAAACCAACCCAAAACTAAAACTTTTGAGAAAGTCTTTGTACAGGAAATTGAAAAGGACCACTGGAAAAGTCAACAGCCGCATTTATTTTGGTGATTATCTCAAACAATTTGTAAAGTGGGCTCGGAGTTGTGCCTTGATCCTTTGATACGTTGCCCGAGCTCACATATTTTGTTGATGTCATTCGATCAATACTTCAGATATGAATCGTTTTTGGAGACTTGTAGGTCTTCTATGGCTATGGTCAAAGCCTTTGAAGACGGATGAGTTCAGCACAATCAAGTTTCATTTGAGGTCCTGTGATAATCAATTGAGCTCTTCACAGAGCAGATTTAAATTGCCCTACTTTGCATTTGAATTTTGATGCTTCAAATTATCAATTTAACTCAATTCTTTTTTGTAAGTATCTGCGACAAACGTTCCCCGTAATTTTGGATCATAACTTTTATCCCACGTTGTTTGTGCATGTAGCGAAATGCAATAAAGCCATAACTTTGTTGTGTTATCGCTACCGAAATTGCACATTCAATTTAACATGAAATAAACCAAAGAGTAGATATTACATTCTGTTCCATGTTTTGCCGCACTAAATCACATCGCCATAAATCTTGTCACCCTGAAGAAAAAGGTTTTAAAATATAAACATTTCCTATATTCACACTTTTTCTCAGCCTATTGTTGTGACCGAATGAACATCGTCTATATTTCCAACGGTGAGAAAAAAAATGTCAACAGGTAGGACATTTCTCTGCCAAAATCTGTATTTTTATCTTAATCACCGCGAAAATGTTGAACGCGCCCAAAAATTACCATAATGTCGTCGTTTTTCCTTTTTTTTTTTTTTTGTCATTAATAAACGATTCGAGCGAAGTACTTTGCCCATTAGACGGTTTCACGACGTAAGCAGGTTTATTTTCGTCCTTTGTTAAAAAAAAAAATCACAGACACTAAAAAAAATCCAGAAGAAATAAAAACGAGCGAAGGATAAGTGTACTCACTTTGTGCAGTGAAACCAGGCCATTGACCGGCTCTTCTTTGTCATTATCATCATGGTGTCCTTTGAGTAAATATTTGTAGAGAAAAAAAAATACATAAACCACAACTGCATAAGACGCACTAAGCTGTAATCATGTTTAAGGAATGTAATAAAACATTTTTCAAGCACTTTTGGTTTCACTCAATATAAAATGCATGAAAGTTAAATTCAATGATAAGTTGACTTAAGCTGAATATTTAGTTTCCTTTGGGAACTTAGCTGATGATGAATTTGTGGTAAAGAAAATAATGGCTTAAATTGTTTGAGAGTGAGAGAAACAAGTAACAAATATATTTTTATAAAAAATAGAGTTCTTGTAACTCTGTCAATTCAATTTAAAATTAATATAAAACAAGATGGGTGGGATGCCAAATTAAAAATAATTCAATTAAAAAAAAATATTGACGATTTCCAAAAATTCAATTTTCTCGTTATCAACACGAATAAGCTTGTGTTTTATTTGTTTGACATTTGGCGAGTGTGAAATAAGCATTCTGATAGATTGAATAATTAGATTGAATTGAATTCAGTAAACAACAGGAATAAATAGTATAAAAATAACGTAATATGTGTACTGTAGGCTTCGTTGTCAGTCTGAAGCAGTTTCTGATATTGGATTCGTTTTTGTAGAGGTAGTCAATAGTGATGGAGAAAAACTTACTATGGGTACCGTTTACCTACCGAATAGGAATATAATGCATATATTAGACTCGGAAATATCAACTAGTGAAATACATACTATTCTTCAAAAAGCCAGAGAGGGAAAAGCACCAGGTGAAGACGGAATCCCCTATGAATTCTACAAAAATGCATCAGCAGCCTTCTACAACCACTTACTTTCCTTTTTTAACAAAATATTTGAAAGTGCTGAAGTTCCACCTTCTTTTAAAAAATCTATAATTTTCCCAATCCATAAGAAAGGTGATTTAAATGAAGTTGAAAATTATAGAGGAATTTCGTTTATGAATGTCATTGCGAAGATTTTTGGTGGAGTCCTCAATGAAAGACTAGAAAAGTGGGCGGATATTAACAATATTCTCACTGAAATGCAAGCCGGATTTAGAAAAAAATATTCGACAGCTGATCACATTTTTACTCTAACATCAATAGTAAAAGCATTCCAAGCCAGAACAAAAAAGTATACTCTATGTTTGTCGATTTTAAATCGGCGTTCGATTTAGTAAATCGAAATGCTCTTTTTTATAAGCTATCTCAAATCGGAGTGTCATCAAAATTCATTAAAATAGTTCAATGTTTGTACGAAGACTCTGAAGCAGCAGTTTGGGATGGTAAAACATTTTCAAAACCATTTAAATCGCATACCGGAGTTAAACAGGGATGTCTTCTGAGCGCTCTTCTGTTTGCTCTCTTTATAAATGATATCGCAACGTGCATCCCAGGAGGAGTTCGAATTGCAGGCATCACAATTAATGTTTTACTCTATGCTGATGACCTCCTCTTATTATCTAAATCAGCTGAAACTCTACAATTAATGATCAACCGTCTTGTAGACTATTGCAATAAATGGGGTTTGTTAATCAACACTGACAAAACGAAAATCATGGTCTTCTCACGTTCAACTCGAGGTGAAGGGAGTAACACTTGGACTCTGGATGGATGTCACTTAGAAGTATCTAAAGAATACAAATATTTAGGAGTACTGCTAAACCCAACCCTGGATTTCAGAAAACACCTTGCGGAAAAGGCAAAATCTTCACAAAGTCTGATTAATCTCACATGGAAAAAAGTTTTCTCAAACGATCACATATGCCTGTCAACAAAATATAAAATTTTCAATGCAGTCATAAAATCTACGCTTTGCTATGGTGCACAAATATGGGGAATGCAAGAATACGATGACATTGAAAAGCTTCAGAGAAATTTCATTAAGAAAATCTTTAACATCCCATTAACCACACCAAACTATGCAATCTATCTAGAAACAGGACTTCCAAAACTATTTACCTCAACTTTAAAGTTACAAGCTGACTATATAACAAAAGTACTTGGGCTTCAAAATTATCGTTTGTGCAAAATAATGTTGCTTTACGAATCCCGAAACAAGGACTGGTGGTTGAGCGTATGGGATAACATCGCTGCTTCCTGTGGGGAACAAATGCCGTTGGATTATAGCAACACTAACGAGGTTAAGCTAAAACTATACAAAATAATACAAAAAGTCGAAGACACTGATCGAGAGCAGATGATCGAAAAAGCAAAGAATTCACAAAGCAGAATTCTATATAGCCAACTAAATTTCAACTTGTGCGACAAAAATTATTTTCAAGATTGTTTCAGCTACAAAGATATTTCGCTTATTTTTAAAGCAAGATGCGAACTCATCTATTTAAACGGAACACCATTTAACGGAAGCTTCGTCCAGTTTTGTAATTTGTGTAATTTAAAAGCCAAGGAAGATTGTTTCCATTTCTTAAGTATATGTCCGATCTTTAGAAGTCAACGAGAGTCATATTTTGGTAGAGCAACACTTTCAATGCAAGAGACAATTGAAATCTTAAATGGATCAGATTGGGTGAAACTTGTCAATTTTGTCAGAGTTTGCTACCGATACAGAATGCTTCTTATGTCAGAATATTATATAAATATTATATACCATACTAGCTGTGCCCGCGACTTCGTCCGCGTGGAATAGTGACTTTCAGCAGCATTTTTAACTTTTTAGGAAACAAAACTTCTAGCCTTAAAAATGGCGGTACATATTTCCAAAAAAAAACATTCAACCCCTATTTCAACACCTTGTAGCCCTGTTAAAAATACTTTTGAGACCGTAGTTTTTGAATTTCCATTTCCGTTCCCGTGGGAATATAAGGATAGATATATAGCCTTTATCCTTCCGCATGTTCTAGACCATCTCTGTAGCTAATTTAATAAAATCTGTTTAGCAGTTTGAACGGGAGACATACGAAAAACATACCAACATAGCTACATTCGCATTTTCAATATTAGTTAAGACTCCCGTTCCCGTGGAAACATGGTTCCCGTTTTCGTGGGAATATGTGGATAAGTTAAAGTTAATGTTACTCCGGGATTATGGAGCAATCCAACGGTGGATGAATTTTTGAAATCGGTGCTGTAGTGTCAAAGTTCCCGTATACGTTCCTGCTCCCGTGGGAATATAGGGAAGAAATATATAGTCTATGTCTTTCCTCAGGTTCTGTGAACGGGAGACATACGAAAAACATACCGACATAGCTACATTCGCATTTTCAATATCAGTAAAGACTCTCGTTCCCGTGGGAATATGGTGACCGTTCCCGTAGGAATATGGGGATGAGTTAAAGTTTTTGTTACTCGGGGATAGTGTAGCATTCTAACGGTGGATGAATTTTTGAAATCGGTGCTGTAGTGTCAAAGTTCCCGTATACGTTCCTGCTCCCGTGGGAATATAGGGAAGAAATATATAGTCTATGTCTTTCCTCAGGTTCTGTGAACGGGAGACATACGAAAAACATACCGACATAGCTACATTCGCATTTTCAATATCAGTAAAGACTCCCGTTCCCTTTGGAATATGGTGACCGTTCCCGTAGGAATATGGGGATGAGTTAAAGTTTTTGTTACTCGGGGATAGTGTAGCATTCTAACGGTGAAAGAATTTTAGAAATCGGTGCTGTAGTGTCAAAGTTCCCGTATACGTTCCTGCTCCCGTGGCAATATAGGGAACCGTAGGAATATGGGGATGAATTAGTTTTTATGTTAGTCGGGGATAGTGTAGCATTCTAACGGTGAAAGAATTTTTGAAATCGGTGCTGTAGTGTCAAAGTTCCCGTATACGTTCCTGCTCCCGTGGGAGTATAGGGAACCGTAGGAATATGGGACTGAATTAGTTTTTATGTTTCTCGGGGATAGTGTAGCATTCTAACGGTGAAAGAATTTTTGAAATCGGTGCTGTAGTGTCAAAGTTCCCGTATATGTTCCTGCTCCCGTGGGAGTATAGGGAACCGTAGGAATATGGGGATGAATTAGTTTTTATGTTTCTCGGGGATAGTGTAGCATTCTAACGGTGAAAGAATTTTTGAAAACGGTGCTGTAGTGTCAAAGTTCCCGTATACGTTCCTGCTCCCGTGGGAATATAGGGAACCGTAGGAATATGGGGCTGAATTAGTTTTTATGTTTCTTGGGGATAGTGTAGCATTCTAACGGTGAAAGAATTTTTGAAATCGGTGCTGTAGTGTCAAAGTTCCCGTATACGTTCCTGCTCCCGTGGGAATATAGTGAACCGTAGGAATATGGGGATGAATTAGTTTTTATGTTTCTTGGGGATAGTGTAGCATTCTAACGGTGAAAGAATTTTTGAAATTGGTGCTGTAGTGTCAAAGTTCCCGTATACGTTCCTACTCCCGTGGGAATTTTGGGAACCGTAGGAATATGGGGATGAATTAGTTTTTATGTTTCTCGGGGATAGTGTAGCATTCTAACGGTGAAAGAATTTTTGAAAACGGTGCTGTAGTGTCAAAGTTCCCGTATACGTTCCTGCTCCCGTGGGAATATAGGGAACCGTAGGAATATGGGGCTGAATTAGTTTTTATGTTTCTTGGGGATAGTGTAGCATTCTAACGGTGAAAGAATTTTTGAAATCGGTGCTGTAGTGTCAAAGTTCCCGTATACGTTCCTACTCCCGTGGGAATTTTGGGAACCGTAGGAATATGGGGATGAATTAGTTTTTATGTTTCTCGGGGATAGTGTAGCATTCTAACGGTGAAAGAATTTTTGAAATCGGTGCTGTAGTGTCAAAGTTCCCGTATACGTTCCTGCTCCCGTGGGAATATAGGGAACCGTAGGAATATGGGGCTGAATTAGTTTTTATGTTTCTTGGGGATAGTGTAGCATTCTAACGGTGAAAGAATTTTTGAAATTGGTGCTGTAGTGTCAAAGTTCCCGTATACGTTCCTACTCCCGTGGGAATTTTGGGAACCGTAGGAATATGGGGATGAATTAGTTTTTATGTTTCTCGGGGATAGTGTAGCATTCTAACGGTGAAAGAATTTTTGAAATCGGTGCTGTAGTGTCAAAGTTCCCGTATACGTTCCTGCTCCCGTGGGAATATAGGGAACCGTAGGAATATGGGGATGAATTAGTTTTTATGTTACTCGGGGATAATGAAGCATTCTAACAGTGGAAAAATTTTTGTAATCGGTGTTGTAGTTTCTAAATTCCCGTATACGTTCCCGTTCCCGTGGGAATTTAGGGATAAAATATAGCCTATGTGTTATTCTGATGTATAAGCTATATTATTGGAAAGTTTAATTGAAATCCATTCAGTAGTTTTTGCGTGAAAGAGGAACAAACATACATCCAAACATACAAACTTTCACGTTTATAATATTAGTAGGATATACATACCAAATAACTATTAATTAGTTTACAAGATTACTAAGTATTTAATTATACATTCATTTGTTCAATTTTTATTAGTTCAATACTTTAAAGTTACCAGTCGAGCTGACGGCATGGCCAACGCTTTATATTCATAAATACTCATATATGTATATGTAATTTATAATCTGCAATAAATGAATCTTTGAATTGAATTGAATTGAAAATTGAATAATGCATATTGTCTTTTCTAACAATCCTTGAACGAATTTCTGTTGCATATCGAAACGTTATCTTGTGCGGTCATTTCAATAGTGATATAATGCTATAGATTTACCGATAATTTAATAGCCATTAATTAAAATCTGAGCCTACCAATTTTTCGGACCATTCTCTATTTGTCTTAATATATTTGAAAGATGCTCCTGTATGACCAGCGTTCGATGCCAGCTTTCTCATTTAATTTACTTAACATTTGACTTCAATGCTCATATACTCCCGAAAAACTTGGAAGAATGAAATTTCAAAGACATAAACAGTCTGTTAATAGAGTATGATGCCCATAGTAATAACTGGGATAACATGTATTACAAGTAATCATCTTAATCACTATAGTATGTTTCTTGAACGTAAATATTGCTGATCTGTGTAATAAACATGCACTACTTAATCTCAAATATATACCATACCTGGTTCGCCTACCGTATTCATGATCTCATACTCCAACAACATACTCCACAGATAAGGCTGATAGTTGTTGGAAGCGCTTCCGTTTCGTAGAACTTCGTCATATGTACATTTTTGGTATTACTTGAATTCTAGAAAGCATTCGATACAGTCAATGACTCTACGATATGTAGAAAGCTATCAGAATCATATAAGTTCACATATTCTGTTGTCAAACTCATAAGAGCATCATCATCTTACTGATGGCTATTGAGTTGTGTCATCTGATAAGAACCTCACCGAATTTTTTTTTATTGCACGTGGTGTACCACAGGCGTCTGTTCAGTTTTAAATTCATTTTTATTGTTTTTCACTTATATCTACTTACTTGCTAACAAAAATGTTTAAACTAGCTTAAATAATAACTTAATTAACTTACTGACCCTAGACGGGTACTCTAAATTACACAATAACTAATTTCTAATGCCTTTCGGCCTAAAGATATAATATATAATTTAAACTAGAGCTAATATTAAGAACAAAGAAAGTTTAAAAAACTTAGTTTAATCGATCCAATTTTTTCGTTTTTCTTAAAACACAGGGGTCTGTATTGGGACCTTTGTTTGTTTTCATTATACATTCATGAACTTCCGTCGATTATACGGCATAGTAACAAATGTACATACATAAAGGAGGTGGTGCATACTTCTATGGAGCCTGGGCCCAGGGCGTACACCTATGAGACTAGTACCAAATGAAAGCTTACTTTCAGCCCAATCAGCCTGCCAAATATTTTTGAATTCGGTCTTGGTGATTTTGAGATAATTAGACTTGAAGTTGAGTGCCGGAAATGGGAAAAATCTGACATTTCTGCAAATAATTACGAATATCTCGAAAAGCATAGCACGTAGGACAATGATTTTGGTATCATATGAAAGATCATAAGAATATCTTTCATTTTATTCAAAATACAGTTTATATTTCGAAAAAACAGACCTAAAAGTTGTTTAAAAAAAAACATTTTCGTTGACGTTTGACAGCCAATATCTCGAAAAAATCAGTGATGACCTATAATTTTTTTTTGCACCACTTTAATCCTTAATTGGTAAGCTTTAATTTGATATACAATTACGCTATCATACATAAAGCATATCACGTACATTATACACAATTCCTAAAAAAAATTTAATAAAAAATATGTTCCACAGGAAATGCATTTTTCATTTAATTCTTCGCAGTTACTACTTCGTTTTTTACTAAACATAAAAACAAAATACATTTTAATGCTGCAAATGAGAAAAAAATGACTAATCTTCGTTTAGATCTATATCAAAATACCATCCAAAAACAAATCTAAAAAAACTGGTTGCTAGGTACCAAGCTTAAACATACATGTCCGCGACCGTTAGGCCTAATTCATTGATAACTGATTGTTGGCTTGTGAGTAAATTATGTAGTGACACAAAAACAAGTAATTCACAATTTCGCGGTCTTCAGGTGTGTATTGAGTACCTTCAAAAAAGTTCAAACTACGGCTTCCAGAAACAATCATACAGGTGTACGCTCTGGGCCCAAGTATGCACCACCTCCTTTGTACGTTGACGATGTACAGCTCTACAAAAGTTGCCCTTTAAGTTTACTGCGTGAACACAATGAACAATGAAAAGCAGCCGCTGCAAAAGAGTTAAAATAAAGTTAACTTGTGCGTCTCCAGCTTGCGTTGTTGTTGTATTCGCTTATATTTCATATTTTGACATTTCTTGCGGCTGCGGTTTTACATTTATTGTGTTCACACGCAGTTAATTGCGCACGCTACAAGTTGTGTTAACGAAGTCTCTTCTGCAATAACTACATATGGTCACCTGAAAATTGTTTCCTGTTGAGCCCCTGAAAATGTCATGTCATTTCGAAAAATTCGCTAAATTTATTCTACTTCCCAAGTATTTGACTTGATGACACACAAATCGAATTCTTTGAATCTGCTAAAAATTTTGGCGTAACCTTCAAAAAGAATCTAACCTCTGATGAACATATCTTTTGTATTGTTGGTAAGCCCTTTGTTTATTTCTTGTACTCTCGACCACACAGTTGTTTGTGCCATTAAATATACGAATTTCACTACCAAAATCCTTAATTCCACGAGTGCTGATGTATGGCTATGAGATTTATTCAAAATGCAGTTATGATACCAAATGTAAGCTAAATGTTGTTTATAATCACATAATTCGCTATACTTTTGGGGTATTGGAGGAGGTATGGCAGGATCGGATCGCAGGATTTCTATCCTATGGTGAACATACCTTTTGATAAGTTTCTACAGTTTCGTTCTCTCAGTCTTTTTTCAGATATTCTTCTTACTCGTAAACCTATGTACTTTTGTCAAAGAATTCAAACTCCTTCTTCAAACAGGTCTGGACAGTGGATTTTTTCTGGTCACACTTCATTGGTTTTTCAAAGACAATTTTTTGTGGTCCATTCTCCACTCCGAACAGATGCCTTTTTAGGGCCAAATAAAATATTTAGATGTTTATTTAAATCCTATATTAATGAATTCGATGCTGACGAGTGGCAGCTGAAATGCTGGTAAATCGGAAACCAAACAAAGATCAGTCAACCATCAAGTATAGGCTTCAACGCTTAATCGCTTAGTCTTCAGCTCAATCTCTAGCAAATCAACAGCTCAAAGGCTAGCAAATTGCTTGCAAATCAATAGCTCTTATTCGTCAAAAACATGCATCAACAGCTCAACCGCTGGTAGATCTCAGCATCGAAATGTCTGTTAAACTAGCAGCCAAAAACCGTCAGATCAACCTCAAGTCAAAGACTGAAAAATACGAAAAAGTCTTCGAAAGTCTAGCCCTTGTATAATTTAAACTGGGAATCTATGTTACCATGGTTTTTCTTGGGAAGAGTTGCCTGAGCTGACTCCCGATTTCTCGTGTTTTCTAGTATTTTATACAGTGTGTGTTTTTATTTGACGTGTGGTTTCCCAGAAGAATCAACACGCGGCTGGCTCCAATAAATTAAAGCCGAAATAAATTGATGGTTTTGTTGACTGTATGGCATCTGCCGTTTTCTAGAACCACAGGTCGTCCACATCAAAATCCTCCAATTCAAGAACAACACAATCAATAACATTTTCTCATTAATTCTTTAAGAAATATAGACCAATCATTCCCTCTACCCATATATGAAACCACAGATTGACTTTTTGAAGATTTAACGGCGGGCGTCGCAATAAATAATAGCTTTGGGGGGACTATGATGACTCCAAATGTGACAATTTTGTTAACTAACGTATTTACTTATTTAACCAGAATTGAGAATTATCACTAAACGAAATTTTCTTTGGAAAATCGAGATCGGTGGCCATCTAGTTTTGGGCCCATTTTTGGAACGTGCGTCACGCTTGAAGCTATGGAACGAATACTGAACGTGCGTTGCGTCGCTCGAACTGAACCATTGATTTGGCAAAAAATTTGCATGACTTGTATCCGCTGCTCGGCAGTAAGTCTATTTATTTAAAAATGACAACCAAACTGAGCATAAGTCAAAAGAAAACTTTAAAAAAAACTAGGACCCTTAAAGTTTTGCTAGAAAAACTCCCTTCAGAATTATCTGCAGCTAGTACATGTGAGTTCTCTTGCAGTGAACAAAGAATATATTCATAATGACATAATTATGTATGGCGTCATTGAATTTTCTCTCTAAGCTGGAGCACTAGTTTGCGTGTTACAGCAGTATTCAATCAATACATCGAATCGTAATGTAAGAAAGACAAAAATAGTACGCATACGCCAGAGTTGAGACGTGGTTACTTTATTTTTGCTGGAAAAATAACTTTATTGAGAGATTTCATATAAATAAAGTGCACTGTATTCAAATGTGCGACATCTTATACCAATCAAAATGCTTCAGAGGTTTCCTTTGAAATTTGGCAGCGAAAATCTCTAGTGAAACAGCAAATCGAAATAAATTTCATCGAATTTGTTTTCATGTATTTAAAGAGACAGAGTTGGTCATCCTATAAGAAAATCACTCTTCTGCTACTGAAATAATACAGTGTTCTTGCAGACGGTATTGCCACCGCCAAAGCATTTTTTTATTACCAAATTTATATTCCAATCAATTGTAAACGAAAATATTGTATTTAACAATTTTAAGTAAAAAAAATTGTATATCTATCTATCTATCTATCTAATATAATGTTTTGTGTTATGGTATGAGAGAAAAGGCTAGGTGATGAGTTTGAGGTAGGTTTGATTCCAACAGAAAACAAAAACTGTTTTTCGACGTGTATCACCTTTAACGAAAAATTGACAATTCCTCCGATTTGAATTTCATCACCATGAAAAGCGTTTAATTGGTAAGTTATTCGGAATCGACAAAAAATATAGGTCCTTTGCTGTCTTCACAAGGAATGATCTGGTCTAGGTCTAGTGGTTTCCCATTCTGTTGAGCCACCATATTTGATAATTTATTTTTAGTGAAAAAAAACTTTTAGCAGTCTTTGCCTTGTCTCTGTCTCTTTATTTTAAGAATCGTAATGAATTACAGCTAATTCCAACACCAGTTTCTCTTCGAATCTGAAAACTGATACGACAACTTCCCTTTTTCGAGTTTCAATAGCTATCAATTCTTTTGTTTGATTTCCCACAACAGCCAACAGATTTTCCGTAGAGATTATATCGTTGTTGTTACGATATTCGCAGTTCTAGTTTTTATCACCTAAAAAGCTAGGTTAGCCTATAAACCGAAACATGTTTTTCTTTTCCTCCATGCACATGAAGTAAAACAAATCTTGCACATCTAGGAGTATCAGAGAATTGTTTGTCCGTACAACAAAAGCCAAAAGTATATCCGTGTCCGAAATAACACAAACGATACTATTTCCAATGCTTTTAGCGCTGCACATGGGTCTTTTGTGAATAAAATTTATTCGACCATAACTGTGCTCAGACAGACGTCGTATAAATCGTAGTAAAAAAATTACTATTGCAACGAGAAACACCCCATTTATATCCATTTTAATCCTCACGCGTTGGTTTTGTGAGTGCGATTCATTTTTTTTTTGGAAAATATTGATAAAGCACCACCGCATCGACGCAATTCTAAGTGAACAAAATAAAACAAAGGATCTCAATCTCATATTCCTCGATATCCTTTATTTCTTCTATTTATTTATACGTTTGATGCCTTATTCCTTTATCATTACCCATTGAGCACACAATAAAGCTTTGTCAGGACATTAAAAATGGTTTAGTTCCTCTAAAAGGCGGATAAAAGCTTAAGAATTTATCCGCGCAGAATCGTCATAGGTTTTTTTTATTTTTGCGAAACTTACCACAGGAAAACGGATATTTTTCATTCTTGAAACACACCTGTCGCTCTTTAAGCTAGGATGCTTTTAGTAATATAGTGCTCCATGGGCGCTTATGGACTTTTTACGAGAATTTAATTCATTGCCTGGCTGGTTAAACGAACGCCACTCTGCTGGCCCCAACCACCCTCACTCCTCAACGCCTCAATAATACTGGGCACAAAATAAATCACATTATTAACGGCCTCCATTCATGGTTATCCGTACCTAAAGGGTACTTTAAGAAAACGCTACAACCTTGAAATGGCGTAGGGAGTAGAAAGGGCTGTGGACATACAAAGAGAGGGAAAAAAAAAACAAAGTTTTTAGGCTCGTAACTGCTATAATATTTATTCGCTCTTTATGAGCTCTGGTTGTTTGCAGATAACTAAATTTGAATTTTAATACACCCAATATCGGCTCATAAATTACACTTAATTTATAAATTGGACGCCTCAGTAGGTAGGTCCTTTCTCACTTGTTAGGCAATTAGAAGAGGAAATGTAATAAATAAACGTTATTTATTACACTCATAGAATGTCAATGTTAGCGGATACCGCCAGTGTATCAAATGAGAATTATTCGATACTAAAAATAACTCTGACTTGGACTTGCGGTGGTTTTTGGGGAAAGAAAACACAACATCGGGCATTCTGCCACAAATGATGTGTATCACTTTAAAAACATCATAGTTTTAGACAAAGAAGGAATAATATTGGTTGCTGTTGATGAAGAGAAAGAAAATACAGCCTTTGCTATTCAAATCTTTGTCCAAAAGTAAACTAACCCCCAAGATATTTAAAACTGGATATTGGAACATTGATGTGGACTGGATTGATTGGACCTACAACAGCTTTACATAAGCCTCTTCATAGATTTTTGTTTCTAGTTTTCCATACGAAGTTCATTGGTAGCGTGAAAGCTATTAACTTGAACAAACCTCCTGTGTTTCATAAGAAACTAAAATATGGAATAGAGTAAGCGGTACCATCCATGTGGAAGAGCTAATTGACAATGTGTTGACCTTTTCATAGTCTAGAGACCGTTTAATCTCTTAATTTTTTGATACAAGTGATACTAATTTTTACAATTTGCTGAAGGATACCTCAAAAGAGGAATTTTTGGATATATGAATGGACATTTTGAGGGCCACGGAGGTATGATAAACGGTATTAGGAACTCTTTCGGTCAAAATATGCTAAATATTATGAAAGTCACAACATGGTCATAAACCATATTAAGTATCACTTTCATTAAGAAAGGCCGAAACATTGATCCAAAATTGACTACTTATTGGCAGGCAAATTTATGAAACATCGGGTAAAAGCCTGCGGAGTTATGCTGGGTGAACTTATCGTTCAGCAACACCATCATCTGTGCTGACAGAAATGGAAATTGTGGAGACTAATACAGAAAACAAACAAACAAGGGCTTCGAAGCAAATCCTGTGGTTTGATTTGGACAAAGAAAGGAGAAGACTTTCAATATGTAAGTACATAAATATGTGTCACCATCAACACAGTTGAAAATGCAGAGATATCAAAAAAGTATGTGAGACTACGTGCAACAAGCTTTTATTTAAGAAAGCCAATTCATTGCTATTGAGTTCAAAGGAACACTAACAACAAGCCAGAGAAACAATGCTTTGGAATGGTGAAGCTAATGCAGTGGCTCACTGAATATGGTTAAAGTGCTCTTGATAGAGAAAAGAAGAAGAAGTGAGCCCAACTTCAAGCAAAGAGTAAGGTATATATGTGGGGCATGGAGAAATCTCTCGCCGTACTGCTGATGCAGACCAACCTAATGTTTTTATTATTTTATAACGGGTGATTTTTTAAGAGGTTTAGAACTTTAAAAAAAAAAAACACAAAAAATTCGAAAAAATGAATGAAATATTTATTTGAATCGATAGTTTGAACCTTGCAATTAAATGTTTTAAGATAATTTCATGCAAATGTTGACCGCGGCTGCGTCTCAGGTAGCCCATCCGCTGAGTCCAATACTCTTTCACACATATCGGCCGGTATCTCACGAAGGAATGCATGGATGTTGGCTTGGAAGTGGGCTTGTCCCTATAGACATTAGCCTTAACATACCCCCACAAAAAATAGTCTAATGGTGTCAAATCGCACGATCTAGGCGGCCAATTGACCGGCCCGAAACGTAAAATTAACTGTTCACCAAACTCGCCTCGCAATTGCGCCATTGTTTCGCGTGCTGTGTGGCATGTGGCACCGTCTTGTTGAAACCACATATCATGCAAGTCAAGAACTTCCATTTCGGGCAAAAAAAAGTTTGTTATCATCGCTCGGTAGCGTTCACCATTGACAGTAACGCTGCGATTCGCATCATCTTTGAAGAAATATGGCCCAATAATGCCGCCGGCCCATAAACCGCACCAAACAGTGACTTTTTCGGGAATTTGCAAGCGTTGTTCATTTTTTTGATCCATGGTTAAATTGCAAACCAAACTGAAACTGTTTGACAGTGACACAAGGTACTAAACACACGTCAGCTGTCAAAACCAGTGTTGCCAAAACCAAACCAGCTAAAAAATCACCCGTTACTTGGGTTTATCGAAAAAACGTCATAAGGACACGGAAGATCAGGGGATTGACAGGCGATTGGCAGTTAAACTATGTCGTACCCTTCTAAGATGCGAAACACCAATTTTTGGTGTTGAAGTCAAGGGATATCCAGATCCTAAATGTCCTCACAACCTCTTTTTGATAAGCAATCTACCTATGATCAAAACCTTTTACTGGATCCACACATCCATTATTTTAAACCAATCCTTGCTTACGCCTGTTTGAAATGGTGGCCGTCACCACAGAACGCGTCAAACCTGAACGCCATGACCAAAATCCAAAGAATCAAATGCATTGGCTTAATAAGTACTTTGAAAGAGACAAAGACAACTCTGGAGTCTTTCCTGCCGCTAGCTTTCTTTGATATCTTCATTAAAATGATGGCTACCAAAAGTGCACTGCGGCTCAAACAATGTTCCGAGGGAGCTAGCGACAGGAAAGACTCCAGAATTGTCGGTGTCTTTCTCAAAGCACTGGTTGTGAGTCTTTGGATTTTGGTAATGGTCCAATTATAATTGGGGGAAAAACTCATATCGTGCTACGAACTATAATTAGTCCCAACGATATTGGCATTCACACAGACTGAACACCTCCGAACAAATATCACGACAAATAATGTCTCCGTCTTTATAGACATTTCCAAAACCAGGATATGGTCAGGCATCATTTGAGATAATTTTGCCATAAATAAATTAACAATCCCTTCCAGGAAAAACTTGCAGTCTGTGAAACCGCAAAACATTCAGTCCGTATTCACAAGGCCCAAATTAGCAGAAAGCTGCCGAAGTAACTCAGACAGTTTTTCACGGTGTTCTGGAAAAAGAGACATAATTGGTAGTGAAATAGGCAGATAAGCTGGCTGAAATCGAGTTATCACTAATCCATCGATATTAACACCTCTGCACTAAAGCCATTAGAGCGAAAAAAAGGAACCCAGATGAAAAATCGTTACACTTTCTCCGCGAGTGTCCTATCTTGACCCACACTTGGCAAAAAGCCCTAGGAGATTATCTCTTTGACAAACTGCGACACATCTCAAACTTATCATTGCTCAGAATTCTTAAGGCAATTTAAATCTCCAAATGTTTTAGTGAGGTTTCCCAACGGGCGATACCATATGAGTTTTGGAAAATGGTTTGAAACATCGTTCTTAGACTACTCACAGCTCTCATTTCCAAGCTTATACATAGTGATGGTTCACCTAAGCAATGGAAGGATGTTACCTTCTACCAATGCAGACATCCTTACCATTACGCCACGGGCATCTGTTTTTATTTACCCGAATGTTAGTAATCAGCGGAACACAATGGGGCTTTTCAGTCTCTCGATCTGAAGCGCCACTTTTTTAATGCGCTTTTTATGTCGCCAATTATTATGTTCTCAGAACTCTCACTCTCATTTCTCAAAAAATTAATACTCAAAATGAAATTGGCTTAAGTTAAGAGTGTAGACAAGTGTAATGAAGGCATCTTCGTTAAAAGCGCATGAAAGTCAAAATATTTAAATGTCATATAGCATGTCATACTGAGTTTAAGTAGAAATATTCTCGACTAAGGTATTTTGTGTGTGGAGGAAACTATATTACCCAGTTGTGCATTTCATTTTAAATCACTGCGACGCATAACTTCAGAAACACGCCATGACAGCTCAACGAGTACAGGTTTTACGTTTGTTCCTAAAAATTTAAGTTTAATTTTTGAAACGTTCTAGAAAAGATTTAATAGAAAGAAATTGTATCATTAAAATTGTTTGTGTTGATGTTCGCCTTCCTCTAGTTTTCTAACCCAGTCAGGTCTTGGTATTAGTATGATACTGACGTGTATGAACTTCTTCCCATTAAAAATTCAAATGAATTTTAAATAAAATTTCAGAAGCAATTAATAAAACTTGCAGACACCACTTTAGATCATTAAAATTTTATTCGAAATTTATTACCATCACTTCAACCAAAAGAGGGAAGATGGGGTACATACGTTGCACTAAGAGCCACCCAACATTGCAATGCACTTAAGTGTCAACTTTAATTGCTCTTCAACCCATAACATGTATCAAAACGAAGAGATATGCTATGCAAAACCAAAATTTATTACAAGACCAAACGACAAGCAAACACATTTCATTTGAAATAAAAAAAAAAGGTTGCATCATGTCAACGCGCAGTGAAGGATTAGGTTAAAGGTGTGTGGTAGACAGCTGCTTAAATTTAATTCAGAATTGCACATACGAACGAATAAGACATCTGTCATGCAAGCAGATGAATTCGTTCACAAATCAAAATCCCACTCCGATATTGTTCAGATATTGACACCCGAATGACGGAATCAAAAAACTCGTTGACGTAAAACAAATACTGTGTCAAAAACCGTGTAATATTCAGTCGTTCATTTGGGACTAGGATAGATCCGGCGTTTAAAACAAACGCTATGGTTAACAGCTCGCGAATTTCACATTCGTCAAGGGAATCGAAGGTTATCATAGTTTGAGAATTTGAGTTGGCTCCTTGCATTTTTAAATTGTTTTGCAGTTTAAGTGTAATCATTCACACGAAAATGTGGTCTAATTTTTGCCTTCAGCTCGATTATAAGACAGAAATATTTATCCTTTTGACATGAGCATAAATGAGGAGTTCTCTTTTAAAAGGGGCTTTGGTGATGAGCAGCAAAGCTGGCACTTTATTGCCAAAATCACTGATGCACCTCAAGCGTTCAAAGTAGATTTCTCTATAGTCATCCCATGAGCCCCTCATTCGATCTCCTACTCGGTTCATCACGTCATCAAGTGTGATGACAGAATTTCAGTACTTTTTTTTATGCTCATAATGCAGAGCTCTGCATTTCCGTTCGGTTGCCATTTAAGGGTCAGGTGAAAAGAGTTTTCAAATACAGACCCTTTGGCTACATCTCATTGTTTTCCATTTTGTTGGATTTCACTCGCTTTTTTCTAATTCAATTTCTGTAGGTCCTGCAAAACAATGCCTTCGCCCATTTTCAAAAATTGCGGAAGTTATGGTTGAAATAGTCAAGGTTCGGTGAAGTGTTTAAAAAAACTTAAAACAATAGGTGTGCCAGCATTGTGAAGCAGTTAAAAGAACAATGTAAAAACAATCGTTGATGCTGCTTGAGCGGATGCAAAATAAATCTCACCATTCATGGCCCTTTTTATGGTGGTGACCTTCTTAATACTCGTATAAAATATCCTTCACCCATAAGTTTCGGATATTAAAATTTTAATAAATGTCAGGACATGGTAACGACAATGTCAAATTGCAGATTTGTTCAAGTAATGCTTCCCATTTTCGTGTATATTGACATTTCCAAGATTTATTGACGACATTCGGACCAGATGACATATAATGCAGAGAATCATTTCCAATGCTTAGCTTAATCCACCCACAAGGACAACCCTTTCCACTATCATTTGGTTTAAATTCGTTTGCCATGACATCAATTCGCTTAACTGCAAACTGTACACCTGTATTACTGCCGAAGCATTGTCTTATATTGTCCGTTTGTATGTTGAATGAAAGGGGCCTTGTCATGAGAATAAATCTAAAAATGATTGATTTATCATCGATGGTATAGAATGTGCACATATAAATTTCTTGTGTGACAGACATAACTGTTAAATTTAAATTTGCAGCCGGAGCTTATTGTAACGCACACGAGGTTAGGTCGTTGGAAAATATTGGATATAAAAGATGCAAACGAGAATGTCCATAGTTCTGGTGTGAGCACAAAAAGCTTATTTTCCGCTTCTTCTTGTACATGTGTCGTTTATTCTACTACTCACTGCCGAAGCAGATACGTAATCTCCATTTGGTAATGAAACGCATTTAAATTCTAAATGCAGTGCAAGGAAATGTACTTAATATAAATATAAATAAATATATAAATATAAATATAAATATAAATATAAATATAAATATAAATATAAATATAAATATAAATATAAATATAAATATAAATATAAATATAAATATAAATATAAATATAAATATAAATATAAATATAAATATAAATATAAATATAAATATAAATATAAATATAAATACAGTGAAATCTCCCTTGGGCGGACAGCCATGGTGCAGAAGTTTTTGTCCGCCTAAGCGAGTTGTCCGTTTAAAGGAAATCAAACAAAACACCAATTTAAAAAAAGAAATAGCTGATGCTTCAAAATCTGTGATTCCTAAGCGTGTTGCAACTTCTGTTGCCTGTTATCGAATTGCACTTTAACTGAAACCCTTTGTTTCGAGTTGCATTGAACCAATCGAAAACATTTTTATCAAGGCCGCTTGACGAAATAAATCGTCTTTTAGGATGAGTTGCATTGTATAGTTTGACCGCCATTCTCTCAAAAGCTCATTCTTTTTTTCAGTAGATCACCAACTAGGGTTTTTCCTATTTTAAATTCTGTTGCTTTTATTCGAATGCCTTTTTTTATATTTTTGACTTAAGCTAATTACGTTTACTTTTCCCTTTAAAATCAAAGTTCTCTTCTTTGGTGGCATCCTGAAAACATGTTTCTATAAAATCTACATAGGTAAAAATAATTAAAAGAATTTAAAACTGCCTGAGCGCAAATAAACTAAAATCAAAAAAATGGACAATTTTTCACGTCCAAACAAAATCACTTATTTTTCAAAGAATTTGATGCTCGCTGTAAACTGCAACTTAAAAAAAAATACCGCTGCCAAAGTTATCAGCCTGATGCCATGTTCAATCCTGCTTTGGTGTACGTCTAAGAGAAAATATTTTGTCTATCATACGTGAAATTTCTGTCCGCGTCCGTCCAAGGGAGTGTCCGTCTAAAGGAAACTGAAAACAATGAAACTTATATGGAGCGATTTCCGTGCAAAAAAATTTGTCCGTCTAAGGGAGGTGTCCGCCTAAAGGAGGTGTCCGCAAAGGGAGATTTCACTGTATAAATATAAATATAAATATAAATATAAATATAAATATAAATATAAATATAAATATAAATATAAATATAAATATAAATATAAATATAAATATAAATATAAATATAAATATAAATATAAATATAAATATAAATATAAATATAAATATAAATATAAATATAAATATAAATATAAATATAAATATAAATATAAATATAAATATAAATATAAATATAAATATAAATATAAATATAAATATAAATATAAATATAAATATAAATATAAATATAAATATAAATATAAATATAAATATAAATAAAAATATAAATATAAATATAAATATAAATATAAATATAAATATAAATATAAATATAAATATAAATATAAATATAAATATAAATATAAATATAAATATAACTATAAATATAAATATAAATGTAAATATAAACATAAGAAATGTTTTTGTGTGGTCTCGTTTTGCATTCATAATGTCACTTTTGCTATGCCTTTATCCAACGGTCTATTGACTGCACCGCATAGATTTCACTCTAGCAGTTTTCTTGCCAATTTGCAGATTTATAACAACATTTTTACAAAATCAAATAAGACACTGGAGAAAATCATAAGGATATAAGTACCTTCCCAAGTAACATTTTTGGAGCTGCAAGTCTTAAATATGCTTAAGAAAAGCTTTAAAAGAGTGAAGTCCGTGGCTACTGCTCTATTTTGAACTTTGTTACAGCTTCTGGCAATTTTTATTTTATTTAATGCTCTAAATGTGGGTCTTACAACATCTCCAAGCTCTTAAATCTTACGGCTCGCGTACACTGAATCCGATTTATCGGCCGATATCGGATCGGAACTGTTCGGACGATAATCTCTGACGATAGCTGACAGACAGCCTGTTATTGATTTATTTATTTCAGTTCAATTGAAACATTTTTCCAGAGATTTTTAGTGACATCTATTTTTTAGAAAACTTATTCCACAGTGGTGTCCTAGTAAAAACGAAATTTACTAACTTTTCACTTTCCATTGTGTACTTTTATAGGCAAACTAACGTCCGACGTCCGATAAATCCAAACAAGTTCGGATTTGTCTGTAGATCGGATGAAGTCGGACGACATCGGACGACATCTGACGTTGCCGGTTGTAGTGGTGTTCGTGCTCTCTCTATTTAACACATGTTTGGTTCAAAAGTCAGAGTTCGCCCGACAACGACCGATTATAGTTCGTCTGTCTGATTTAGTGTACGCGAGCCGTTATAAAGCTAGTTGCATCATAAATATGATTTATTACAACCTTTACCGCAACACTCTACGAGCCTAACTCATTTTAAATCTCTTTGCTTTACAAAGGCATTATATCTGCTCGAGAGATGTACTAAGAGCTAATCGGGAGCTTAACGCCTTACAGTGCAGGTTAACTTAACTTTTGAAGAGCTTGAGAATAAAACAATTGTATCAAAAATAGAATAATTGAATAAAGAAGAAGTAATGTACAGGGTGATACTATTACATAGAATATATTTCGTTTCTAACTTTGCATTCGAAACATATTTATCGAAAAGAGAATTGTTTCACTCTACTATTTACTATATCTAAAGTTCCACTGTTATATAAATGTAGGTTGTTTTTCAGCTGTCAAAACCAGTAAGTTCAGCTGTAATGAATATTTTTATGCGGGTAAAAAAATCATGAAAAATCGAATTTTTTCGACGTTCTAGGTGCGACAGGGTCTTAAAGTCAAAGTAAAGTGAAAAAATGAATATTTTAAATAAAAAAAATTACACTGCTTATTTGACATTGCGAGATTTTTTTAACATAAAGAAAAGTTTTTGCTCGGGATCAAACTTTTTTTGAGGTACTTACTATGAAGTTGTCTTTGTGAAATGAGCTTTTGCATAGACCTGTATTTGTGTGTAGTTTTCTCTTTTGTAAAATTTTTATGGCAAAAAGAACATGTAAAATGTATTTTTTGAATTTTTATTGAAAGAAAACATTTGATTTTACATGTACTTTTTGGTCATAATTTAATATGTATGTTAGTTTGTTGCCATCTAACATACAAACTTAGCCACCATTATGACTACATTTGCCACATCTCATACTTTGTTAAAAACTACTTGCTTTATTAATAACTAGTGTAAATGATCTTACTTTTCAATTATTAATATTTTGTTTTGATATATAATTTTTCATTCGTTTTCAATTGTTCAAGAAGTTGGGTTACAGAGCCCTAAGCCGACATAATTGTTGATTTAGGTAATTAAAAAATTATTGTTAAATTATTTTATTAATCTATAATTAAATTTTAATAGTTCTGTTCTACATCAACTTGTGTCGTTATTAACCAATTGGACTGATTAAAACCATATAAGTTTCAAGTTATAAAAACTGAAACTTACATGTATACATTGTATAGTATAACTATTTTGCAAGTTTAAATTTTGTTGTTTATTGATCACTGCGAACAAATCAAATAAACATGAAACATGTGTGTAAATAATATTAAAATGTCGTCAAAAAATATTTTAGCAAAAAATTTTTAAACGAGGAACCCTGTTTCCTGGTTATGCTGCTCTAGAAAGACAACAGCACTATGGGCTGTATAGTAGTAGCTCTAAAGGAGATGTTTTTATGGCGTCATTAAAATTGTGGTTTTGGTAATGACTACCAATTTTTATACCAATTTCTACATACATTTTTTTTTGATTTTATTTTTATTTATTACTAAAACTTAAATATTTCTAAGGCGCGTTATAAATTTTCGAAGTGCAACATCTATGTTTGTGATGAAAATAGAGTGGCACATAAAATCATTACTCAGCTTTGTTTTTATCGTGTTATTTAATTAATATTTTACCGTCGCGATAATAAGTGTTGTAGTTTTTTCTATTCATTAGTTCGAACATTTTCTCTCTCAAGATTTATGAGTGTATGTTCGAAAAGTTACTTACTACAAAGTTCTAATACCAGCAAACAATTTTCATTGTCTTTATGAGTATTATTATTTTTTCACTCACACTTAAGTAAACCTTTTTTTTAATTTCCACTTTACAGCAAAATGTGATACAACTAGCTTTTGACAAATCTTTAATAGAGCAGAGTGCTCTAAATCAAAACGCAAATGTCATTTTCTTTTGATTTAGATTAAATGATTGTAGAGCATACAGCCATTCTAACATCATATTTAGAGCCCTATTCGTGGATTTTAATACCACGAAAGCAGCTTTTAAGCAGCTCTAGAATGGTGATAACCAGGGATAGGATTTTACTAACTTTGCCTTTTTTTTTTTTTGGTTAAACGGAATATGAAATAGACTTTCTACAAACATGTTTCAAGCCCTGGTGATTGTAAATATATGTATTTTATTTTGCTTTTTTTTAGCCTTTTCATACCATAATTGCCTTTTTTTGCCTTTCTTCGCCACTGTTGCCTTTTTCTGCCTTTTTTATATTCACCATTAAGAAAAAGTGCGAACATTTTCGTTTGCCGTTGAGAACCTTTCGTTAAAAATCTTGTACAGTTTCAAACAAACACAAAAACTATGGAAAATGTTCGAATCAATGCATGTATTAATGTTTATCAGCGCAAACATGATTGGTACTTCTTCCTCGCCATCGTAAAATGCATACCTGCTTTAACAGAATGTTGGCATGTATGCATGTTTTTCCACGCAGCCATGCTCGGTGCTTCTTCCTCGCAGCGTTAAATGCATACCTGCATCAACATTTAGAACGTTCTTGGCTGTTCGGAGAAATGATTGAAGATGAAGATCTGCCAGCGCAGCATTAAAGTAAATTTAACGTACATTAAAGTCAATTTTGAGTTTGTAGTCGATCTGAAAAAACACATTTTCAAAGACCTACTAAAAACAGGAACCTCAATTGGTGAAGTGCTGCCCGTTTTGAAAGACATTGAATAATCTTGAAGAAGATTACTGCCGTTTCCAATGGAAACAGAGGACTAAAAATGATTGTGCAGATAAGTTCTGTAATAAACGGCGAAGTGGCTTCCAAACTCCCAGGAAACATTGAAGTAAATAATGTTGAAAGTTTTAGATGGGCTAATATAGAGCTAAAATTGTTACTTGGGTCCCTCGAGTTGAAAAGAAAATTCCATAAGTTCCATAAATTCCATTAATAAATTCCATAAATAAAAATCTATTATTTAAAGAAAAAGAACAAAAAAAAACCCTATCACAAAACAATCTCTCCTCTGTCATCACTTTAAATTTCTGATGAGGCGTTCACCTCGAAAAGGCGAGAGATCAGTTTGGCTTGATTCTTAGTCCAGATTGTCTTAAACGACTTCATTGAAGTCGTGCCTTACAACTCAAAACGACCCTCGACGTGGTTGCATGCGTGCAGAAATTTCCAGTGACAAAAACCAAAATTGATTTACTAATCAAAATACTCGCTGTTTATTTTATTGTTATATTATGTTTCAAATACTTCTGATAAAAATAAGTCGATATATTTACTTAACACTTACTCTAAATCGTTCTTGGTTCTAAATTATTTTTTTAGTTTTGCTCATCCCGAATGGCCAATAAGTCGAAAAAAAAAACAGTGCTAGCTCTGGCTTCTCATTTCAAACAAAACGAAAAAACTTGTGCTGAAGCCGTTTCGAACTAATTTCAGTTTTGCTTAAGAAGCTTAAGTTTTCTCGCGAAAGCTTCACTGCTTATGCATGGAAACAACTCACGTGTTTTCTATTATGAAACGATTAAGCCATCGCTAAATAGTTTTGTTCATCGTGTGCACTCGTGCATTATACGGGTTCAATTCTGAAATGAGTGTGTTTCATGCACCGTTAAATATGCATAGCAAACTGTGAATGATTCATTTCTGGTGAAAACCAGCTGTAAATGGTAAATAAGAAAACAAAGAAGGTACACCAACAATAATTGGATTAGTGTGAAAAATGAGAAACCTCAAGGTGGGTCAACCAAGCAGCAATGGTAGTTTTAAATTCATTGCTGTTTCGAATTGCCCCGGCGCGGCGGTAGTTTTTATAGCCTATTCCCACCGGGGGGCAAAAACGTAATTTTTTTTCCAAAACGAGCTTAGCTGTTCCTATCAGTTTTTATTTGACTTCTCGACCACTTTTACTATCTTTTTTTAAGAAAAATCACTTTATTTGCATTTTGCAAATGTTTATTTGTTACAAAATAAAGAAATTGAGTCGAACACAAATAAATTTATATCATTAATTAGTTCAAATCCATGTGCTTGAAGTGACAGCTGTTTTAGTTAACGAATTCAGCACACAAAATAGCCTTTATCTTGTACAACCACCATTAGTTTTCCTATGGGTTTCATCAAAAACGACTTGAAAACATCTCGTTTATGACCCCATGTCGCTTGAGAGAAATGCATGGGAAAACTGATTAGGTTCTTGGAAATTTTGCAAAAACTGCGCGTTTTTGTCCCGGTGGGAATAGACTTTTAGTATCGGACTTTTCATCGTTCTTTTCACCGGTTAGAATACATCTGATGAGGCTAATTGATTAGGAATTACAAACAGGAGCTCAAAGCAATAACTTGAAGGCTTTTTCAAATACGATGATGTTACACTATCAGACCTAACTTACACCCCCGATCTGATTGCAAGAGAAGAACAAGTTTGGGCCATTAACAGCTTTGACCCATACAAATCTCCTGGATCTGATGGTATAATTCCAGCCGAACTTCAAAAGGCCGCGGACATTATTATCCCTGTTCTTGAAGTAATTCTTATCGGCTATACCACCTTAAACTATATCCCCACGCAGTGGAGAGAGGTCAAGGTTGTGTTTATACCTAAGGGTGGGAAATCATCCCACGTAAATCCGAAAGATCTCCGACCAATAAGTCTATCATTTTTCCTTCTTAAAACCTTAGAACGACTGATTGATATCCACCTGCGTGTAGTTATAGATCCAAAATTAATATCTACAGCACAACACGCTTAATGTCAGGGAAAATGTGTAGAAACGTCCTTACACACCTTGGTTCGTACTATAGAATATTCCCTCCTTTCCTCGATATAGAGGGCGCCTTCAATAACCAGCTCTGCAATTACAAAGGCACTGACGAAGCTCAAAGTATATGGTTCCATAGTGGAGTTGATAAATCTAATGCTTAAAAGCAGTAGAATCAACTCTACTCTAGGAAACTTCTCTGCAAAGAGATCTGTCAGTAGAGGAACACCGCAAGGCGGAGTCCTATCCCCTCTACTATGGAATTTAGTCGTCAATGAACTTCTAGTTGACTTAGAAGCTGAGGGATTCAAAGTGATTGCATATGCAGATGACGTCTCCATTGCGGTATCTGGCAAACATGCTCACGTTCTTACGGATCTAATGCAGACCGCTCTAAATATACTTGTAAAATGGGCGGGAAAATGTGACCTAGGGGTCAACCCTAAGAAAACTGAACTCGTTCTCTTCACCAGGAAATACAAAAATCCTGAACTAATAACTCCATCAATTAATGGAATCCCACTTGAACTTTCAAACGAAGCCAAATATTTAGGTATAATCCTAGACAAAAAGCTAAATTGGGAAGCCAATATACAGGAAAGAATCAGGAAGTCCACCGCTGCCTTATTTTCCTGTAAAAAAGCCATTCTTAATAAATGGGGTTTTTTTATTTATTTATTCATCAAGCAGACTATATAAAAGAGGTCCTACCATGGCTAAAAGAAAACGTGATATCCTCAACGAATATCCGGATTTTCTCAGGTAATCAAGCAGCCCTTAACTGTCGCCTATCTCTTAGGGAGATGGCTGAACAGTTCAACATTCACCTTATTTGGGTGCCAGGCACAGAGATATCGTGGGTAACTGCAAGGTCGATGAACTCGCCAGAGAAGGAACTGTTCTACCGATCTCAACCCGCAGGTTGAATATTGGTATACCAATCGCTATACATGTAAACTTGTGCTAAAGCAAGAGGCAATGGATAGAACAAATCATAGGTGGAACATTATCACCACGTGCGTGGCAACAAAACGGATATGGCCAGGACTAGATTCGAAACGCACAAAACACTTGTTATCCATTACCAGATTGCAAGCTCCGTAATCAATGTCATCACCGGAGATTGTCTGATAGGAAGACACGCCATAAGACTTGGCGTTCCTTCAAATGACTTCTGCAGAAGTTGCTTAGATGAGGAGGAGGAGGAGACAATCCCACACCTCCGCTGGTCGTGTCCTGCACTCAATTTAAGAAAACAGCATCTAGGAAAATATTTTCTTGATGATCCAAGCGATCTGGCGAACACAGATATTAAAGGCTCCAAATGGTTTTGTTAAGTGAGATACTTCCTCGTATAATTTCATGGTATCACAATGGACCTAATATTGGTCTAAGTGTGTCAGTTTGTTTTCCTGACAGCCATTTAAACCTTACCTAACTTTACCTACACTATCAGAACTACGTCTTTTTCTTATAAGTCGCATTTAAGGTTAGCCTACACTGTCCTTCACCATGTGATGAATGCTATCACCACCAAGAGTTAATTTTCAATGAAACAATATCAAAAATTGAAGAAATTCAATTGCAAGTTTCTTTAGTTTCATCACAAAGAGGGTTGGTCTCTTAAATTCACTTCCGAAGAAAGTGACTTACTTTAAGTCCAAAACTATTGAATTTATAATTTTATAGTTCCACTCTGCACGAGTTTATACAAATTTTACGCTGAATCTGAATCCCCCACCAGTGATAGGGTATTAATAGTAAGTCTTCAACACTCTCTTTTTTTTATTCCACAACTTCTAATCAACTCAACTCGTTATTCACATCGACTTGACTTATTCGTTCCAGATTTCACATCTATTCTTCGGAATTGAAATAGGAACGGTTGCGTGTGACTAGTTCACCTAACTCTGGCTTTGCTACCATTGTCACATCGGGTAATTAAAATGAAGAACTCAATGGTTCGAAAACTCAGTGCATTTTTTGCTCTAATCCGCCTCATGCCACTGTCCCTAAATGATACTTGTACTTTTGAAATCGAAAAGCTGTCAACTGTGACAGCTCATTGTTGAATCAATTGATCTCCTTAGCTGCCACTAGATATAAAGGCTAAAATTTTTGACCAGACAACCCGAATGTAGAATGCTATCCAGCTCTATCTTTCCTTCCATTGGAATTCGTAGAAGTTAAAAAAATGTGATCCGGAACCATTCATTTCAAATCATTCATCGCTCTGTGTTGATTACAAAGATGTTCATAGCCCCTCGATTTGAGTCATAGTCACCCCTTCTCGAGTTCGTCATTCCCGCCTGTTTTTATTCATTTTAATTATGCCCTCTCATACCCTATTTCCGAATCTATTAAAGCATATTAAGCCCAATAACACCCTCAAGACTTATCGAAACCGCACTGCCTTTAGTGTATCCGATTTGCAACCAAATCTCTACAGGCAACGAGCATTGCTTACTAAACAACTTCTATCTACAGACCTTTAATAAAAAAAAATATTCTCTGCTTTTTAATAAAGTGGAAGGTAAACAATCGCTTCCCTCGTGTTTGCTGATACAAGAATAAAAAATAAAAACAAAAAAAAATCCTCTTTAAAGTTTTAATTGAAAAATTCTTCCTCCGATTTCATAATTAAAGCATCAGTAGTAATTACCACTTTGTAGTTTTTGCTCATGTTTCTCATTCTTTCACTGCGATACTTACTAGAGTCCTTCACTAATAAAAATGTTCAGCTCTGTTATTATATGTTTCAAAATAACGAAGCTAAAGTGTCTACTTCAGAGATACTGGCGGCTGAGTAAAGTGTCACTGTTACCTTTTTAACGCATTCTTTCCTCTTTTTTTTTAATATTATGTTGAGCTTTGCTTTAACTCATTTTGTTGCCTTGAATGTAATTTCCCATTTCATTTTTACAAAAATATTTTCCACTCAACCAGAAAGAGCTTATAATCTGATGTATAGAATGGGATACATTCGATGAGATTGTGAAGACCGTTTTTATGTTCTTTTGCATATAATGAGATGGCGCTGAAAAACTTCCATTTAATTTTAAAACAACGGCTCATATATTACACGCATGACACCATTAATATGTTAATAAACGTATCGCATTTTCGAATATTTCTTTTTTTTTGTGATTTTTTAAGGGGACAACGGCGACAGAATAACTTCAAAGCCATTACGGGATAAGCGTGTTGTTGGGAAATTAACGATGTTAACAGTAAAAATTGAATTGGCAGTTAATAGGTCATATTGGCAAAAGCATGTTCAATTTCCATGAATCATTAATCATGATTATAAATCAGAAACCTCTTAGAGTGTATCTCTGTAGGGCCCTTTTAAAGGAATGCGAGGACTTTTTTCCGAAAGATTTAAAAGTCACACATTTCGGCATTCTGAGGGTTTGCTGGAATCACAAATCAAAATAATTTTTTTTTTTTTTTTCATAAATAAATTTGTTGGCAGAGGAGTGTTTTTTTGCAAGGACAAGATGTAATTGAAATTCCACACTTTGGCTGCCCAAGTATATCCTAAGGCTTCCTCAAAATATACCTTAGGTCGAATACTTGCCTGAGAAGAGTCCATAAACGCTTAAAAGCAAATTTTGATAAATTGAGGAGAGATCGCATATTTTATTTACTCATTAAAGCAATGCGAGAATGATTGATCGAATTAGAGCGCTGTCATTTGTAAGGAACTTCATGGCTTCCTATTTTTCAAATAAAAAAAATAGGATGACGCAAAAGGACGAGGAGTCCCAGGGCCTAGCGCATTTCTCAAAACCATGCCTTGTGAGGCAATTTAGGGGACCTACAAATTTTTGCCGGTTCCAAACGGCTAAACGAGAAAGCCCTTTTCATGGCAATGGATTTAGTAATGGAGGACTTGCCAGTCCTTCTTGAAAGGCGAGACCCGTGAAAAAACCTCTGCGTTAACAGGCATATTTTTTGGCTCAGATTGAGGAATTTCATTTCAAAAAAGAAGATATCTATTTTTTTTTTCTCTTTTTCTCGTAAATGGTTTTATTTTAAAATTCTATAAGGTCCCCGACCTGTTGCTCCACCAACAATTGGAAAAACAATTTGTGAAAATAATTTCATGATTCTGGGAATCGATATTCGGATAAGGAGCATACATGTAAACTATTATGACACAGTCAACGAAGGGCTATCTTATTTTGAAAAAGAAACTGGCTGTTGAAATGTTCAAAGGCGTCCGACACTCTTTTGAAGATGAGTACGACGGAACTATTTCGATATTAGCAAAGCTAGCATCAGTTTTATATAGGGTGTCAAGTAATTTTTTGGCAATTAGGATTTTGGTAGCAGGTCAAATGCACTTTTTACCCTATTTATCAGTGCACAATCATAAAAATTACCTTAAAACAATCAATTCTTGGAAAACTACTCCAATTGAAAGCTGTTGCATTTAAAGTCCGTAAAAACCCAAAATTAGGTTTTTACCTGTTTTATATTTTTTCAAGTACCATGAAATGTATGGGTTTTGTCACCCATTTAAGGCGACACCCAAAAGCTACAAGGTATATATACTATGGCGTTATAGATCGCAGGGTATTAAAAAAAATGCGACATTGTTCCTAATCTAAATACCTACCAGATTCTATTTGCACAAAAATATATTATCGGCTAGCCTATGCTTCTTTCTTTTGTAATTAAAGTCCATCGACGTGTCACCCTCAAGGATTTACCTTCTCGGTATTTGTTTTTGTTTTATTTCGTTGGTCCCACACGCAGGTACTTCCACATGAAAAGTCATTCTCGGGTCGTTCTAAGATACTGCTTTTTTTCCTGAACTTTGTAATGCGGTTATGAAAAGCATGTTCTTTTTTTTTGTCCTTTCCATCACCGCGTCGGGTTGGTCGCCACCAACGATTGACTTACACGAATCTCATTTTCGCATTATAAATTTTTATGACAATATGTGTGTCAGTTGCGTCATGTGGAAAGAGTTTCAGTAAGCTTAAATTAATTAAAAACTTCCTCCGGGCAACAATGACGGAAAATAGGCTCAACAATCTGGGAATTTCGACAATTGAACATGAGGCGACCCAGCAAATAAATTTTGATGACGCTATCAGCGAATTTTCTGCTTTAAAAGCTAGGAAGAAGACTTTTTATTAATGTTTGCTCTGTTTTTTTTTTTATATATATATAAAATGTGACTATGTATGTAGATACAATAATTTTTGTTCTTTTTTTTTAAATTTTGTATTTGAATTTAAATAGAGAAATCGCAATGTACCGAATAGCGAAATTTTATTTATTTTACTGTTTTTCATTCTGGGGTTACACCATAATTGCCGCCCCAGGTACCACCCATTCTAGCTACCCTACTGGGTCAGGGTACACCAAAGTTAGCCATTTTTTTATTGTCAAAAAGTGATGTCAAAGTTGAAAAACGGACTTTACTGCAGATCAATTTTTTTCTTAGAATATGACCAAGAATCCAATCGCAAAGTATGTAACACGACAGCCTGTATACAAAATTAAACATTTATTGCTGGCATGTACCAGCAGCAATACAATAAACGAACTTTAAGGAAAACACAGCTACGAACGGCTAAATGAAAAAGTGCTTTTCAAGGCAGTGAATTCACTATCAGATTGTTGATTCCTCGCAAAAGTCAATACCCGTGGAAAAATATGATTTCTTTTCTTTTTTGATTTGAGCCACTTACTGCGAAGGAACAGGCAGACATACTAACAATTACGCCAGGAGCACCTCAAAAAAGCAAGCTAAAACGACTACCTTCCGTATATACAATATTTTTGGTTTTTGTCAAATCTTAATAATAACAGTTTTTACAAGTTTGATAAAATTTAGTATATTATATGCGTTTTTTGTAACACTAACAGAAGAAATTGTTTTTGATTTCTGTCTAAAAGAATACAAAGCGAAATTGGACTTCAATGATTCCTAAAAGCCAAAAAATTAATGAACGTCACATCCGATTCTACTCACTATCGGTATAGCGCAAGTTCTTCATAAATTTTGACTTGAAATTATGAGTACTATAAGGCAAGTTTTGCAATCGTACACGTTATGATGATAGAGAAAAGAAAAAAGTCTGTCGTGTAATTCTGGTCCGTATATGAATTTACAGACCGAGCCGCTAGACAGACTTTCATAAATATTTGCAGTTGGGGACTTTGGGGTCTTTTTTAAAAGAAGAGGTTAATGCTGATTTGGAGCACACAGACCTTATTGCCCATTCACTGTACTACCAGAATAGCAGCCTTGTCATTTTTTTAGGTGCAGTAGATGGATATAAGATGGTTGTAATTTCATATACAACTAGAGTATAATTATCCTGATGAAACTGGGAGGCTGAAAGAAAAGTATATGCCCAAAGCGGGATTCGAACCCATGCATCTGGCCTATCTACTGAGCACTGCAACACAGCACGGCCGCCTTCGTCTCATAGGTAGCCTGTAGAAGAGTTTTTGGAACTGGGTTTCTAGGTCTTCAAATATCGGTATATGTCTTACAATGTCAGGTTGTATACTTATTTGTCTGGACAACAATTTCAAAGGTCAGCAAGGCAAGTCGGATAATTGTGTCAGTGACAAATTCGAAGCGAGGCATTCACTTCGAGGACGTCTATGATGCTTCCGTTTCGACATTTGTAGTCCGAAAGCCAATTGGGACGGGCCATTGTATATATAATGCTTTGAAAACTCTTTTGTTGCAAGAAGTCAAATATGATGGCAAGTCGAATAGTAATGCTTTGTTTGTTAAACTGAAGTTCAAGACACAAACCAAATTTAGATGTCATAACTGCGGTGAAATTGGTCATTTTGCTAATCAATGTCCAAATAAGAAGAAGCATGTTTTTAAATCAAATGAAGTTGCTTTGTTTTCATCGTTTTTAGCAAAGAAAGAAGTTCCAGAAAATACATGGTATATCGACTCAGGAGCATCGGCTCACATGGCAATGAGCAAATAATTGTTGAAGAACGTAAGACCATCACAGAGAAATTATGATGATTATATATATAATCCCTTCCATTATATAACGATTTCTTTTGAAATTTTTATTAATCAATTTAGTTTTTCAACAGGAACGTTGATACATTTGCTTATTCGATGTCTAAACCAGATCTCGACTGTGTGAGAGACTTTATTGCTCACAAAACGAAGAGTATCACCTTCAAACTGAATTAGTGGCTCAATTCAAACTATAAAGATGTGGTTAGGGACAGAGAAAGTAGTTTTCGAATATATAAAGATAATTTTACAGTAAAAAACCGAATCTGTTTAAACGGGCCAGGAATTTATTTGTAATGCTCATATACATTTGGTCAAGGATCAGCAGGGCCAAGGGCCTGTAACACAAATCTACAAGTCATCAAGTGAAGAAGAACAAACTGATTGATTGCGACCATATCACTTATAGAAGAGCAAACAAACTTGTAGTTTTTGCAGCAGAAATTCTTTAAAGTTGTTATAAATCACTTAAATTACAGGTACTTTTAGTTTTGTGTTACAGTCCCCAAAAAGTAAGACGAAAAATTATGTTGGGCCCAAGAGGAAACAAAAACTTTTTGTCCTTTGTTAAGAACATTAAGAACTCGACTCTGTCATCGGTCGATGGACAAAGCCAGTTAACTGGCATCTTCATTTGCTGCTAACTCGACACTTCCTGATAGCATATTGGGTTCATCTGTACTTGAGTCTGTAGATTCTGTGATGTAGCAGATCTAAATATAAATAAATTCGCTCTTCAAGATGGTAACCACGTCGCTATTCTGAAGAGGTCGTCTTCTACACTGGTCAAACCACTGCGTAGGCTTTTCTGTCTATTCTAATCTTCTCGGCTCTTCCCGAGCAGATGGAAAGCTGCATTTATCCATTCGCAAAAATGACGCATCTCCTCCTTTTAAAATTATCGTCCAATTGCACTAACGTCCCTTCTTTCCAAGGTCATAGAAACGTTGATAAACCATCAGCTCATGAAGTATTATGAAAGTAACATTATTGCGCTTGATATTTCTAAAGCATTTGAAGAACTCGGCATCAAGCTCTCTTATCGAAATTACGTGCTTTTGGCATCGATGAGTCGCTTCTTCGTTGGATTAGAAACTACCTTTCTGACCGTTCAATACAAGTCGTATTGGATGGTCTCCAGCCTGATACCCACTTTAAAAATGCTGGTGTGCCCTTCGTTATGCCTTGTATTTTCCTTATTTTCAAAAATGATCTTTTCTCTAAAGCTTCTAATCCTCTTAACTGTTGTGCTGACGACTCAACCATCAGCTTTTCATACTGGATTCTAAACTCAATTCTCCGCTCTTTGGATGTGGAATTGGAAAGGCTGCGCATGATATGCTCATTGAATTCTGACCCTGACAGCATTGTTAGATGGGGTAGTAAAAACCGAATAAAATTCAATGCTGCGAAAACTCAATGCTGTCTCTTGTCGTTGAACCTAAATATTCCCCCGTTGCCATTATCCATGATTGGTGCTTGCATCCAAGAAACCAAAAAGCTGTCAGTACTTGGTATGTGTGTACACGATGACCTACGTTTACGTTGGAATGAACACATATTTGAATTCGCCAAAAACGCTACAAAATGCTTAGTTTTCTTAAGACGATGCAGGAAGTTATTCACCCCTTCTGATCTGGCTACAATTTATAAGGCCTGCATCTGCCCAAAACAAGAGTATAATTCTCATATCTGGTCAGGTACTCTCCAAACATCTACATCATCTGCACCTCAAGTAGGGTACAAAACAGAGCGTTGAGATTGATATTGATTGATATCGATTGATTCTCTTAAACATCGTCAAAGCGTTACCTGGTATCTCTTATTTTTGTTTTGATTATTTTCAATTTTTATCCAGCAAACACTTGTGAACTATAAAAGATAAATTCTTATTGCCATCAAACTTAACAAATTTAATTGATATTGAATTGATTTTGGTATAAAAAAGTGCTCATCCTGCAACAACACAGACTTTTTGATGAAAGTGAGACATGGATCCAAGCAAATTGAATGATTTTGACTGGACCAATGGACTCCTCCACGAATTGTGGAATTTAAGGAATCTTATTATTAATTTACGGATTCATGATAACCTTTCATAGTTGCTAAGCCCAATGACCAACCATGTGAGCTTTATTCAAGGCAAGCCATTGAGTCTCAAAAGTTTTACATTTCAAAAGAAATTAAGGAGAAAATAATGAAATTAATTTGAAAATAAACTACACTTTGATGGGAAGAGGCAAAAAACGCCATCTCACAGCATCTCCTTAGAGATTCTCCATTATTAGGCCCCATGACACGATCTATTTCATTTGTCCTTCCCACACACAACTCACTTAACAACTTTAAAAGCACTTTACAATGCCACCTACTAAATTTCCCCTCTTGGAAAATGTGTCAAATTAATTTTCTATGTACGTTCAAGGACACCACCGAACAAGCACCATTATACCGAAAATTTGTTGATTCTTTGCTCACTTTATCAATCTTCTTCCATCCTGCTGTTTTAATTTACCCCCTAAAGTCATTAATCTATGTAAATTTGCCTTCGTGAAGCAATCCAAATCCTGGCCAGGATAATGCACACAGAAGTGCAAGACCAATTGCCCATGTAAGAACAAAACTTTTCGTCCGACATGAAAATTTATATCTCTCCTTTCATGTGGCAATAATTTTAAGCTCGGCAAACAGGAGCACGGCCCGCAGTAAAAGATGAAGCCAGTGCTGCATTAATCGATATCCAGGGAAATCCCGAAAATTATCATACGCTTCCGTAGCCCAACGATAATTTTCTCCAAGATTTTCAATTCTGTGTATAGTTCGGGTGCATAGGATACACTCGTGGAGTATCCTCGAGTTTAACTTTCATGTTTTTTTTTTTTTTTTTTTGTATTTTGCGTTGGGTGAAGTTATCTGTTTTTTTTTTTATTATTTTTTTAGATTTTTCCAGTGTGTACTATCCATGTAAGAAAAAAAAGCAAAATTCAATTTTTGCAAATTGTTATGCACTCTGCAGGATATCCTTCGTCCTCGTGTAGTTGTTAGCTTGCTTGCGGGTAATACACATACGCTGGCATAGGTTCAAGGAATTTTCAATTTTCTGAATATGAATCGATTATATGGACGAAATTCGGGTATGGTTTTTCGGTGACGGCAAAGGGGTGCTTGAGTATTGGTGTAGAGTTCTTTAGTTGGCACAAGGGTCGATAACACCACTCATGAATGGAGAACAATAATTTATGGGAAATTTGATGTGAACTCAAGAAAGTTGCCGGGTTGCATTTTTCTCTGTTAAGATGGGAATATGGAAGAACTTAAAAGCACTTTAGTTGTGAAAAGCCCTACAAAGTGTCTGCTTTGCCTTTTCTATGTCTTGAATTACTAGCAAGGCACTTTATTGAGTTATGTTGACCTTTATGGAATAATCTTGCTTCATGCAACTCAAAGAAAAAGATGTTTTCAAGCAAATCTTTGAGATGAGGGGATAAGACTTTCTGATATTGATTAAGCATGATGTTCAATATGCTGGTAAAAAAAAAAAATAACATCTCTATTCTCTGAAATTGTCTGACAAAAGGAAAATTTCATTTTGAAGAGGAAGCAACTGCAGGCAAAAAAAATAGAAAGCGAATGGGAAAAGCACACACAACACCAAAGAATAAAGAATTATTGTTAAGTTTTGCGGAACTCAGACTTGAGTTTCATTGACGTTCAACTGAAAAACCATTAGATGCAACTTTTGAGTGACACGGGTTTTTCTCCTTTTTTGTTTTATTTCAATTAAGTTCGATTTGAGAGCAGTGAAAATGGCAGTAAGCAGTGAAATATTTTGGATAACCATCATCAAAATTCAAAAAAATTATTAGAATTGGTTGTATCACAAAGCTCGGAAAACGTCGGAGCCTAACGTATTGCAACAGCCAACAATTTTATTTTCTACTCCGAACGGCTTAATATGAAAAGCAATTTTCGTAGCAGTGATGGATGTACTGACAATTTCTTTCGAAAACGATGCTCTCGCCGGTAAAAAGCTGCAAAGATGAGTTTTTCGACTTCTTGAAACAATTGTTTCTCTTCTACTTCACAAAAGCTGTTCGGTTTTCTACTTTTTTGACGTTTGATAGTGTACCTGGGTTGATGGTTAGAGCTCAGGACTATTGAATGGGAAGAAAATAGGGTAGCTCCAGTAAGATCTTATGAATTTGCGGTAGGTTACTTGTCTTAATGTCTTTTATCGCTTTTTCACAACTATTGCTCTTGTGAAGTAACTAGTTGCATTTTGCCCCTGAAACAATTAAGCCGCAACACCCGAATCGCGAGGAATGCTCATCACTTTAAGCTTGTGCATAATTTCGGAGCTAGACTACAGTATAGAGATTCATAATCTAGTCGCACTTACAAAATGTGGAATGTTGTACCACACTCTGCTTTCGAAAACCCGTCGAACCGGAGTGCTAGTGTCTATTCGCTCGCTCTACTTGTCCCAGGAATCGTAGTCTTGTGATGCGTATTCTTCTCGCTATGCTTATGTTCGTTGTTAAATATTCTTCTTACCAGATTGTATTCAGTAATGGGGCCAATTATCGTTCAGAGTATTTTTCTTTCAAAACGACTCAAGGGTTTCTACATACGCTTTAGATAACTTTAGATAAGGTCCACGCTTCCTGCCTTATGGAAACTGGAATGGTAAAGAGCGTTTCAAGGGTTGCATTGGTTTCTTTAAAAACGGACGTTATTTTTCAATTTCATTCTAAGCCCAAACTATCAGTAATGGGAAAGAGTAACTATCCGCTTTATCTCCCTATTGATATTGTTTCCCGTGTCTTTAGCGATTTTGAGTATAAGGAGTCCTGTACAACTTCGAAGTTATGTCTGTCTACAGCGACTGTTTGTCTAATTTTGTGATATTCTTTGAATTTGACATTAAATATGTACTTCGCTTTGCTCTTTTTCGAAGTCTATATCATTCCACGGTAATCGTCTACCAAATCGAGTAACTCTGCAAACTTTTGATGGATTACTTCTGACTGCCAGCAAAATTTATGTCGTTATCCTTGCTAAGCAGTAGCAGTCCGTGGTCTTTCCTGACCCTCAGCAAGGACTCCGACTCTATTACTTTGTTTTTTTGCTCATCTTTGAAAGCTTGAGTTCGGGGTCACCTTGGAACGAGCTTTTAGCTCTTAGTAAATTTTTGGGAATCTCATTCCTTTTATGAAATTTCTCAATTTCTTAATTCGAGGGGTTCTTATTGTGCTTTTATTTTTTGAAAACTCGGGGTTCTTCCCTATTCTCGATGTAGAGAACTTTTACTGACCAGACACCTCTCATATTATTTCGCATAAACATTTTTAGTGCATTCGTTATCGAGATATGCGTTTCATTTTGGAAGCTAAGCCCAATAACTCCGAGACTGCGATTCTGATGGCTTTTTGGAATTGTTACCACAGGTTTTCAATGCTTAAATCTGGTTTGAAGAGGCTATCTCTTGCGATTAGCTTCCTGACATCATACAATAAAGTAGTTGTCAGAATAAAAGTTGGTCTTTAGAAATGTTCGGAAATCAAGCTCATTGTAAGAGTGTCCTGCTTCGATCATTCGTTGGAGGTTGTTTGATCTGGGGTTCGCCGTATATTTTTATGATTTTTGAGATGCTAGAAGCCTGTGCTACCAACAACAAAATTTAGCCCCCATCAAAATCGGTAAGCCAGAGCCCATTATCAAAGTCTATCCTCTCAAGTTTTGAGTCGAAGTCGCAAGTTTCGAGACGGCACACGGCACTTGCGATGCTCATCGCAAAACAACTGACGGAAGAACATAGCAAGACAACTGTACCATCAATTACCAAAACTGGCAATTTAAAAAAAAAGAGAAAGTGGGAGTTGACGTCGCACATTTGGAACCCTCCTAAATGCGATGTCTTCTCAAATTTCTTTTCGATGGTCAAACATATGGAATTGATGCTTGGTGAGCAAAGAGGAGAAGAAACTAGATGCAATGTAAGGGGGGGGCTTTTGGTTGGCGATCGATTCGTCAACCAATGACGATGCCCTATAGACGTACCAACGGATGGCTCAGCTGTAAGCAGATACCGAAGTGTTATTAAGATGTGGACAATGAATGCAGATTACTCTCGCTGAAATAATAGAATGAATAATAAAGTAGTTGAATTAGGTAAGAGAACACGTTTGGTTGTTCTCTTAATTTTATTTTTTTATTTTTTGTTCTTGGAATACTTTCTGTCGCGACGGTAGTTTCTCGTTTTGAGGATTAAGCAATTTGTTATGCTTTAGGTGAATCAGCAACTTAGAAATAATTTCGCTGCAACATTTTATGTACTTGCCCGCGGAGGAGACAATCCAATATTTTTTGCTAATTGTCCTTGCGACAAAACACTAGGGAATTTCGTTGAAAATCTCGTTGAGACAGTCTTTGGAATCAGCCATTTTCTCTGCCTTGGGGGCGTGGGCGCATACAAGGCCAATGTTGGCGAACTGAGCCTTGATTAGGATGGCCTTTATACCTTTCATTAATTGGACTTTGGCTTATAACCTTATCCAAAAGCCTTCCTCAAATGACAAATTTTGGATCCAAACAATCGTTGTTTCTGCTGTCTGTAGAAGTCGCCACAGAATATTTAATAGTTTATCAACGCCCTTATACACGGCCCAATCCAACACAATTTTTAGTTCTTAGTACTTCGTGATATTTTTGATGGCCTCAGCCCTCACCAGCTCAAAAAGAGACACTTAAATGCAGATAATTACACACAAAGTACTTAGATATTTTGGTGTTTTGTGTTTGTGTTTTATTATCTTCGCTACCTACATATGTATATTCTGTTAAAGTGCGTCATCACTAGGTCGAATACGACCAAATGGCACGTACTAATCGACAATACCTTACCATATTAGTGTGGACGTCTCGATCGGCCTTCCTCCTTCCTGAAAGCCGACCAGAATTTGTGTGGTCGCGCTTTAAGGAAAAGAGATTTGAATATGATTTTGCTTAGCAAAAAAATCGTTGACATTAAACAACTGATTAAACATTGGAAAAGAACATGGAAAACTAACCCCGATTACGGATTTTATCTCCTTGACCCCGCCACACCCTCTACTAGTTCTCAGCCTTGGACCTTCCACTGTTCAGCTTCATTCACAAGGCTTTCTCTGAGATTAGTTAAATTCGTCAAAGATTTGCTAGCAATGCCGAATAAAATTGTCTCCTGCCAAAAAAAGCAGGACACAATTTAAGACATTCCCCAAAAAAGAATTTCTGTTCATACCCTTTCGTCAAACCTTAAACAAAATATACATATTTGTATGGAACCAGGACTTTTTCATACCTCTTTTCATTATCCAAGAGCTACAAGTCATTTAAATATTATGATTATTTCGAGGGTATTCTTTTGCAGAAAACTGCCGATGGTGCTGGTGTAATGGATCGCAAATGTAAATGACACTGTGCAACATTCTACAACCCCATTTCCTTGGTGTTCTAGTTTTTTTTTTTTTTTTTTTTTCTTTATTTTTGGTATTTGGGAGGACGAATACAGTGAACATTATAAAAACATACATCCATGCATGGTATACCTTGCTGTGCAAAGTTAATTTTGAGATTTTCCTTCGACTCTATACAAGCGCACATCCTTTATTATAATGTTATTCCTTCTCTGAATGCCCTTATGAATATGCTTATGCAGTCGCACTACGTATAGGTACTCGCATTAATACAAAAAAAGAAACAACATTACGTAAGTATTCTACCTTGAAACCACTTCTCGCGATGCACTAAGAGCATCATTTTCAATGTAGAAAAAAAATCGCCATACTTTTCTATTCACACCCTCCCAAACCTGTGTTACTAATGCTCTGACACACATCCGTTTCGTTGCTACGTTTGAATTTCTGATAAAATAAAATGGTGCATACGTGAACTCGCTTTTAGTGTACGTCGAAAGAAAAGGTGCGAATTCCTACTCGCATGACAGGGATACAGAAAAAAAAGAAGCAGAAATCTCATGAATACTATTTGAATGATATTCACTTTGTCCTTCAGAAGTAGTGTTAAGAATGATGTGAATAGGTAAAAGATCCGTCACTCATAAGCATCAAGCTGAGCGAAGTCTAAGAGATGTTATCAAAGAAATATAAAATCCAAGACGCTAGATCCTGCTTACTCAGAATTGTTTAATAAATTTCAAAATTTTATTCTGGATGAGTAATCTCCAGAAATGAAACTCAACGCACAGGCCTTTGCATAGGAGTGAGAGTGAAACTCCATTATGAAAAATTCAAGAGGTGCACGGCCCAGTATTATATTCAAAAAAAAGTCATCATCTGCTGAGAATGCGAATGAGGTTGGACATAATTTGAATACTCATGTTAGTAAAGAACTGGCTTGAAACAAATCTTAAACATGTATTTAGTCGTTGGTTTTTGTTTTCTGGTGCATTTTCTGACTAGAATAAAGGAAACTAGAAGGACGATTGTGATGAACACAACACTCATCTATATATATAAAATAGAATGTATGCATGTATGTCCGGTAAAGACTACTAAACCACCCATCGGATTCTTATGAAATTTTCAGGGTAGACAGAGATTAGTTCAGAGATGGTTCCTGTTAAGGTTTTATCCCCATATTCTCACTGGAACGGGTTGGTTGGGAACGGAAACTGAGAAACTACTGGACAGATTTAAAAAATTCTTTCAGCGCTGGGATGCCACACAATCCCTCAGTAACTTAGTGTACGTTTCATCCCTATAATCCCACGGGAACAGAAACAGGAACGAAAACGGGAGCCTTAAAACTACAAACCCGAGCAACGCCGCCACCGGGCGGCTCAGCTAGTTTATAAAAATCAAGTCGTGTGCAAAAGTAAAATAAAAATCATTAATAGTTTGATTGGTAAGAGATGAGATAGGAAGGAAGTAGGATAATTTTGGCGACTCTTTTGCTGGCAATTGTACCTATGAAATAAAAATCAAAAAAGAAGAATCAACGAAAACACAAAACTCCAACCAATCTCAATCCAACTTCTCAATGTAAAGAGGACACCAACAGGATTCTCAAAAGCCTTGTTGAGTCCTTTACCGACCTTAACGAAGCCGCTTGAATTCTCTAAATTCGTCCTTTTGAGGAAAATTCAGCACTTGGCTTCGTGAAACGATGGTCCAAGGAATTCGCAGACCCCGATCCCTTTACATATCATTTGTTCTTCCGCTTCGTGAATACATACACTTGTCATGGTCACCTTACCAACAAGTGCACGTTGCCAGAATTGAGAGCATACATCCTTTTTTACAATCCTTTAATATTACCAACTTATCAATTTCGAATCAAACTTCTCAACCTGAATACGCTGAAAAATCGAAGAGAAAAATTTGACGTTCTCTTCATTCATCAAATTTTTTCAGGTACCATTGACTTTGCAGCCCTTAACTATCTTCTATCTACCCACCCATCGAACCGCTAACGGATCCAGTGGACCTATCTTCCCAATGCTGAGCAGTGTAAACTCTCACTCTTCTTGTTTTGAATTTAATATCAGTACTTCCTGCCTAAAGCTTCGTCTTCTAAGCCTTCAACCAGTTCATTTAAGTCTTAAGTTTCTTAGCTTTTAAACAAGATTAAGAAAGTTTCTTAAGTCAAATAAATAAGGGCTTTGCGCCCACCAAAGTTACGTTATCCTTTCCAATGGAACTCTTGCTGCCTTCAAAAGTTAAAACAAAACTCTGTTTAAAATCACACTTCTCACCAACACTAGAGATAGATTTTTAGTTTTTCTTTAATCAACAGAGTTGGAAAAAATTTCTAATTTGCTGTGAATTCAAGGGCATGTAATTATTTGTGTGGGAATTTTCGAATTCGAAACACTTAACATGGCAAAGTATCTCAAATACTGATGCTTTGTACAGAAATCCTCATACTTTGTATCTGGAAGTAGTTTGAAATTGTTAAAGCTCTTTTTGAATCCGAATGCAAAGGCATCAGGCAATCAACAAAATTAACGTCTGCATAAATAAATACCTTACCATTAGCAAATGTCTTTTTGTGTATGTACAACTGGAGCATAAAATCAGTAAATATAAACGAGCTCCGAATACTAGCACTTTTTTATCCAAACAACAAATGTCCACAAGTTCGTGCTATTAACTTCTGGTAGCTAGCCCTTATTCTATATAAACATTGTATAAATATATGTACTTCCGTTAGCTTTTTGAGCATGCACCCATTTCAGCCTCCTTGGAGAGATACATCATTTTAATCCCTTCTGCATAACCATATGACAAACAAGCTTGATGGTATGGTCACTTCAGAAAGGAGTGAGTGCATCTACCCCAAAAGAGATCTCAAATGAAAAACCCTATCGTTAGCATTTAGAGACCACACAAAAAAGTATGTTGCAATACCAATGTTTGTTTACATCTAACAAACCTTATGCCAGCCAGGAGGTTGATACTGTAACGCTTGCAGTACACGTCTAAGCCAAAAGTAATCTGATAAAAAGAATATGTGAGACCAAAGAACCGGCAAATACAAATGAGACTTGAGGTGAGAAAGGAAAGTGCATGGCCTAGCACCTAGAGAAGTTTGCAGGTATTAGAAACTCAACCCAGTTACAAGGATCAGGATGATGTCCAGGATTAGAAGTGCTCCATTTGGTTATTTGGAGCACCATTTGGCTTTTTGAGAAGAATTAAGGAATGGTCGTGAACGTAAGGTTTCATATACCTATATCGCACAGGATGAACCAGTCGGAATTGCCTGGGTGGAGAAAGGCAAGGAACGATGTTGTTTCTCCGAAAAAGGTCACTGTTACGACTTTATACCTTATATTTTTCAAGTTTTTGTCGAATTGAAACTTACCTTAAGTGTTCACATCAAATGATTTAAGATTAAAATGCTTGTAGTGCTCCATTTTGCTTCTAACTGTTTCCTCTATATGTTTTCAGATTCTCAAACACCAATATACAACCTGATTCTAACCGATATCACTGATGTCTTATAATTCACAACGATAGTGATTGTACAACTTTCCATTCAGTATACTCAAAATGTAACGCAGTCCTTATGTCGTTTTCCAAAATTAATTCGTTTAAGCGAAATTGACAGGTTTACAGTGATTGCGCTTGTAGTGGTAGAATTGCTAGATTTCTTTTTTCATTTAAACACGAGACTATTAATAATCGTTTACTTTAGTTTTAAGAATTATTTTGTGGTCTTCTAAAAAAAATTGCCGGGCTTTTAGATTTGACAAAAATTAAATAGAAACTGCGGTTTATTGTGACAAGCAGTCAGATGATGAAAGTTAAGTTTAAGAAACAGCAAAACTAGAAAGTAGAGTATCACAATGGCGCTTGTAGTATAAATCTTTCCTGACGTTCTGTTCAATGAGTGTATGGTTTCAGCAGTTGCACTGTCACTACAAAACCATGGAAAAGGGAAAAACCCGACCATGTTTCATTCAAAGAAAAATAAACGAGATGGAATCTTTTTACTTGCGATAAAAAAATTTAATTTTCGATAAAAAAAAAATTTTTCTACATCTTTTCCAGCTTTTTTTTTGGAACTTGAGGTGAATGAACACAAAAGGGCCCGAAATTCAGCAAAAAGTTCTACAAATGAGCTCGCATATGCTGATTAAACGAGCTAACGGACTTCGGATGAAAAGCAAGCAGCCGATCTAGTAAAAAAAGCAACAACGTTTCACAGTTACTTACAAAACCAAAAAATGTTTAAGGAAATGAACAAAATTTTTTTCTATGAGGCTTGGGTCAAATTTGCCAAATGCAACGACTTAAGAACATATGCCAAAAAGGTTTTTTAAAACAATATTAAAAGAGTTTTTAAGACACAAAAAATTGGTATAAAATTTTCAAAACAATTTTAACTTCACAAAACCACTACTTTTGCCCCAATGTGCAATGAAATTATAGAAGTCACCTACCACGACTTGGAATAGTGTTTCTAGAAGAAAATACTTTGCTTTTCGATTTTCGTTTTGATTCGAATTGTTTTAGTTTATGGTTTATGAGTAATCATGTCTTAAAGTCAATATTTTGACAAAAAAAAAATAGTTTTACCTTGTCTAGACCCAATCTATCCGTCCTGAGCTTATGTCGCGTCTTATGCAAAGCACTCCGTATATAAACGATAAATAAAAGATGTATGTTTGAACTCAGTTAAATTTGACACAAATAGTCGAGAATCAAATATTGACAGGCGATTTTGGAAATGCTCCCATAGCTTAGCTAAAAACTGTTTTTCGAACATCATGGCAATCATACGATACCTTTGAAGAGTTTAAACTTATTTTGGATCGATTACGTGAGGGCTTATAAATTAAAAATAAATGGGGTGGCGCAACAGAGCGAGGAGCCCCTGGGCCTAGCGCATTTCTCACAACCATGCCTTGTGAGGGAATGGAGGGGACTTACAATTTTCTGCCAGTTTTGAACTTATAATTAAGAAAGCGTTTTTCATGGCAATGAATTTACTAACGGAGGATTTACCAATTCCTCGCGAAAGACGATACCCGTGGAAAAACGTTTTTGACTCTGCTGGGAACCTCTGGGTTCATGGACATGCTAACCATGACGCCACGGGTGTAGCTTTTATAGCATTCAAAATAATCACTTACGTTTTTTGGGGCGAAATTGTAATTTTATGGGTAGATTTTTCCGAAGAAACGAAATTTATCAGCGAACCAAAGTGCTGAAGCTGTGATTTTAAGAAAAGTGCTCGCTACTATTCAAGTGATGCTCAGTGTGTTATTCTGACTCATATAATCCTCATTCTTACAGTATCGAGATTATCGAGTTAACTCATTTTCCCTATTTTTATTTTCTAGCAAAATATGTATAAGACAGCGTTCTCTTCGGATTCGTTCAGGAATGACAATCACTGATGAGCATTGAGTCTTAGCGGAAGAAGTTACAGAAATCCCCTCTTGGCCTTTTCATTCACTTTACTTTATCTCTTACATTTTGTAAAAACAATTTAAAATGTTGACTACGTTATCAGCATGTTACTCAGCTTGAGGAGTCTCACAATGTGACAATATTGACCATATTTGAGTTTGCATTATGTGGTCTCTCCCTTACGGCCGGTTGTGTTTCCTTTGAGCTTCACGATGCCCCAATCAGAGGCATACTACTTAGTAATTAAATAACCAAAACTGTTAAACAGAGTACACACAAATGAATGATTTTAAATACCACTTTCAAGTGGGTTCACCCGTCAGCAGCGATGTTCCAATTCAGGGGAAAACATTTTGCGCTAGGTCAGTGGTTGTAGCGTATCCGTTCGAATATATTCACATAAACGAACGAGTATTTTAAAACGCAAAGATTAAATTTAAATGAATCGAATTTTCATCATTTTCCCACACAGTTTGCTTTGGTTAAGTGCGCATAAAATGTGAATTACCATTGCCATTGCAATTGCAACATCACCCACACACGATACGATACTGATACTCAAAAGTCACAACATACAAGTCCCTACCAACCATTGCTTGATGGAATTCGTTCTTCTATAGGTAAGTGTAGATAAGGAGGGAGTAAATGTGCCCCGCTCTGAAGCTTGGTTTGGGTATGGAAGAGTGCAGATTGCTTGGACATGTTTCATCTACCCGGGCAAACGAATAACTTGATGACATTGTATTATCGTCCTGACCAAAATGGAGTCGTTCGGTGGTTTTCAAGGTGATCAGTTCCGTTTTTCACTCTTGGTCAGTTGTACAACAGGAGCATATCAAACGCTGTGCCTCTAGCGACATTTCGCAGAGCTTGGACCAGACAGAATGCGGTGCGTTGGTGGTCGAGTGGAAGTACTTTTCGCGCCAAGCTGCATATCATATCGTGACATTTTTAACTTTTTTTCTGGTTGAATTAAACATCATGAGGCGGCCGTTTATTTTAAATGAATACAATTGTAGTTTATGCTCGAAGAGTTGTAATATTTTTGGGTTAAAGGTTCGCTGGGATATTTTATGATTTTACGCTGCAATGAATTGTGATTGCCTGCCAAGTAGGGACCATTAACTGAGCTGAACTGCCATTCTTTGCCTGTGAACGATGGATTGTCTCTAGCCTTGGGCAGGAAATTGCAAAATGTCAAATAAAATGAATTATATTAGAGGAGCCTTTAAATGTTGGCAATGGATGAGTACACTTGTGAAATGGCCTTTTGCGTATATGCAAAAATTAAAATTAAAATTCCTGACAACATTTTCAACTTGTGTCCAAAATAATTTAGGTAGCAACAATTTTTGTCGGGAAATTTAATCAATTTCTTTGAAAGCGGCAATTGGAGGAGGGCTGGTGTGCATGATGTCAATGACGCTCCATGAATAGCCACTACCTGAATTGTGAAGCAATTGATTTTTATTGTTTTCCAATTAGTGTAATTGTGGTACCCGTGGCGTGATGGTAAGCATGTCCACCTGCTAACCCAGATGTTCGAGGTTCGAATCCCAGCAGAGACAAAAATGTTTTTCCACGGGCATCGCCTTTCACGAGGAACTGGCAAGTCCTCCGTTAGTAAATTCATTGCCATGAAAAGCTCTTTCTCAATTAGCCGTTCGGAACCGGCAGAAAATTGTAGGCGCCCTCCATTCCCTCACAAGGTATGGTTGTGAGAAAAGCGCTTGGCCCCAGGAGCTCCTCGCTCTGTTGCGCCACCCTATTTTTTAGTGTAATTGTACACAAGTGGCGAGTTAATAAGAAACCATAATGCGCACATTTAGCATAAAAAATAAGTCCAGTGACTGCCGTAGCTTTATAGAACTTTTCCTTGAGTGCGTATGGTACGTATCCAGATAGCAGGGCTTATACGACTGGTGAGTGGTGAGCACCAGATTTAAAAATGTTTTGTTTTGATACTACTTAAAAATAATGAAATACAATATCAGCAAAATGGCCACCAATTTACCTTTTTATAAAAATAGAAGCAATATTGGCGAACCAGCGCGCGTCTCCTTCATCAAGAACACTTTAGATCGTACCCAAACCCGAAAGGACATGAATCGATAACGAACAGTCTATATAGAAAAACTAGAAAGTTTTAATATGTGCTTGGGTGCTTCTGTTCCCGTGTAAAACTTCAAATTCAACTTCTCCATAGTTATCCCCCCTAGGGAAGACTGGGAGAACACGAAGCATCGCCCTTCAAGGCAAGGCATGGCCTAGTATGCTGACAGCTCAAAAACGGAAACTGGTACAGGTTCTCGCATTTTTACCGAACGAATTTTTCAGCTAGTCTTGGTAGTCACTCGTCAATTTTCCGAGCTGAAGCCTTTGCCACTAGCCAATTTTCAAAAGTAATGAGTTCATTGAACACGAAAAACAAAACAATGTTCATTTTCACAGACAACAAAGCACTAAGGTCACCTATCATAAGATCCATATTCCAAACTAGCCTGAGTGTCAATTATGTCACTCTTCGAACTAGCAAGAAAAATCTCTGTCACTCCACCGGATCCAGACTCATGAAGGCTATAATGGTAAAGAGAAGGCAGACATCTTAGCTAAATGTTTTATATTTTATAATTCTTCATTATACTTCAATACATTTATTACTTATTATTATTAACTCTAGCTTAGAATATTTTATGTGTTAACCTTTTGGATGCCGGACAGAGAGAGAGACCTCTATATCCGATTACTTGAAGAGAAGACCCAATATCTAGATTTTATTGTTATACACAGTGTTGCCAGCAGTTATAGTTATGTTGAATATAACACTAGAGATGGCGGATCAAAACCGTTCTTCGGTCCTGAACCCTTCTGCGGTGTAAATAATAGCACCTTCACAAACACAGACAAGGACATCCTATTGCAAGAATCAATTAAAGCTTGGGGTAACTTTTTTGACCAGAATATACTGAAAAAACATGAAAATTACTACTGAACCTTAATAAGATAGCCTTTAAAATTTACACAGGACTACTAAACGGCCACTGTTCTTTTAAGAAATACCTTAGTCACGTCTCAGACGTCACGGCCAACCAACAACCATTAACCAGTTATTCCCCACAGACTCCATAGCCTAACGGCACTTCTAAATTCCCACACCAGTTTTGCCTCACTTGCAAAAGATGTCCAAACGGACACCCCTCTCTTCCCTTCCTATGGTGAAAGGGAAGACACCCACATATCATATCTCGTTTTTCCCGAATGAGATATGAATATTTCAAAAACAAATTAATTGCAAACTAAACTCATTTTATTGCTGAAACTACTCCAGTAGCAAAGTCTAGATTCGTTATTGAAATCAGTTTTTATTTTCCATCTGATTCAAGAGGTGCAATCATGATTATTACAGCGGCTTCTTGAAACAGTCTGTAATAAAATTGTTAAGGAAATAAAAAAAAAGAAGGAAATTACAACTTAATGTTTTTTATTTTAAACCGGTCCTCGAAGAATGTAATTCCTTCTCCAAGTAGCAGACTCCTTCTGCAGACTTTGCCTCTTAAATGAAAGAACATCTCTGCAAAAAAAAAGAAGCAAGTATTTGACTACGAGATCATCCCCCTAGTTAAACTCATCTATCCTAAGGAGCAGGAAAACTTTTCTGAAACTTCACATGGATTGGCACAATAGGTTTCATTCAGACACCGCAGTGTCCATCTCAACCCACCATATAATCTTTCTATCTATGTATTACCAATTCAAAAAATTGCGGCTGTATGTCCTCGATAACTTCATGAATTCCATGAATGAGGTCTTAAATCGATTGCGGACATACAATTTATCTTTCACTTAGCTTTAAGAAAAGAATGAGACAATGTTGAGCTACGTTGTGGCTCGTAGCGTCATCATTTTGAAAGTAAACTTCTCCCACATCAACATCTTTCAATTCCGGCCTCACAAAATTTTTACTCATTCTTCAATAGCCGACCATTTCCCTAACAGTCGCCGCAGAATCATTTTCGTAAAAATAAAGACCAATGAAATTGCCACACTAAAAACTATCAAACACCCAAAATATGGATCGAAATAGCTTTTCGACAAAAATTTATAGACTTATAGTTATAAGACCTTAGCCACATCAGATTCACTGAGATTGTTGGACTATGGTGAGAACGTATGGCAGACAGCAGATGACAGATGATAGATGGCAGATGAAAGAGACAGATGAAGGATGACAAATGACAAATGATATGTGACAGATGACAGTTGACAGATAACAGATGATAGATGACAGACGACAGATGACAGATGGTAGATAACCGATGGCAGATGATAGATGAATTATGATAATTGATGTAAGATAATATCGTTATCCAAAATCTTTTTCACTCTTTACTCCTTTTTTGAAGAAATCACTTCCAAAATTCACTCAAAATCGATTTTTGGAAAATTTTTCGGAGTGAATTGGAGACTCTATCTGTCAAATCTGTCACTCCAACTTAACAATTCACTTCGGATTTTAATTTTGGAAACCGACAAAAGATGTTTCGGATGAAAACAGACGTATGAAGAGAGATTATAAATGACAAAATCTTGGTCAAGTTTATTTTGTTATGACCAAGGACTCCTTGAACAAAACTCTGGTCCTATGCATGGATTGTCAAAGCTCGTTTTTCAACAGCTATGTAGGTACTTCTGTTATAGCTTATCTACCTATGGTGTTGTATGGTCATTTGATGCCACTGCCTATACCACAAGCATATGTAATTCTTCCACATGAAGTTTGGCCGGTATTCTTTATTCTTCACCGTTCAGAATCGGCACAAATTTGTGAGTCTCCTATATTCCGCGTTAAGATATGGGTGAGAGAAATGTGCTAGGTTCCGGAGTCTTTTCTGTTGTGTCACGCGATTTATCTATTTGAATCTACGAGGGAGCGTTTTTATATTCGCGGAATGGGCGATATAGGGTGGAAATAAAAAAACCAAATTATTTTTCATTTTCAATATATTCACCTGCAAGACGGATACATTTTTCAAATCTTTCAATTAATTTGTTTATACCCTCATAAAAATATGTTTTGTCTTTACCTTCAAAATACGCCGAAACTGCCCCTTTGACTTCATCATCATTGGTAAATTTCTTACCCCGAAGCTCTTTTTTCATTTTTGGGAACAGATAATTATCACTCGGGGCCAGGTCTGGACTGTAGGGTGGGCGATCCAGAATATCGAAGCCCACTTTATGCAGGTCAGCCAACGCAATGCGGCTTTTATGCACGGGCGCGTTGTCGTGCAAAAGCAGCACACCTCTCGTCAATTTCCCCCGTCTTTTCTTTTTAAAGGCTTCTTTTAATTGCTCTAATATTGAAGCGTAGTATTCTCCGGTTATAGAAACACCTTTATCTTTATAATCGACTAGCCCGGCCGCCCGGCTTTGCTCGGGTCTGTTGTTTTAAGGTTCCCGTTCTTGTTTTTCCTCTTACGTGAGAATTTGGGGATGAAATATAATCTTTCTTACTGTGGGACTATGTGGCATCCTAATGCTGAAAGAATTTTTGAAATCTGTCCAGTAGTTCCTAAGTTTCCGTTCTCAACCCATTCCTGTTGGAATCTTCCGTCCCAGTGGAAATATTTGAATGAAACATAAATCTATGCCACTGAGGGATAATGTTACACCCTAGAGTTGAAAGAATTCTTGAAATCGGTCAAGTAACTTTATGGTTGAAATATAGTCTAAGTTACTTATGAAGGGAGATAATGTAGCACCCCTAGTGCTGAAAGAACTTTTGAAATCTGTGGAGTAGTTTCTAATTTTCTGTTCCCAACACCGTTCCTGTGGGAATATGGGTTTCAAACCTTGACAGGAACCATCTCCGAACTAAACTACGTCTACCCTGAAAATTTCATAAAAATCCGTTGGGTGGTTTGGGAGTTTACCCCGGACATACATACATACATACATACATCCTATTTTATATATATAGATTAGTAATATTCCTTCCGAGTCCCAAAAGACCGTTGCCATTAGTTTTCCCGCTGACTGTGACACCTTAAACTTTCTGGGAGGTGCTGTGCCTTTTATGTGCCAATGCATTGAGTCTTGTTTAGACTGATGAACCCAAGTTTTGTCTCCAGTAACAATTCGACTCAATACACGATCCTTGTCGTCATTGCAGAGGTCCAAAAATGCACGTGAACACTCTACGCGCTGTTGTTTTTCTCCATATTTCACTTTGTACTCCCGATTATGTTGCTTCGATGACGATAGCTCGGAGACAAACTGTCTAAGAACAATGAAACCTCGTATTTATTTTAATTATGAGTAGCTGAACTCGTTACGACTATAATGAGCATAGTCACCCCCCTCTAACCCCCTCATTCCGCGAATATAAAAACGCTCCCTCGTAGCTTGATATTTTCGTTCATACTTTAACAACCGCAAGGAGTTGATGGAGTCGTATATCCAATTCTAAAAATACAAAATCCTCACAATTGGGCTTGTTATAGAGGAAGAAATAAGCATTCTTAACATCGCATTATGATTTTATCTGCTATAATATGTAAACGTCTAAAACAGCAATTGGACGGTCCCTACAAATGCGGTCTTAGACCAGAAAAGTCCGCCGCAAGAGCTAGAAGAGTACACACCGGGAGACTGCGATGGGACACGCAGAGCAGATTTACACCAACTATGCGATTATACGAGTTTTCAAAAGCACTTGCAGGGCACAATCAATTGGAAGAAGACCTCAGCTGACTTGGAGTGCCCGAAATGTTAGTTGAGGCACAGATTCGACCCGAACTGAAGTGCCCACTTAAGTAAGTTTATGTATTTACACAGAAAAACATAGACATATAATTTTAAAGTACTGCATCTTATTTGAATAAGGATATCTTTCAATTTATTGAAGCAACGATTCGGAAGCAGATTAATCAAAAAGAATTATTCGGAACAATTATGACTTGTATCTGGGAACATGGCGCCATGTATAGATGTTCTTGGAAAAATACATTAAAGTAAACTAAGTCTTTTCGCAACAGCAAATCGTACCGAAGCGCAGGGATTAAGCTATTTTCTCGTTAATGCTTTCAATTTATTTGACATCCCCCAGATGGTGACAACAATGGGTCTCCAAACTTCAACAATTTCTTCGAAAAATCTAACGAGACAAAAAATACAACAATAGATGGTTATAAATACATACAAGCACATGTACTTTATTCTTTTTTTGATAAATCAGTGTTTTTCAAGGAAGTATTCAATAGGTATAAGTAAACAGCACGTTATTAAGAAGCAACAAAAACAGAACTTAAACAATTCAAAGAAGAAATGATCTCATTCAAAACTCAGCATTAATATTCCCTTCATTGTTCAATGTCCTTGACTTACAAACAGTATGGTTTGTTATTCAAATTCCTTCTTCACAAATCCATTGAAAATAATTATTTTTATTATGCTTCCTGAGAACAACAATAATCAACTCAAAAGGATGGAGGCACAGCTTCCGTCTTAAGTTCAGATTTAGTGTTTTTATCAATAAAATAAATTACATAAAAATAACGAGGTTTAGGGCCAAAGTTTTAACGGAAGTTCATCAACCCTTAAACTCCAGCAATTTATACAGACAACAAAATAAAATTAAACTGCCGACAGCTGTAGACAGAATTCTGGTGAGTTGTTTTTAATTTAATTTCTGTTGATGGCAAATCCATTTGCAGTTGCGATTCCTCATTGAATTATGCTGCCGAGTGAACAACGCTTTCAATCTGACACAAGGATTTAAGTTCAGACAGTCACTTAATTCAGTGTCTGGCCGGCAGCAATGCCCCAAAAGAAAGTAATAAACACCGTGCTAGTCTCCATTAAGCCATATGACCTCTTTGAATCCGAGCAAGTATTCGAATTAATTGCCAAACTAGCATGGAATGATATTCTTTCCGTGATATTTCACACACAAACTTTGACGTGAAAAGTTATGTTATAGTTAGGTGCAAGTGTATAGAAAGGACTACGGCCAAATGGGTTTGATCTGCGTCAGTGTGCTTTTTTCGGTCTGCAAAACCGTTGGTGTGTCAGTAAATGGAAACTCAATTAAAGATCGAGCTGTTGGAAAATAATAACGTTTCCTCTGTGCGACTGCACAATAATTCACTACTCGAAGTGTTTTCTTCCACGGGATGCAAAGAGAATTTCTGATGTGAGGCAAGCAGGGTCACGCATTGGCAGGACTCCCCAACCCCACTAAACAAAAAAAACGGGAAAAAAACAATCTCACCTCATAACTCGATTGTTTGCAACAGAAAGCAGGTACTCAAGCACTTCCTTAATCAAAACATCAAAAACAGAAGAGAAGAAGAAAAAAATACGACGACACACTTCAGCTCCCTGGGAAGATATACTGAAACAACTTTAAGGCCATTCGCGGGAGGATAAAAGAAAATTCATTACATTATAAAAGTTTTTCGTTGCTTAAGAGTTTGCAACCAATCGGATATCCGTCAGAAGGGCTACTCCATTCTTGCCGCCCTAGCAACTGTTCCACTTGGTCCAACCAACGGCAACGCAAGGCCCCCATGGGAATAAATGTAATCTTCATCTGATCTGAAAGTTTTTGATTCGTGTTTTTCTTTCACTCTTTGTGTTCTTGTGATAAAAAAAAAGCGGGGGAAAAAAGAAAAAAAAAGTAAAATAAAGTAAAATGGAAAGTGTTAAGAGTAAAGAATATGAGCAAGACGAAGGACATGGCTTGAGTTGGGTTCGGGTCGGGTAATGTGGATGTGGACTGCGTTTGTTTTACCTTATTTCCCACCTGATACGAATTGTAATTAGCTAATGCAGTCGTTCTTAGTGCGATCTGGATGAAATGTTTTTTTTTCTGGGCTGTTTCAGTTTTTTTTCCTCGTTCCTTACTTTCTTTCTTTTACAGGTTTTGTTCTTCGCGTCTATGTGCGAGTATACCTACAAAAGTGTTTTATCTGAGCTTTTATTGCTTTAAGGTGTTATGCATTTTAATGAATCTTAAAATTAATTAAGATGGAATCCTTAGTTGATTGGGGGATTGCTAAGCAGCCCTAAGCGAAATGTTGCTTTGAATACAATTCTCAAAGCAAGCAGGTGTTAAACATTGAAGTGTTATGTTACGTGTTGATTAGTTGAACGTAGTCTTTGACCAGCTTAAGTAAGCAATACAAATATTTAAGTAGGACTTAGACATGATAGCGTCATTACGTGTCGTACCGGCCATGCCCGTGGGGCCGACTATTCGAAAGATTTTCCAGTGACTTTATGCAACGAATTTAAGTCTTAAGGTTGAAACCCCGAAGCCACCACTCTGATTGTAAAAAAAAATTTGTTGCTGACTCATTTCAATCACTCTCAGAGGCGTGCAAGTTGAACTCAAACCCAGTTGAACACACCGTGCTATTCAGTGTGACCTATAATCATGGGCATGATTTTGCACAGGCAAGCCATCAACCTTAATTGTGTTGGCTAACCTGACTAACAAAAAGTATCGTACGCTCAATTTATTCTTCAACTGTCTTATTTTAGAACAGATAACAGATGACAGATGACAGATGATAGATGACAGATGGCAGTCATAGATTACAGGCAATTGATAGCATACAAAATACCCTGCACGGAAGCTCTCGTGTCAACTAGCTTATACTTAAATAGCCAAATGCTCAAATCTAATTCTTCTGATTCTTCCAATGATGACAGATGACAGATGACAGTAACAGATTAAAGGCAATTGATGATAACAACTCCCTGGCTGAGATGCTTTTACCAGAAGCGAAAATAACTAATAGGGAGATTCTCAAGACGGTAATGAGGATTTCGGACCCACTTGGCCTGATATCTATATAATATTATATATTATATCTGATATCTATATGATATTACTAGCTGACCCACCCGGCGTTGCTCGGGTCTAACTTATTTAAAGCGATGTTCACATAAAACTGTCAAAAAACGAAAACTTAGAAGACTAAGTATAAGAATGCCTGAAAAGTTCTAGCTTCCCGTTTCCGTAGAAATATGACCATGAAATATAAAAGGGATAGTGTTAGTTTTAGAGTTTCCGTTCCCGTCACGGTTCGCTTTCCTTTTCCCGACCCATTAAAATTATGTAGAAGTTAGAGCTTTCATAAGTGAAAAAAAAAATGAAATTGCTCAAATCTAATAAAGATCTCACTTGCACCAAACTTTTTATCACCATTTCCAACAACATTTTCTATTAAATAAATAGGAATAGTTTATACTTACAACACAATAGCCGTTGTTGGTGCTCGTGATGAGTTCCAGGATTAGTATTTGGAGTAGCTTATATTAGCGTGGCGTAGAAAAAAACTAACATTGTGACATAAATATTTTTTTAATCGCAATTGAAAAATATAACTGCTTGACAATATTTTAACATAAGAAAATTGAATACCGTAATTAGGCACTGTAGAACCCTGATCATAGGCCTATAGTTATCTAGCTACTGCAGTATGCTCTTATAAACTATATTTAATGATTTTTTTCCTTCAGCATAAACATGCAGATTTTTTGATTTGGAAACACGTGAGCAAGCCACATAGAGCTGACCATGAGAAAAACATGGCGTGCCTAAATGTATGCCTGCTACCTTTAAGGTTTGACCCTGCGATTTGTTGATCGTCATTGAAAATGCGACTTTTAACGGGAACTGCAGGCGTTTAAAATTGAATGGCATGTTATTGGGTATGATTGGGATGCGCGGTATAAGAACATTTTCTCCCTTGGCTTCTCCAGTTAAAATTGTGGCCTTCACAATGTGCCTTCCTAGTTCGGTAACTCGCAACCGAGTACCGTTGCATAATCTTGGTGCATCCAGGTTACGCATCAACAAAACAGGTACACCTACCTTTAATTCCAATTTGTGTGATGGTACTCCGGACAACTCTAAAGAGTTAAGGAACTCTACTGGATAACTTGTTGTGTCATCAGATGACATAACTGTGTCAATAGAATTGTACACTGAAGTTTCGGTGTTTATTTCGGCCAAGATTTTTTTATTTATTTTCGTAACAGTCTCATTTTTCGGTGCTAGTATGGTTCTTTCACACAACCAATTTTCGTCAACAATGTTTTGTTGCATATTTGGAAAAACTTGTTCAATAAGTTCGTCTTCTGACTCCACAGAATGACAAAATTGCTGTGTGAAAGGAATCATGCCATATTGGTCGGTGTCTAGGAGGCCTTCACCAATTTCTAGCAGTTTCTGAGCATATGTTCCTGATTCGATATCGCTGAATAACTGGACTCGCATGTTAGTGGTAAGATAAAGCTTTTCAACTTTAGACCAAAGATATGAGGCTTTAAGACATGCGTTAATTTCATCTGCTGCAGTACCTCTCTCGATAACCGGTAAAGTCTGTCTAAAATCCCCTGCCAGTAACACTACCACACCACTCATCAACTTACGATTGCTTTGAATGTCTTGTAGACAGCGATCAAGCGCCTCAATTGCGCGCTTGTGTGACATAGTGCACTCGTCCCATACGATCAGCTTACATTGTTGCAACAGGGCGCCGCGGGCACTGCTCTTACTAATGTTGCACGTTGGGGTTTCTTCGCTTGCCAGATTTAGAGGTAATTTAAAAACCGAATGTGCTGTCCGTCCACCGCTCAGCAATGTTGCAGCGATCCCAGAGGAAGCCACCGCTAACGCAACATTACGGTCCTTACGAATTTTTGCAAGAATCAAATTGAGTAAAAATGTTTTACCTGTACCGCCCATGGCATCAAGAAAAAATTAATTAATTAATATTAATCAAATTAAGTAAAAATGTTTTACCTGTACCGCCTGGGGCGTCAAGAAAAAAAAGACCGCCTTCGCCAAGCTCAACACGTTGTAATATTTTGTTATATATGTCATTTTGCTCGGGTAGCAGGCGTGGTTCAGTTTCGCTGACTTGAGCGTCTAATAAGGCGGTATCGTAGCTTAGCTCTCTGATCAAATCGGTTGACAACTCTCCTCGACGCTGCGGTGTAGGTATACCGAAGTCGGACAATTTCTTACCAGAAATCATTATTATTTTGTCCTCTATATGGCTCAGTGCTTCATTAAAACATAGATCATTGTTGACTTGATCTATCCTTTCATATCTACGCAAGATATCCTCTGATAACGCAGCTTTATACTTATCCCATAGTTGAAGAGGATTGGATAAACCGCAAGTGCATATCAATATTGCAAATAGTTCTCTTATTTGTGAAGGAGATTGACACAGCACGGCCTCTTCCATTGTGGCATCCCAGTGGTTGTCATCTTCCAACAAACCCAACTTCTCACACGCTTGTCGAAAAGTTTCAAGTTCTTGACCGTCAACTGTTTTTAGATCCAAGAAGTTAGTGGGGCCCTGTACTACATTCAGCAGCATTCGCAAACAGTAACATTCGAAGTTACTAACATGCACTGTGTAAATGCGCCCAAGAGCATCTCCTGCCTTCACACCTGGCCAGCCGTCGACAATTGTTCCTTGCAATCGACGTTTCCATTCTTTCGACGACACGTTCCATGTATAGTACGGGGTACGTCAACATAAAGTAATGTTTTTGCAAATGCGTCAGTTTGGCAAAGCACGAAAAATGCAGTTAGTGTAGTCTTAGGTGGTGCGGCCATTCTTTCTCTAAAATTGTTTTCAGTGAAGTAAATCCGCTGACCATTAGGCAGATGAACCGCAAGGTGAGTGACTGCTGGGTGTCTTTCATGTAAAGGCAGACCTAAAATCCGCCAAGCTGCTTCATTACTGCTAACATATCGACCGGCTCTAAACGTTTGCACCTCATCTCTCGGGTCAATATTAACATTCCCTTGCTGTCGAATGTTAAAAATAGCCTGGTCGCTGCCTTTGTTTATATATTTACAAATATATTTTATCGCCTGTACCGTATTGCAGAACTCTACATTTGTATGACAATCAAAAATTTTAGAGAGAAGGGGTGAATATGGGACAATCCAGCTATTGTCAACCAATACCTCTTGTGTTCCACCTCGGGTTTTTAAAGTTATCGTACGGCCGCCATCTCCTGGTGCTCTACGCCTGTACAGAGGATAGCCTTTTTCGTTAGTTTGAGTATCTTTTAAAAGCGCCCTTGGATACTTTTTGGTACATTTCCCTTCCTTCATGCATGGTGATGACGGATTTAGTGCACCACAGGGACCGTGAATCATATTTTTCGTAACAGTAACGTGGAGTTTTTGATCACTTTCGGGGTTTGGTATCTCCGCACTTATGACTTCGTCAATTTGGTTAGGGCGTAATTTTTCCGTTAACCACAGAAGTAAGTGTACGTGAGGCAGACCTCTTTTTTGCCACTCAATTGAGTACATGAAACATTTCATGTCTCCAAATATTTTACCTTTTTTAAGCAGAGCAACCAATTTTTGAACTTTTATTTTAAATAATCTGGCTGTTAAGTCATGTCTGTCCGTTGAATTTTGACCTGGAATGAGCTCTTCAGTAATTTCTGGCCAAGCGGGATTACATGTCATTGTAATAAACAAATCAGGCCTCCCGTAGTTACGCACGTATGTGAACGCATCCTGCGTGTACTCATGAAGATATCTAGGGCTATTTACAAATGACGATGGGAGTATTACCATTTGACCCAAATTGTTTGGATCTAAATTCGCATCATTCCTGATCGCGTCTTGTAAATGTATGTAGTTTTCTGCTCGCAGTTTTGTTTGGTTTAAGGCAATAAATCTTAAGCGCTCACTCTCCATTTTGACATACATGTCTACCAAAAACTGAAGAAGGAGAAGCCTACATCGAAGCAATAAATTAAAATTATTTCGACGTATCATCATATGATATGCATAAAAGTCTTTGCACGACACTTTTTTGTTCGGTATGGGTTGTTTTGTAACTGGGTTTGTCTGAGGAATATCAAAACTGTACCCCTCTTGTCCTTTCCAAAAAATTATCGGGTACTCGAGAGCATCATAAAATCTATGAGTGTCCGGAACTCTAGTGAGCCGGCCATCGTGCGCCTGAATAACAATGTCCCGAGACGCAGTTTGTTCACTACTTACAACTACGGCAGCTATTTCGTTTGTGGTAGGGCCATTGAATCGTCTTTCGTGTTCACCACGTGGAACACGATCTGGGTGTATCACAACCTTGTAATCATCGCTAGTCACTCTATCTTTAGCCATTTTAAATTCATGAACTAAAACGTTGTGATCATGTAAAACTTTTTGTATTTTTTGGACTGTGTTCCTTTCCACACCTGGTACGTACTCAGAACGCCTATCAACTTGTGCTTCCTCATCACCCATGAAATAAACTTGCAAGAATTTTGCTTGCGTATTAGTAGCAGGAAGCAAAGAGCCAATCGTGTGGTATATTTGCCCTTGGATTGTAAAAGTCGGATAAAATCCTGGCATCGACACAATGTTATCAGCTCCAAAAGATGTCATATGGAAACATGTATTGTATTTCCTTATGTGTTTTAGGAAACGGCGAGACTCGTCTGTTTCATTTGAAAAAAGTTCTTTAAGGGGTTCAACTGGTTCGTCTATTAAAGGAGGAGCTACTTTTCCTCCCGAACAACACATGCCTGCAGCTTCCTCTTTCCATTTAAGTGCACCGCAAAATCTGCATTCTTTATTCATCGCTTCTATTTTTATAAGCTTGTGGCTTTCGTAATCAAGTGTCTCGTCGTACTGAAATGCAGCTTTATCGAATCCAACCCAGGTGTTTCTTGTAAATATTAGTCGTCGCTGTTGTGCCCTTTCAGCAACAGCGCGTCTGCGAGCTTCAGCAGCTTCAGCGGTTTCCGTAGCTCTTTGGGATGCCAAGTATGTCGCCTGTTGAAGACGCCGAGCTTGAGACTGTTCGGGTGTCTGAGAAGCCCGTTGAGATGCCATAGATTCCGCGATATGTTGACGTCGGGCTTGAGACTGTTCGGGTGTCTCCGCAGCCCGTTGAGATGCTAGATGCTCGGCATGCTGTTGACGTCGATCATGGGACTGTTCTGGTGTCTCATTAGTCCGTTTAGATGCCAAATAATCAGCATAATGTCGACACCGAGCTTGGGACTGCTCTGGTGTCTCGGCAGCTCTGAGAGCTGCCTGACGCTCTGCCTGTTCAAGTCTTCGCTGTTCGGCTTGTGGAAACGTCTCGTTAAGTCTAGCTACTTTAATAGTTCGAGCTTTATTAGAACTTTGGGAAAGATTAGACTTACGATTTCGCGGCATAATTCTTATTAAAGTAATACCTATTAGGCAAAAAACAATTCAAATTTGCTAATTAGAAAACAAAATCAAAAAAGTAAGTTTTTTTCCTAGTTACTTGACACTAAATGTCATATTTAGGATTTATAAATTGTAGCATACTAACGTTTATTGCAACGCACGCCAGAATAGCTCGCAGAAAGGTAGGTTTTTTCCTAGTTACTTGACACTTAATGTCATATTTAGGACAGCTCACACAATATCTTGTAGCCTATGTGTTATTCTATTATGTCGGGAGACATACGAAAAACATACCGACATAGCTACATTCGCATTTTCAATATCAGTAAAGATTCCCGTTCCCGTGGGAATATGGTGACCGTTTCCGTAGGAATATGGGGATGAGTTAAAGTTTTTATTACTCGGAGATAGTGTAGCATTCTAACGGTGAAAGAATTTTTGAAATCGGTGCTGTAGTGTCAAAGTTCCCGTATACGTTCCTGCTCCCGTGGGAGTATAGGGAACCGTAGGAATATGGGGCTGAATTAGTTTTTATGTTTCTCGGGGATAGTGTAGCATTCTAAAGGTGAAAGAATTTTTGAAATCGGTGCTGTAGTGTCAAAGTTCACGTATACGTTCCTGCTCCCGTGGGAGTATAGGGAACCGTAGGAATATGGGACTGAATTAGTTTTTATGTTTCTCGGGGATAGTGTAGCATTCTAACGGTGAAAGAATTTTTGAAATCGGTGCTGTAGTGTCAAAGTTCCCGTATATGTTCCTGCTCCCGTGGGAGTATAGGGAACCGTAGGAATATGGGGATGAATTAGTTTTTATGTTTCTCGGGGATAGTGTAGCATTCTAACGGTGAAAGAATTTTTGAAAACGGTGCTGTAGTGTCAAAGTTCCCGTATACGTTCCTGCTCCCGTGGGAATATAGGGAACCGTAGGAATATGGGGCTGAATTAGTTTTTATGTTTCTTGGGGATAGTGTAGCATTCTAACGGTGAAAGAATTTTTGAAATCGGTGCTGTAGTGTCAAAGTTCCCGTATACGTTCCTACTCCCGTGGGAATTTTGGTAACCGTAGGAATATGGGGATGAATTAGTTTTTATGTTTCTCGGGGATAGTGTAGCATTCTAACGGTGAAAGAATTTTTGAAATCGGTGCTGTAGTGTCAAAGTTCCCGTATACGTTCCTGCTCCCGTGGGAGTATAGGGAACCGTAGGAATATGGGACTGAATTAGTTTTTATGTTTCTCGGGGATAGTGTAGCATTCTAACGGTGAAAGAATTTTTGAAATCGGTGCTGTAGTGTCAAAGTTCCCGTATACGTTCCTACTCCCGTGGGAATTTTGGGAACCGTAGGAATATGGGGATGAATTAGTTTTTATGTTTCTCGGGGATAGTGTAGCATTCTAACGGTGAAAGAATTTTTGAAATCGGTGCTGTAGTGTCAAAGTTCCCGTATACGTTCCTGCTCCCGTGGGAATATAGGGAACCGTAGGAATATGGGGCTGAATTAGTTTTTATGTTTCTTGGGGATAGTGTAGCATTCTAACGGTGAAAGAATTTTTGAAATTGGTGCTGTAGTGTCAAAGTTCCCGTATACGTTCCTACTCCCGTGGGAATTTTGGTAACCGTAGGAATATGGGGATGAATTAGTTTTTATGTTTCTCGGGGATAGTGTAGCATTCTAACGGTGAAAGAATTTTTGAAATCGGTGCTGTAGTGTCAAAGTTCCCGTATACGTTCCTGCTCCCGTGGGAATATAGGGAACCGTAGGAATATGGGGATGAATTAGTTTTTATGTTACTCGGGGATAATGAAGCATTCTAACAGTGGAAAAATTTTTGAAATCGGTGTTGTAGTTTCTAAATTCCCGTATACGTTCCCGTTCCCGTGGGAATTTAGGGATAAAATATAGCCTATGTGTTATTCTGATGTATAAGCTATATTATTGGAAAGTTTAATTGAAATCCATTCAGTAGTTTTTGCGTGAAAGAGGAACAAACATACATCCAAACATACAAACTTTCACGTTTATAATATTAGTAGGATTATATGAAAATGAATTGCTGTTCGTTAGTCTGGCTAAAAGTCAAGAACGGCTGAACGGGTTTATCATATCATGGTCTTGAAATGTTCGCGAAATTCTAGGGAAGGTTTAAAAGGTTAGTGTATATGAAAAAAAAGAATTGGAATACAGTAAAAGTACCTGAATCAATTACAATTAATTGAAAATTACATATTAATAGGTATACCCATTCTCGAGTTTAAGCAAGACTAACAATGCCAAGGAGAAAAAGATCTGACCTGCATAGGTCGTCAAAGTAAATCAAATGTGCGAACTGCGAAGATCCTGAAATAAATTATTCTCAATTTTTTTTTTTTTTTTTACAATAAATCGCTGACTATAGATATTTTTTCTTATTTTAGTAAACAAGAGCTAAGTATTTTTACTGAAGAGGCAGGCACCAAAACTATTGAGCCAATTCGAATGAAATTTGGAACAAAAAAATAATCTAGAACCAGAGAAAGAACCTATTACCTCGGAAACGGAAACATAATCGGGAATACAAAACTGATTTCTAAGTAATATATACTATATTTCATCACCATGTTTTCGCCATAGGAACGGATTTCAATATGGTTTTTACTATTACAAAACGATGTTATTCCCAAGTTACATACACTATATTTCTTCCCCATATGGGAACGGAAAGGGAACTGGAACATATAGGGAGCTTGGAAAATACTGGACCGATTCTTAAAATTCTGCCATCGTTAGAGCGCTTAATTGCCCCTGAGTAACATAGACAATATTTCATCACCACTCTGCAACTAGAATCGAAACTTGGAAACAACTTTACATAGACGTGTCATTCTTCACGAGGTATGGCGTGAAGGTGTCGATTGGGACGAAACAATACCTGAAGACTTAAAAATTCAGTGGACAGATTTTATCACCGAGTTGAGAAACATCGAAAGCTTAAAGATTCCTTGTCGATATCTATCCTGGAACCCCGATGATTCGGAGGTAAGTTTTATTGTTTTTGTCGATGCTTCAGAACAGGCTTGTCATGCAGCAGCTTACCTGCGCTTTGAAAACGTTAACAAGGTAGAAGTCGCTCTTGTGATGGCTAAGGCAAAAATAGCGCAAATATGGTCAAATATAGTCAAAAGCGCTCATTCAATCCGATACAACAATTGTTACTACTTGTCCGATTCCAACACTGTATTGTTTTGGTTAAACTCTACAAAGTTCAAGTTTCCATCTTTCGTACATACAAAATAACCTGAACGGAAGCTCGCGTTTCAACTAACTCACGCTTAAATAGCCCAATGCTCACATCTAATTCTTCCAAGTACATGAAAAGCCCTAAAATACAAAATAAATCCAATAAAGGCCTGCGCTAACGACACAATGAAAGCTCTCGACACTGAAGGCATGAAAAGTTAACAGTTGCCCTGCTGCACTTCATTTCTTTTGAAAATGCACTGAGGTTGACCATTGAGTGAGCTTTAATTAATAGTTTTTAAACTTCTTAAAGCAACTGGGTAGTTGCCTTGATATCTTCCACAGAAAAAAACCAATGTCGCTATTGACAACAGTGGAACTGATTCAACTGACGTTTTCTACAATTAAAATTTAATATTACATTGTTTGCCAATAAATGGCTTTTATAAAACAAATCAACTTCTGATTTAACTGTTTACTTTTTCAAAGCCCGCGTCATCATTAGTCTATTTCGTTCCTTCAGAACTTAAGTATAAAAATTACGTTGCTAGGTATGTACATCCTTACAATTTCTCCCAACAGTAAAATAAGTAAAACGACAACTTAATCACATGTTACCCAGAAAACACCGAAGCAAAAACAACTATGCAAGCACTACAATGTGTGGTTTCATGAATAGAATTGTCCATTCCAGATTCCAGTTCACTAAGCAGTACAACTTACACTCAATTTGCCAGAAAAGGATTAAGTCGAACAAAATCAGTCTGGGCCGACTGCGGCAAGTAAGCGGTTGTTCAGGAGAGGTACAGGTACATGTGCGCATTATAGTATCTAGTGCTATCCCGCTGTGAGTCTTATGTCTAGTTCTATACCTCTGGGAATTTAGTGTCCAGTTTTATCTCGCTGTGAATTTAGTAGATGCTCTTATCTCAGAGCGAAACCAAAATTAACGTTCTAGTATCATTTCAGCTATCGCCATACTGAGAGAGAGTTTTCCAAAACCAAGTTGTGAAGCCAAAACCCAACGTCACTGCAGTTGCGAGTTTCGACACCCAAGCTGGAGAAAATGAAGTCCAGATCCAAGAGACAAAGAATCAAAGTAAATATCGTTCAGCACTTGAAGCCCTGACGTCTCCTAAAACGAAAGCCTACTCCTGAAACGCAGAACTGTCCCTAGCCAAACTTCAGATTCAAATTTTCCCGCACACCTTACGAGATTTCGGCCGATCCTACCCAACTTACAACGTATAATCTTATAATGATTGTTTTTAAGAACATCAGGAATAAACTAAATTCAATAAACTTAAGTTTTGCTGCTTTATTAGGAGACTTTGAATCTGACGGGCCTACCTCAGAATTCGATAAGTAGCATACTCACACTATGTCTCAGAACCGTATGCTTTCAGTCTCCAGTTTTATCAAAATGTTGTTATATATCAAATCAATTTGCTGGCTTTGTTTTGAAAGACTTTTGCATGTTTCAACTTCTTATCTTTTGGTTGCTTTGAACATAGACTTCTTTTGAATCTTTTATACTTATATTTCATTTTTGTAAACGACCGTTCCAGCAAACATTTGTAGCTATTTTCGTTCATTGTTGAGGACAAAGACTCCAATTCTCCAATTCTGCTATTCGTGCCATACTAGGTAATAGCTCCCCACACCATTACACCTGATGTACGGCTATGGTGTCTTGCCAAAATAAGCTCATCCTTTTTAATATCATGGAAATAAAAGTTTTAACCATCAGGGCCGTCAAGGTTAAACTTATTTTCATCCGAAAAGACAACGCGTTTCCATTCACTGCTGCAATCAATTTGCTGTCTTAAAAAGTTCGTACGATGCTCCTTGTGTACTGGCTTCAAAACTGGTTTCTTTTTTAGTTTCCTCATTTGGATAGTATCACTTTTTTGTACTATTCTTCGAACCGTTGTTATGCAGGCTGAAACTAACTCCGCTTTTGGCCTTATCATAGTCGCTTGTAGAGTCGAATTTGAGGCAAGTCGTAGAATCAACTGATTTTCTCTTGGTGTTGTGACTTTTCCCGTGCGTCCTTTTTGATTGTTGCCATATTTTTGTGGGTCTGCAAGATAATTGTTTACAACTGTCTTGCTCCTGTTAAGTTTCCTTGTTATTTCACGGCCTGAGAGTCTTATTTCCTTGAAAGCATCTATTTTTGCTCTTTTTGTCGCTGTCAAAGTCTTTCCGGAACCCACGTGTGCTTCAAACTAAATAAAACGGTTGTTTTTATCACTCCCTTAGATATTTAATACGAGAATTCGCAAATGCGCACTCCTGCACGGAAATATTCGCAATGGCCTCATCCTAGAGGAGTACCTTTTTATACTAATTTTCAGTAGTTCATTAATTGATCTTGGGAAATTCCAACTGTCGTTTCGAATTAACCCTTAAATTTTATGAATTGGTTTTGGGAAAATACGTATCTATTAACTAGTAATAAACTTTTCCGGGTACAAAATTTCCACCAGTTATAAAAAGCGAAAATCGATTGCAAAATTTGTGGCCTCATCCTGGTGGTTGGCAGTGTAAGTGGGTTTGTTTCACGATTTTTCAGAACTCGGATTTTGGTTTAGCTTCCTCAATTTGTAATTTTTAATATAAACATTTCCTCGTTCTCGTAACGTTGATGTGCCTTTACAAAGTAAAAAGCGTTGAACTTGCTCATGAAAAGATGACGTAAATCTCTTTTCATCTGGTTTTGGGGCTACTATCTATTAGAACAAGGACAGATAGGAACCTGGGATGGTGGAAAAGCTTTTACGATATTTCTGAGAATCTTCCAGTTTTCATTACAGATTCTCTAATTCCGTATCTATATTGTTTCGCATGAAATCGTAACCGCCTTTTGTGACTCTGACGCAAGAAACCGTCTGCCGAATACTACTCGCCTACGACAATATGCCAAGCATTCAATAGTCGTGGACATAACCAACCATCTACTTTGCCATCAGGACCTTTATAAAGCCACTCAGCGAAATTGTGTTTAGCAGAAGGTGATAAGGAATTTTGGGTTTTGTGGTGACAAATTCGAATTCGTGACAAGGCGATCAGTTTGCTGGAGGCTGCGTTACACTATTCATAACCAAATTCCATTTATGATTACACACAAAATAACTTCCCACAAAATCAGGTTGTTGGTTTGCCAATATTAAATAATAACCCCCTCCTGTTCACAAAGGAGGCAAATCTCGACTATAGGAACACGAGTATTGCATTGTTGTATTAGCGATCTTGCCCCACATTTTCTATTCATTCAGGTGTATAGACGTATTATTTTGTCAACCAGATGTCATTTCCCTAAATTAACCATTTAAAACACGAGTTGCTTACCACTTTAATTTACCATGATGGCCATGTTGAGTCCCCATGCGTAAATTAGAGCATAGGTCAACGAAAACAAAGCAAAAAATATTTATTGTGGTCACAAAAAACAAAATAGAAACCCACAAGCCGCCTTACCGCAACAACAAATACAATACCCCCACATAGTGGTTAAACTCATTTTAGTGAAATTCATTTTGAAGGGCCAACGTACGAAATTAGGTTTAGTTATATCAACTTAAATTCATTCGCCAGCTGATGCGTGTGTTTGAATTCAGACAATTGGGTTATTTAATCCGATTAACACGGCCCATCAAACCTGTGATATTAGATATCAACAGCAATAAAAGTATGCTAAGTACACAGAGAAATATTATACCACAATGCGTCGTTAACACATTCCGTTTAATGCTAAATCGTATACAATTTTCATCTTAAAGAGTTTTCCAATTTATTGTAGGCCATGTTGGTTGAGTTTTTTTTTTTTATTGTATTTGAAACATCTTCATGCAGGCTTGTCTCTCTTGTCTAGACACTAACCTAATTTATTTTTATTTTATTTGTACTCAAATAAAAAGGAAAATTCCACACATGCGGCACAAAGACGAAAAACTTGCTGAGAGACATTGAATTTGGTTTGAAATGTCAACAAGACGAAAATTATTTTCATGAGGTAAAATGTTTCATGTGTGTGCTATTTCGCTATTTCTATGGGATATGATCATATGAAATTAGGTTTTTTGAAAGAGTTCCATACACGGAACTTTGAGTGAAGAACCTAATTTATAGTTGCTACAGAGCAAACACAACTTGCCTCTGAAGAGAAATAATTCCTTTCAATTCACTGAATTTAAATGAACATCAACTAAGCCAGTGCTATGGGCATTTATAGATCTCTGAACCATTTCGTTGAACAGTATGTTACGTTTGCCTTTGTAACAGAACGACAAAAAAAAAAGAATTAATAAGGAATAAATAAAGGCCTAGAGCATCATGTACTCTTCTATTCCAGTTGGGTTTTTGCCATGGAGTTCTTAAGTGGATATTCTTTCCCTATTGAAACTCATCCGGGTGTTTTATCAGAATCGTTAGCAAAGTCGTTTCCTCATCATCGAAACGAGTGTTCGGAGTCGGACACATGTGTAGCGTGTACAACAAAAACAATACCACTAATGAAAGACAGAAAATTAATATCTCGGTGAACTCATAGTCAATGAGTTCTGGAATCAGTCGGCCCAGGGAAAAGAACTATATACATATTGACAAAATTACAAAGGCGTTAAGAAAGCTTACGGAAGAAATTTTGAGGAGTAGTCATCGTCGCTATTTCTGGTTTTTCGTCTTTGAATGACATGAAAGTGCCATGTCACATGGCTGGTCAGTATTTTGTTTCAACTGTTTAGAATCAGATGAGACTTAAGTTCTTGCCAGAGCTTCCTTAATGTCTAATAACTGTCTATTGTATTGTGAATTACAAACTCTCTTTTGTTACAGCTCTTTAGACATTCGTAAAAAAGCAAGAAGACGCTGCTATGATGAGGATCTTTGTTACCAGTTCTTACCATGTATGTATCGAATGTGGCCGTAGCCTGTGGACGAACTACCGCAAACGTGATCGAGTAATACGTGACTGGATTACTAGATTTTGGCACTATTTCTCACTTTATCGTTATTTAGTACCACAAGTTGACATTCTTTCATCAGTATTTGAACGAATTGAAGTTGATGAATGAAAACCAGACTTTGTTATATCGAGCGAATTTTGAAAGATAATTAACTCTCACTCACTCGATCACTGATGCTGTAATTCAGTCCCTGATTCGAGAAAAGCAGGACGCTCACATCAAAGGAAGTTGTCTCATAATTTAAGACAATCCTTTTTCTCTTGAGATATAAGACACGAATGGCAGTGTTGCCATTCGTTACACTTAGCAATGTTTTGCGAATGAGAAGTGCCCCGCAGTACCGATTACAAGTTTTCTTGTCTGTTCTGTTACGTGTTAATAAGGATCGGTGCATTCTTGTTAACGTTTGGAGCATATGTTAAGTCCGTTTGCATCCAAGGGAGGCGTGTAAACCAATGAAAACTCACAGTGATGCCAACGGCTGTCGGCCGACCGAGCACTTATTCGTGTCCTAACAATGCGCTATCTCATTTGGTTCAACAATAAAAAGTGCTACGGTGATTTCAGATTTCGGAATTTTCAATTGGAGCAAAATTATAGAGTTCCGCCGAGTTCCAGCTCGAACTCTATAAATAATAGTTCTGTGGAGTGTTGGCTATTAGGCAAAAAAATCCATTGCGCGTACTTGCGGCGCCAAACAACTTTTTTCAATGCCAGAATTATTTCCCTAATATCTCGAAACCAAATTTTTGAAATTTGGCGGTAAATGGATAAAACAAATACATAAGCTTGATGTGGTTAAAGCAATTATTATTATAGATAAGCTTGAGCTTTCTGGACAGGGAAATTTAAAAGGAAAAGTTTGGAGGAACTAGAAGGTCTTTTGAGTGGTCAGTGGTCCATCTAGTTGAACATAATGTAAAAATCATAGTGGAGTGAAGTGCTTTAAAATAATGCACTTGACGTCACAACGCAAAAGGTAACTGTAATTCATATTTTGCTTTTTGATTTATTTTGCCAACAAGAAAATTCTAAGTTGTGAAGTTAATAGTTGACGAGTCACTAAGCTAAAGTAGCTGAAGCAAAAAAATGTCAAGACAGGTTTCGAAGCGAGCTCGGTTTGCTTGTAAATGGCTTGCAGATGGCAATCAGGCAATGCAAATGATGACAATACTGCCAGACGTTTTTTTCGAGCTGCTGATAAGAGTTTAGAAACAACCTGTGTTAATCAAGAACTCGTAGAACGATTTCATATAATTTTAGAACTTTGGAATTTTAGAAATGGAAAGGAAGTGGATATGCTATAAGTGGAAGTGCATTTGAAAAGCAACTAGAGATCTGTATTTTAGGGAATATTCTTGATACACTATGCCAGTGGGTGTTCATAAAGTGCTCTTTAATGGAAAAGACATCATATCGTTTTATATTCTTCCTATAGGGCAACTCTCGGAAGAAGCGCAAGAAGCTAGGAATAAGGATATGAGGAAGTTTAGAGAGATGTTCACTAGGAAAAATGCAAGAATTGACACAAACACAGATTTGTTGAATCTGTTGTTGGTATTATCAGGTATTGCTAGCTTACGACATTTACCAAAATGAATACGTACGAGTGGAACGATAGAGTGAATTAATTCAGTTCAGAATCAAAGGAAAGTTGAATCTATATTTTTGGAACAGTTAGAACCTTGGAATCATCGTATCGATCAGCATCATCAACAGTCGAAAGATAAGCTGCCTGTGAAAATTTTAAAGCTCAAGTGCGAAAGATTACTGCTTTTAAAGTAGGAAATGGTTCTGAGAGATGTTGGAGTCAATTGAAAGAATATTCCGCGGATCGTCGAGGCCAGGTTAAGGCCCCAAAAGACCCAAAGTACATTCGTATTGTTCTTTGAGATTCGAGAAACGAAACAATGACGTATTTACGTGAGAGCTTATTGCATCGAACATCTAACGCAGAGGTAATGGCTTGTCTTTTCACAGTCGTATGGATCCGTTGGACCCTTTTTGTTTACAGCCAAAATTTCTTACCGAAAGCTCCCTCTCAATGACAGAAGTCTGAAAGTACATGAAGAGTATTCTAATAGACTTGTTTACGCCAAAGGGTTACTCCCAGGTGTTCAGCTTCATTTGAGAAGGGAAAGTTTATCCCTTTAGTTGCGAGCTTAGCAGTCGGGCTAGTTTAGAGAAGTTTCTGAATTATTATTTAAATAATAATTCCACTTTTAGCTTCGAATGTGTGAAAAAAACTTCTTTAAGTTATTAAACGTTTCAGGCTCGAAGCTTTTCAATTTGCGCACTAGGTATTTACTCTTTTACTTAAATTATTTGATCCTTTATGTCACATCACAATTGTTCTCATATTTATTTTTCTTGAGAGTCTCAGCTTTATTAATACAATATTCGCCACGCTGCGCTATGCCGTGATATGACATATTCGGTATCAATAAAGAACCCACTGCAGTAAGCTTTGATATGAGTTCATGCTGATTTCTGTGTGTTTGACGGGAGGATATCGTTATGTCGGATCTATACACTACGTTGAATGGTCGCTTGGGTATCTGATTCTTAGAACTTAAGCTCTTATGGTAGCTTTTTCTTATGACTCTTAGGTCTCAATGTTGATTGTCAAATGTTTCATTAAAAATTCTCCATTGCTACTGACCATACCAGACTTGAAGCTTTTTAATGTTTTCAATATAACCTTCCTTTGTCGAACGGCATGTTACGTCACATAGAACTTACTGATATTCATGACACCTTTTGGAGTTGAGCTATGTTGACTAAGAGGGACAGCAGTAAACTTCAATACTCACTTGTATCACAAAGGATTTTTTCTACTCTCCGGGATAAAGAAGGATAAGAGGGAAGTGAATGGTAAAAGAGACGGTTGATTGGTGGTAACTGGATTATTGGGACTTAAGAGCCCCATTGAACCATTTGGATAAATGGATGATTTTAAAAGGTTGTTCTGTCTCAAGTTCGAGATGTAGCCCGGTTCATCGATTAAGTATTCTTTTAGGAAAACGAAAAACTTTTCCTCTGCCTACGTAGCACGTGGCATCCTCTACATAAATTAAATATGCTATTGCCCATCCTTATGATGTGGGTACCGTATGAGTTGCGGCCCGTGATGATGCCAATCCAGTTTTCTTCTGGTTATATTCTGCTTATCTCAGCAAATTTCAAAAGATAACTAACTACCAGCCATTGGTCGCTTTTAAAAAATGTCTTGCCCATTTCTTTTCTATTTGCCTGGGTGCAGAAGTATTGGTCTCGCTGAATCCGAGAGAAGACCTGTTTTCTTCCATTTCTCCGTTATTTCATTAACTCTAGGTCCCGATGTCGTTGAGCTTAAATTGAAGGAACGGTATGCAGCCTAAGGAAGTCACTGCGACAGTACCTAACATATTTCATAAAGGGAATTCATTTCTTACTTTGAATTTGAAACTTTAAAACAAATATTTTTAGAGTTCCACGTTTCTCCTTGAGATTGACACACGCAACTTTATTTACCAGACCCAGCAATTCAACAAGCGCATTAATCCCTAACCAAACCACAGCCATGCATTCTCTCTTCCGATTGCGTTTTGTGTAACAATTTTCCTTTACACACAAGTCACTCAATAGTTTTGTCTGAAAAAAAACAGCTTAAGTGTGTCCAAGGACACTTCATAGCTCCTAAACATCTAGCAACAGAACGATCATTGCAAAAATAATTCTATGTACAAAAGAAACAACATCAGCTGTTGTCAAATACTCCCACATGACATATTCCTTACCGCGTCATGATGGTTCTTTCTGTCCATAATGCTGATGCAGCACCATTAGTTTGAACAATTCCAACAACCAGCCAGGCTTAACTTGCAACGCCAAAGACAAATAGCACCCCCAAGGCAAGGGTAAAGCAATAATTCATCATTTCTTATTTACAGCGGTTGGTTAGTTGGTTGTCTTTTTCTACTCCTTGACAACTTGACATACCGAATCGAACATGAATGAGTTCGAGCTTTTCCGAGGTGAAGTCTGAAGTGCATTGTTGAATTTTCGTTATCCTGATATGCATAAACAAAAGTCAGTCAATTCGGGTTCGGGGGAATGATGGGCGTTATGAAAGAATACGATGCCCTTGTTGTGTTTTTGCTTAGAGTTTCTGTCTGACCATGACATCAATATTAGGAATTCATAGATTGAAAGGAAGAGAATGAGAGAGGGATATAGAACAGAGATCCCTGTGCTTCCTTAAATAAATGATATGAATTCGTGAGCATGGTTCGCTTTTGTCCTTCTGTTCTTTTAGTCATCGTGTGCTCCGCTCCTTGCCTACTCAGTGACATGTGGGTATTAGGTATCAGCCGCCCAAACTGCAGTACATTACAACAGCTTATAAGGCTGTATCACCAAGGAGGATAACCTAAACTGTATGACTATAAACAGTGGCATCGTAAATCTTCATCTACAATCGATTCAATTCGGAATAGTCCTTTGCAATAGACAACGAATACAAGATGGATAAATAGTCTGCCCAAGTGGATGAACATAGATTGTTTGTCCTTGTGTACGAATTCATTGGGGGTTAGGGGAGGGTAGCAGTTGGAATACGAGTATATCAATGCCGGATGTTGTTAATAATAAGGCTGCTTGGTGCTTGCCGTTTTGAGATTGCTTTTGCCCTTGTGGTGGGCTTCATCGATTGACAATTTTTTGTTTTGATTTTGTAGGCGAAATCGATCACATTTGGGTGAACACATAGGACATTGTCACTTTTCAAAGGCTTCCATCACCGTCACTCAAAAGTGGAAGTGTGCGAGTGTCTGAGACTGATAGGGCACCCTGTTTGTTATTTTTTTTTCTTTTGTTTTTTTCCGCCAAAGTCTTTCCCATTTGCTAGGGCTTACTGAAAATGCTTTTGATTTGAGCATCTGGTTAGTGTTCTTGGAATTACTTCGTCGTTTACAGTGTTTCTGAGTCACTGGTTTGTGACGACTGACGAGGCGTCACAACTCTGCTATCAATTGAACCATACTGCTTCTTCACTCATTTTGAAACTTTTATTAAAGGTAATAGTTGAAAAAACCAGATATTGCTTTCCTTCGTTGTATCAATGCTTCTGGGAAAATTATAGTCAACCGTAACCACAGAAAAAACGTTTTCAGTCAAAGGTGTTAATGTTTAATTCTCTACTTCATGCTGTTTTCCTTAAACCCAAAAAGTTAAAACGAAAAATGCAACTTTGGTATGCTCGTTGACATTTGCAAGCAACACCATTGCTAAACTTTCCAGTCTGTTGGTTTCAATTCAATTTGGATATGAAGTGAAGAAAAAAAAATTAAATTGGCTTTGAAATGCACAAGGATTAAGTCAATATCAGTGTCGGATGCTTTCTTTGTAAGAAAAAATGAGAGAATGTTTTGCTGGGTTATGGTTAATGGTTTCTTATTTTAAATTTCTATAATTCTTGAATCAGCTTTCATCGCAGCATATGGAGTCGGTGACCTCAACTTTAAGAGCGTTAACTAAATTTTTTGAATTGGAATTGGAAGACATTGACTTGGACGACCTGTGGCTTCAGCAGGATGGCACCACAAGTCACACAGCACACATTACATTCGATTGATTGAAGAGTAAGTTTGACGAGAGTGAGAATTTCTCGCTGATTTAACGCTTGAAGAATATTTTTTTAGGGGCTACGTCAAATCATTTGATTATGCCATACAAGCCGACGGCAAGTGATATTGGAAGAGCTTGGAGCCAAGATTGAAATCGAAATATTGGTAGTTTCGTCCGAAATGAGAGGCCGAGTCATCGATATTTGGTTGCAAACGTACGCGATAAATGTCTTAAATGTTTCGATTTTTTCCTTAAAACTAAGGTCCTAATCAAGGGGTTATGAATACCCTTACAATATGTTACAGAACGCAGTACGAAAATTTAGAAAAATAGGGGAAGATTTAATAGGAGACACCGATGTACTTTGCTTTAAATCGTAATGTGGGGGAAACACAGAGTCTGGTAGAGCATTGAACATAAGGGTAGTGCGACTATAATATGATTCTCTGAATTTGGGCTCAAATTTATTTAGCATTCCTAGAATAAGTGATAAAAGAGAGTAACGCAACTAACGTTTCGATGATGTTAAAGAGAATTATGTAATTGATTCAGCAACTGAACTGTCAGTTATCATTTCCTGTCTATTTCAAGTAGGAGCAAAGTAGTTTGAATATTAACTCATCAGATATGAAAATTGTACTCTAGTGTTAAGGGCGGATGTAGGCATTATAATTATATCTTAAGGAGTAAAGTTTCTTCCACAGAATTTTTCACTACTTCAATTACGTGGTCATTTTAACGAATATTATCGTTGCTGGTATATGTTTAACCAGGTATACTGGCAGCTTTTCGGTTTCTTGAATGTAGGTAACAAGTTTATTCGTAGAAAAAGGCAAATGAAAGATTCTAAGCTTTGACTAGACAAGATTAAGTTTTTGAAGCATTGAGCTCTACTCGGTTTTACTACCCCATGTAGCAATTCTGTAAAATTCAATGTGCTTATCATACGTAACCGTTCCTGTTCCACATCCGAAGGGAAGCGACGTGAATTTAGAAACGAATATGAAAAACTGAAAGTGCAGTGGCCAGCAAAACAGTTCGAAGGATTAGAAGCTTTAGACATGAGATCGTTTATGAAAATAGGAAAGATAGTCGGAGACAAAATGGAGCCCTGGGGCACACAAACATTTTAAAAGACGGTAGATTAGATTTTAGATTAGATAATGATTTATTTATCACAATTTTTAATCATATTTCTTAACAATTTCATTTATATAGCATGGCCTACGCCGGCGCCGTCTGCCAGAGTAACAATACTATGTTTAATGTTTAAATAATTGATAATTGATAATTGAGTATTTATTGAGACTTTTTTTTCATAGTTACACATTTTATGTGAGTAAAATATACAGTGTTTTTATAATGTAGCTGACTTTGAATTGGTCCAGCCTTAACTATGTTTAAATAAGTAACTTATAGTTTAAGTTGAGAAATAAAATTTTGATAACTATTTTCTTCTATGTGTTTTGATTTTGTTTTAATCTAAAAAAGTTCTTGAATAATATTCTGTCTGTATCTTAACCCCCATTTAATGTACGCACTAAGCTTTTTCCAGTTTTCACCATTTAGAATACTCTCCATTTCAATATGGCTCAAACTATTTTTGTTAAAAACAAATCTACGGATTTCAGCTGGTATAGGACACGTTCCCAGGAAATGGAAAACATCTTCTCTCTCTCTCTTCTATTGCACAGACCACAAATGTCAAAACTCTCAGTTCTGTACTGGATAACATTCAACGGAATAATTTCGGCTCTTGTTTTTATAAGGCAGGATATTTCCTCTGCTGAGTTTGTCGAATTAAAGTAGTTCAGATGCATTAGGTTGTGATTGTGCTTAGCATATATAGTACGTTGCAAATACGACCTGGCCTTTGTCTCAAAGTCACGCCTTTTCCTCATGTCAACTTCCTTAACAAGTTCGTATACATCCGATTTCAAAGCATTGATATTATTTGTTTGTATATTTATGAAAAGTGGGTATCAGACTTGAAGCCATCCAATACAACTCGTGTTGAGCAGCCAGAAAGTCTTCGATACCAGAAGCACACATTTTCCATATGTTGGTCATTAAGAAGCTTTCGTTCATACTTCAAAAGTATCTCCATGATCTTAGAAGTAAGTACAACTATACGGTATTTGGGAGAGGAAGATTCGCCTTTTTAAACACGGGCTTGAAAAAGTCAGTTTTCCATCTGCTCTGGAAAAGCCCAGAAGAATATGAAAGATAGAAACGCTTCCTCAGTGGTTTTGCCAGCGCAGAAGAACACTTCTTCTGAATAACAGTGGGGATGTTATATGGACCAGCGGATTTATGTATATTGAGATATTTAGGGACACTCTCGAGCGAGCTCGAAGAAATATCTACTTCATTACGGAATTTGAAGACTGAAGCTCAGTTAGAGCCAACATGCTATCCGGAAGAGCGAGTTATCAGCAAATTGAGCTGCCAACGAAATGGCTTTGTCGATGGAGTTGACACGAGGAGAGTCACTGTAGACGAGCTTGAGGAAAAAACGCAAAAATTGTTTGTTTTCTTTTAGAATTAAAAGTTACTTCGAATTAAGAAAACTCTATAATGTTTTGGTAAATGTACCTGGAAAATTAAAAAGAGCTTATTTGGTAATGAGCCTTTCAATCCACGTGCTATCAATTGCTTTTTCGACAATGATGCTCCCGGTAAACCAGCAGCTGTTAAGGGTCCTTGCGACGCGCGCCGTCTGGTGTTGAATATATCACACAAAAGGCAACATAAATGTCACATATACTGCTCTTAAATGTTTCATCACCTCCAACAAAATATACATACATATGTATATTGCCTCATACCTCACAAAATCCATGCACATAAGACACCAGTTCTCATTTTCTTGTCTTTATTTTAAACATTATGAAGTAATATATAATTTACATGTCAAAAAAAAATAGAAACATGAAGCCGGTTCACTGTGTCGGTCGTCCTCTCAAGAACATCATTCTTGGTTATCGATATCGGTTTTTAGTTAAATCTTGGTGTTTGGCGATTAGCTGCGATGGTGTATACTGAATACTGACCCAGCTTAGAACTTTCGTTGTCTCTGATGATGTTGCCTTCCAGGGCTTCCATACCTCGGCTCAAGATGTCTTTGCCCTATTGGTGCGGTCGGTACATTTTGAATTAGCTTCTTTGCGAAGAGCACTAGGTGTCTTTCTAGAAGAGGTATCATATTGGTTTCTGTGTACATTCGCTCGTTCCTGTGGCGCTTTCGTCGTCGTCGGGCAAAGTAGAGCCCGTTGCAGATCTTGAGTAATTTTCTTTGATTGATTTGGAGCTCTTTCATGGCTGTCTTCAAAAGGGAGAACCGAACATTAAAGGAGTAGCTGATCACAGGTGGCAGAAGTTGCTTATAGTTTAGTAGCCTTTTCGGTTGGCTTAGTCGAGGTCGTCCTTTTTTAGCAGAGGTTGCACTCAGACAACGACGTCCTTCTAGATCCTGGAACCGCTGTCGATAAAGCAATCTTACATTTATAAAGGGAGATCTTACATTTAAATGAGAGATCTTGATATACTACAAATGGTCGAAACGCCACTGCAAAATCATATCATACCTATTGGAAAACCCTTTATTTATCAAAAGGACATTTACAACTGATACTTAACCAAATTACATTCTGACAATTTTGCTGTGTGTTGGCACATAAGGTACCTAACGATATACATTGTCAAATATTGTTTAGATGATAAATATAATTTGTTATCATTTTATTACTGTAGGAGTGTTTGGTTCCTGTTGTCCTAGATTCTCTTATTTTCCAGTGTGCTTCGTAGTTGCGACAGCTACAGAAAAACCGCGACAACCAAAAGTACATGTAAACAGGGTGTCATTACTTTTTTCGGCACTATAATAATCATTATCCAAGAAAAATTCGAATGCTGATTTTGTTTATGACCCAACAATACAATCAATTTGGTTTGGATTCGCTTTCCAGCATGGGCAAAGTTCATTAAAAAAAAAACCTGAGTCAAGCTATCCTGCACCTTAAAATGAACGCTCCAGCATCCGAAAATGATTTGAAGCTTTCAGTAAACGATTTATCTTTACCAAGAATTGAGAAGCTACACCAGCTTCATGCATTACAAAAGAGTCTAAATACAATGAGGTAAGGAAAACGTATGTTAAACCATCACAATACCTATCAGTTCTTTAGTATTAAATGTTTAAACCAGGACATAAGTCGGCAAAATCCTGAAATCGATGAACCATTAAATTGTGTGCTAGGGAACGAAAATTCATTTAAATACCTCTCACCTCATCGTAAATTCAGACGTTCCATGATGGCAGTGGTCATAGTATTGATTGTTGTTATTGAGGTTGATGTGGCTGCAAATGCGGAGCTGCAATGGTTCAGATATTATTATGCAGCATTATGGATTTTGCGTGTGCGTAATTAATGCGGATACTTTGAGGGCTCTCAAATCTTTCTTTATTTAATTTTAAATATGTTTTTCACAACAAAGACATATTTTGAATCAGTAACACAAGTTGTTGAAACATGAGTAGCTTATCGAAATCAAAAAGCCTACATTGTGTAATGTGATGTATTTCTCAACTGACTAACCCACAGAAAGCATTTTAGAATGGCGACATTGTCAGGCATACTCTTCTGTCTGTCATAATAAAGGAATCCTTAGAAGTCGAGCGTTTCCTGGCAAACGGAATACTTTCCTTATAGACAGCTTTTGAAATTCTTACAACCTGGTAAGTTTGTTAATTCGTAGATAATGACCATTGTTAACTGAGTTTGAAATTCATCTCGCTCTAACAAATCCTTCCCGAACTTTCGAACGGTTCCACACAAAAGGAAAACGTCTACTTAAATTTCAATTTCCTCCTTTTCTTGTGGCTCAAGATCAACGATGATGCTCTTATTCCCTCTGCTTCCATTCAATTCTGCTACGTTTCCCTTTACAAAGGCAATCTTCTCGCAATCCCAACTTAATGTCTTTTCTTCACCAATTCATAATCACCAATTAACTAATTGCATGTATTATGAAAACACTTCTCATGCTTTTCAATTGCTTCGAAAACACCTTGCCGAAAAGTATGCTCCCTAATATGAGCATCAAGTGCTTGCTTTCCAAAAGCCCGAACGCATTGTAATATAGAGCTGCCTGTTTTACACTTCACGTATTTCAATTTCTTCTCCAACATCTATAAAACACCTCTCAGTCAAAAGGACATTATTTTCAGCGAAGACAGGGCCAACAACAAAAACGGCACTTGGATGCAGCTATAAAGATAAATCAAGAACGTGCTCCGGTTCTAACAAAATTTCAATTGAAAGTTTCTTTTTTTCTGCTTCTTTTCTTCCCATTGCCATCATGGCATCGTGTGTCGCTGTCGTTGTCGTCCTCGTCGTCATCGTGTTTTGAAGTCATTTAAAGGATCATTTTGATTCTTAAGTAGCTTACCCAGTCTGTTTGCTATATTGTTCTTCGCTTAATCCAAAAGCATTATCATCGGTGGCAAAAATACCACATCAGGAATGGAATTTTGTTTTGAACTCGAATCTCTCATTTTCTATGTTTTTTTTTTCTTTTTCTTTTTGTACATGGGTGCCATGAACCGTACTCATCCCGTTTGGTTATAATACAAAAAAGAGAGACGGAATCTATAAGACGCACGTGAGCCCAAGCTCCAACAGCAGTGATAAACCTATGACATAAATTTTACGCTGAAGTTAGGTGTCCTTGCTTTGGGGTTCGTTTGCCCCATCAGCCAGAAAATACTCTCTCTACTTTGTGAGAATTATAAAGGACCGGCAGTTGCAATCCAGGCGGTGTATTGGTGTTGCTCGTGTCAAATGTAAATCAAAAATTGAGGCAAAGGCACCTCAAGGTGCTGAATTACGCCAGGAGGTAATTGTGTTTTGTTTCAAGTAAATGTGGACGATTTCGATACGTTAATATGTACTTGAAGTTCAAGTCTTTAGATCTTCGAAAGAGATTTAAATCATATGACATGCGTTGAGCATAATGGACCTTTGTAGTGGGTTTTCGGTATTTAAACATTAAAGTCTGTTTTGGAGTTTTTGTAGGCGAAACTTCTGGTAAATGGGTTTATTAACCCACATTTCGATATTCCGATTTCGAGATTTTATCGGATTCGGTCTAAGTTGCTAACTGTTTTTGTTAAGTTATTTGCTCTCATTTTGCTGTTCAGTGCCGCGAAGCTTGTATGTCAGTTAGTAAACATTAACCCTGAACATCAAAAACCTTCAATGAATGAAGGGTCCTTCAATTGTCTGTCGATTCCGAACAGCTAATAGAGAAAGTGCTTTCATGGCAATGAATTTACTATCGGAGGAAATTCCAATTCCTCGTGAATGATGATGGCTTCTGTTTTGATTCAAACCTCGAACGTCGAACCTCCCGCCATAACAGGCAAATATGTCAGGGCACCACTCAATGACCAGTATAAATAGGTGTGAACGCAGTGAGCTTTTATATGATCAGTTTACAGGAATTTCTTATCGAGTATCATTTTACCTCTTTTTTTGTTTTTTGGTTTATAGGGTAAATTTTTTCTTATCTCATTTCAGATTTTTATTGCTCATTTCGTTCCACAACCCTTCCTTTCCTGTATGTAAAACATAATCGCTCTGCAGTATCGTTGTTGGCATGCGAAAGCGCATACTACGATCATACAGGGAGAAATGATGCTTACGAAGCCAAGTTCATCGGTCCCAGTAGTTATTGATGGAAGCTGAAGCCAGTGGCAAGTGGCTTTTAACAGTACACGGAAGTTAATTGAGAATTGAAAAGGATCTGCATTCTTGTAATCTTAAAACTTTGAAGGCAAGGATAATCACGCTTCGATTCTTCTAACGCTTGCTACTGGAGGACTTTCTTTCGTACGGAACGTTTGAAAATAAGTTGTATAGCAACATGAGATGAAGTCATGCTCAATGTCCACCATTTTGTTTCGGAAACAGTAAAGAAATGGTTTTGGGTCTTTCTCAAAGAAACCCTCACACCACTAGGTTGCTGCTGAAAAATACCCTGACTGAATAGTTTATGAGTTTAGAAACAAACTCGTAGCTGTCGAGAAGGTTTTACGGCCGACATCAATGCCCCGTTGCTTCGAGCCATATGAAGAGTTTTACGTTGCCATGTAGAAGTCGAATGGAAGGTTGAAAATCCCAAAGACCGATGCATGCGTGAAGAATTAATCGATATTTTTGAACAATATGCAACTCGAAGGGAGATGGATACGCTTTTCAATCTTTTTCATGTCAACTGGTTCACAGAAATGGTTCATGTCGGTCATGTAGGTACCTTCGACCTCTATGCTGGGGGACAGAAAATACGATTTGAGAATCCACCACGTCCTCGCAGAAGAGTCATCTTTTACTTCGTGGATATTTCTGCATCTTTCCGAAGCTGGAGGACACAAAACATGATTTTTGAACCAATCACCTCCTCGTAGAAATGGATCTTTGAATTTGTGGAAAAGCAATGGTCGAATTACTCTCACGTGATCGAGAAATTCTTGACTGGATTATGTGTTTTGGCATTACTTCTCTCGTTATCGAGCACTTAAATATACCATAATTTGACATTCTCTCTCAATATTTGAACGAATTGAACTCGATATATGAACAACAGCCTGATGTTGTGTAAAAGCGAATTTTGAAAGAAAAATAGTGCTCAGTCCCTCGATCATTGATTCTGTAATTTCCACTCAAAACAGGAGAAGAACACTCATAGTTACACTTATTGGGATTGCAATGGTAATTGTCATTCACTCTTGCAGTGTCATTAACGACAGAGTTCCACCTTTCGCTTTAAGTGTGTCATAAAAAACAGCACTTCTCTTCAATATCTGATAAACTCAGCAGGGGGAACTGCTCTTTTTAAAAAATAATGGGGTTCCAGAACCTGCTTATATATGGTTAAATATGTCAAAGCTTCTGCATGAAATACTCCAAAACTATTTAGAAGAACAAATACGTATTTTCGAAAGTCCATCCTGTTGGAGAAGGCCATCGAAGCCACAACGCTGTTTGGTTTGGAATACCAACGTTTGCATGCGGAAGAAGTTGCTTAAGGGTTAATGGTGTGAAATTTCTTCAAAGACATGACCAGAACTTTTCTAATCTTTCTTCCAAGGTGAAAACTGTTGAAGAGAAACGTCAAACTACTGTGGAAAAGATTTTGTTGAAGGTTTTCTACAAAAGGAGACGAAATCAATTCCAATGGATCTGGTTCCTTTTTTGCAGCTGGAATTGAACTCAAAAATTGACTTCTGAAGGAGTTTCATCGCTTTAGAGGTGATATCTGAAACGTCAAGTTATTGTGTGAAAGTTTTTGTTGAAGGTCTCCTACAAGATAAGAAAGGTACTTGCTATTTCTGGAAGAAGTTTCACATCACCCCACAATTGATCCCTGATTTTTGCCCAACTGTAGAGGAGCCAATGATCCACGTACTCCCCGAATAGAAATCATAGTGGTTAAATCGTGTCATTGGCCTGTTACCTTCTTTTGCTGTACAAGGCTTAAAAAACGACGCTGGAGACACATACTATGGGTATATAAGATAAATAAGTAAAATAGTGAGGAAATGGAAAGGAGCCACAGTTTTTTGCCAATTCTGCTGGGTAATTGAGAGGGTGCTTTTCACTGCATAAAACTGCTTTCGGAAAAATTGCCGATTCCAAATGGAAGACGACATATGGGATGTTGATGAGATCCTCCATTTACCGTTTCTAACAGCGGTGCAGAAAATGCTCTATGGGGGGAATTGGATCGCATGATAAGACTTGGGGCTATGAAGGAAATGGTTAGGGTTAGGGGAAATGGGCTGACGGTTGATCTTATTACCGTCACACTTAGATCAATTTAGATCCATTGTGATACCCTGGAGTATAGTGACGTCCTATAAACCTATGAGTTTATGTTTGGTCAGTTTTTAACCATTTTGTGGCCTTATGAAGTTTAACAGACTGCTTCTTGAAGTGTCTGATAATTCTCCTAGTTTATTGAAAAAGTAATTGCCTAGAAATTTTTTCCTAATGTGGCAGATTGCTGGGCATTGGCAAAGGAAATAAGTGGTATCCTCATGTTCACCTTCGTCATTGCATCCTCTGCACAGGTCATCGGTGCAAAGACCCATTTTCTTTTTGTGGTAACCTAGTAGGTTGTGTCCAGTTATGATACTAATAGGCATTCTTAATGAAGGTCTATTCAATGAAAACAGCTATTCAGATCCGTTCTTATCGCATTTCGGCCACAGTTTCCTGGAAGTAACACAGAAATCTAGGTATTCCCATCTTTCATTGGATTTTCGCATTATTTTTTACCAATGATCTGTTTAATTTCACAGGTTGGAATCCTGATTGATTGATCAATGAGAGAAGTGCTGATCCTAACGTTATGTTGTGTGCTAAGAACCCTTAGCTCTTCGCGACAGCAAGAAACAAGCTTATGAAGGAAATAGTATTGCATGTGATCAAAAACCGATGTGGCCCCTTTTTCCATTTCTTTAAATACATTTTTCTCTTCTTTTAAGGAGCTTTCCTTGAAAAATAACGCCACTGTGATTGATCTTTGTGTGAGCTGAACTTTAATTAGACAGCTGCTTCTATGATAATATGCTGGTGTTATTCACCTTTCATGAGGAAGCATAAGCATCTTAAGTCTTAGACGAAGGGAACACATTTAAAAAGTGTCAAACGACAGGAAGAAGAGAAATGAAACAACGAAGTATCAGGTGTGTTTACCATAAATTGATACGCTACAAATACACATATCCATAGTTACGTGTACAAAGAGACAGATTGTGAAATGAACTTTTTCTCGATTACCTTCCAACCAAACAAGAGTCTCCAACCTTTCGTTTTTTGTTTGAAATCTAAATACAAAGTAGGTGTGGTAAATTTTAATATGGTACAAACGAGAAATAAAACCCTCGAATACATGGGAACGACAAAAAATAACGAAAACATAATACAAAATGGCAGTAAGTTATTAAGAAGGTGTGATGAATTTAAATTCGACAAAGATATAAAATAGTTAAAATGTTTTTGAAAATAAAAAATGGTCGATAAACGAATGGCACACCACATACTTAATCTTTTTAGAAAATTTGTGACTTCCAGTATGGGAGCTAATGGGATTTTAGGTGTATGTTTTATGTGAAAACCTGGGTCAACAAGAAAAAGTTAATCTTTGAGGTACAATCTGGGATTTGAAAGGAAACTTGATATTTTAACTCCCACAGGTGAAGAATTTCTTTTTTTAAGAGAAAAAGTTGTAACAGGCTGATAATGGGGTGCAAGTTGGGATTGAGATTATTTATAATCTTCAAATGAAGTAAGGAGAAAACAGGGACGATTAGGACATTCGTGTTCACAATTTTTACATAAAGTATACCCTCACGAAATGCTTAAGTCCTTTGAAAATATCTTGTAAAAGTGGAAGAGCACATCCTTGACAAAAAATCAATATGCTAGTCCTGTCCCCTAGTCATTTAATTTTATATAAATATTAACACAAAAACGTTTCATACAACAGCAACCATCAAAACGAAAAATCCTTCCATCACAGACAAAGGTTGACAATATTCCTTCATAAAATTGCAATGTACAATACTTATCGATCCTGAAATCCCTTTTCCAAGAAGAGAGCTCTATAAAAAGAACGTCCACGTCAGAAAATTTTCATTTCCTTTTGTCGAACATTTCTGCGACTATGCTCTGGGTACAACTGAAGAAACTGCTGACCGATGGGGATTTATCTTTTTGTTTTGTTTCATTTCAACACGCAATTGTACGCATCATTAAGGATGGCAAAACGGACGAAAACAAAATTTATTCACATTTTTCCCGAGGAGAAAATAGAAAAATCATTGGTTTAACAATTATCATCGGATAAGAAGAGGATATGGCTAAGCCATAGCTGTCCGTCATCGCCACCGCTATCGCTCGATTAAGAACTTTAGGGTCATTGTGAATTGTCTTATCTAAAAATTTGCGAGAGGCTTTTTTCTGTTTTGCTATATGGGTGTTTAACATGTGTTTAGTTTGCAATTGGTCTTCATTGTCTATAACATAGGCTATTATGGCTATGGTTTCCTCTTTGTTATCTAAATATGTATTCATGGATCGATTTTTTCTTTTTCGTTTTAAGGGTGGGGAGTAATCATCACAGGTTGACCTAATTTCGCAAAAGAGAAAATGATTAGAAACTTTTATTCATCGAGATTGGAGAGGAGTCAGTTAGTATCCCTGAAAATCAGGGAGGATGAGGTATCTGGTCGATATGACACTTCATCTCATAAAATACGTTTACTTTCACGTGTGATGGCCTCAGAAGATAATTTTCTGCAACTTGCTTGGTAACCAAACCGAAACCATTCCACTTGATTCAGGGTCATAAAATCATGTGGGTGATAAACATAAACTTTGAACATCGAAAAGGTGCAGTCACCCCTCAGATGAAAGGGACAAAGTTTAATACACTTACTTCAATTAAGTTCACCCTACTAAGGGATTCATTTCAAATGAAGAGACTATCCTGTATGAGTTTTCGTTCAGACTGCAACTGGAAAAAGTGTTTCCAAAATTATCGTTGGTACTTAATGCAGATTGCTGTTCATAAACTTATGAGCTCACACGTAAAAGTAACTGTTGAAGTACACCATTCATTTATCTTACTTACATCTTGCTCTTGAGTATGGTGCTTAAGGATTTCGTGGAATAATCGACGGTGTTGAACTAGAGTTTTTTGTCTTGATTTTATTAGGGTCTGAAATATATATTCTTAATATTATTTGTGTCTGGGAAGAAAGGTCTTGAAGTTTTTTTCTCCTCTTTTTTTGATATGAACTCGACTCAAGTATTTTCACCATAGACAAAATCAATTTACAAGCTTCAGATCATCACTATCATATTATTTAAGAATAAATGGCACAAGTGTCACAAATGACACAAAAATGAAGAAGTCGATTTAAGGATAAGAACGAAGATTTCTGCCTGACTGTCGACAAGAGCGAATATTGGCGTAGGAATATTGACTGTTTCTGGCTAATCTAAAAATCTGAAGTTAGGAAAATCTCTGTCCTTGCTAAAATTTAGCTTTAAGAAAGCAGTTAAAGTAGAAATTTAGTGTTGTAGTAGAAATTCTTCTCGCTTGAGTGAGATAGAAATGTTTAAGAAAAATTTGATGATGGTATGAACTTAGGCACTTTTTAAACTTGCGATTATGTATTTAGTTTTGCAATCGTGCAGAAAAAAAATTTGAGATAACAAGTAAACAAAAAAGTGTGTCCTGCAATTCTGTCGGTCTGTCTGTCGGTCTGTATATGGATCCTCGTGACCGATTTTCTTCAAAATTTGCAGTTAAGGTCTGTGGGACAGTTTTCCGACGGTTTTTTGAAATTGGGTCTCTAAGTCTTGAAATAATGGTACCTGCCAAACAACCGATATGATCATACTTATTTTTCTTAAATAAATAATCGGCTCCACCGATTTCGATAAAATTTTATATCAGGGATTAGTTTTGGATTATCTTTCTTTAAATGTAAGGTAAGATTATGGAAAAGGTCTAAAAACGGTACCTCCCATAGTACCGGTTTTCTCAAAACCGACATTCTCGTTAAAGGCTTTCATGATGTTGCCGAAATTTTGTATTTTAGGAGTCGTAAGCTGTTTAAGAAAGACTGCATATCAATATTTGAAAATTATCAGTTTTGGAGTTTTTAAAAAAAATTTGATTTTTGAAAATATGTAGCTTTAAAACTACAACTTTGATTTTTTTCATTTGTTTTTTTTTTAACAACTTCTAGCAAGATCTAAAACTTTGCGAACTTAACTTTCTCAAATCAATTTTTCTTTCTAAAAAGTGCAAAATAAAAAAACTGGTACAACGATTTTGACTAAATTTTCATCATTTATATGTATTAACAACTGCAAAAGAATGGCGTTTTTGGTTTTGGCTTGAAACCCTTGGATTATTTAATTTAATTCAATTCAATTTTCATAGTTAATGTATATTTGGCAACCCTGTAATACCAAATATATTATGAAGAGCGAGAAAAGAAAGGAATAGGGAAAACCTTTTACTCAGCCTTATTATTTTGATACCGTATTTAGAACACAATCGCAAGTTCGTGGCCATTTTTCTTAAATTGCGGTGTGCTTGAAGGCATAAATCGCAAAAGAGGATGATATTCTTTGTGAAACTGTGACAGAGTTGAAAGGCTGATTCGGGAAAGGTTCTTCACATTCAGAACTCATATCGTAGTTTATGGCTGGAAGCTTTTTGGAACGCTATTCACGTAACTAAAGATGTCCAACAGATTTTTTTCCGAGCATATGTGCGAGATCATAGAAGAATGTTTTAGCATTCCTCATGTTTATTAAAGTTTAGTTTTGAGTCAATATCCACACCGAGTTGTTTTTTTCCGATACTCTAACAAGAATATGGGGGTCAATTTTATAATCATAGAAGACTGGTGACAAGTTGCGACGAAAAGAAAAACAGTGACATTTAGAGACATTTAAAAATAATTGGTTTATTTTACACCATTCTTCTGGCAACATAAGAAGATGATCCTGTAAAAAAAGACAATCGTCGTCAGATTTTATGCATCGAAAAAACTTCAAATCATTAGCAAATAGAATTCGAAATGAATTTTTAAAGATATCAGGCATGTCGTTAATAAAGATAAGAAAGAGAAGTGGAGCCAAGTGGGGTCGTCTTGGGTTACAACCTATGATACATTAATATGTTTCGAGAAAATTTGGTTAATAGATACAAATTGTATACAACCTTTTAAGTATTAAATCCGCCACTTCAACAAACTTACTCAATCAAAATTAAGTGACTGACTCTATCGAAAGCTTTGGCAAAATCTGTGTAAAATCACATCGATTGGATATCCTTCTTCGAGTTTATTCAAAATAAAATTGGAAAAGATTGAAAGATTGGTAGATGTTGTCAATGAACACTGATTTGTTGAACAACATTTTCTTAAGGGATTAGGTATATTTCCCACTTGGTGGGTATGTCAAAAAACTAAATTGAAATCCATAAGTAATCAAAGAGGTGCCGTTATATCGCGCAAAGTGAATGTATAGTGTGCTCTGTGGTCGAAAGGTGTCATTGGTTAGTTTTTTTTTTTTTTTTTTTTTTTTTGAAAGTTGAAGATTATGGTTCAAGACAGGGATGTGTATATGTGGCTCCAACAAGAGGAAACAACTGTTTTATTGAGTGAAAAATTGCGGTGTGAGGTGTACCGCAGCATGCGCAGTCAAGTGAAAGAAAACCTCAACCGTATTGAAGTGCAAAACTGGAAAGCTGGAAAGAGCTCGCCCAAAATTTAAGTTGTTGGCCAAAGATCTTCTTTAAGACTTGGGTTCACGTCGAACTGTAATGCCCACCTGAGTTAGTAAGTACCTGAGTAAGAAGTTTCCTGGTCGCATAATTTAACGTTTTTGGTGAAGTCAATTATTGTCCACTTAAATCATGCGACTTATCACAGTAAGACTTATTCTAATGAGGTAACGCAAAAAAATGTGCCCACGCAAAAAGTCCCCGAACTCAAGACGCATTGAGAACCAACATAACTCAAGTTATGGCAGAGATATCACTCTACATGTGCGAAAAGCCATTAGAAATAGGTAGTAGTTAACTTGCAACCTGTTGTGCTAAAGTTCGAGGTTCGATTCTCGGAGACATCTTTTTTTTTGTTTTTCTTCAGGTGTGGCCTTTCATGACGTCGCGTCGTTAGAAATAAGAACTCACTAAAAAATATACAAATAAATTGAAGCAGAAGTTCACTAGCCTCGGCCTTTGGTACATAACTTAAGACTGTCAGTGCTTTGGAAGATGACACAAGCTGTTTTGTAATTGAAGATGATTGATAGCTCAGCCCTCATTCATAAAAGCAGTTTTTGAATTCTTGATCTTGGTCCTCCCAAAAGAGAGAATCGAGAACGTCGTTGACGTGGAGAGCTTTAAATAGGCTCCATTGCTTTCGCTAATTAAAGGCGTAGAAGTCTGTTACTCGATGGGAAGATCAAGAAGCTGTTGATAGTTCTATGTTATCACAATTGAATATCAATTCATGTTAAAAACTACTTTCAATACAAAAGTGACTTTTTTTCTGTTTTAATGCATTTTTGTTGGCCTTTTTTATTTTTTAACTCCGTTACGCCACCGTTTCTAACATGTGCGACAAGAAAAATTTTATTTTACAACTGCAAGTTCGAGATCAGCTACCCTAAAAACACTCTTAAAAGACACCAAAGCTTTCTAGTGCAACATTTAAAAAAGAGCAATACACAAAACATGACGACAAAACGTTGCTGGAGAAAATCAGTTCATACGTAAATTGTTGTATCCTGTTTTGTAACCTTTCGATCTGTCAAAGCTGTCAGCGAAATTAAAGTTTGTTAATCGTGTAGTGTAGGATACTCTGATATAAAGGAAATGATTGCGTTGTTCTTCGAAACATGAAACTTTTACCAGAGATTGAAAAAAATGAGTAATTGTTGAGCTATCGAAGAAATTTGAGTTCAAGAATTCATCTAATCAGCTAAATAATATTGTTTTGTCGCAAAGCCAACGGTTCCCGCGGCAAATGGTAAGTCATCAAAATCAGCACCTGACGATCATGTGTTAGCCTTCTAGAAATAGTTAACTAGGAATCTCTTTGGAAATAAGAAAGACATTCAATTACTGAGTTTTACCTGAGAGACCTGAAAAATAAACAATTGTTTTACTTGAGAGTTTACACCCTCCAGGTCCTGGAAGTACCTAGTTAGCATCAAACAATCTGTGCAGTCAGGAAGTTGGCTTTACCGATTGAATAAACACTCGGAGATATATTAAACACAAGTAAGGAACGAAAATCCTTAGAGGGGCTTGTTGATCCCTCACGAATGGCAATACCCAGGCACCAATCAAAATCCTCAAATTTCTGGGATGTGAACCCCAAAACTCCTACGCAACAGGCACCCGTGCTCACCACTATTACATCAACGGACATCAAGATTAACTCGCATACTAAGGACACAAAAAGTTGCGAAAATTTGAGCATACCTCCTTCGATACAAACATTGGTTATTTATGGAGAGAAATAAATTAGGCTAGTTTCTCTCTATAGTAACTCTTCCCTCGTTTCTTTTTTACTTGTTCCTTTTGGCAATTGAGACAGAAGCAATAATTATAGAGACAATTGACACTAGACCCGGAATAAAAAACGTGTTGTTGTGCAATCAATTTTTTCAATAAGAATTTATTGAATAAGTCTCCATAACAAAGTCAAACATCAGCACAAGTAGGTAAGGTACGAGGTATAGCCTCGAGAAGAAAACATCTTTTTATTTGATTACCGCTTTTGGCTAACAATTCGAAAAAAAAAACATGATAATTTCTCACGATAATGCTCCCAACAAATATCTAGAAGGGATTCTATTTTTATAATCATCTCAATCTTCAAGGATTGCTATGCAAACTTGAAAAAGCATCACGCAGTAAGTACCAGCAACGTTATACGCATTTAAAAAGTATCTATGTATTACAAATTAGGTAAAAGCAGATATAGGTATTGTCTTTCACAAGGACGACTTGTCCTTGTTCCGACATCGTCGTTGTCTTCGTTGTAATTGTTTTTCTCTTTGGACTTTTTTTCCTTTCTTTTTGGAGTATGAAAACAATTTTCTTATAACATTGAGAGGGATCAACCCATAAGAAAATAGCGTGTGCCGGCCCGGCCGTGTCATTCTGAAGGCCCTTGAAGAAGACCAAAGAAAAATAATATAATAACCATCTAAGAAATTATATATGCACACACACACGAATATACACGATGCAAGGACGAAAACGACGACGACGACGTGAGGAATATGCAATCTTTGTTGGATGCCCTCATCTTGAACAAAAACTTTTACCCGTTTGAAAATTTTTCTTTTCAATTTTCATCCTTAATGCTACGTGCTTAACTTACAACAAACAAAATTTGTGTATGAACGCAATACTTGGGTGCATGTAATATTCTTTTTGAAGTGGGATCAAAATGGTATCGTCGATGGTGCATCTTTTGTTTTAACAATCCCTCCATACATGGTTTTCGTGTTTTCAAGGACTTACACTCAAAATTGATGGCATTTATTCTTGAGGAAAGACAAAAAATAAAGTTTAAATTATTATTCCAACTCATCGAAACTTCTTGTTAGTTGGGATGGGCATCTTTGGATCTTTGGTAGGGAAGTTTACGAAAGATCAAAAGTTCTGTCGTTTGGTAAACACTATGCTTACATAATTTGAAAGGGGATTTTTGCTTACTTCAATGTAAATGGAATCAGACAGGCTGTTGGAAGGCTTCGAAGCAAACATACGAATACGTATAATGTTGCAATTTTTATCCATTCCTTTTCAAAACTCAAACCTGAACTATAGATGAGGTCTGCTTTGGTTTCTCCCTCACTTTTGTATCGTGTCGAAGTCTTTATGAATTTGAGCGTCGATGTTTATTTGTTTGGACTGTTTTCTAGTCGTCCTTTCTCCTAAACTCAGAATTTTATGAATGAGCTCATGTTCTTGTATCCTTTTTCATTTTTATAAATATAGCTTTAGAAAAATAATGTTTTTTATTTTTTCGTTTACAGAAAGAACATTAATCGTTATCTGCACTCGGACTGCTCTCTAAAATAACCTAAGGGAGACTCCACACTTCTACACCGTAAGACAAAGCCATTCTTCTTCTTCTTCTTCTTCTTCTTCTTCTTCTCATTCTTCTTTTTCTGCTTTTGGTAGCAGTTGCCACATCTTGTAAGGGAATTGAAGGGACCTTAAAATGTGTGCCCATTTCGAACGACTAATTGAGAAAATGCTCTTCAAAGTGCTCGAACCTCTCACAAAGCAAACTATCACCCATCACCTATCACCTATCACCTATCACCTATCACCTATCACCTATCACCTATCACCTATCACCTATCACCTATCACCTATCACCTATCACCTATCACCTATCACCTATCACCTATCACCTATCACCTATCACCTATCACCTATCACCTATCACCTATCACCTATCACCTATCACCTATCACCTATCACCTATCACCTATAACCTATCACCTATCACCTATCACCTATCACCTATCACCTATCACCTATCACCTATCACCTATCACCTATCACCTATCACCTATCACCTATCACCTATCACCTATCACCTATCACCTATCACCTATCACCTATCACCTATCACCTATCACCTATCACCTATCACCTATCACCTATCACCTATCACCTATCACCTATCACCTATCACCTATCACCTATCACCTATCACCTATCACCTATCACCTATCACCTATCACCTATCACCTATCACCTATCACCTATCACCTATCACCTATCACATATCACCTATCACCTATCACCTATCACCTATCACCTATCACCTATCACCTATCACCTATCACCTATCACCTATCACCTATCACCTATCACCTATCACCTATCACCTATCACCTATCACCTATCACCTATCACCTATCACCTATCACCTATCACTTATCACTTATCACCTATCACCTATCACCTATCACCTGTGTTTTAATATTTTTGCTTTTCTCTTAATACTTTGTGAGTCACGGCCGTAAGCTTCCTGAAAAACCGTAACTCCTAGTATACATATATCACTCTTTTAGTGTATACACGATATGCGTATATATTTACGCTGAGTATATTTCAAGCCACATCCTTTATTCGCTGAATTGAGTGATTGAGAACTGTGCAGAAGCTTAGAACTTTTTAAGACCATTAAAGTTAGGGCGTTCAAATGCTACAACTTTCTAAGTTTTTTCTTTGACAGCAAAAGAAATAAACAGCTTCGTCCCCAGACAGATTATAACACGATGAATTCCAAGAGCAAAATAGTTCGACTTCAACTTATGCACCTCGCTCTGTGAATTGCGAATTGAACAAAAATGTACGCCTTTCAAAACCCCCACCAACATGATGTATTTGATTTTACTTAGTCTAACGTTAAAAGCGTTCAAACTTCGACAGCTTATAGGTACAACATATCCCGTCTCATCATCGTGCATAAAATATTCCAATTTCAGAAAACACTTTGCACTCCATTTTGCGTCTTCTCATTCCATGAAAAACGAAAAAATAAACTTTTACCTGTTGTCGACGGATCGCAGAATGTTGAGAAGAAAAAAGTCTTGTCCTGACAAAAAGCAAACGAAAATACGTCAGTGTAAAATGAAAGCCATTTGGCATTTAAATAGAACTTTAAATATAAATCTTGTTTGCATACGTAGCTATACATTCGCGGTGTTGAAGTTTGGCAGAGTTGCTGAGAGACGTGATTAAAGATGAAGACAAGTCGGGATAAAACTTTTTCATTGTGCGTGTGTGGCAAAAATTTAGCGTGTTTTGAAATTGGCTTCAACTTTTATTTTATTATATGTGAGTAGCAGTACATACGTTCATACATATGTACATCTTTTATGTATTTACGTACATACACACGATTAATGGGGGAATGAAGAATTACTTCATGACACCTGCCGAAGGGTTGTGTTCCTCAAATTGTGTCTCTTGTTTTTGTGGCAAAATTTATTCGTAAAGAAAAATGTCACTGCAAAAGTTTTGTTGTAAAGTCAAACAAAACAAGGAACTTTTTTTATAAAAAAGTCGATCCTAATTCTTTTGTAAATTAACCGACAAAAACAAACTTTGCATCTAAATTCTGTGAAACTTCTTACTTATATTGCTTACCGCATTAAATATGCGTGTGACGCTTATGCTGCACTAGGCTCTTTAAACACGGATGACGTGCCAACTCAACAGTTTATACACAATTACAATTATTTTTCAACTTCTTCTCCAGACAAAAAACAACATCTAAAAAGCCAATTAGTCTGAATGACTTTATTTCGTTTTAGTTTTTATCTTTGTGTTGAAAAAAGGGATAGATATTAAAGCCGCATAACCGTTATTTAGCTTCTGAGTGTTTTGCCTTAACGAAGGATAATAATTGTTTATAGCCAAAGAGACAATGTGCTATTGTTTACGTGTCGCTAAAGTCTGACGTAATTCGTTCCATTTGGTTGGCAAAAGTGGTGCGTGTAACGTAATTGTTTAAATGTCTGCCCGTTAAGTTAGAGTTGAAGGTTCGAATCTGAGAAGCATTCAATTGGTTTTCTGCGGGTACCCCCTTTCGTAAGGTATTGGCAAGTCCTCCGAAAATAGTCACACCACCAAGAAAACAGCTGTCTTACTCTCTTTCCGTTTGGAGGCGGCATAAAGTTGTAGGTCCTAGAAATGTTAGGACCTGAGGTTTCAATAAAATCAAAACTAAAAAAAAAACAAATTGGACGCAACAGCAATCAATTTATTTCAATTTTATACAGTTGGGATCTTTTAGGCCCGGGAATGTTGAGACTTACGCTACTTTATTGATTTAAGAATGCTAAACGTTATATTTGAAAATCAAAATTTTTGGCGCCTTTATCGAGAATAGAATATTTTAATTACTATTCATTTGAAAAGATAACGTTTCCTCCATTAACTATGCAGTCTGTCACCTGATGTCTGCTTTAAGTTGAGCGCACTTTCTCTACGCTTATTTCTCCAACCTTTTTTACTCTCTTCCGAAGAGTGTTTTTCATTTATGATAATGGACTTTGAGCTATTCTGGGATCTCTAGAAATATGTAAATCAAACAGCTTCGAATTGGTCAGCATGCTGCCAAAAATAGCAATTCAAAATGAATCGTTGCATTTACATTCAAAATATGTGCTACGCTCTCAGTATTTTCTATATCTTCAAGTTTGAAGCTCTATAGGCATTAAAAATTACAGCGTTCACACTGCATTATGTTCTACTGTGTGTATTGTTTGTATGTATGTATGTATTTTTTATTATTCCCGATTATCTTCCGGCGCGGCGTTCAGAACTCGTATACATACAAATATGACTTGAACATTTCTGCTCGGTCCAGACTCAGCAACCTGCGTAGCACTGGTTTAAGTAAAGATAAAAAAATAAATAGGGTGGCGCAACAAAACGAGGAGCCCCACGGCCTGCCACACTTGTCACAACCATGCCTTGTGAGGGAATGGAGGGGCCGATAATTTTCTACCGATTTCGAACAGATAATTGAGAAAACGCTTTTCATTGCAATGAATTTACTATCGGAGGGCTTGCCAATTCCGCGATACCCGTGGAAAAACATTTTTGCTTTGGTGGGGTTCGAACCATGAATTGATTCCCGGTTTACAGGCATACATTCTAATTATCACGCCACGGGTAGCACTGGGGTATCTATTCCAAGTTGATTTGCACTTTCATGCCAAAGGTTACAAAAAAAAACAATCTCTTACAGTTTGAGAGGGTGATTGCACTGCTCTGGAATGTATTTATGTAATTTACAATTTTTTTATAATTATGTAATTTACAATTTTCTTCAGACTACAAGGGTGTTTTTGGAACTGGGTCTCTATGGATTTGTATAACTAATTTAATTTTATGTGTAGGATTAGTTTAAGCTTTAAAGTTGTTTTTCTTATGATGTAGATTGTTTATAGAAAAGATCTATAAGAACTACCGTCTCTCATAGTACTACTTTTTTTCAAATCCGTCATTCTTAGTAATGGCGAGATGGCTGTATCACCAATTGAAAAATTATTATAAATATTTTTTTCCAAGCTTATTTTTGTTTTTTTGTGTGTTTTAAAAACTGTTTCTGATCTCTTAAATTTCGCATAGTGAAAAGTGAGAATTAGCTTAAAGCCAATTTTGAAGAATTTGGTTTGAAGTGCCTTACAGACGATCTATGGTACTTGACAAGTATTATTGACGTTTTCTCTTGTCAATAATGACACGAGTGACCGCAAAACTTGATGAACACCAAACCAGATTTGATTTTCGTCAATGTTTCAATTATACTTGACAGTAAGTTAACCTACAAACGATCAATTTTACTTGAACAGAAGCTGCTTTAAGGAATATTGTGAAGTAACATTGATCGTCTGAAGGGCGCTAAACGATTCTGATTCAAATGGAGTAGTTTACGAGTCAAATGCAGTTAAAGTAGTTAAATGCAGTAGACGTAGCGTTAACTGTCAAAATGTTTTTTTTTATTTTCAATTCAACAGCCATTTTGGCAATTTGCTCTGAGGTGGAAATGAAGATGCATTTTTTTTCTAGTTACCTTTTCAAACGGATTTGATCAAAGACAAATTTTTTTATTTGAATACAGAAATTCTGTTCTGCTTAATAATTCATCGTGTTTCTTTACTTTACATCTTAGAATTTTAATTTTAATTAAGGGGTTCGGGGTAGTCAGAATATTCAAAAAATCGATTTTTTGTTTTTGCATTTTCTTAGAGTGTATTATCTAAAAATATTCTCTGAAAGTTTGAAGTGAGTCCGACAAATATCTTTCGAGTTATTCAGGAAAGAATAAGAGGCTCTCGAGCGGTCTGGTATTGAATGTAAGGCTTTAAATGCGCTTTTTCAAAACTAAAGCTAGTGCCTGATCGAAGGATTTTATTTTTTAAATTCGATTTTTTATAAATAATTAACTATTGGTTTTTCTCCAAAAATCAGAAAAGCGGTTTTTGAGTTACAGTGTTCATCTCAAGGACCCATTTTTAAAACTTGTTCAACCTATACCGCCATAACTTGTAAAATAATTAATAATTTTTTTTTTTTTTAATTTTAGTGAAGTTATGTTAAAGTATGATGAAATGATACTATGTTTTTGCGTTTGTGAAATAAACTTAATTACTAGTAAAAAAAAAATTATTAAATAATGGCACTTTTTCGCGCTCCTGACTACACCTAACCCCTTAAATATCGTAATTCAACCATGAAACTAAGTTTTTTAAACTATCTTAGTTATAAATATTAGTTCTAGGTTGAAATAGATATATTGTATCCTTAGGCCGAAAGGCATTAGAAATAAGTTATTGTGTAATTTAGAGTACCCGCCTAGGGTCAGTAAGTTAATTAAGTTATTATGTAAGCTAGTTTAAACATTTTTGTTGGCATGTAAGTAGTAATAAGAGATTGAAAATAAAAATGAATTTAGAACTGAAATAAAAAAACTGATATCGTAATTCAAATTATAGTCATGCACATTCAACCGTTTTAAGGTGGTAATAAACGTAGGTAACAAAATGTAACAAATCAGAGATGTAGTTTACCCGATTAACTTCTCGAAGTTGTTCGAATAGATTACCTCAGGTAATTTACTTTGCCATCTTTGATTATAAAAATTAAAGTTGCACGATCACGTGGAACTGTTTATGTTCGGTAAATTGTCTCGAAACGAAATATTGACGACGATTTTAGCATAATTTCTAGTATGAGATCTTTGAGTTGCCTCCATGGTCGGGCGATTCAACACACCTCAGAAATGTTTTTTGTGGGGATATAGATAAGATCAGCTCGAGACAATTGACGCCTTCGAAAAGAATATTTGGCGCGTTAATGCTAACATACGGCCCCACAAATGCTGCAAAGAGTAGTCGTAAATAGGGTTTCTCGGTTGGAATTTTGTTGAGCGTGCCGCGGGTGCCACTTATCAAAAATAACCTAACCAAAAATGACCCGGCCGATGAAAAGGGGGCTTACGAATCAAAAAATTATTCTTCACTTTTTTTTTTGATTCGGATAGTTTTTGAAACCAGAAAACCCTTACTTACTAAAAATGTAAAGAAAGAAGAGCACAAATGAAAAAAAAAAAGTTTTAAAACCAGAATCAAGAGAATATGAAAAAAAGATGGAATTGAAAATGAAAAAAAGGGTTGAACGCTACTACCATTTGATCTAAAAAAATAAATAGGGTGGCACAACAGAGCGACGAGCCCCTGGGCCTAGCGCATTTCTCACAAACATGACTTGTGAGGGAATGGATGGGAGCTACAATTTTCTGCCGGTTCCGAACGGCTAATTGAGAAAGAGCTTTTCATATGGCAATTAATTTACTAACGGAATCTTCCAATTCTTCGCGAAAGGCGATACCAGTGGAAAAACATTTTTGCCTCTACTGGGCATCGAACCTCGAACCTCCGGGCTAGCAGGTGGACATGCTAACCATCACGCCACGGGTACACCATTTGATCTGTAGCTTGAAATAATGATTGTAGCTCCTCATCGTAACTGAGACTAACATCATCCTAAGAATCATCATCATTCTCTTCATTTTCAGTCAAATATATATGTAAAACCTAGCTACATTCGTCATAGATAGAGACAATATTCATTTGTTAACAATGCATAAAACCAACATCAGAAACAATTACACAAAGGAGATAACGAAGAAAGACGGTGCGTTAGTGATGATAGCTGATAACATTCTCAAACTCACTTCAGTATATTACCAATACGAAAATTCGAAAGTAGCAGCTTAAAGCTATCAACTACCATCATATTTGGAGGAAAAGCAACACTGCCTCTCACTTGGAGTCCTTGAACAATGACATACACTGAAAAACCGGAAGAAAGGAGAACAACTACCGAGAAACCACGAGAAACTGACGAAAAGCACTGTTTTTCTTTAACAGCCTTTTTCTCGCGTTTTTGAGTCGTAAGCTCCCTTTTCATAGGCCGGGTCACATGTGTTTTTATTTCTCGTTGAAAATCTAGCTCGATGTGGAAACACATCTTTTAGTACGGCCACTATACGAACTTCAATCTGTGTCATTGTATTTTCCACTAAAATATCATCCTGCCCAGATGCCCCGAAAAGAACTACGAAAACAAAACTCTCAATTTAGTTTGTGTCTTGACCCAACCTATCCGTACTCAGCTTCTTTCGCATCTTATGCAAAAGACCCTGTATAATGATTTTAAAAAAAAAAATTATAAAAAGTGATTAAATAAATAAATAAATAAATAAACAGGGTGGCGCAACAGAGCGAGGAGCCCCTGGGCCTAGCGCATTTCTCACAACCAAACCTTGTGAGGGAATGGAGGGACCTACAATTTTTGGCCGTTCGGAACCGGCTAATTGAGAAAGCGCTTTTCATGGCAATGAATACTAACGGAGGACTTGCCAATTCCTCGCGAAAGGCGATACCCGTGGAAAAACATTTTTGCCTCTGCTGGGATTCGAACCTCGAACCTCTGGATTAGCAGGTGGACATGCTAACCATCGTGCCACGGGTACCAAAAAAGTGATTAGAATTTTGAATAAAAAACATTACAGTATGTGTGTCTTAGCTGATTCGCAATAATTTTTTTTTTTTTTGGAAAACTAAGCTAGTTTTTTATAAGATTGCTCCTGCCATCTGAACGGAGGGAGATAGACGCCCTCCTATACGATCTTTTCTCGTCTTGATTGGACTAATCCGTTTTTAGTCTTTGTTGCATCTTATGTAAAACACCCTGTAGAACAACTAGATCTTACTTTTATGGCCAATATTGGTGTTTTAATAGTAATGAAAAATTTATAAAAGTCGAAAATCAGAATAAAACATCTCTCGTAGGGATAGCCTTTAATTTAATTATGAATTTTTCTACTTTATGAATTCAAATGATATAGTCACTAGCTATGCTATGCTATTAACAGGCGGACATTTTTTTCCGAAGCGAATCTGAAGATTAACTACAATCGAATCAGTTTATTCTAGAATTATGTAAATTATGATATCACTATTAGTTAAACAAATCTGTATTCTTTGAACAAAATCTTAAGGTTTGGCCTTTTTCTTGTCGAATCAACACTACCACCTCACCTTAAAAGCTTAAATTGATGTTTATTTCAGCCCCCGTATAAAGAGGTTCCCGTACTGAAGGCTCACCCTCTATTTGTCATTTAAAAATTGCCACTTAAATTCCAACTGATGCTTGTGTTACATGGCATCTTAAACCGCACTTAACCTAACAAACTCCGCCGGTAATAGCTTAATTAAATTACTTGTAATGAATTGAAATACAAGTCTATTGATTACTTTTTCACAGCTGACGGCGAACTAATTTTGCAACACGTAGTTTACCCAAACCGCAATTTCGAATGAATTGAGTGGTGCATTGAATTCTTAGAAACCTAAAATATTATCCCATAAATTTTATCATTTTCAATAACTCACTTCAACGACGCTACGTTTTTAGATAATTAAATATTTTCTGTTGGCTTTGTACTTTGACTGTATAAATATCTCAGCCGAACTCAATTCTGTGGCTTCAATCAAAAACCGCTTAAGTCGACTTAAGACAAAATTGAGATTTTTATTGCATCGTTACCTCCTTATGTTGTTCTATATTAGGAAAAAATCCTAGCTTTCTTATCTCAGTTTTTCGTCGAAATAAAAGGTATAAAAAAAACCGCTTATGTGTTTATCTTTACTTGCAACATTTGCAATAACCGCTTACATCACTAAAGAATTTTGAAACTCTAAGCTTTCATTACCAAAAACGATCAAAGTTGACTTAAGCCATTCATCAAAATATAAAAGTTCTTCTGAAATCGAGCACACATATATTACAAAAAACCGCTTAAGTAGATTTAAGCGATTATTGCAAAATAAAAAGCACTTTGAAAATTAGTCGGACATATTTTTTAAAAACGACTAAATCGACTTAAGCGTTTATTGAAAAATTATTAAACGTTGTTCCTAGAATCCAAACAAACATAAGGGGTTATTGAAAATTTCAGTTGGGTCGGCAAAGGAGACTATGTAGGCTACGCTGTTCTTAAAAAATGTTAATTCCAGGAACCGAGTTCTTATGTTGAGTTAGTTTGTTTCTTCGAAGTCAAATGAGAAAAATCAGTTGACTTAAGTGCACCAGTAAGTGAAGTACTTCAGAAGCTTTTCTTTGTTTTGAAATTAGATTTGTGCTTTAAACCTGATCAAATGAGTTCTCGAGCCTTGCAAATTCTTGAACTGGTAAGGAAAGGCGTTTTTGATAAAAAGAATGAAAAAAAAACTGCGCTGCGGCCGGCCGAGGCGTCGCAACCAAAAAACAATATAAATAATTGTCAAAAAAATTATTTTGGTTAGTTGTTTGCCTGCAATGTTCTTTGAAAAGTGTGTATTTTTTGATTTTTCTGGTTTACTTAGAGTCTGGTTTAGTATTTTCGGAACCCGTTTTGAACGAAACAAAGTCATCTTTAAATGGATTTGATTACGAAACTAATATAGATTTACACTTTCATGAGCTTGGTGATCATGGAACGTCAGAGCAGGAAAAGGATTTTAGCACGGATGACTCTGTTCACGATCCTAATTTCGAGCTATCGGACATGGACATATCTGAAACCAGTTGGGATGAAGAGCTTTCGAGAATGGGTAAGCAACTTGAAGCAAATCTGGCATCTCCTCCACCACCAACTTCGATTGAAAACCAGTCAAAATGTGATTCAAGCAAGACAATTACAAAAAAGCGGAACAGAGGAGAATCATATAATCGGAAATCTGGAGTAGTTGCTGCACGAAAGTGTACACCTCTTAATAGCTGTCGACAAAATTGCAAAGAAAAAATAAATTTTGGAAGTCAAAAAGAAATTTTCAAGTCCTACTGGTCGTTGGGATCGTTTATTGAAAGAGTTCTTTTTATTGGAGGTTTGATGGAAATTGAAGATAAACGGTCACAGACGTTAAAAAAAAGTGAAACTCGACCACGAAACCGACAACATCATATAAAATATTTTATAAACCATAATAAGGAAAGAGTTCGTGTTTGCCAAAAGTGTTTCAAACAATGCTTCAACGAAACTGAAAGCTTTTTGAAATCAGTTGCAAAAAAGAAATTGGAGCAACCCAACATACCTTTTAAGGATTATCGTGGTTCCGGTGGAGGAAGCAACAAACTGTCTGAACAAGTGGTTGAACTTATCAAAACCCATATTAACAGTTTCCCAGCATATGAAAGCCATTATACAAGGCGTGACTCATCTTGCAAGTATTTTCATGCGGATTTGACTTTTGCTAGTATGTACAAGCTGTTAAGGGAAAAACACCCATCGATTTCCGTTAGCATGAGCAAGTTTTCAAGTATTTTCAAAGGTGGGTTTGCTTAGTAAGAAACTAATCATATTTCTATAATATTTTATATTCAAATAGAGATGACACTCTTTTTGGGCTTTAGGTCTGTCTTAAATTGTTTCCTTAGATACTAAAAGTGTATTTTTTTTTGTATTTTTTAATTTTATAATGTGAACGAATTTCGTGAAAGATATTATTTATGAACATATGAAAGTATTTATATCTAAAAATAATCATAGCCACGCTAAAAGCGCGATTTTTTGTACAAAACTTTGCACCTAACTGACCAATTGCCCTAGAAGAAAGTGTTATCCTTGAAATAAATTATTTTTAAGCATTCAAACTTATTTTATATGGCAATGATTTTTATAGGAATGAACATTAAATTTAAAAAGCCCAACATTGACACCTGCAATAGATGTGACACATTGAAAGCCAAATTGGAAATCGCAAAACGTGAGCAGGCTGAGGTGTTTGCAACCCTTAAAGAGGAATTGGATCATCATCATTACATGACGGAATTAGCATACGACTCAAAACGGGAAGATAAAATACTTGCGAAAGAAAATTCTGAAATTGAGGCTTTTGCATTTGACCTTCAGCAGTGCCTCCCGACACCCTATCTTCGAAATTCTTCAAGCTTTTATAAACGACAACTATAGACTTACAATCTTACCATTCATAACTTTTCCACAAATACCCCGTTTTGCTTTATGTGGCACGAGGGTATGGCTAAGCGAGGAGGCAATGAAATTGCGTCATGTTTAATGAAGCATATGCAAAATATAATCGCCCACAATCAATTAAGTCATTTGGTTTTTTACAGTGACTCTTGCAGCGGACAAAATAAGAACTCCTATGTAAGCACCATGTTTCTAACATTTTTGAATAACAACAACATGATTGAAACTATAGATCACAAGTTCCTAGAGCCAGGTCACACTCACATGGAGTGTGACGTTGATCACGCTCTCATTGAAAGGAAAAAGAAACGAACACAAGTCCGAATTCACCATCCTCACGATTGGTACAATTTTGTACGAACCGTAGGTTCAAAACAAGCATTTAATGTCATAGAAATGCAGAGCGGAGACTTTTTTGACTTCAGTTCTGTTGCTAAGTCAAAATTTCTCTGGAGGACCCGAAATGAAGAATCCAACCAATTTGCTTGGAATAAAGTGCGTTGGTTGAGGTACAATAAAAACATGTTTGGTAAGATTCAATACAAAGCAACACTTGACAAAAATCAACCATTTATGACTTTAAATATTACAAAACGGGGGATCAACTCAATTAAATTGAGTGATATTCCCAACGCACCACTGAAAAATTTGATAAGTACAAAGAAAAAAAATGATCTCAAGAGCTTGTTTCCGTTTATCGAAACTGCATTTCACGATTTTTATAATAATTTAGAAGCGGAAAATGCACGTGATATTCATCCTGATCTGGTTGATGAGGATGAAGAAGAATAAATATTTTATGACTTTATCTTTTAACTGTACTTCATTTGTTATATTCCTTAATTTATTAATTTTGTATACATTTTATGAATTGACTGTTTTGTTTAGTAAGTTTTGTTTACTTTTTGTTTCTGTGTATTCTTTTTTAAAACATCTTTATTTATTTTCTGAATAAAAAATAGCTTAAAATGATTTACGAGAAAAAAGTAATTCTGATAAACAGCTTATCTCATTTAAGAAGAACTTTTTAAAAATGATTTAGTATGCATTAAAAGCTTAAGTCACATAGGTAAGCTATGAAGGGTAAAAAACAATTTGGAAAAACAACTTTAAAAATGTTTTTCGCAATAATTTGTGATTAAGGACAATTAGAACCACCGAAAGCAAAGCAAGTAATCGTAGTTAAAGCCTTTTGCTGGAATCAGAAAAACAATTGTGGTTTTAATGCACCAATTTTTTCCATATTCAAAAACTAGTTTCAAAATGCTATACCCACAAATCGTATTTTTGGACTTAAGCGGTTTTTGGTTGTGGCCACAGAATTATTCAACCAGAAGGGAAACTATCCACAATGTATCAATACCTGAAATTTGTCGCTGTTGTAATGATTTTAGTTGAAGCCAGCTGCAGTATTGCACCTCATCATAGTCTCGATAATGTCAACTATGCTTATCAAGAAATATTAGCGAACCCATTATCACTTTTTATTTCTGAGCCTCGATTTAATGGGGTAAGTTAAGGATTCACTTATATTTTCTAATAAAAAAAATATTTTAAAGTCTATTGCAGCCATACCAGTGATGAGAGAAAAAAGAGAAGCTGCTGCTGCAAGGAGATTCGGAAGAAGAAAAAACAGAAGACAGTAAACTTCAAGGGCAACTTCAACTTCCCTCAATAAATTTGGAATTCAATAAACTGTTGCCTTAGCTAAACAAGTATCCTTTGAAATGATTTTCAAGTACAATTGTAATTTGCCAAAGCTTGATAGCAGAGTGAAGGAGAATCAACTTCCAAATTACAAAATCTCTTGCCCGGTTTATGTTTCAAAAATGTAGACTCATCAATCCCCTCCTAGGTTAAGACCTATGTTCTTCGAAGAACACAACATTTTCACATTTCAAACCACACAATTTCCAAAAGTAATCCTTTTGACCTAAATTCATTTCCGAGAGGATTTTCAAGTTACCATACGATTCTATCATCATTTGAAATCTGTTGATGGGTCTACATGATGCTAATAGTCTAAGAGCTGGAAGCAAATTTTTGGAGTGGAGTGATAACCAAAAATAATGCACATGTATGTGTAGATAGACGCACCATTATATCAGATTCAACCGTCTGGCAGGTTTCTTCTTCAGCCGTGGGCGGGGGTGGGCGTTCGAAAATGGTAATTTTTCAGATTTTGAGGTCGAAGTGATAACCACATAAATGATACATCAAAAAATCAGAAAAATTCCCCTGATTGCAAAAAACTCGGTCCCAGACGATTTGGTTTCAGCCTACTGCTTGCCAGACGCATTTTAACACTTTTCAAGTGCATTTTTCAGCTTAAAGCACTAATAACTTTATTCCTATTACATATTACCAAGAAAGTGGTGCGCCAAAAAATAAGAAAATTTACCCTGATTTCAAAAAAGTGTGTCTTAGACGGTTTGGTTTCAGTCTACTGCTTGCCAGACGCACTTTAACATTTTTTTAAACGCACATTTCAACATAAAGTATTGATAACTTTTTTCTTATCACATGTAACCAAAAAAATGGTACGCCGAAACATTACAAAAGTTCCCCCGACAAAAAATAAGTGTGTCCAAAAGGATTTCGTTTCAGCCTTCTGCTTGATAGACGCATTTCAACATTTTTCAAATGCATTTTTCAAATTAGCTGATAACTTTTTTCTTATCACATGTAACCAAGAAAATGGTACGCCAAAACATCAGAAAAACTCCCCTAATCACAAAAAAGTCGGTCTCAGACGATGTGGTTTCAGCCTTCTGCTCACCAGACGCATTTTAGCATTTTTAAGTGCATTTTTTGCTTAAAGCAGTAATAACTTTTTCCCCATTACAAATAACCAAGAAAGTGGTACGCCAAAAAATAAAAGAAGTTACCCTGATTTCAAAAAAGTGTGCTTTAGACGATTTGGTTTCCATTTACTGCTTGCCAGACGCTCTTTAACATTTTAGTAAAATGCATTTTTCAACTTAAAGTACTGCTAACTTTTTTCCTATCACATATAACCAAGAAAGTAGTATGCCAAAACATCAGAAAATTTATTTTGATTACAAAAAAGTCGGTATCAGACGATTTGGTTTCAGCTTTCTCCATGCCAGACGCATTTTAGCTTAAGCATGTTTATCAAATTGAATGAAAATCAAAAATTTCATTTAAATGAAATACTACAAGCAATTATTCATTGAATTTGATAAACATGCTTAAGCTAAAATGCGTCTGGCATGGAGAAGGCTAAAACTAAACCGTCTTGGACCGACTTTTTTTAAATCAGCAAAACTTTTCTGATGTTTTGGCATACCACTTTCTTGGTTATATGTGATAGGAAAAAAGTTATCAGTACTTTAAGTATAAAAATGCATTTTACTAAAATGTTAAAGAGCGTCTGGCAAGCAGTAGACTGAAACCAAATCGTCTGGGACACACTTTTTTGAAATCAGGGTAACTTTTCTTATTTTTTGGCGTACCACTTTCTTGGTTATATGTAATAGGAAAAAAGTTATTAGTGCTTTCATCTGAAAATGCACTTGAAAATGTTAAAATGCGTCTGGCACGCAGAAGGCTGAAACCAAATCTTCTGAGACCAAGTTTATTGTAACTAGGGGAATTTTTCTGATCTTTTGGCGTACCACTTTCTTTGTTAAATATGATAAGAAAAAAGTTATCAGCTTAATTGAAAAATGCATTTGAAAAATGTTGAAATGCGTCTGGCAAACGGAAGGCTGAAACCAAATCCTTTTGGACACACTTATTTTTTGTCGGGGGAACTTTTGTAATGTTTCGGCGTACCATTTTTTTGGTTACATGTGATAAGAAAAAAGTTATCAATACTTTATGTTGAAATGTGCGTTTAAAAAAATGTTAAAGTGCGTCTGGCAAGCAGTAGACTGAAACCAAACCGTCTAAGACACACTTTTTTGAAATCAGGGTAAATTTTCTTATTTTTTGGCGTACCACTTTCTTGGTTATATGTAATAGGAACAAAGTTATTAGTGCTTTAAGCTGAAAAATGCACTTGAAAAGTGTTAAAATGCGTCTGGCAAGCAGTAGGCTGAAACCAAATCGTCTGGGACCGAGTTTTTTGTAATCAGGGGAATTTTTCTGATTTTTTGATGTATCATTTATGTGGTTATCACTTCGACCTCAAAATCTGAAAAATTACCATTTTCGAACGCCCACCCCCGCCCCCGGCTGAAAAAGAAACCTGCCAGACGGTTGAATCTGATACAGTGGTGCGTCTATCTACACATACATGTGCATTATTTTTGGTTATCACTCCACTCCAAAAATTTGCTTCCAGCTCTTGGTCTATAAGGTGCCTACCAATATGACTTGGTATAAGGTATAACCCACGTTCTATAATCCTCGGGCATTTGTCGTTTACTTCAACATCATCGTCGTCGTTGTCGTTGTCGTCTACATCGTCCTCCTCGTTCTCTATTTCGATGACGAAATCATGTGAAACACCAAACTTTTCATCGGGGTTACCATTGCTGATATACAACACTGACTCCCTTCTAAACGTAACAGCGGTTGTTGCGTCATTATCATCATCCACATCACCATTGCCACAGAGCTTAATCCAAGTCATTGAATCAGATATTCAAATGTCGTGCTACTTCGAAAAATGATAACCCACAACAACAGCAATGGTATACAAATATTTTTTTGGGAGCAACCACATGGATAGCAGGGATTTAATGGTATTCATTTGTTGTATTTTGAATCAATTCATTTCTTTGTTTCTTTTTTGCTTTGAGGAACATTACGTTATATCGATTTTCTTTGATGAAATGGAAGTCTTAAATTAGCTTTGTTCGGAAAGATTCGTAGTATTTTCTTTTTGAATGTCGCGTCGGAGGTTTTAAGATACTAACTGGAGTACTCAGATCTAAATACTTCATACTGGGTCATTGTACTACCAGATAGCAAGCATCTATTGTTATAGCTATCCAGATGTTCGAAGAAAGCCAGAATAGGCTACCACCTACCGGATCTCACCATGTCCGGGCCAACTATCTGTAACCTAATTTAAGAAAATGCAAGGCATTCACAAAATAAGTTGTTTCCGGGGTTGTTATTTTCTCCGCAGTATTCACAAAGATAAGTACCCCTTGTACTTATTTTTAACAGTCTTTTCTGTTACTTACTTATTTGGCTGGCATTATAGTTTAGAGAGGACATGGGCCTCAAGCTTCAACCAACCTCTTTTGCCAAAAATTCGATTTCGGGCGGGCTCTCTCCAGTTTTACACTCTAAGTCGGTTGAAGTCCCCTTCGAATTGATTGCGCCACCTAAAACGAAGCCTTCACCATCCGCGATTTTCCTGCAATGTGGTTTCGAAAATTCATCGAGTCGGAGCGTTAATGTAAATCCGCTATACATGGCCCACCCATCGTAGCCTCTCAATGCGTACCCTTCTAGCTATACCGATGTCGCATTTTGCGTTAAAGTCCCCAAGAACCATTTTCACGTCGTGCCTAGGGCACTGCTCATATGTTTCTTCGAGGAGCTCGTTGAACGTTGAAAGAATTTTTCTACTTCGTGGGACTGTAGGCATATTAGAGGCATGTAACACAAAACTACAAGTACTTGTAATACAAGTGAACTATGACATATATGTAAGAAATTTCTGTGAAACATAGATACAAGTGGTGACTCTTGACTTATAGACTTATAGCTTTGTGTTACAGGCCCTTGGCTAATGTTGACGAATTCAGCCCTAATGCGGGTCATTATAAGTACATTAACTGGATTTTGGTTGGTAACTCTTATTACTGATGACTTCTAACGACAAATTCGCACTCTAATAAGCGATTTTTCTGTTGTCTATAGCAGTCGTCACAGTAGATGTCGCAGTTTCTGATCTTCTTTACGCCCGGCAAATCATCCACTTTCCATTCCATCACACTTCTTGGATGGTGGTTACGTCTGCATTGTAGCAGTTTAAGGTGTTAAGGTATCTTACGTTCCGCGTGTTGATCCGGAGGTCTTTGTCCTTTTCCCGTTTGCTATCGGTCGTCAACGTTGATAATTGTTTCGGAACCTCGTGCAACCCCCAAACTGGAGGGCAAGGAGCTTTTGGTATCTCCAAATAATCCGGAAGCAATACGCTGATGCAGTGGTATGAGAGCTGCCGTTGGCTCGCCAGGAACTCATCCAACACCATCTCTACTTCAATACCCAATCTTAGTTTTGAAAGACCCTGAAAGACGTTTAAACCAAATACGTCAAAGTAGCTTATTCAGGGGTTTCTGCTTTTTTGACTGCTGAAATTCACAGTTGATTCGGTAAGTCGAATTCTTCCGCAGAGACATTCTGAAAAAGCTCTGAGGAGCATTATAGTCAAGATCTTTTTTTCTCCGGGGGTTTGTGAAGACTTGTGGTACGCGATGGTTAGCATGTCTGCCTGTTAACCCAGAGGTTCGTGGTGCGAATTCCAACAGAGGGAAAATGCTTTTCCACGGGTATCGGCTTTCGCGAGGAATTGGAAATTCCTTCGTTAGTAAATACATTGCCATGAAAAGTGCTTTCTCGATTAGCAGTTCGGGACCGGCAGACAATTGTAGGTCCCCTCCATCCCCTTACAAGGCATGGTTGCAAGAAATGCGCTTGTTGCGCCCCCTATGTTTCTGTGATTCGAACTTCAACTCTCCCACGTAGCAGGCAAACGCATATTTTTTTCTGTTTCGAAAGTTTTTTTTTATATTTCACAATGATATACAGGGTGTTCCGTACTTCGTGTATTATCCTTTGGGTGGGGAGTAATTCTTGGTCATATTCTAGAAAAAAAAAAATGTTCTACATAAAGCTCAATTCTCAACTTTGACATCACTTTTTGACAATTTAAGAAAAGGTTAACTTTGGTGTACTATGACCTATGTTAAATTTGATATCTCTGTCAATACTGATGGTAGAGACCTAATCATAGTCGTAATTTTTTGTAGAAATAACAGCCTTTAAGACTGTATTTAGTTTAGCTTTCACAGGTTAAGGGCTGCCAGATTTTCAATTTTTTAATTTTTTAAGTGCTGTTTGCTCTCGTCTTACTTGTAGTCTTGTAATCTTTGAAACTGTATTAAAATTAGATTCCTATAGGCTTAGGGCTGCCAGATAATCAATAAGGATAAAGTTCCTGGTATTCGTTGTGCTCTTCTTGAATTTCCATTGTAAAACTCATATATGAAAAAAATGTCTGCGTAGGTACTTTGAGCACTTGTTATAACTGTATTTGTATAAAATACATAAAAAAAACTACTAAAAGTGCCCATATTATTGTTTTATTCAATCAAACCTCAAATTTAAAAATCTTTTTTTTTTTTAATTTTACCCATTTTGTATTTTTTCAAATATCATAAAATCTTTGGGTTTTTGAGTGCACTTATTCGTAAGTTTTTTTTTTATTATTTTTTAGTTCATCTGTAAAAAATAAAGAAACTCCATATTTACCAGGCATTTTCTGCAAAAAATGACCTCAAAGTCAAAACTTTGTTTCGGGAAGAAAATTTGAACAGCACTTAAAAAATTAAAAAATTGAAAATCTGGCAGCCCTTAACCTGTGAAAGCTAAACTTAAATACAGTCTCAAAGGTTGTTGTTTCTACAAAAAATTAAGACTATGATTAGGTCTCTTCCAATAGTATTGACAGAGATATCGAATTTAACATAGGTCATAGTACACCAAAGTTGGCCTTGTCTTAAATTGTCAAAAAGTGATGTCAAAGTTGAGAATTGAGCTTTACTGTTAAACATTTTTTTTTCTTAGAATATGACCAAGAATCACAACCCAAAGGATAATACACAAAGTACGGAACACCCTGTATAATGATATAGGTATCCGAGACTGCCTATGTGATTGATTCTTGAGTGCGCCATCATCAAGCACAATTCTTGAAACTTCTAAGTTCGGTTGCGAGAAAACCAAAGCTACTTTTGATAGTTAAAGACCAATGAGACTTTTCTAAGCCTTTAATAATGTGTTATCACTCTCCGATTTATTGAAAAAAAAAACCTGAATTCATGAAAAATTCCCAAGGAATTAATACCCAAAAAATATAATAAAATTCCACACCATCATGATGAAATCGAAAATGAAGATGACGAGCACTTTAAAAATGACTCCACTAGCGCTTACTATCACTTTTATTTGCTTCCTTTTTTGTACCTAAGTACAACTATCAACTCAAATGGAAGAAATTGAATTCAAAATTTAAATTGAAAAAGTTTGCATCGATTTATATAAAAGAGCTCGCATTCCAGTATATGCAACCGAAAGTTAGAAGAGCTTCTTTTTGAGACCCATGCTCTATACTTACCCACCATGCACCATCACACTGCACCGGCACCGCCAACAATATATTTTCTTCGTTGGGTAAACGTAAATGTATATCAACAAATCATCTTGTAGTTGCAATTGTATCGAAAATTTATATCGTTGGACTTCAGCACAAATCGAGTGCATTTGCGGCATTCATGTTTTCTCTGGCAGGTAAATTGTCACCGAAGGAAAAAAAACTTTTTAACAAAATTGTGTAAGTTTCTTAGGGAAATTTTAATGGAAAATGAATTTTTTGTGTTCGGTTCTGGAAATAAAGTTTGAGTCACAATTTAACAAATGGATACTTGTTCGCAATGATTTGAATTTTTGTAGAAAAAGAACAATAACGGCTACAGTTTGTTTTTCAACAAAGTTGAGTTACACATAAAATGGTGATAGCTGTGCATGGACTTAACAAGTATTGTTTTTAATTAATTTTATTTAATATAATATTGGTAAAAATTTTATATCTGCGCTTTTATGCCTTGATGTATGTGCGTTTGGTCGTTTGATCTTCAGAAAAGCAAGGGAACTACTATGCCGATTTTAGTGTTGTAGTTGTGCGTAAGCCATGGTGTAAGCTAATGTAAATACAAAAAATGAAAATGTTTCAAAATATTTGTTGTTTGATGTAAAAAAAAAAAATAAATAAGGTGGCGCAACTGACCTTGGTGACCCTCTGGACTTAGTGCATTTCAGGGACCTACAATTTTATGCTGACTCTGCACTAATAAGTTAGAAAGCACTTTTCATGACCGGTAGACTTGCTAATTCTTCTCGAAAGGCAATACCCGCGTACAAATAATTTCATATTGCTGGTATTCAGACTCCACGTAGAAGGCAGGTGGGGTATTCATTACCATTAACAATAGGAAAGGAAAAACGGTAACAGTTTGTCGATTCGGTTTATTTAGACTATAAACCATTCAAATCAACAAACTATTACCGTCATTCCTTTCCAAATGTTTTTTATTCATTGAACATCGTTATACATTTTCAACCCATTGAGGTAATAAACTCACATCCTTGAAGGAAATGTAAAACCAACATGGAAGAACATAAGAAAATCATTAATAACACGAGATGAAGAGTGATGTAAATACACATAGACATTGAATTCTGTTGAGACCTCTTTGTAAATGTATGAATCTTGCCAATTAATGAAACTATTGTAACGTGAACCCAACATTTTATACCAATTTCCTAATCGAAAAACGTTCAACCGAAAACACAACTGGCAACACTTTAATGGAATGGTATAAATGACAGGCGTTGCTTGTAAGCCAGTGTGTGTGAGTGTAGAGAGACAGACAGACAGAGAGTAGACAGCTTAGATGAATAAAGAACAAGATGGAAAACCACACTAACACATTGATACCACCCCACAAGCTGCTGCACGCACTCATTCACAAAACTTCACTAGCACCACCTTATATTCGGATCTCAACACTGGGCTTACACAAAATTTCACTAACACCACTTTATATTCGGATCCACACACAGGGCTTACACAAAATTGTACCGTAGTATTGGTATTCTCGTCTGGGAACCGGTTTTTGTTTTTTTTTTTTTTACTTTTAGTCACCTTAAGGCTACGTCTGGCAGAATTTTTGGATTTAAAACTTTTTTTTTGGGTTTTGTAAATAAAATTTATTTGTGATTATATACTTTTTAAAGTATTTGGAAATAAAAATTTAAGCATCAAAATATTAAAATATTTTCTTTTTTGTTAAACATTTCTCTGAGTAGTCTCCTCCCTTCTATTTCTTCTTTTTTAAAAAACGTTTCTTAAGAGAAATAGACAGAAAAGTATGACTGTTAAAAAAATATATACTAAAGCAAAACAGTAACCAATAAATATGAATTCATTTTGCATTTGTTTGATGAAAGAGATTCCAACTTAAGCTTTCGATTTTCTTCTTGAAGCTGAGTTGAAAATTTAAGAAGTTAATTAATTGAATTAAAAAAAAAGACAAAAGTAAAATAATTGAAAGCGGATATCAAACTATGTAGACATTTTTTTAAAAACTTGTCTCAATCAAAATCTTTAAATGTGAAATTTTTGTCTACATTCTGTTGAGCTCAGAAAGCCTTCATTTATCTCTGTAGCACAATTATTAACAAAGCGCCAACGCTTTAAGTTTTAAATTTTTATTAACACAAAAAAAAAATTAAAACTAAAAGTGTTGGTGCTTTGTTAATAATTGTGCTACAGAAATGAATGAAAGCTTTTTGAGCTCTCCATAATGTCTACAAGATTGCTGCATTTAAAGATTTTGGCTAAAATAAGTTTTTCAAAAAATGTGTACATAGTTTCATGTCCACTTTCAATTTGTTCAAAAAAATTAAAACTAAAAGTGTTGGTGCTTTGTTAATAATTGTGCTACAGAGATGAATGAAGGCTTTCTGAGCTCTCCGTAATGTCTACAAGATCGCTGCATTTCAATATTTTGACTGAGATAAGTTTTTCAAAAAATGTCTTTATAGTTTAATATTTAGGTTTTGGTATTCATAAAAAGTTAAGACAAATAACCGAGCTGAGGGAGCGAATCACAATATAATGAGTCCCAATAGAATCAGTATAGTTGCATTTTTATGAGTTTTCACATTTTGCCCAGCTTTACAAAAAAAAATTGAGTTTTTAAAAAACTATAACTTTGGTGTTGTTCAAACCCTGCCCTTAAGAAGTTTCAGTAGTGTGGTGAAAATTAAATTTCAGGTTATGTTTTAAATTGACAAGCAAAAACAATAGTTTCAAACATGAAGGCTGATTTTTATTATCCAAATACAAAAACATCTTTCAATGGGATATCAACGGGTAAAAAATAAAAACTCCATGGAAATATTGTTCTGAATGAATGATATTATCAAAACAGATGAAAGCAGCGATAATATCAAAGATGTGTGCAATGGAAGCAGATGAAACTGACCAAAATGTAGAACCTAATCAAACTAAGGTGTTGTGGAAGCGAATGGAAATAAAATGTCTGTTGGATGCGCTGTTGATGAAGAATCCCTAGACGGAGTTTACCACTTGGTGAGGTCTTTGTTGCTTTCTTTTTCAGAATTAATAAAAATTTCATTTCAGTAAAGGAGTAATGCGTATTTAGTTCCAACAAAGTTGCAGCAAACGTTCTAAAAACTCTAAAGAAAACATCGAAAAAGAAGCTAAAGAATAGCAAGGACATTTACAATTTAAGCAGGAACTTCATTTCAATAAAAACAACGATAAAAAGATTAGTTTTTTGTGCAATTTAATAAATAAAAGCATAATGTACATTTGTTGTAAAAATATATCTTTCATACTTATAATACATTCTTTCTTATTGTATATAAACATGCAATTCCACTTTATTACGACAATTCAATGCATTTTACACTGTACACATTTGTGTTTTTCTTTTGTTCTTCTTTCTTGTTGTTAAATATATAATTGGTTATTATTGATATATATTATTCTACGTAATACGTAATTCATCAGACGTATCCTCTGGAACAGGCTATTCCAACCTTGTTGCAGCAATTCCACAGTGTCGTTTAATCACTCCGCGGTACCATTGCTTGACAGCGCATTCACTTAGGCTGGTCAGAATACAGTTGTCGTTAACATTCCATTCAATGTTTGCAATCAAATTTTCACTCTCCGAACTCATCTCTTTTGAAATTTGAAGCTCCTCCTGGAACTGTAGAATACCTGGGATGTGTTCTACTAGGTGGAAAACTCTCCTGGATCGACGATATGAACTACTTGTATAAGAGTTCTTTTCAGTGTTCGCATTGCGGTATTTGCTTTGATACCATTTTCCTTCCACAGATTGCACAGCACATGTGTAGTTGGGCATAGTAGATGGTATTTAATTGTTTTTTGCCAGAGTATTCGATTTCCATATCTGACTCCAGCTCAGTTAGTTCTTCAAGCTGGGCAAACTGAAAGGATAAAAACAACAAAAGTATGTTTAAAAAACAAAAGAGAAACAAAAATAACTAAAAATTACCTTGATAACAAAAAATTGTTGAGGATTCTCAATGTGTGTAATATTCACACGAAATATTTCCCCCGGAGACAGTACTTGCCTCGACAGCCTCTGTTTGAAAATTGTGTTGGCTTAAAAAGAAGGTATTCATTTATTTTACCGCATAAGAAAAAAACAATTCAATTTGGTGGCAGAACACTCTTGGTCTTGTAGTACCTGGCCAGCCTGTGGATTCTTGATTCAACAAGAATCAAACGGAACTTGCCATCCTTGTCCTTACGATTACGTTCCAAGTGCTTGCGCATAGCAACAGCCCTCTTGATCAAATGGTACAGATCCTCTGGGATGTCGGGTTTAAGGCCAACCGACTTCATGATACGAAGAATCTTGTTTCCATTTACGAAACGCACAAATGTATGATAAGCTCAAAATTCACATCAAAAATGCAACTATGACGCGGAATTTTTATCTTCGATTGTCGAAGATAGAATAGTGGTCACTTTAATATACAATTTTAACATAATTTATGGTATTTTATTAGGAAAAAACGTATTACGATCCCGACTGTAAAGAAATTCCTCTTCTACAAATAAATAAAATGACTGAAATCTGAAATGTCAAATGAAAATGAAATGAAAATAAACTCACCACACATATACTTCCACAACTTTTTCGCGCCTTTTTTCTGCAGCTCACACGTATTCACAGATGGAGGCTGCGATTACAAAAACAACAATGTAAACAAATGGAAGTTGCGGGGAAGGAGACGTAATGGTTTTCCATCTTGTTCTTTATTCATCTAAGGTAGACAGCAAATGTGGCGACAATGTAGAAGTTACTGGAGAGTTCTAGATGGCGTGTCATTCGATATAAATAGCCCGCCCGAGGCAACCAGAAGCTTAGATGAATAAAGAACAAGATGGAAAACCACACTAACACATTGATACCTCCCCACAAGCTGGTGCACGCACTCATTCACAAAATTTCACTAGCACCACTTTATATTCGGATCCACACACAGGGCTTACACAAAATTTCACTAGCACCACTTTATATTCGGATCCACACACAGGGTTTACACCTTAGATGAATAAAGAACAAGATGGAAAACCACACTAACACATTGATACCACCCCACAAGCTGGTGCACGCACTCATTCACAAAACTTCACTAGCACCACCTTATATTCGGATCTCAACACTGGGCTTACACAAAATTTCACTAACACCACTTTATATTCGGATCCACACACAGGGCTTACACAAAATTGTATCGTAGTATTGGTATTCTCGTTCTGGGAACCGGTTTTTTGTTTTTTTTTCTTTACTTTTATTCACCTTAAGGCTACGTCTGGCAGAATTTTTGGATTTAAAACTTTTTTTTTGGTTTTGTAAATAAAATTTATTTGTGATTATATACTTTTTAAAGTATTTGGAAATAAAAATTTAAGCATCAAAATATTAAAATATTTTCTTTTTTGTTAAGCATTTCTCTGAGTAGTCTCCTCTCTTCTATTTCTTCTTTTTTAAAAAACGTTTCTTAAGAGAAATAGACAGAAAAGTATGACTGTTAAAAAAATATATACTTAAGCAAAACTGTTACCAATAAATATGAATTCATTTTGCATTTGTTTGATGAAAGAGATTCCAACTTAAGCTTTCGATTCTCTTCTTGAAGCTGAGTTGAAAATTTAAGAAGTTAATTAATTGAATTAAAAAAAAAGACAAAAGTAAAATAATTGAAAGCGGATATCAAACTATGTAGACATTTTTTGAAAAACTTATCTCAGTCAAAATTATTGAAATGCAGCAATCTTGCAGACATTATGGAGAGCTCAGAAAGCCTTCATTCATCTCTGTAGCACAATTATTAACAAAGCACCAACACTTTTAGTTTTAATTTTTTTGAACAAATTGAAAGTGGACATGAAACTATGTACACATTTTTTGAAAAACTTATTTTATCCAAAATCTTTAAATGCAGCAATCTTGTAGACATTATGGAGAGCTCAAAAAGCCTTCATTCATTTCTGTAGCACAATTATTAACAAAGCACCAACACTTTTAGTTTTAATTTTTTTTTGTGTTCTTTATTCATCTAAGACCAGAAGTCAGTTTTGTTTATAGAGTGATAAAGTTAAGAGTAAATACAAGTGATAGTCCAAAAGTCGAGTTGAGTTCGAATAAAGTGTATATCGAAAGTAGATATTGAATAAAGTGGTAGAATTAAATTGAAAAGTAGAGTTTTATTTTTGCGAACTAAGCGCACGTTACATTGGTGTCAGAAGTGTAAATAAAACTTATTTGACTAGTAAAGTGTAAAAAAAAAAAAAAAAAAAAAGTAAAAAGAAAATAATAATTATATACAGTGAAAATGGGTAAGTTGTTAGAAGAGCTCACTTGCATTGAGCTTAAAAGTGAGTTAGGTAAGCGAAATCTTTCTAGAGCGGGATCGAAAAATGAGCTCGTCCTGCGCTTGCGTAACTATTTGGAACAGCAAGGGGAAGACGTAAACACTTTTGTTTTTGAAACAGAAGTGGAAGAAGAGGAAGTAAGTGAAAGTATAGATTTTTCTAGCATGATGAAACTTTTGTTAGAACAGCGAAACGAGCAAAAGAAGGAACAGCAGAATGTTCTCGAAAGACTCGAAGTACAACAAAAGAAGCTGATTGAAGAGCAACAGCAGAATATTCTCGGACGTCTGGAAGAGCAACGAAACGATCAAAAGAAGGAACAGCAGAATGTTCTCGAACAACTTGAAGCACAACGAAACGAACAAAAGAAGCTGATTGAAGAACAACGAAACGAACAAAAGAAGGAACAGCAGAATGTTCTCGAAAGACTCGAAGTACAACAAAAGAATCTGGAAGAGCAACGAAACGAACAAAAGAAAGAACAACAGAATATTCTCGAAAGACTTGAGGCGCAACAGAATGTTTTGGAAAGTCAGAAAAACATTCTAGAAGGAAAATTGGGTAATATTGAGAAAAATGTATGTGCCCTTGACGAACGAGTTGAAGGTGTGGAAAAACAGCTTTCTGTTGTAGAGAATCGTTTCGAAGGCGTAGAAAGTCGATGTGATGTTCTCACCAAGGAATTGGACCAGATCCGGAAAATAAAAATTCGAGAATCTGCTGGAGAGTTTGCAAGGAAGAAGGAGATGAAACCCCCAACATTTGATGGACAGTCTTCTTGGCCAGTCTACAAGAGACAATTTGAGGCAGCCGCGACAACAAATGGCTGGGATGACGAAGACAAGTACATTGCACTGACTCTTGCTCTTAGAGGACCAGCAGCTGAATTACTTCAAACAGTTCCAGCTGGCAAGAGCGGCGATTTCAGTTCTCTCGTGGCAGCTATAGATAAACGCTTTGGAGATAGCCACTTGAAAGAAGTCTTCCGAGTCCAACTCAATAACAGAGTCCAGAAAAGGGGTGAAAGTCTACAGCAGCTCCAAGCAGACGTCGAAAGACTGGTTCACCTGGCATACCCAGATGCTGGAGAAGAAATCATCAACCAGCTTGCTGTTGAGTCCTTCGTTCGTGCTATTTCCGACATACATCTTCAGAGGTCTGTGCGAACTGCTAGAACACGCACTCTTTCTGAAACTTTAGCATTCGCATTGACAATTGAAGCAGCAGAACAGGCTTCTCAGGGAGTACATCGACTTAGAGAGGCCATAGTCGAAGAATGCTCGTGCCAAAGAGCTGAAATACAAAAGAACCGGAGCGGACTAGCAAGATGTTGGAACTGCAACAAGACCGGGCACTTACAGCGTCAATGCCGACTACCACCAAACAAAGCAGGTTGTCAACATTGTGGAAGCAAGAGATCCAACCCAGAGCAAGGTAACAACAACACCAGCGTTGCCTATCAGCCCGTTTCCCATCAGGGAAACGAGTAAGAACCAACTTCGAGGGGCAGAGGCTGGTTTCTTGTATCGATGGCCCCAGAACCACCATCCAGGTCTCTCAGACCAAACGAGACAACAAAAGTCTGACTGTGGAGACTACTATTAACGGGAACAAACATGTGGCTACCATCGACACCGGTGCCACAGCCTCCATAGTACGTCGAGACCTGGTAAAGACGACGTGGCTTCATAACACCAATAGCTACCGTCTAAGAACCGCAACGGGAGAAGCAGCAAGAGTATATGGAGAAGTGTGTCTTAAGATCCGACTGGCCGACCTAGTGTTTACTCATCAATTCCTGGTGGCAGATATATGTGACGAGTGCATCATTGGAATCGACTTTATGAAACAGCACGGAGTTATTTTGGACATCGGTAATCAGGTTTTGAAGTACCAAAATAAGGAACTTCCAATGACTTATTCGAACGAAAGTACGTCGACACTGAGAACTGTCATCAGGGAAGATCTTATTCTGCCTCCTTCTTCTGAAGTGTTCGTTTGGACAAAACTGGAAGGTGAGTTTGGAAGCCTTCGATACCTCATGGTGGAACCAGACCCAGAGTGTTCCTCCCAAAGCGTCATCATTGGGAAAACACTGGTAGCACCGAAGAACAAAATGGTCCCCGTACGATTACTAAACACCAGACCGTACGATGTAAGGTTGAAGAAAGGAGAAGTCGTTGGACGTTGCGAATCGGTTGCAGCAATTACGAAGATCACAGACGAAGCTCCGAGAAAACCTATAACTCCGGAGGAGCTCGAAACCATCAGAGCAAAAATACTGAATTCATCCAACCTTGATCACCAACAAACAAGGATGGCTGAAAGTCTCCTACAAGAGTACACTGATATCTTCGCATCGCAAAAGGGGCAATATGGTAGGACACAGTTGGTGCAGCATCGCATCAACACAGGAGATGCAAGACCGATTCGTCAACCTGCAAGACGTCTTCCACTGGCCAAACAAGGTGAGGTTGAGGAAATGATAACAGCAATGAAAAAGGAAGGTCTTATCGAAAATTCCAAAAGTCCTTGGGCGTCACCAGTGGTGCTAGTGAAAAAGAAAGACGGAAGCACTCGTTTTTGTGTGGACTACCGAAGGCTGAATGATGTAACTAAGAAGGACAGCTATCCCCTGCCCAGAATCAGTGATACCCTGGATGCCATGGAGGGAGCGCAGTGGTTCTCGACGCTGGACTTGAAGAGCGGATATTGGCAAGTTGACATCCACCCTGATGATCGGGAAAAGACGGCGTTTTCTACAGGTAATGGGCTCTGGCAGTTTAAAGTTATGCCGTTTGGGTTATGTAACGCTCCGGCAACATTCGAGCGTTTGATGGAGTGCGTTCTTCAAGGACTGACGTGGAAAGCTTGCCTAGTCTACTTGGACGATGTCATTGTTTACGGGAAAACATTTGACCAACATTGTAAGAACCTTAAAGCCGTGTTTCAGAGACTTCGAGAGGCTAACCTTAAACTGAATCCAGAAAAATGTGCACTTTTCAAAACCGAAGTCAAGTATTTGGGACACATCATCTCATCCCAAGGAGTAAAGACTGATCCTGAAAAAGTTGACTCCGTCAAAAATTGGCCAACACCACAGGACAAACATCAACTCCGAAGCTTTCTGGGACTTGCCACATATTACCGACGTTTCGTTAAGAACTTCGCTGGAGTTGCAAAGAGTTTGCATCAGCTCACCGAAAAGGGGAAGCAGTTTAAATGGTCAGGTGAGTGTGAGAAATCTTTCCAGGAACTCAAAGACCGCCTCTGTAACGCTCCAGTGCTGGCACATCCAACACCTGGCAAAACATTCATCGTCGACGCAGATGCAAGCAACGTTGGAATCGGGGCGGTACTATCCCAAGTGCATGATGGCGAAGAGAAAGTGGTGGCATACTACAGCAAGGTCCTATCGAAACCCGAAAGGAACTACTGCGTGACCAGAAGGGAGCTGCTAGCTCTTATCTTGGCAACAAAGCACTTCCATAAGTACATCTATGGACAGAAATTCCTTCTGCGGACAGACCACGGTGCTCTGAGCTGGCTGTTGAACTTCAAAAATCCAGAAGGTCAAGTCGCAAGGTGGATAGAAAGATTGCAGACCTATGACTACCAGATCCAACACCGCAGAGGAAAGCTGCACTCAAACGCCGATGCATTATCACGAAGACCTTGCAAAATGGATTGCAAGCATTGCAAGCGGCAAGAAGACAAAGAAATCATTACCGCTCAGCGACTAAGAGCTGACCCCATAAGCGGATGGAGCAATGAGGAAGTGAGGACTGCTCAACAGGAAGATCCAGATATCGAACCCATTCTCGCATGGAAAGAAAATGAAGAGAAACCGGAATGGGGAGACATTTCTGACAGGAGTCCAGTTCTCAAAGCCTATTGGGCACAGTGGGACTCACTATATGTGCAAGAAGGTGTCCTCAGGCGAAGATGGGAATCCGCTGACGGTAAGTCATATGTGATGCAGCTGATCGTACCGCAATCGAAAGTCAGTGAAGTTCTTCAGGAGATGCACGACGGACCTTCTGGAGGCCACCTGGGGGTAAACAAAACACTGGAGAAGGTGCGATATCGGTTCTACTGGTTACATGCTAGAGATGACGTGGAGAAGTGGTGCCGAACATGTGACAAGTGTGCTGCAACCAAAGGACCTGGAAGGAAGATTCAAGGTAAGATGCATCAGTACAACGTTGGATCGCCTTTTGAGAGGATTGCAGTAGATGTGGCTGGGCCTTTTCCAGAGACCAACGCTGGAAACAAATACATTCTGGTTGTAATGGACTATTTTAGCAAGTGGCCTGAGGCGTATGCGATCCCAAATCAAGAAGCCAAAACGGTGGTCGACCAGATTGTGTTTAACTGGGTTAGTAGGTTTGGCGTGCCTATGGAACTCCATTCCGACCAAGGGAGGAACTTTGAGTCAAACATCTTCCAAGGAGTGTGCGGACTACTTGGCATTAAGAAGACGAGAACCACACCACTTCATCCACAATCTGATGGGATGGTTGAAAGATTCAACCGGACCTTGAAAGAACACCTCACCAAGGTCGTAGGCGACTACCAAAGAGACTGGGATAGGCACGTACCGCTATTCCTGATGGCCTATAGAAGTGCAGTACATAGCTCGACAGGACAAACACCATCTGACATCCTGTTCGGGAAAACCATGCGGCTGCCCAGCGAACTTAAATTTGGATGCCCCACAGAGGAGCCACAGGACACAAACGAGTATGTGGACGACCTCAAGGAGAGACTCGCTGACATCCATAAAAGAACAAGGGAACGGATGAAAGCCTACAGCGACCGGATGAAGACACGGTACGACACAAAAGCGACAACGTCAGGATTCCAAGCAGGAGATCGTGTGTGGCTTTATAATCCTCATCGTCAAAAGGGATTGTCACCGAAACTTCAGCAAAACTGGGAAGGTCCTTATACTGTAGTCACGAGGATTAACGACGTGGTTTACCGCATCCAAAGAGGACTAAGAGGCAAGTTAAAAGTAGTTCATTGTGACAGGCTGCATCGATATAGTGGCGAGGCTGCAGATGGAATTATTCGGGACGAACAATCCTAAGGAGGGGGCAGTGTAACGTGAACCCAACATTTTATACCAATTTCCTAATCGAAAAACGTTCAACCGAAAACACAACTGGCAACACTTTAATGGAATGGTATAAATGACAGGCGTTGCTTGTAAGCCAGTGTGTGTGAGTGTAGAGAGACAGACAGACAGAGAGTAGACAGCAAATGTGGCGACAATGTAGAAGTTACTGGAGAGTTCTAGATGGCGTGTCATTCGATATAAATAGCCCGCCCGAGGCAACCAGAAGTCAGTTTTGTTTATAGAGTGATAAAGTTAAGAGTAAATACAAGTGATAGTCCAAAAGTCGAGTTGAGTTCGAATAAAGTGTATATCGAAAGTAGATATTGAATAAAGTGGTAGAATTAAATTGAAAAGTAGAGTTTTATTTTTGCGAACTAAGCGCACGTTACACTATCAATTAAATACTCAAACACATAATATTCTATTAGCTCAAGATGAATGGAATGGAATTGTAAATGATATGATGTGTAGTTTTAGGAGCAATCCCTTTTCAGTACAAGTTTAGTGTGACACATTACATCTTTTCCATGCTCAAACTGAGTGATAACGTTTCAAGTTAGGAAGAATCCAGCCGCAATTTGAGTTTCTGTAAAGTTTATTTTAGTTGATGGAGTATACAATATACATCTATTAAATTTTCATTGTTATTTGTGTATGACGATATCATTTTTTAGTCTGGATACACTCAAATTGATGTAAATGGAAAACTAGGCGTAATATCCTGTGAGCCTGTCATGCGTTGATTTTTGCTTTCGATGTTACGCGATACTGTATTTGTTGTGTACTTTTGACTTTGTCATAAAATTATGATTTCATTTTTTGGTCTGTGGAAAATAAGTATAAAATGTTTCTTAAAATATGTGTACACCAAGCTATACGAAACTCGTTTTTGATGAAAAAAAAAAAATGAGTTCTAAAATGAACAAAATTGTAGACCAAAAGATTTTGAAAGATTAATGAAAGAATAACCAAAATAAATTTGAGCAACAACAATTCCAGACGGTTTTGACAGATCAACATCGAAACTCAAGTCCCAGAGATGAGTTGCAAAGAGTTACGAAACGTAACATTCTGACAGTTCAAAATTGCATTTAGGAACGACATCAAATCAATTTTTGGAGCGGTGTTAACATAGTGATATAGCTACTTCTAATAAAGGGTGTTTGTTTTTAAACGTTGTTTTCAATCTGGCAATTAATTTTCGGAGTAGATCTTTTTGACATCAGTCTCTTATGTAATTTTCCATTAGTAAATAAGGATTTCTATAAAAGAATTAATTTTGATCGTTGTCAATGGTTGAATTCCGTGTGACTATTTTTTATGGGGCCAAGTGAAGTGACTTGTCCAAGCTAAGCGGATAAGTTCGACGCACGATTGAGAACCTGGAAGGAAACATACGGAGCGTTATTGCAGACACACTTGGCCGCAATCATTTTCAAAACATAATGGCAGCTCTTATTTTTAAACTAAATCTGAATTCTAAGCCATAGCATTAAGTTATATGCGTCTTATTTTTTCTTTTACTGCGTGAACACAATGGCTGCAGAGACGCAGCCGCAAGAGATGTCAAAACATTAAATACAAGCGAATACAACAACAACGCAAGACGGAGCGGTAGGGCGTTCTTTTATGGCTTCGATGTTACGCGATGCTGTAGTGTTAAAATCATCGTTGTTGTTGTGTATGTTTGACTTTCTTATGTCGTTTTCCATTGGTCGTTCGGAAGCCTTCTGAACGCTTCTCAAATCATTCCATTGGCATCAAATGACAGTTCCTCTCCTCGAAACAAGAGAAATTTGATTCTTGATTTGAAGAAGGAAGTGAAACCAGAAGCACTCACACACTGAAACACTGTTGACGTCAAAATTGACAAATATCATTTGCCACCTCTAAAAATTGAAAAAAGTGGCCTGAAAACAATTATTATTATTATTATTATTATTATGATTAATTTTGTGAGATGAGTTCTAAAAACATTTTAAGACATATTCCTGTCGTTTCAAGTGAATTATGAAAAAAATTAAAAAAGTGAATGAAAAAAAAAATAGCGCTCGACGTTTCACACCGATACACAATACAAGCAACGAAGCTTCAAAGCAAATAAAAGTGTTATGGCCCCGGCCCATAGAACGCGTTGCGCGCGGTAGAAGCGGCGCGGCAACTGATGCGGTAGGTTTTGCCGCTCGCAACTGATAGGGGTGACCCATAGAATCCGTTGCGGTGTTTTGACAGATAAATTTAGTCAAAATGGGGGCGTTCAAGAATCGTATCCGGATAGCTTGTTGTTGTTATTTACGTGTGGGAAATCGAAAAAAATAAGTTATAATCGTCTAGCAATGATATTTTGAATGTTTTTCTGTTTTCAAAAGTCGAATTTTAATATTTCACAGCTGTTGTCTGTTATCGATCGTTCAAAAAGGTATCTAAGATACGGCTATCCGAGATAGGCTATCCGATAGGTTCTTGAACGCGCCCATTGTCACTTTTTCCATATAAGAGAAAACTTCAAATTGGCTATTACTGCGCATGACTCTCTTCTGTCACCGCGTGAGAGCCGCGGCAAAGTAGAAAGTTGGGCTACTTGGCGCGTTCGGCGCGTTGCGCGCGGTGCTTATGCTTATGGGTCACCTCTCATAAGATCGTGTGTATTTAATCGAGCTGTCAGTTGGAAGCGGTGCCGCACGCGCGCAACGCGTTCTATGGGCCGGGGCCATTACTTTGGCATCCTGGATCGGAGAGTTTTTCCGGATTACCAATGGAAAACGACATTACAAAATCATGATTGCATTTAGGAACGACTCGATGTTATACTTTGTTGGTCTGTCAAAAATAAGAATAAAGTATTTCTTAAAATATACAACCTGCTAAAAAAAACTCGTTTTTGAAGAAGAAAAAAGAATTCTGAAATGAACAAGATTGAAATTCAATAACTGCTTACAGAATTTTGAAAGATTAATGAAAAAAAAAAACAAAACAAATCTGAGCAACAACAATTCTAGAGGGGTTTGGCAGATCGACATCGACATCAAAACTCAAGTCCCAGAGATGAGTTGGAAAAAGTTACGAAACGTAACATTCTGACAGTTCAACATTGCATTTAGGAACGACATCGATGTTACATTTCTTAACTTGTTTGCATTTAGGAACGACATAATGTTACCCGATGTTACATCGCGTAACATCCAAGAATAAAATAACAAAGAACTGGACAAGTTAACTTGATTTTAACTCTTGCGGCTCCGGCTTCGTATGCGTATGCGTATGCATTGTGTTCACCCAGTTGAAACGACGTCTACGTCTAAGAACCCTCTTTTTTGCTACGGTAATTTGTATTTGATTGCCATGAAACTGCTTTCTCGATTAGGAGTCAAAATAGGTTGTAGGTCTCTTCCATTGTTTGGATGTGCTATTCTTCGGGGTTTCCCACTCTATTGCGCCACACTATTTATTTATTTTATTTGTTTAGACATTACAACACACCTACTCAATTCAGAATCTCTGGGTCAATCAACCCACTTAACTTCTCAGACTAAACGCAACTTTCAAATGCATCATTAGCACTGTTTTTCATGTTGGCATATCTTGTTGAAGCGCCTGTTCCTTGACATCAGGCAGTTGAATTCATGAAAGAAAATATCATTGGTCAAGGTTCCATAAAGAGTATCCCTATGGCGGCGGGGTCTAAACAATGGTTTAAGGATAATCTACATTCCAAGCTCAGCAGTTTTTATAGTTGACGCAGCCATAACGAAAATTCGCAAATGAACAAAATTTTCTAGAGAAATATAACGGAAAACTTGTTTCAAGCAAATGTACAACCCCGCGGCGTGCCCGGTGCACAACGGTGATGACTCGTGAAGCTGCAAATTTTAAACGAGTTGAATGTTGTATAAGCCAGCACACCAAAAAAATGGCCTGTGCCCGAAATGCTCATTCGGGTCGAAAACGGCCAAATATGTTATACATCCGTCGATCAAAAGGTCCGTCCGTTTAACTTTACCATGGGTTGACTCATTTGACTTGACAGTCCTAAATAAATAAGTATAATACAATACAAGATGTAAGAAAAAATGGTTCTTTCGATTCTCAAAAACCACTTCACCTTTCCCTGTGCTGGGAATTGCGAACAGAAAAATACCACTGGCAATGACAAAACTAAAAAGCTCTTAAAAGCACCTGAAAATGTTTATCCAGTGCACTGTTTTGGCAAGCCTCTCAAACTGTAAGGGTTTGAGTATTGAATATTAAGGTGTCATCCCATGTAATGAGCTCAAAAAATGTTTTTACAAATAATTACTTTCTTAACATGTGTAGAATATGGTAGTAAAGTGGTTTTTGAAAATTCAAAATCGTTTTCAAGATACAACAGTTAGAGAAAAAGCTGTTCGGAGCTGTTTTAGCGGACTTGAAATCTAAAACGGAGCTTTCTCAAAAATAGGGTTTTCAAACTTTCTCCTTCAAAAAATAAACTTTCTAAATGAAGAGTGGTTTTTGAGAATGTAATATATATTTGTTTATGAGTGCAGAGGTGATAAAGTTCTGTTGCCCTTTCAACAGCTTAAGTCTTTCTTCAGCTTCTTAACTGGAATTATTGAGACTCGAGCATAGAATCGACATCAGAATCAGACTCTGATCGTGCAAATTCTTAGACGATTACCGTCTATTGTCGATTATATCGTCAAAAGACTGTTTCATGTTAATTCACCTGCAGCGACAAAGTGATGTCTATTTTACTATTAACTCATGGTCTGCAGCATATTTTTGAGTCTCCAAATATGTTTTTTCAATACCTTAACTATTGAAGAAAAGATGTTGTTTTTCTTCTCTCAATGTATTTACTTTTTTTTAATGAAACCAAAAACAACTTACCCGATGTGCTTTTACCACCTTTCATCCCAAACGCTTCGAAGTAAGCAATAGACTTTTTATTTCTCATCCTACGATTGTAGAAATATAGCATAAGAAGTTTCTTTAGCGAGAATAAATGAAACTATTAAGTTCCAACAAACTAGGTACTCAAATGTATTTTTGAATAATTCATGCTACGTACAAGTAAATTTCGAATACCTTGAGTGCTCTTTGTTATTTTGTTAGGGCAGCTGACTCATGAGAGTAATTGCAGCACGCTAATTTCATTCAGGGATTTTTATTTTGTTTACCAACGGAAAAAAATTTACCAGCTGTTTGGTAAACTTAATGGTAAATCCCATTTCGATAATCTGTTATCTTCACATCAGTTTCTCAGTGTATAAAAGGAGTATTCGCTCTATTCAGATATCATTCAAATACATTGAGTTAGCGTCAGTCAGTTAATTATTATTTCTAAAAATGACTTTAAAAATTGTACTTTTGTTGGGATTTTTCGCCGTAGCCTATGGTCTTTCTGAATATGAAATATCAAAGAAAATCCCCACAGGCTTACGAGATATTAAGTCTATTCAAAAAATCGTTAAAGTAGATCCTGACAAAATTGTTAAGATTCTTGATGATGAAGCTGATATTGTCTCTGAGGTTTGTATACAACTACACTCTCTTTTTACCATATTTGAATGTTTTTCATTTATTTTCAGGATACTATTGATGGTGGTGACAGTCTTCCACTGAGGTTAAAACGATCTCCCTGTCGATACATAACGTTACGTACAAAATCTGGAAAATCTATAACTGTGAAAAAATGCTAACAACCCGCTGGCACTAATCAAAAATAAAATATTATTCTTTCCATTTCAATTCTGCTTAATTATATACGAAGATTTGAAATAAAATTATATAGCAAAATGTGGTAGCATTTCTTATTTATTACGGTTAACTTCAAAGCCCATTTTCGCTTGTGCCATTTAATCAGTCACTCTACTTGTCTTTATGAGATTTAACAATTTTCGATAAAATACAAAAGGAAAGAACTGAGTCATCGTCTTCTTTTGATATTGTAATAAAAAAAAACATCGATTAACCTGCGATCTGTAATCAAATTGGCAATACCACAAATTCTTTATATAAACTGATAACGAAAAAGAATCAAAATGATTATAATATCACAATATAAATATAAAAACATGTTAACTTTAAACATTACATGGATGGTGCTAATCTCTTTGCATTCAATTCATCTAAGGACTGAAAAATATGCTCGAGTTCACTAGCCGCTGGAGGTGATTGACTCATACCCTGACTCTGACTTGATTCGTATTCCAAAGCTTCTTTTTTTGCCTTTAAGCTTTCCATGATGCGCTGACGACGGTCCTCGAAGTATTTTCTCTTTCTGTGAATTTCAAATAAAATAAAAAGTAGATACAAACATACGAATAACAAATTGCAACTTCTCACTTGTTAGGACTTTTTTTGAGTCTTTCGCTAGGAACATATGTTGAAACCTCTTTGGGTTTTTCCTCTGGTATTTTCGCCTTATCGCCAGTGTGTATTTTTGGAAAATCAGCTTTTACACACTCTGAAATATTCAAGAAACTTCTGGATAGCTCGTCACATTGAGAAAAACGCTTTTTAAAGTCAACTTCATCAAATGGCTCAGTAGCTACAGTTTCTGCAATCAGAGAAAAAAAAGTAGGATTAAGTTGTTCATCATTGAGACAATTTTGCATACTTCTTTTGAGAATGAAGCCCTCTTCTTTGTATTGCTTTATTTCAATATCCTTTTTATGGATTGCATCCTTTAGTTCTTTGATTTGTTCTGAGAGTTGTTGAATAGACATAAGAAGGGGATACGTAACCAACTTCTGAAACTGGAAAAGCTTCTTATTCAAAAGAAAACATTTTCTCATACAAGAACAAAGAATAAGACTTACACCATCAGCACTGAGAGGCTTGAGCTTCCATTCAAAATTAAATGGACGGCCAACAATGTGATACTTTAGAAACAAAATGTATCCATTGTCTTCATTTTCTAGAGCAGCACTGGTCAATACTGATGATTTTAGCGTTTTCAACACGGTTTCGCGGTCGTAACAGATCCTTTTATTTAATTGCTTTGAGAATCATGACTTTAGTTTACTCTTATATCTGATTTAAGTTTAAAATTTGGGAACTTTGCAACCTACCCTAGCTCTCTCAATGATGTCACTGACGCTACATTCCTCTGACCACACCACTTTCAAGTTGTACAGATAAAATTTCATGGAATTTTCTTCAAGAAAACATAGAAAGAACCAATTTTGGTCGTTGATTTTGATTGATTGCCACATATTAAAACAAGTACATATACAAATTAATAAATTGTGAAATAAGAAATATGATACAAATTTAACAATTGTTTTGCCTATTTTTTGACAAATGACAACAGAAGAAAACTGTTGAGTGTTGTCAGATCAAAACAAAATATCAGCTGAGTAGCTGTCAACGAATGGTATAATAGAAAGTACTGCCAGCACACGAAAAAAATCTGCTGTGAGTCTTTCACATGGAAAATGGAATACAAACAATTGGAACGATTTGTTCCATTTTTGTTGAAATTTCAATCAACTGACACGAACAGTGAAATCGCTTCAGGAAACTAAAAAAATGCAGAAAATAGATGCGTTTTTTTATGTTACTATAGGCGTGTTTTTTTAAGCTAGTATATAGTACAGCATTCGAGTTAAAAAAAACGATCTGTCCACAGTATTTTCAGTTCTATTTTCAGCAACAAGATGGAGCTCAACGTCAAAGCTTGTTGCTACTTTTCAAAGCTCTCTGTGAAGTTCAAGATGAAACAAAATCAAATTCATACCAGTGCCCCTGTTCTGTAAGTCTGCTATTATACGGAGAAATTTGTTTCATGAAACTGTTCGAACACCATAAGTGCAAAAGAGAACGAAAGTTCGAAAAAGAGAGATGGACAATGAGCTACCCTGTGTCGCATGGGCTATGGTTTGGTGAAACAGCTTTGACGTTTCTCTTTTAGTGATGTGCCAAACCGTAAAATTTACAAACCGAGTTAACCCGAGTTGGAATTTGATTAACCCGAGTTGTAACTCGAGTTAGCTAGCTCGGTTTACAACAATAAATTTGCGCTTTTTCCTTCAATACTATGTTTTGAAAAATAGAAACAAAGCAAAATTTTCAATCAAAATAAACGGATTTAATCAAAATGAATTTAAAAAAAGTCACACAAGAAAGAAATTAACGCAATGCGCAGTCCAAATCGGTTTGACTTGACTCTGGATATTTTTTTTTTTTTTGTTAATTAATTCCTAACTCGAGTAGCAATATGTACCCATAACAGTCAAACCGTCTACCTATTAACAGACGACAATCAAAAAACAAAAAAACATCTAGTTTAACAGATGTGTGTGTTTCTGTATGCCTGCGCAAGTAACTCACTTGCTTTGATGCTTTATATACTACTACCGGTCGGCTATGGACTTTATTGTATAAGTGCATTGTGTTTGGCACAGACCGCAACTAAAGGAGGGTAGTTTTGATTATGTTCAAGTCAACTCGGTCTGCTTGCATTCATTTCATTTCAACGCTTCGGTTTTTTCTTCGGTTTGCCAACTCGGTTTGAAAAAATGTAAACCGATTCAACTCGGTTTGGGTTCAACTCGGTTTGACTCGGTTTATGATACCGACACATCACTATTCTCTTTGTCTTTGTTCGTGTTTTTGTTTATTCTGTTTCATTTGGTTCAAAAATAAGTAATAATACTAATAATAATGACTTCTTTGTTTTTCAATTGCCAATAGAAGAGGTTTTGAAGCAACCAGGCACTACTAGATAACTATTTTTCCCCAAAAATAAAAACAGCGAATGAAAGATAAAGAGAAATGTGAAACTAGTTTCATGAAACTGGATTTCATCATATAATAACACTTGCGACACGGAATGACAGAACAAAGAAGAATTCGAAGTTGTTTCATAAAACAAATTTCTCCGTATAATAGCAGACTAACTATCGCCTTGGCGATAAACGGTGGAAAATGGAACGAAATTCTATGTTTTTATCGCCTGCTTTTATCGAGGCAATAGTTACAGAACAGGGGCACAGGTTTGTTTCGTTAATTGTTCTATCAAATGAATAACGATACAAAGCCAAATATGAATTTGTATATTTTTATGTTATTTTCCATACATCAGAATCACTCTTACAGCTCCTTTTTACTAGCATCGTCCAGCAGTGAAGAAAGCTCTATGTCAAAGTCAGCTGTTTTGTTAAAAAAAAAACTTTCGGGTATGTTCGGGGAGTATGTAAAAAGATATTGAAAACCAATGTTTGATGAGATTTTCCATTGGCAAACAGAATCGATTTATTTTTTATCCAAACCTGTGGTAAAGCAATTTTACACTATTGACCAGTCTTTTCGATAGGTTTAGTAAGGCGATGTTCATACTGGTCGATTTGTTGAAGCAACAAATCGACCAAAATGTTCACATTGTTCAACGAATCGACCGCAAGTCAATATCTACAAATTGGTGTAACAGAGAAGAAGAACAAGAAAATTATCGCATTTATTCGCACGAAGCTTCAACGAATCGACCAATGTGAACTTCGTCTAAGAAAATACTGTTTACAAAACCGTAAAATTGAACTATAATATTACCGCACAAATAAACACAACCCAAATTAAATTAAGTTGAAACACGTACTGCTAGTCCCAAACTTGAATTTCTATTGAAGAATGTTTAATTTTCATACATATATCTTTCCCTTTTGACCATTTTTTACTGCTTCGTTTGTTTGTTTGATTTGTTTTTTTCTTGCATTGGGCTATATTTTTTTGTCAAATAATTCCATGAGAAAAGCTATTAGCTTCAGCAAAAAAGAACTAGTGCAAAATCCTATATTATATACATCACCAGGTAAGAAACTGGGCGAAAATTCAATATGAATATAGTTTTTATTTCTTTAATTTTTAATCGAAGAAAAAATTTCTTTACAAATACATTTTTTTGAACACGTCCTTTCGAAAAAGCTTTGATGAACTGAAATCATTGGTGGTGCCATCTTATTTTCAAAGCTGAAAACTATCAATCCACAGCAATGCCATCCCTGTTTTCACTGTGGAAAATTACGACAGTAAAATGATTTGTTGTTGTTCCCCAAGGGAAATTTTTACTGTACTATGTATATACTAGCCTAAAAAATAACACGCCTAATGTAAACAAAAACAAATGGAAGTTCTTTATTCCTCTAAAATGTAGATGAACTTAGCTCTTAGCAATTGGAAATGACATGCGAAAGGTCATTAAAGAACAAGGAGAAAACCAGCGGACCAAAAGCTGAGCCTTGAGGAATTCCAAGATTAGTGATTAAAGAACTTGAGGTACCCATTTCCGTTTTAATGCACTAAACGCGATGAAATAAATAACTGCACGTGATTTTCAGAGAGGAAAATTAAAATTATTTTAAAGTTTTGACATTTGAGACAAGGAAAGATTGGTCAATACTGTCAAAGGCTTTAGAGAAGTCCAAGAGGAACATCAATTGGGTGTTCTGCGTTTCACTTTTATCGATATCGATTTCATATTTTTCGAAATCGAAGTGAAACGATATCGTTGTGTTCCACATTTCGACTTTGTCGGTTTCCGAGTGATTTGAAATCAGCCACATATATCTGAGTGGAATGGTAGAAGGAAACAGACGCGTTTAAAAATGTAAGCAAAAAAACTACGTTGCAACCACACAAAATTTGTTTATTTTACTAGAAATTCGTTTTGAACAAGGGAAAGAATAAAAGTACTGCACAGGAGGAAATATTCATGAACTTTATGGGCCAACATAAAGATCTTGCCCAGGGATTCATGAAAGGAGATCGTGTCGTCGCAGATTCTTTGTGGGAAAGACACAAAGATACAACTGGATGGAAAAAAGTCAGTAATAATAAAAAGAATTATTTGAAACAAATTTATCAATAAAAACAGGAAAATACTTCAATTTAACTTTCCACATATCATTACAGATTACACACGTTGCATCTGCAATTTCTAATTGATTACAAATGTCTCTCAATCTCAATCAATTATCTTTCTCTTTTCTTTTCGAAAACCGAAGCAATAAGAACAGCTTCTGATCAGGAAACTCAAGAAACTATTGAAATCAAATAAATTGAGTTTTAGTTTAGATGACAGGTATCAGTTGCTTTCAATTTCATTTGAAGTGATTTCGAAAAGTTTATGAGCTGATGAAATCGATCGAAATGCAGAACACTGAAAATAAATTCACTCGATTTGCAAATTCGGTTTCGGTTTCATTTAACTCAATTTCTAGAACCTAGCTGTTAAAAGTCATCTAAAACGTTACGGAATTTGGGTCCAGGTCAAAACATTGTGACTTATGGAGTGACGAAGGAGCAGAATCGTCCTATGTATGGGGCTGGGCTACAGACTTTAAAGCAAGAATACTTCGTAGCTATCTCAAGCTCTGAAGCAAGCAAGGGTTTGTGTCAAATTATGGGCATGGGCACATCAGTTTAGTTTTATTAAAGGCTCTTTATTCCATAAGCTGTGCCCATGTTATGCAACTATCGCCTTGATAAAATATGGCGATAAAAAGTGGAAACTGGAAGTGCCCACCGTTTCTCCATCCGTGTTACTACTGTAAATCTCTTGCAAAAATAATATAGAAGAACACTTTTCTTTTCAAGATATATCTTACTTCTCATTTAATTTTTTTTGTATAATTATTATATATTCATTACATCAATCACTTCATACAATACTCTTATCCTAGTTCTGGTAAATTAAGATGCTATTTTATTCAAATGTACAGAATGTAAATGTTTTCATATTTTTCTTAATTTAAGAAGCAAATAAATAATATACTTAAAAATAGCCTCAAACTATATCAGAATATTTTTAATGTCTTTTTTTTATTTAATTATGAACTAAGAGTAATATCATATGTGTTTCAAATAATAATAGTTTCCGAATCTTAGTTGATTTAACTCATGAATAACGCACATACACCACAGTAAAAATGGAAACATCGATTATCTGGAGATGAAGATGGGATTAATTAAATGCAGTGCGGAATGTTTATTAAATTTCAAAGATGGCATTCAATGGAAAACTTCATCGCCAAAGGTTTTCCTTTACATCTCGCATTTTTAGATCTGTAAGAAGGAAGAGAAAATATAAATATTATCATTTTTAAATATTTCATTGGTATGATATTTAAATAGACCTAAACAAAATAGGAATCAAATAGGTAACGTTTTAAAATTGATATGAAATAAAGGGCAGTTTTCTCTCTGATAGTAAATAATGTTTACTACGGCAGTTTTGAATGAACCTTTTAAAATTCTTCACTGTGACAAATACAAATATGTAAACCGAAAAAAGTTTACTTTTTCAAATTGATTTAAAACTAACTGACAAAAAAAATGGCGAAGAGCATCCGCTCTAATTTAAGGCTGGGTGTCCCGCGAAAAAAACGGTTGGACCATTACAAATATGTGGATAACTTTTACATTTCAAATGATATAATTGATTGAAACAAAATCTAGTATTTAGTAAAAATATCAAGATAAAAGTCTGCGTCACTATAATTACTTAATTTATATCACTCTGAGAGTGTAGGAAACTTGAACGTTGTCATCATTTTGCAACGTAGTTTAAATGCCCCCACTTTGTTACAGTAAGACTAAAGTTTTTTAATTCTTTTATTTCTATTTTGAAAAAAATTTGAAGTAACTCTGAATGAATGGAAGGCTTTTTTTTGTAGAGAAAGTCGCACTACTTTATCGCAGTTAACTCTCTGGTTTTACTATCTGGTCGACAGGAAGTAGGACATTTTAGGGCAAAGAAAATGCCTTCAAATCGAAACTGAAAACTCAGTTAAGCCTTTTGAACTTATTTTAATAAAATAAAGAAAAGAAAAAAAAAACAATAAACTTTATAGGTCTGATCAATGGGTGCGTTCAACAAAAGTAATCGTTTAGGTTTTCGTTGCTGCTTACGTGTTAAACATTTAGCAGAAACATACCAAAAACCTTTTCAATCAAAAAGGTATCTAAAGGTATCAGAAATTTTTGATCAGCTGATAGAAAATTTAAGTTTATTTCTTTTGATGTTGGTTTTTTATTTAAATGTGCATTTATTTCAGAATTGGAGTAACTTATGTTGCCTGAGAAATCGAAAAAAATAAATTCAATTCGTTTAGCAACGATACTTTGAAGGTTTTTCTGTTTTCAAAATTTAAAATTTCACAGCTGTTGTCGACAGTAATCTTGAACAGGCATATGAATCGTTCAAAAAAGCATTAAAGATACTTGTATCCGGATAGGGATTTTAATGCGCCCATATAAACTTAAATATATAGATAAAGCGAAAAATCCCAAATGCTTAGCAGTTACCCTTGAGCATACATTACATTTGCATTTACACACTACTTGAAGTGAATTTCTTACCGGAACGTTTAGGTGGCCAAACAAGATCATATCGGTTCAACATTGTTGTACTGGGTCTGAAAAACAAAAATAACAATTAAGTACATATATGTACATAAAACTCACCACACACCAGCACTACAAGTTACCTGTAAGGGTGTTTTAAACAACCATAAACTTCACGATATCGTCCATACAATGTTCCATATGATACCCCCAACAATTTTGCGGCTTTTTTCATTTCAAGCTTTTTATTTTTGATTGCATCCAAAACCTGCAGAATAACGTTAAATTAAACTGAAAATGGAGTATGGAAAAAACATCGTACTCTTTTTGTAAATGGTTCTTCCCAAAACTGTGGCCGTCTTCCGGTTGACAAATATGCATCCATTTTAACCACATCATCCCATTGAGCCAGCTCTTCTGATGTTAAGCTTGTTTCCGTCGTTTCATGATCCTCCAGCTTACTACTATTTTGTTCATCTCCATTTTCTTGTTCTTCACTGGGAGTTTCATTCGCATCCTGATCAATGGAGTATTTTCTTTCTTCTTCGATCTGAATTTCTTGTTCAGGATCATTTTCTGTATTCTGATTATCTTGATTCTGATAAAATTCTGATTCTGAACGTGATAGCGGATCATGGGAAGTTGGTTTTTCAGAGTTTTGAGCTTCATTTTCATGTTCAGTATTTGGATTAGTCCATTCTGCTGAGGTTTCCGGACTGACTTCTCTTCTTTCTTCAGGCTCACGTGAACCTTGTCGTTCTTGTTCTGGTACAGGACTGGAGTTCAGTTGAGTTCGGATTTCTGGGTACATCATTTCGCAGCTTGGGACCATGTGAGGTAATTTAGGCCTATAATTGCAGGAATTTAATTATTTTTCCAAAGGCAATAAACTAGAAATGCGTGTTTTTACTTACGTGCTAAAAACGTCATACGAGTCATCTAATGGTGGTCGTCCCCTCTTCCTTTTTGGGCCAACATATTCTCCCAAACTTGCCGAAACCATTGGTGTTAACATTGGCATTCGGTTTGTAAGTCTATTGTTAATAGCGGGAAGTGGCAACGGGGAAGGCATCCTTCCATCGTGGTAGTTTCTTGGGGGTGACCTTTGATCATTGTGTGGAATATTTTCTTGCATTCGTGGATGGTCCATCATTAAAGGATCAGTCTCTTCATCCCTCCAGGAAACTTCAGCAAGGCCTTTGATTTTAAGATCATCGGCCGTTTTTAAAAGTGATGCCAGTGATGCCTAAGGAATCAAAATTGTAAATTAAAGTTAAATAGCAGCTATGGTTATTTATCACAGAGTAGAACCAGAGAGTCAACTGCGGGAACGTAATGTAATTTTACCAACAATCTAAATTCGGCCGACACAAGAATCTCGAAACCTTTTTTTTCAGTTGAATTGAAATGAATTCAAAAAGTGAACCATATTTCAATAATTTAGGGTTTGTCGCAGTGGAGAATGTAGAAAGTTTAATTCAAAACTTCCGTATATTAAATATTAGATTTTTTCGTTTGTTCGCCCTGGAGTTGATTTGTGGTCACAACAAAGCGCTTTTTAAAAAACCAAAGCTCGCCCTGGGTTTGCCCCATTGAAGTAGCCCTACGCTTTTGCTGAGGAATATTCATTTAATGAACAGGGCTGTCAAATGGCATACATTTTTCTTCAAATGACAGGGATGTGTGGTGATTTTATAGTTTAGCGTTTTCTGGGGACTCAAAACCCAGAGTTTTTTTTAACGACTCGAGGTTTTCAAGTACACCTGAGTCGACCCTGGATAAAGTTCAACGAACGAAGCTATTATTTGCCATCAGAGTGAAAATCGCTCTAAAAAAAAGTGAAAATAGTGAAGCTCGATTGTAACCGGATATAGCTGTTAATTCAAATAAGACGTTATTTTTGATTTCATATTTGAAATAAATAAACTTGTTTCCGGCAAAGCGCGTACGAGGAGTTGACACTATGTATTACCTATTCTGTGACATGTGAGTAGTTTTATTTGAGTTTTAATTTCTTCGTATGTATAAACTTACATGCTCCACGTTGATTTCTCCTTTGTACATAAATTCAATTAAACACTTAACATCGGCAAATGTAACGTCCTTTATTATTATAATTGGATCCCTTTCACTGGCATAATTTGTAAGTACTTGATCGAAAAATGTACTACACGCACAAAGAACAACACGATGCGCACGTATGAGTTGGCCCTCACACGCTAACGTTACATCACAAAAACATCCTCGATCCAATAAGTGTGAGAACATTGTCTGTAAATTGCTGTGATGGTACTTCCATCGCAGGCAATACTGTTGAGGCAACATTTTGGCCTGGAATTATAAAAAAAAAAGATTATCGACAAAATACAAAAATATTAAAAAGTTGCGAAACAATTAAATCAAATCAATTGATCTGATGATCGGATGTTTGCGTTCAGACTTATCAGACTTGTCGTCAGACCTCATTTTAAAACAATATTATCAAAAAATTTTGAATACCATTCAACAAGTTGGAAAACGGTCACTTGGCGGTTCACATTAGTCTACTTTAATTTGTCTTTCAGACCGCAGTCTGCATACAGTGTGAATTGCGCTATCTCTCTTCTCTTTTTTCTTTTTTTTATCATAAATATTTGAAAACCATTCAACAAGTCGAAAAACGGTCACTCAACAGTTGACATCTGTCGTTGAACAAATATTTGTTGATTAGGGCGGTTCACATTACACAGGAACTGTCGGATGAAATTGAACTGAAAGAACAATGTTGAATAATGTAAATGTGAACAATCAAACAATCGACTGTTCGATTTGTTGGAAGGTTTTCAAATATTTTTCAATGTTTTGCAGTTGCACAGGCATGACAAATGATAATGTGTCAAGTCAATCTGACTTAAAAAGAAAATCAGGTATAAAATTATTGAAAAGGAGAAATATTTTGTTGGGACAAAAGGCTGTTCGAAAAGTTCTGTTTTATTACTATCTTAAACATTAACTTAACTAATTTACTGACTCTTAATTGATACCCTAAGGTCTAACCTGCTCTATAACCTAATACTAATGACTTTTCGCCTATAGATAAGTGTGAACCGCCCTATTATGTGATCGTGATTGGATTCGGATATGAACACTTCAGTCCATACAAATACATAAGAAATAACAAGATCAATAACAAATATTAAATTTCAAGCCCAATTACAAAAAAAATATTGTTTACTTTGCAAACAACCATTTTGTCGCAAAGTAGCCTCTTTCCCAATTAACTGCTCTGAAAGTCTCACCCCAGAACACACCTGGGACGTTTCAGTTTCAGTGCGCAATGAGTGATTGCAGTGAACAAACAAAAAATGTGCCACACCAAACACCTCAGTGCACCCTAGGGCGACCCAGTGCGTACCCGTACACCAAACAAACCTAGTGTGTACCAATTCAATTGTTGTGCGTTCTGTAAGGCCAGAAGAGACAAATTATCCTTAGCGTTACAATTTCAAGAAACAAATTTTAATAACTATTCCTTGCATTTTTTATAAAAATAAAACAAAATAAATATATTGGGACAATAAAACGTTAGAAAAAAAGAGGATAGAAAGCGTTTTTCATTGCAGTGTTTTTACTTTTGGAAAACTTCGAGATGATAGATATCTCTGAAAAACCTTTCATTTTGGTGTTTCTGGCATTTCAGCCTCGAACTTACCACGAAAATCCAAATATAACGTTCTCTAATGTTACGAACTCAAAAATATCAAAAACATTTTCGAAATTTTAAATTTATTTCAAGACAAATAACAAACAAATGACAACGTTGGTTCCCGCCAACGACTTTTAATCTGTACCATATTTTGAGTGGAGTATCTGAAGATTCCTGTTCCATCTTTTTAGACGAAGTATAGGATAATGTTTGTTAGTACAAGACAAAGTAGAATAATTCAAGTTGTAAACATCTCAGCCGAAAAAATTGGTCTTTTTAGCCTACTTTTACTTCTGGGTTGCATGAAAAAAAAGTATTAAGCGTACAAAAATAAAAAATATACATATAACTTAACGTTACAAAAACAAAAAGCGAATGCACACATTTTCAGTCACACTCAAAATTGAAGAAAAAAAAAACATAAACAAAAATTTAAGAACATTTTTGTCGAAGACATCGCAACTTTCGTTACATTTAAAAGCCTCATGGACTGTAACTATTGAAAATACAGTTCACATTGAAAAGAGAAAAAATCTTTTCTCAAAAACAAATATCAAATCTGCAACAATTTCATAATTTTCCAATCAAAATTTCCTGTTGTTAAAAAACTCTTCGTGCACCATAAAACTGTTTTTCAAGTTACCCTCCAAAAAACACAACAACAAACATCAAAATTATATCGCTATACCCAAACATGAAAAAATAAATAATATAATGTATGAGTATCGATTTTTCTGAAATAAAAAACGTCGAACAAAAAAATGTTGGAAAATAAAATCCTCCACAGCCAACAACAGCCGTAAAAACCTCTCCTTTTTTTGCACCCAAGAAAATTTGTATAAAAAAATGAGAAAATTCCATAAAAATTCTATTCTCCACCATCCCAAACACAGCATAGTGCCAATAGCCGCCCCCATTTCTCACCATACCGCCCACCCACAGCTACCCACTGCGTTGGGAGTTGAAAATTCTGCAAAACGAAAAAATAAAACCTTTTTTCAGAAAATATTTCTTTTTGCTCTTCGAACCCCCCCGACAATTCACCCTCAGCAGTCTCTCATAAAATGAAAATGAAAAATGTAATGTGGAGCCAAAAAAAAAAGTATAAGAAGAAAAATGAAAATAATAAAAAAAAATGTGCTGGCAGCTTTTCCCTCTTATGGCCCCAATTTGTTTTTGTACTTTTTTTTATATACATATATATTTTTAACTCACGAAGGGATGATGAGGTACACTTTTTCTTTTTATGTTGCTTTTTTAATTTTATGTGACAAAGGCAAAGGGCTTGCATTTTCTTCATGGTTTTCCTTTTTTTTTATATTTTCTCAAAAATTATGTCTCGTCGTTTTTTTTTTTTTTTATTTATAATTTGCAGAAGGAGTAAAAAGCAAAAAGACTAACGAGGAGCATAAAAACCGACGTTTGCTTGGATGAAGATATGACTTTAAAGTCCGCAATATTTAGAGAATGAAAAACTAACTGAAAAGTTCATAAAGACGTGGATATAGTCGATACGAAATGGTAAAATAGCTGATAGTACGAGTACATATTATGACTTCTGGTTTGGAATTCAAAAATAGGTTGCAGAGTTCTTCAGGTTCAAATTTGAAATGCGAGCAAATCAAGTTTGTAATCGCTACCACGTCAGTCTAAGGGCAGAAAAGGTTCGAAACTTAGAAACATGAAATTGTTTTTTCACAGGATTGTCATCAAAAGCAGTTCGTAATCGACAACAAATTTAAAAGTCACCTCCATTCATCATCCGAGCTGTTGTTGAGAAAAATGTGTCGCAACCTGTTCACTTATATCTTCATGAAATCTTACTGCCAAATACATAGGTATGTATGTACCTTCAAAATTGAGAATAACTGTCACCTATTGTTTCACATGGTGGATGTTTTTTTAAAGATACAATTATCTGTGCTTTATACGGTGAAACGAATAACTTCTGCTAGTTTAAAAGTCTTGTTTTGGTTACCAATGAATAGATTCGAGCCCAAACACGGGATTTAGTTCACAATGAAAAGGTGGCTATCGAAATAAGAACTAAAAAGTTCTGTGATTAAAAAACAAAATTATTTTAACTTTGTATTACAATGAAGAAACTAATAACATCTTAAAATTCGAGTGAACTCTGCCAATGGCAACATAATCTGATTTTCAACTTAAAAGACTGCAATCATTTCATTTTAGATTGACCAGTTTGAAACCTTTTTCATCAGAAATGTCTGTGATTTCGCTTTACAAGAGCTACACTATATGAATTCCAACTAAAATTACAGAAAAAAGCTAGTTTTGGATTGATCAAGAGTAAACGTCATTTCTTTTTTCACGAGAAATAAATGAGTAGTTTCGTTTTAAACGTACGAGTCACATCTCACACGACATGTTTTAAGCCCTAAATTACTCAAAAGGATCGTGTTGAAAGAACGAATAAGAACTACACCGCCTCTTTTACCTCTCTAATGACTCGTGTAAGCTCGTGTTGGGTGTATATAAACATGTCCGTTTAGGTATACAAATCCAGAATAAACTAAGCCACGTAAAAATAACTCTCATTATTGTGGTACTAGTTTTGTGAATCAAAGATAATCTTATGCAAATTGTGATTAAAAACAGTTTCAGGCATATGGTCTTCACGGCAGGCTCGATTGAAGCTTAATCTGGAAGTTCAGTTTTCAAGCACTTATATGAGCAACTGGGGCCGTACTCTACAATAAGATTTTACAAGGGTTGTTCTGAAGTAAGTCTACTTACTCATTGTGAAATGACAAAACGTACTGACCACAAATATAACGCCTATTGTCAAATTGACAATCACTAGACACATTTTGACAATTTAAAAACCAAGACTCCATAAATAACACTCTTTATAAAATGATGTAGGTACTGGATTCTGGGAACGCCAAATCTTATAAAAAAAAAACTTTTAATTGAAAGAAAACTATAGTTTTCCATTAATATCTTAAAATTTTCTTATTTAAATACCATAGAGGCTCAAGTTAATATAAAGTGGTTTCTGCCAAAGATTCATGCCGTTGGTCCCAGTGTCCTTCTCTGTCGGTGTTCCACAAGGTTGCACTCTGAGTTCAGTTTTATTCACCTCGTTCTTCAATTGGATATGTGACATTATTGGTGTTGTTTTTACCAAAAATCTCACTAAGCCCTTCTGTTCGCTTAAAAGAGTACAAACGTTCTGTGAAGCGCCGAATCTTCACATCGATCTTTCTGTAGGCAAATGTCTCATCCGGTAGAGAGTAGGACTGCTATGTATTCATTTTTTGACATTTTTTAAATTAAACAAACCCATCCATTCCTTCGTTGTTTTCTATGTATTCAATAAAATCAAATAGAAGTAAAAAATTATAATTGTCGAGTGCAAGGTTATAAAATGAATTCAAGTCAAAAGATTAAGCTCATCATTAAATTATTTTATTGGAAGTATTTTTTTGTTTAATCGCTGACTCTCCTTTGAATAGCGTGAGTAACACAAGTCACAACAACAAACTGACATTAATTTTTGTCGCTGAATTAATGATTTCCTTCTTGAAATCCATTTTATTCTTCTATACGTAATAATTACAGGTTCCTCTTTTAACACATCAGTTCTTTGTAGGTGCATAAACTTTTACCTATCTTATTATTCCACATGCTGCTGATACCATTAAGGGGAAAAACTATTCGTAGCAGAAAAAAAAAACATCAGAAAGATTATTAAGTTGCATTATGCGTTGCAGATGATTAATGAATCGACCATGAGTTGCAAAAACAAAAAAAAAAAAAAAGATTCCCCATGTGTGGTCCACAGAACGAAGTGGACAATAATTAAACATTCTTTTTTTCTTATAGCAAATCCATGGCCTTTCGGAGACATCTGTTTATTTTAATTTGATAAAAAAGCTGCTATCCTACACACTGCTGACTGCTGTTGGTGAGAAATGTTTGCTGTTTTTATTTTATTTTTATTTTATTTCATTAAATTGGACGAAAACATCAATACTAATATTTTTAATGGTGAGATGAATTACAAGAATCGTTGTGTGGTGGAATTCTAAACAAGCGCTCATTATCTATAAAAATTTGTTCCCAAATGTTCCTTTTTAATAATTAGAAACTCGTATTTTGCCTATTAATTAACAGAAAAGGCAAACAAAAACAATGAACTTAGAAAAACAACAATAAAAAGGTACGGCCACATAAGAACAAGAGGGAGAACTGCGGTAAGGTAGTGTCATTTTGTCCACAATCTAAACTAGATCGGAAATCATCTGCCAGTAAACCTCGATCGTCAATTTGTCAGTGAGTTTATGAGTGAGTTTATGAAATGAATGAAGTAAACGTTCTTTCGATATTTTCCGACCTATCACAGTTAAGATTCCACCTCGAGATTCTCAGGATGTCTTCAAATACAGTTGGCTATTAAAACTCTCTCACCTTGGTTAATGTCTACATAAGTTGTCTTCCATCAAGAGCAATATCACTTAGTAGGATCTAGACTGTCTTCTGTTTGGATTCTTGAAATGGTTCTTGAAAGAAGTCGAGTCTTCAGATCATTGTATTTTTTTGTGGCAGTTGGGCTGGTTTGGCGAGGATTTGGCAAGTCCTTCGATATAGTAAATTCATTGCCATAAAAAGCACTTTCTCGATTAGCAACGATCAGTTTAATATTTTTAGATTGTTTAAATATAATCAGCGTGGAAAATATATTCCAGGGGAAAAAAATGTATTCAGCATTTATATGGATTCGTTGGTAGTTAGAAGTTTGTTTGAATTGGCGTTCTATACTAACAAGTAACACTTGTTGTTTCCGCTAATTTAAACACACAAGTAAAGTCTTCGTTTTGTAGTGAATATAACAGGTGTTTTTAATTGTTTTCAATGACCATGATTCTAACCACCATGTTTCTAAAAGATGGCGGAACTTGTCGCGGATTTTACAGTGCATGTTACTTTTAGTTTGTAGAAAAGTTCGATGTAACAAGATTTTCGATTGATCTTATAGCCGAAATTGCTAAGGATCTCAATTTCTCTTTATTTAAATACATAAATAGTGGAGAAAACAAAAAAAGGCTGCTAAGAGAGTCCAGTGGTATAAATTGGACAAAGGATTAGGCGAGCAATTCATTTTGAATATGCAGGGATATCTGCGTTGCGTAATCACCATCAGCATAACCCAAAAAGCAGGGAGCTGGCATAAAGTATGTGGGATTCCCTACAAAAACTAGTTGCTGGTGAAGGTGAAAAAGCAGTGCTGATATGTAAGAAGAAAGCGGCTTTCAAAGCATGGCAAGAGTGCCGCTTAAGGAGTAGAGGTGAAAAATCCCGGCTCAAAAGGGAATACAGAAGCTACTGCAAGAAAAGAGCGAAGATGAAGTGTGTCCAACTCCAAGTGAAAAGCACTTAAGAAATCTTCTATCTTGGCCTGGAAGGAATATCTGCCCCCGGCTGCTAATAAAAACCAAGCTATTCAAGAAAAAAAAAAACAAAAACAACTTTGTCGGCAATCATACTCAAAATAGCTCCTCAAAGAAGTAGAAATGCTCAGGAGATTCGTTCGCCGAAGTTGGTGGGCAGATTCTTGTGGATGACTTCAAAACTCTACATACATGGCGACAGTGTTGTAATGGCCTTTTCAACGTGCCTTTCGACAGCTCTTTCCCGTAGAATGGTTTCAGGTGAGAATGTCTAAAGCATCCAATTTGTTTTTTTTTACGGCTAATCGCCTTTTGCAAGAAATCGGCAAGTCCTTCGAAAGTAATTATACTTACTTACTTAGGTGGGCATTACAGTTCTGGGTGAACCTGGGCCTAAGCCAACATCCTTCTACAACGACTTCGATTTCGGGCGAGCTCTCTCCAGTTTCCCACTCCAAGTCGGTTGAGGTCTTCATCCATTTGATTGCGCCACCTAAGACGAGGTCTTCTCCTTCCGCGATTTCCCTGCAATGTTCTTTCGAAAACCCGTCGAGTCGGAGCATTTGGGTCCATCCGCTCTACATGACCCAACCATCGTAGCCTCGCGGTGCGTACTCTTCTGGCTATGCATGTCGCGGTACGGCTCAGTAATTATACTGCGGTTAAAAACACTTGCTATCTTGTTCGTTTGAGATCGGCATTAAATTGTAGATTTTCGAAACACGTATTCCATGTAGTAAGTAAGGCTATTCAGAACTTCAATAAATGCAAACATGCTGGACTAGACGGGATACCATTTGAGTTATATGAGTAATGAGGTGGGATACATCGGGCTTAGGTGGCTCAAGATTCCCCCAACTTATACAAGATGTGATGTGATGTGATGAAAGGAAAAATTATCTTTCACCAATGTACAAAGAAAAGAGATACACAAAGTTGCGATAACTACCATTCGATCAAGTTGGTATCCCACTTTTTGAAGATCGTTGAGCGGGTATGACTGCAAAAAATAATATAATAATATAATAAAATAAATAAATAAAGGTTAACTGTCTAGCTGGAGTCACTGATGTACACCTACTGAATGAATGGTGTACATCAAGGAACCCTCTTGAGTCCTCTGCTCTTTATTGACTACTTGTTGGAAGATCAAGTATAGAACATGAAAGTATATTGGGTATCACCTATTCTTTGTTGACAATACGCCATCATAAATTATTCTACATCCTTGCAAGAATCCTTGAAGAACAAGAACACTTGACGCATGGGTAAAAGTTTTAGAAGATAGTGGGTACCGTTTCGATCGAAAAAGACATTACTTGCGTTACTTATTTCCTGATCCACACATGTCTATTGCAAACATTTATTTCCATGAAAATATGTTTACAAAGTTAGAGAAGCTTATTGTGACAATCATCCAGTAAGCGTAGGGTGGATGAAGTGGCGAGAAAACTACGACATCGTGATTGAGTAGTTCTATAAAAAAACAACTATTTTGTTATTATCATTTTTTTGCGCAGAGTGGGAAAGTATTTACTTGTAGCTTTTTCTCGAACGAAATGTCGAAATTGGAAAATCTGAGAAAACACTCTTATCTTATGTTATTGCACCACATCATATCATCAACAATAAAGTATATAATTCATACCTATCATTGTAACTTTATTCTAGCCTATGAAAGCCCAGTGGGACAGTAAAAGCTTCCCATAAACAACCACCTCTTCTACCCTGACTAATATCCAAAAGACCACCCGCAGCCGTGTTGATAGCTGGGCGTAAAGTGCTTTTCAGATGTGCATTCATTTTGGTGAAAACTAACGAAATGTTTGATCGAAAAAACTCAATGAATATTTTTCCAGCAACGTACCAAATATCTACGTAAATTTAAAGGTCATTTATGTTAATAGGGTGTCCTTCTGGATTCCTATTTTTTGCATCATCAATCCGCTTTCAAAACTAAAGGTAGCAGACACATATTTGGTCTATAAAAATAAAACATTGAATCTGAATCACCAAAAAGGTCGGATGATATATAAGATACGTCAAAATCACAAAAAGGTCGGAACTCGGAAGACACATAGTACCAATGCATGCACATACCTACGTAAAAACACGATAGCTCGGTGCTCAAGTTTTTCTTCAAATTTTATTTTGTTATGATGAAAAAAGACAGAAAAAAGAACACGAACAAAGTTAGTGCTCTTTTATCTTTTTCATTTTATCCGAAAAGAATAATCCAGTTAGTTGCTACCGCTAAAAAAATGTTCACATGTGTTTTCCTAAAAATCAATACCTACTAAAAAAAAATTAAACCAAAATGGAGAGGTTTTTTTTAGTGAACAAAAAAAAAATACATCAAATGCTCCTTTTTTCAATGAAGGGATGAGGACATTTACAAGCTACCATCTACCAACCACACAGGGCAAAGGGAGTTTTTTTCTATTTTGTAATTTTATTTTCGTTTCTTCCACTTTTTCCCTGATGCAGATTAAAAAAAAATGTGCAAAAGGGAAGAAAGTCAATATATTTAGGAAATTTTTAAAGAAGGTCGGTCAGAAAGAAGGGTTGTGCAAAATAAGAAACTAGAGGTTGCTTTGAATATTTTTTTGGATTATAAATAAAAAGAACATACTCGTATACCTACCCATGAAAAGTATTCAAAAAAAGCTAGCTTCTTTCGGAAAGTTGAAGTGAGAGTGTCAGCGGCTCGGCTATGGCTAAGAATTTTCCAACGACTTTTCAACCATAAAAACGATTTGCATTGTCATGGATTAATTTTTTTTTTAGTCAAGGCGAACACAATCCAATCGAAAAATGGAAATGGTGTGTGGGTATGAGTATCGTTCGAATTAAAAAAAATGCACTTTATGTTCGTATGAGGAAGGTATTTTTGACAGTTTTATTTTAAATGAATAAATTGAAGTATTGATTCGAATATTTCTCTAAAAATAGCCATTAGATGGGCTGAATGTTGAGTGTCCTCTTGGGCAATTTGTTTTTGTTTAAAAGTTTCGAAATATTTTTCATCGAGAGTTATAAAAATATTTAGATGAAGTAACTTCCGTTCAATTTAAATTAAAAATGAATATTTTTTTGCAATTATGAACCTATAAAAATAAATTAAAATAATGAAGAAACTTTTTTATGACAATAACAATTTGCAAAAAAAACCAATTTTCTTAGAGTCCTTGTTGATTGGTTGCAATTTGTAACATGTCATAATGAGAGGTTAGCAAAAAAAACGACTCCAATTGCCATTTTCGGACCAGAAGGCGGTCAACACAAGTAGGTACTCCGTCTTTTTTTTTTAGACTAACACAAACCCTTTTGCCTTCTAAAAGCAAACGACTCAAGCCGCTGCATTTGCGTACGCCTACTGTGACTTGAAGTGCTTCAGTGACTCCAGCTTACCTTCATCACTGGTTCCTTCACACATTTCCTTGATCATCCGTACGAAGGCCTCTCATCGTTGTCTTAGGGCCACCAACATTAAACCTCGTGGTTGTCGAATGCTTTTCCGAAGTTAAGTTAACCAGAACAACTTCTATGTCCATTTGATTCTCTTCGAGCCCTTGTTTCTCTGATTTCCTGCAATTGTGACAGCAGAGGGCTGGCTGTTGGGGGAGAGATTCACCCAATATCATTTTGGCTACCAAATGATAATCAATTGAGGTTTCACATCCATCACTGGTATAAGTGTCAAGGTGTCGGTCCTGTTTGTTAAACGTGCCATTTAAAACGATAAGACTATGTTCTTGCACATACTCAGAATATCTTCAGCAGGAGTCCGTTCAAATCTCCGCCAACAAACATAAACTCCTCTTTTGAAGGTTGTTAAAATCTTTACCCTGATTGGTTCCATAGTAGAAAATCTTGTAGGTTTTTGTCTTTACATTCAAAAAGCAGGCCCCAGATAGGTACCATTTTTGTAAATTTTTGTTCATACATATAAAAGCCAGTGACGAAGGTAAGCTGAGTCACTAAAGCATTTTAAGTCACAATAGGTGTGTAAGGAAGCGGTTTAAAACCTTTGCGAAACGTAGCCATTTCCTTTTTTTGATACATTCTTGCTGGAAAAAAAAAACATTTTTATAAATAGTTTCCATGAACCTATACCAGAAATTTCCCAGAAAGAACAGAATTTCTACTCTTGCTTAGCAGGCCAAAGCTGGCTCCGTTATGATTCTAACGAGTCATCACATAGGGTATCCACATGATGAAAGTGACATTACTACATCCAATGTATGTAATGCACTCCACGACCAAGAGGTAGAGAAAGAGCATCAATCCTCTTCATTTGTGAGTGTTAAAGCTGGGTCCACACTAGAAAAAAAGCTCTCCAAAAATACTTCTTTGACGAACTGAGCGACATCTCTCCCCTTCAATAGAATAGCATCCCAAAGTTTATTCAGAGGGCTCCAAATATAGTTCAGTGAGGTTTTCCAAACCCAATAAACTTGTCACCATCACAAACCCCCTACCTCTCCTATCCTAGCTCCCCTCCCCCTTTTCACACTCTTTCGTCCGGGATCATTGTGATCCTAGTGACGTTTTGCAGCTGAACTCCCATTCCAACCTAAGCTCATTTGCTGATGATCTGAATTCTAGCGGAAAGGGGTTTTTGACTAAAAACTTTCAAAAATAAAAATAAATAGGGTAGCGCAACAGAGCTTGGAGCCCCTGGGTCTAGCGTATTTCTCACAACCATGCCTTGTGAGGGAATGGAGGTTACCTACAATTTTATGCCGGTTCCGAACGGCTAATTGAGAAAGCGCCTTTCTTGGCAATGAATCTACTAACGAAAGACTTGCCAATTCCTCAGGAAAGGCGATACCTACCAGTGAAAAAACATTTTTGCCTCTGCTGGGATTCGAATCTCGAACCTATGGGTTAGCAGGTGGACCACGGTACTAAAAACTTTCCCTAGTGTGAATTATAGACTAAGAAAAATTTATTTGTCAATCTCTCATAGACAGACATAGACAAGTCCTGACTACCCACAATAGTCGATACCGATTAATACCGAGTGGCTCTTGAAGTTTTCCATCGGAAAATTATAATAAAAAAAAAAAACTATAAAATATAAATTTTTATATGTACCTACAAATTTTAAATATTTTGACATTCAACTGTAAACAAAGTACCTCAACTTGCATCTGATTTTTTTACTGCCCGTTGCCTGTTGCTTAGCTTGAGTATTCCAGCCCCAGCTTTAAAGAACAGAGATATTTTTTCTTTTATAATCTTTTAATTTCTTACTTCCTCTTTCGGCTATTACATTTCATAGGAAACCTTATTTTCGCGTTGAGTTTGGGCTCTACTTGTCTGTCTCCCAGTTCTGTACATATTTCTTCTTTTTTTTGTTTTGTTTTTACTTTGGAGAATGCATCTGGTTTAGTCTAGTGCAACTTTATCATCACCAAAGAGTTGATGGTCCAGCTAGAGAACTAACAGGTTCTAGCTTCATCAAGTTGGTAGGTAGGTATGCATTCTTCTTCTCTTTTTTTATTTTCATCATTGGAGGAGAATTTCGCAAAAACAAACAAAAACTACACACAAAAAATCGAAATTTTCATGGTGTAGATGTGTAACCTACGAATGTTTGCATATTTTAAGTGTCGGGATAGGAGACGGGCACTGTAATAAATAAACAAATAAAAAAGTATAAAAAAAAGAATGTGAAAAATATATGACTACCAGAGATTCGCCTTCAATTTTGTTGCTTTATACTTTTCCCGCTCTTTTTTTTTGCAACTTGTACTACGTATATTCGCTCTGTAGATTTCTGTCTTCCATCTTATTTGCTTTTTGCGTTGTTTTAAGTGCGGATTTAAATACAATAATGCGTTTTTGGTAACGTTGCCTACAAAGAGTTTGCTTTTTAGGTTGTTTTTTTTTAAGACTGCACACACTGAGAAGGAGGTTGATGGTTGATAGGTTCCATTTCGCATCGATAGACAAAAGAACAAAGTCAAGATCCTCATTTTTTCATGATTAAACTTGTTGAAAATTGGATCTGTGCGTTGAGTAGATGTATGTAAACATCTTCTGAGTCACAATTTACATGGACATTGTGGTCAAAAAACTTACATGACCTCAGACAATAAAAATTTAAGAATTATCTGTCGAATTTATGTGATTTGTCTTTTTCAAGAATCGGTGTAGGAATAAGAATACTTGTTTGTACGTATGTATTCCATAAAAAACGTTAAGTTTAGACTTATGAGTTACGATAACTCAAGATGATACGTTTTATTTATTTTGATTCACTAGAAAATATTAAGAACATAAGTCAACTGAACAAACAAACAATAAAAAACACATGCCTTAATACATTTTTGTAAACTCAGCCCTTACGTATGAACATGCACATGCGCATGTTTTATGTTTCATAACATCTCTACCCCTAACTGAGGTCCATAATAGTTATGGTAAACTGTGACCAAAATGTAATTGCATATGTTTACTGTTTTTTTTTTTTTTTTGTGTTTTGAGATTGAAAATATTTAATAAGGGCGATTTAAAAAAACCTATTTTCGCTTGCGGGAAAGTTTAAGAAAAATTCGAATTCAAATATCTTCCAAATCGAATAATCGTTTAATAACAAAACTTTTCTCTAACTTTTGGTAGAGCGTTGAATTTCCTAATAAAATTATAATTCATCTACAAGTTGTACAGTTCAGAAGTAAAGAAGAGGTTATTGTTAAATTCTTCAAAAACGGTTATAATACCTAAAAGGAATGAGAAAGTTATAAGAAAATTGTTGTTTTTTGAAGAGTGATCAATCCTTCATAAGAACATATTCTGAGATTTTTTGTCTAGATCAGAATTTGTTAAAAAAAACTCAACGTTATTCTGAGCAGACGTAGAAGATTGGAAACAATTTAAATACCAACAGTCGTGTTCAAGCGGGAGAAACAAATTCAAAAGAAATTGACTTAATTTTGAAAAAAAAAATACATATTTCAGAGTAAAAGGAAAAGCCAAATACTACCACATGCTAAAATGTTTTTGAAAGCCAAATCATTGTTCTTTAATTAATTTTTTTAAGTTGATTTAATGACTAGTTTTTGATCACGTCTCAAAGTCAAAATTATAAAAAAAAAAATTCTATAAATTTAATTTTTACACTTTTTTCAAATAAAAGTCACTTGTTTTGATTTCAACACAGAAAATTGGAGGAGAAAATCTTTCTAAGCTTTAGAGGAATTTAAAAAAATGTAACGTACTTTATTCAGGAAATCCATTTCTGTGTTTTGCCCCAATTGTATCTTCTTTTTTTTTTGACTCTCAAAAAAGATTTTCTCGTTCGGTTAATTCAAAGACATTTTTTTTCCAAAATTTTGACTTTTAGACTTGATTACTAAATTTAACACATTACATAACTCAATTCCTGAACTCAAAATTTCAGTTAAAGAATAAGGTTTTAGCTTTCAAAAACATTTATTTATGGCAGTAAGCTGATTATCCGGTTTTTGAAAATTTTTTTTTACAAAATTAAGCAAATATTATATATAAGTGTCCTTTCCGTCTCCCACCCTTGCCGCCTAAACTGCCCTTTAGTTTACTTTGCCTTTTCTGAATTTTGCTTTCGGCCGTGTTTAAACTGCAACACACACTTTACTTTTATTCCTCTTTTATCGGCGATTAATTTATCGGTTTTCTTTGAATAACCTCAAGCTCAGCAATTATACTGCTATTATCAGAGGAAATAGAAGTAAGGCAGCAGTTAAAAAAAAAGAAGTAAGGGACACCCTATTTTAAATTTAATTTTCAATTTTCGAAAATAACCCTCCTTGGAAGGTATTTTCAGTGTATGATATTAATACATAATGTTTTTTCCACGATTTTGTGGAGATTTTATTCATTTTTTTGTCCTTCTTTTTTTGAACAAAAGATTTGAAAATTGAAAAGGGTTAGCAAGTATATTTATAGGGGTTATTTTCTGTGTTAGAATATTTACCGATCTACCAAGAAATTCTCATCCCCTGGTATTAATTATATTCAAAATTTAATGACAATTTATCACAATTTATTTGACGTTAGAGCCTCGAGGTTTGGCTCACTTTTTCTCTCCATTTCAACTGAATTTATTATTATTTTTTTATATTGTATTCGTTGTTACTAATAGCGTTTTTCATTGAAATTCGACAGATTTACTCTCAAATCGAGAACTACTCCTTTCAATGAAACATGTTTTTAAGTTTTTTACAAGTATTGGAGGTTGAACTGATTTTCACATAAAAGAATTCATATTTTCACATTTTGTAATTTGATTTTTTCCAGCAAATTGCCGATTTCAAGATTTACTCGCTTGTTCATAATTTTCAACAATTTTTTGAACCTAACGCTGACACAACAAATTTAAAATTATCAAATTATTTTCCACGTTTGACAGAACAAATGTTTTTGCATATGTACGTGAATTCAGAGTAGAACTCCCAACCAAATGGGAGTAGATCTGTGGCGTATAGAGTTAGGTACTCCAAATCTGTTTTTCAACGAAACATGAAAAATAGAAAAAGATTAAATCTTATCACAAAAGGAGTAACTCCTTACGTTAATGAAAAACGATATAATTCTTTCTCTGGCTATCTTTCTAAGTGACTTATAATTAGCTTAGGTATCTTTCGAAGGGTGTTTTTTTTTTATTTGTTTGAATTTCAACCTTGCAATACTATTTCGGAATTGGTCTTTTTGAGAGCTCTCACTTGATTCATGCTCAATCCTCAATTTAGTTTTCCATTTCATCGTGAAACTGAAGCCGTACGATCACTGGGCACTGTGTACACTTGGCAAATTGTCTCGAAAAGAAACCACATCTGACGCCGATTTTTACATAATTTCAAGTTTTAGTGAGTTGCCTCTAAGATCGGGCGATTTAACACCGCTTGACTATTTTTTGAGGGTATATGCTCTTCGCAGATAAGTCCGAGACGATTGACGCCTTGGAACAGTATATTCGGTGCGTTATTGCCCAAATGCTCTAAAAATTTGTCAAAATTGATCCTTTTACCTGGAATCTACTTGAGCCAGCCACGGCGCCTACTTCCCCGAATTGATTTTTGGAACATAAATAGAAAACCCTTGTCTTTATCATAAAGCCAAATTCTTGGCCTTAACATTAAATTTCATGCATTATATGTGATTCATTTCTTCTTGAAAGCCACACATCTAAAAAAAACACCCTTTATACCTTACTTTGTATGAATTTGAAAATTTTTCCAGCTTTCGTATAATCGCCCACGAGGAGGATGAAATAATAAATAAAATAAAAGAAAATATCCATTTTAAATTAACACTTCCCACGTACCTACCAAAAAAATACTCTCGAATAAATTTATCCTACCTGAGACTTTCTTAAGTTTATGTACAAAATATTCTAGGTGTTTTTTCTCTCAATCTGGTAAAACAAAAACGCATTAAATAATAATGCTGCCCAAAAAGAGGTTTTATACTAGGAATTATTAGTTCTAAAGTTCCTTGCATCATTTGGGTTGTTGATTTACGAGACAAGTTGGTTAGGTCAAAAAAACTTTACAAGGTGATTTCTTTTAAATCTGGTATCTCGTGAACGATCTGTACTTTATCAAAAGAACCCATAAGGAGACAGATATAGCGATTACCTGAAAATTCCATCAGCTGACACGAAAAATAAAATAAGAAAAATTTAATTTGAACAGCAGACTCCACTGCAACTAAGCATTTCCTTTGCAATGAAAATTCTTTGAATTATCTGCAATCGATTGGTGTAGCAGTTGTTCTTCAATTCAATAGAAAATAATTGCACTCAACTAAAAACAACTTTAAGGGGTCTACCCTCTTTAGAATTTTTAAAAAATCAATTTTTCTATTTGCATTTTCCAAAAGTAGATATACACTTTTAAAAGTTTTATACTAAAATTTTATAAAGATCCGAGCAGTCTAACGGTACTTTGAGGTGACGTTTACGTAGCAATCTCAGCCTCGTGATATGACGATGTATCGTCAAAGAAAACTTTAAGCTCGTTTTTTTGAAATTAAGTTCTTCTCCGAAACTATTCTACCGAGCCTACCAAAATCTAACCACACCTTTTTTAGGACTTAGCGCCCATCAATCAATTCTTGTAATTTACAGCGAAATTTTTTTTTTGCCAAAAAGGTATGAAAAATAATCAAAAATGGCTGCCATTTTGTAATTTTAAAAAATTCGATATTGTATCACCATAGACCTGCCATATATATAATATAAATATAATATACATAGGAACCTACTTATTTTTTCATTTATAGTATATTCTTCTTGGTTCGATTTCCTGAATCCTGATCGCTATAATTCGCCCAATCCCTACGTTTCTTTACATTTTCATGACGCAATATATTTTAAAATTTGATAAGAAAATCAGACTCGCTTATTTATTCTAGAAAATCCTATAGTTATGCATAAGAGAACTTCTTTAAAAAATTACGTTAAAGTAATCACAAATTCATTCCTTATTTTTTATTTTAGTTATTCCAACTTTAATTCCGATTTTATGAAGTAAATTAACTTAGGCTAAACCCATTTTCTTACGGTCTAATGTGACGAGAAAAATCTATTTTTCTTTTTACTTTTTTCGGAAGAACCACATTTCAAAAATATACCCTTAAATTTTCAGACCGAAATTTAGAATATTTCCAAAGTTATACAGAAAAATAAGAAAGCGCCCCGTAGATTATATGAAAGTGTGTTGACAATGCACGGATTTTAAAGCCAGAACCTTACGCAAGACTCTTAAAGCTGCTACAAATGACGATTTTGACGAAACAGAAGGATTGCTATATGCACCTGGCGTAACTGATTGAATAATAAAAGTATTAGGTATTTGTTGTCAAAAATTTAAACGCGTTTTTTTCGAAACCTTGATTTTAAAATTTCGAGGAGGCACTGACTCAAAACCATTCAACCGGTTTGGCTAAAAATTAACCAGTTATTCTACATTTATACATAGCTAGATGCCCAACCTTTAAAACATCTAATTTTTTAACAATAAATACATTTTTTTAAACTTTTTATCAACAAAAAAAAACTTTTTTTAAAAAGTCTACACAATAAATATCTGTTTGGTTTTTATATTTGAGATGACTACGGAACACTGCGCTGTGAGGTTCCCTGAAACAGCTCACTACTTTTCAGCGGACTCAACTTTGACAAATAACAAATTGTTAATAAATTAGTGTAGATTTAAGTAAAAACATTTTTTTCTTTGTATTATTTTAAGTACCTACTAAAATAAACACGTAAAAGTTGCAAAACGATCGCATATTATTTTCTTATTTAAAAAAAAAATTAGAAAAAACGTCGAAATTTTGGCCGTCACTATAGACTACAACCTTAAATTTCATCCACGCACATTGTAAAAATCAATCCAGTTGTTTCTATTTTATTTTCCCGTCATAAACTGATTTCCACGAAATAACTACTCTTTTTCAAAATTTGTGATGTCATTGGCTATACCTACCTACCCACGTTTTAATTTCTTGCTATTTTGCCTTGACTCATTGCACTTCTTTCTTATTGTCATTATACGTTATCGTTTTGATGTGTTTTTCTATAGCATTTTGAATTGCTTTCTTTGTTATCGTCTTTTCATGAAAACCTTCTATTTTTTTTTTTGAATTTTGAAAATAAAAAATATTCCCCCTTCGTGTGTGTGTGGAATCTTATTTTCCATTTTATTAAGCTATTGAATGTATAGATATACATACCTACATATGGTACGTATACGCAGTTTAATTATATTGGCACATATGCATGTGTATTTTTTTACCGGCTGCTCGAATGTGTTGTAAGAGAGGGGTTGTTTTAATAGCTTTGCTTTATGACTAACAATAAGAAAAATAAGTTGGAAATATTTTTTGCATGTGTGATGTTTTTTTTTTTTTGGTTTTCTTTTTTCACATGTTTCAGAATATACTTTGTTTGGAAACGATTTTTTGTGAAATTTTTTAAGTATCTACAAAAAAGAGAGAGAGAGGAAGCGAGAAACTACACAAGTGGTTTTTTTCAACTATTAATTTATGGAAGTTCAACCAGTTTTTTAGTTTTCGTGTGAAATTTAGCATTTAATGAATACACATACCTACCTTCATATACACAAAAGTCAATTAAAATTAGTTGCAACTTGGAACGGTTCTTTGTAATCGTGACTTGAAAATTCCTAATCAGTAGATAAGGATCAAATAATAAAGAAAGTAGGAATACCTAGGTACATAGATTCCCAACTGTTTACTTAAGCTAAAGTTTTCTTGACACCTACCTACTTGTTTGGAGCTCTTAAGAATAATCTAAAAATGTCTCATAAAACTATAGCTACATATGTAGATACGTACGAATTGTATAGTTAGTTGTAAAAGATAAGTACCTACCAAGCTTACTATGTATGTTAGTTATGTATGTACCTATATTTGTTTTTGCTTACGTCTATTTGGAAGAGGTTAAGGCAAACAAATTGGGGATCAGAAAATTGTAATTGTTGTGTTGCTAGGTATATACATATATTTCTACCTATTTTGTGTGTTATTCAAGTATATTTTTTAAAAAAATCAGGACTAAAACTTAAAATAAGTAGGTAGGTACCTACCTATAACCGAAAATGAACTAAAACCTAGAATAGGTAGATGTTTTGGATTTGCCCAAGGTTAGGTACCTAGAAACCTATAAAAGTAATAAAAATGGTAAAAAAATTTTAGTAGAGTGAAACCAATTGGAAAAGAAAGAGCCTAGTGCATTTCTCACAACCATTACTTGTAAGGGAATAAAGGGGATCTACAATTATCTGATATTTTCATGGCAATGAGTTTGCTATCATTTTTGTTTGATGCTCTTCCATTTCCAATTGGTTTCATTTTACTAGAATTTTTTTACCTTTTGAAAATTACATAATATATACTCTCGACTATAATCGATACCTACCTAGTTTCTCTTTTCGGAAAAAAAAGGTTTTTGTTTTCTTATTTATTTCAAAGATTTTCAACATCGGACGGTAGCAAAGGCAGATTTAAGTGCATTTTGCAGATTTTTCGTCCATTTTTAGATTTTTTAAATTTCATTCACACTGGGGGGAATTCTTCTGCGTAAGGATTATACATAAAATCACAGCAAAATACGACAGAAATTCAACTCTAAGAACCTAAAAAAAACTCACAAAATATGAAAGAGGTGAATTGGTCGAAATAACTTGAATTTCTCTAACTGAACTCTCAATTTGTTTATTTGTGAAAATAAAGCTTTTCTTAAGAACCTCTGCATCAGTATGATTGTAGTACGGCACTGTGTTCCAAAATTTTTAGAAAAAGGAACTAACGAAATAAGGAATTAAAATAAACCTTTAAATTTTAGAAACAGTCTGAAATTTGGCGGCGAAAAGTCTGTTGCCATTTGAGTGCTTGAATGACATATTAAAATAAAATTGATAGCAACAGTGAATGCTAAAAATTAACGAAAAAAATTTTTTAAATATTTTTTTCGCGGGGCCTCATCATTTCATTTCGCGGGGGCACATCGCTGAGCTCAAAACCATATCTTTGTAAAGAATGGACGGTCCCTAAAATTTTTTACCGATTAAGAGCGGCTAGTTGAAAAATTGCTTTTCATGGCAATGAAACTACCTACTATCGGAAGACTTGCCAATTTCTCGAAAGACGATACCCTACCACCTAATAGGCAAATATGTTAATCACGGGTACCACGAATAGGTTAGCTTTGTAATAAACCCAGCAGTGGCGGATTTAGCTATAGGCTGAGTAGGCTGCAGCCTAGGGCGGCAACTCCAGAGGGGGCGGCAAATATTTTGAAAATAAGAATTTTTTTCTCGAACAAAAAAATTTTTCAATAGAAATGTTATTTTTTTATTTCTTATGTCAACTTGATTTTTATTTTTTATTTTACAATCTTATGCTATCGATGTTCATGGTTGAGTTTCATATGACTGTGGTGAGTATAAAATTTATACTATAAATATTTAAAAAATTTTTTGGGGCGGCTTTTTTTTCTCAGCCTAGGGGCGCTATTAGTCTAGATCCGCCACTGAAACCCAGTGATCAGCTATGAAACATAATATATAGGATTCATAGAAGGTAAGCTCTTAGTAAGCATGGGAAACGTGGAAAATTGATAAAATTGTTATACATAAATGGAAAAAAAAAATTATTAAGATATTTACTAAAATCTGTGAGATTATACTAATCAAGTTAGTTGAGAAAGTTTATAAAAAAAATGTTGGTTAACATGAAAAACTTTCTGTGAAGATATTTTGACATACCTAAATGTTTGGTATTTTCATATCGTTAAAAAATTAGAAAAGTTTTGTTTTAGCTTTTAGAGATTTGTTTTTTCCCGAGCAATTGATAGTTTGCAAAATAATTTACCAGGTTTCCCAAAAGAAACCTTCACGAAGCGTAAATGGTTAACCCTAATACTTTAACATTTTCAACCCACTTTCCTTGCCAATTTACCCGATACTGTAAATACGTCTATTAATCCATGCTGAAGTTATTGCAAACAAAAAATTGTGTGACATCGCATGAAAAAAACATCAATTCCTGAACTATCTATAGAAGTTTAGTGAAGAAGTTCAAATAGTTTACACAGGGTTAACCAAAACTTGTTTCTGAACATTCAACACACCTGAGGCTTTTTCGTTTGCTTAAAATTAAAAAAAAAAAAACTATTAGTTCTCCTTTTAAAAACCTTCTCCTCAAAAAAACACACAATGTTTCACTTTGCAAAACAAGTTTCAGTAAAACAATCAGCGAAATTTCGTTATTGACTGTGTTGTGTTGACATTCAAATTATTACATATATCGACACAGATTTTCAAGAGACTCAAAACGAAATGCCCTAAATGCGGATAAGGCTTCCGCAATAAAAACAACCAAAAAAATACAAAAAAATTGCGGGACGAAATAAAACAAGTTACAAAATAAAAGTAAACAAATAGGTATTTCGTTTAGTATTTTCTTAAAAACACACAAAGAATGAGATCGTTTCGCATTGTTTATTACTTCAAATGAGGGTGTTTTGTTGGTTCCACTAAGAATATTTTTTAACAAAATTGGTCAGTTGCTGGGCCGAGTTAGCGCATGTAGGGGTATGTGTGCACTGTGCATTACAGTTTTTGGAAGCTCAAGAAATGATTTGAAAACACATCTGAGTTTCCTACTTCACAATATGTATTTCTAATCCAATTTCATTTGCAAATTATTTTATTTTAGTCCTAAAAACCTTTACTTTTCTTTTCTTGCCCCGTACTATTTTACTTGTTTACATTGATGTTCTGGTAACACGAAATGTATTTTTGGATAGCAATATAGTTTACCATAAGGTATTGTTAGTAGAGAAACCTAAACTTGAAGTTTTGTTAGCATTTCATTGCGGCATCCCAACTTTGTTTTTTAACCTCCTATATTATAGTTTCCCAATGGTCAGTAAATGAAAAAAGGACAACAAAAACTCTTCTGTTGAGCATTAAAGCCTATTCCCACATGACAAATACGTAGCTCAACCGTTTCCACCAGTTTTTGTTTGGCGTCTGGACCACCGTAAAATGAAAAATCCCTTTAGACCAAAACAAAGAACTAGATCAGAAAAAGGGAGCGTCCTGTAAACCTTGCACAGGGCGCTAGTTTGTTTGGGAACGTCCCTGTCTTTAACCTCCAGATACTTTGTACTTGCCTAATAACGAACAGCCGTATTTATAATTGCATTTTAGACTCCGCGAAACTTTAAAACACGCTTATTCGTTGATTAAAACAAAAATCGTATTTACAATCATTTTTCGTCAGTGAATAAGGGCTGATTAGCTTAAACGCAGAAATGCGTGTTTTAAGCGTGTTTTTTGCTCATATATGTCATTTGATTTTGAGTATTGAGCTGTCATTTAGTGGTTTATTTACAAAATTTAGAATTTTAAAAATAAATTAAATGGAAATGTACCCAAATTACATACATTGTAATTCAAGTCATGAAATGTCTGCTTTTCGTTCCTGGAAGCAAAGCAGGACAGAAAAGTAATCGCAAAACTAGCTATTGCAAATACACCATAGACCATACATTCTTTGTCTGAGCAATCCCGGTTTCCAGTCCGGGTCCATTTTCTTTAGAGTTGTTTCATTTTTCCAAGCTATGTTTGCAGTTTGTCACAATCAGACTCAACGAAAAATATAAACAAAAACAAATTTCTATTGTCAGTTTCAACCATTGAGAAACCAAAATTAGAGAGTTTCCTTATGATTTATTTTTTTATGACATAAGGGATGATTAACTAGTATGGGCGAAAAAAAGGATTATAAATAAGGATTTTTTATTTACTGATTAAAGTCTTACCAAGTTCTTATTCACTGAATAACTAATATGCGTTTTAAGCGTGTTTTAGCGAAATCTAATAAATACGGCTGGAAATGTTTAAATCCCATTTATTAACTTACTAGCTGAACCGCTCAGCGCTGCTCAGATCTAACTTATTCAAAAAGTTGTTCACACAAGGCTATAAATAAACCAAAAATTGTTATGAGCACCAGCTGGGATGAGCTGAAGATTTTAGTTTCCTTCTCGTGGGAGTATGCTGAAAGAATTTTTGAAATCGGTTCAGTAGTTTTTTTTTCGTTCCCGTTCTTGTGGGAATCTAATACGGCAAATCTATATTTATTTAAAATCGCCTTAAAATCTATATATATAAAATAGGATGTATGTATGTATGTATGTATGTATGTCCGGGGTAAACTCCTAAACCACCCAACGGATTCTTATGAAATTTTCAGAGTAGACACAGTTTAGTCCAGAGATGGTTCCTGTCAAGATTTCATCCCCATATTCCCACAGGAACGGGGTTGGGAACGGAAAATTAGAAACTACTCCACATATTTCAAAATTTCTTTCAGCACTAGAGGTGCTACATTGTCTCCATTAATCAGTAACTTTAACTATATTTCATCCCTATAATCCCACAGGAACAGAAACGGGAACGAGAACGGGAACCATAAAGTTACTTGATCGATTTCGAAAATTCTTTCAACTCTAGGATGTTACATTATCCCTCAGTGACATAGATTTATATTTCATTCACATATTTCCACGGGAACGGAAGATTCCTTCGGGAACGGGGTTGGAAATGAAAGCTTAGAAACCACTGGACATATTTCAAAAATTCTTTTAGCACTGGCATGCCACGTAGTCCCTCAATAACTAAGCGTAGAGTTCATCCCTTTAATCCCGCGGGAACAGAAGCAGGAACGAGAACCTTAAAATTTTTTGACCGAATCGAAAATTCTTTCAACTCTGGGATGTTACATCATCATTCAGTGACATAGACTTCATTCACTTATTTCCACGAGAACAGAAGATTCCCACAGGAACGGGGTTGGGAACGGAAACTTAGAAACTAATGCATAGATTTCAAAAATTCTTTCAATATAACGGGTGCTACATTATCCCCCTTACCCTTTGTCAGTAACTTAGGCTATATTTTTCATCCCTATAATCCGACAGGATCAGAAACAGGAACGAGAACGGGAACATTAAAGTTACTTGACCTATCTCGAAAATTCTTTCAACTCTAGGATGTAATATTATCCCTTAGTGACAAAGATCTATATTTCATTCAAAAATTCTTTCAGCATTAGGATGCCACATAGTCCTACAGTAAGAAAGATTGTATTTCATCCACAAATTCCCACAAATTCCCGAGCAAGGCCGGGCGGCTCAGCTAGTGAGCCATAAACCCCGAACTAGCTTAAAATGACTCTTGAATTATTTAGATTGGACTTAAGTTTCACACTTTCTTTAATAGGCAGTCTAAATTTAAAATGAGACAAGCCCCATTTTTTATAAACAGAGGTTTTTGCATACCGTGCGACAAAAGTTCAGGATGGGTAGGTTGGGCCAAGACAATAAGAAAAAAATCGCAATAGAAAGGGGATCTATCTCCGCCCGCATAGGCGGGTCAATTTTATAAGAAATTGTCTGGGAACCAAAATCGAAAAAATAGTGTTTCACATCTGAGCTGTGGTGTGGGTTAAAAGAGTTTTTTTTTTCAACAAGGCATTCGAATTGCTATGTTAGAAATCCCTTTTAATTGCAGTTTTTCTCGTGAAGATGATAAATACCTTTACCTGTGGAAAAACAAGCATATCTTTCTGATGTTCGTACTTTGAGCTTTCACGGAATAAGCCGACATGCTTACCATTTAGCCATGGACAACAATGTATAGTTAATTTTAGCATAACAGCGAAGTTTTCAGCCTACCTATCTAGGTATTTAACTTCGAAAATCAGGAACAAAAATTTAAGGTCCAGTAATATCATTGAACAAAGGCACCTCTACATTTTCATTTTCAAAAACATCTTTAAATCATAACGAGTACTATTTTACCCGAGCATTCTTTTTTTAAATTTTTAGTGAAGGTAGGTAAAGTATACCTATGTAGGTGCGTATAGTATAAATTCTAATTTTTTAATGAGCCAAAATGAACATGTGCTTATACCTATACCTAATCCTTTCTCTTTATAACTTCAAGTTCCAACCAACTGGACACCGGACAAACCCTCATTTTTACCCTTTGCCATAAAAGTTCAATACCTACTATACACACCAAATATACCTACCTATACCTATCTCCACCACTATATGTATGACAACATTTTTCATTTTCAACTTGAGCAACAACGGAAAATAAATTCGTGGCACAAAAAAAAGCCAGGGACAAGATGAAAAAAAATTATCGATTTTTCTCAAAAAAAAAAAAAAACAATTTTTTGCGATAAGTGAGAAAAAATAAGAAAGGTAGGAAGGAATATAAATACCTACTTAGCTATCCATATAGGTATAGGTATGTACCTCCTGTACATAATAATCCAAGTCGAAATTATTTTTGAGAGCCAAACACAATATCGCAAAATAAAATACCCAACCAATAAGAAAAACAAAAACCCAAAAGCATTGTTAAATAAAACGTGCCATGAGATTTTCTAGAAGGCGGGAAATTTTCCATCGCATCTATATTCTAATTTAAATTCAACGGAAAGCCTTCAATCCACATTGCAAAATGTTGCTTTAATAAACGACAAACGAGTCATACAAAAAAAAACAAAATAAATTAAAATTGACTCCAAAAAAAAAAAAAAAGTTACAAAACAAATACTAAAAAACTTGCTGATATCGTTCGAAAATAATTATCTTCCCTCACTTGTATCCCCCTGGTTGAGTACACACAACGGCGTGTTTTCTTTGTAACAATCATTTTTTCTGTGGTTTTGGTTTCCCCTTCGTGCAAATTGTCTGTTTTTTTTTTTTTTTTTGTAGTTTGTTTTTGCAATTCATTGTTCGCTCGCAATAGTCTCATTTTTGATTCATAGAAAAACTTGTAAAAAGTGGGTTTTTTTTTGTCAAGTTCTACCTACCTATCATTAAAAAAATTAACATTGCCAGAATGTCGCATATTACTGGTTTTAGTTCCTAGATCTTAAGGCTTGATCAGTTTGGTTTGGTTGCTTTGTTTGGGGAATGTTCCAATAGCTGCCGGATTGAAAACCATGACCTTTACAATGTACGCGGTGCATTCAAACAGTGTGGGGGAAAAGAAAACATTCGCTTGTAAATGGGAAGTTATATCTAACGATGTAATAAATCATCGAAAAAGTACAACTACCAACGTAATTCTTCGTCCGTTGAACTTTACCAAGCGTTCGCCTATGTTTTTTTTTTTTCAACTCATTTAGTAGGTATGGTTTTCAGAAAACGATCAACCGCGTAAAAACAACAATTGTTCGTCATCTTTATGAAATGTCATTTCACGGTTTTCATTGGCTGCGTTCTGACGCACCATCTGAACTTAAGTTGCTATCTGTCAGTTTATGAACGACCATCTGAACTTTTTTTTTGTCTTAAAGTGGAACTGTGATTCACCTCTCGATTCTACATAGTTAGTAGTAAAATTAATTGTAAAACACAGATTTTTTCTGTTTGAAATTCAACAATTTGACTTCCAAGTGTTTCCAAACTAAGCAGTATTAAAATTACAGTCATTTTACTTAATTATGATAAAAATAATGAAAATCGTGTGCCTTCAAAAATTTATTTTCTTTGTTGATAAACTCACTATTAAAATTAATTTACAAAACAGAATATCCAAACACCAATAATTATCAATTTCAATTCAACAAATAAGCGAAAACTTGTAGAACAAAAAAATAACCCAAGAATACCGAGTAAAGTTCGATTGTCATGTGTGTTGTTTTCCTTGTTTTGACAAGAAAAAACTTAAGTTCAGATTTTCAGCCAAGATTTTCCATCTGAAAATCTATGTTCGAAAATCTGAAAATCTAAATTCGAAAATCTGAAAATCTGAATTGTCAGCTGAACTTTTGTATGGAAAACTGACAGCAACTTAAGTTAAGATTTTCGAAGATGGTGCGTCAGAACGCAGCCATTTTTGACTGAACTTGTCGGTACCCGTTGTGTGATGTTGTGATGGTGTGATGCCTGTTAATCCAGAGGTTCGTGGTTCGAATCCCAACAGAGGCAAAAATGTTTTTTCCACGGGTATTGCCTTTCGCGAGGAATTGGCAAGTCCTCTTTTAGTATCCATTGCCATAAAAAGCGCTTTCTCGAATAGCCGTTCGGAACCGGCAGAAGATTGTAGGTCCCTTCCATTCCCTCACAAGACATGGTTGTGAGAAATGCGCCAGGCCCAGGGGCTCCTCGCTCTGTTGCGCCACCCTATTTAATTTTTTTTTTTTTTGTCGGAGCTACAAAAACGACTGAATCTTACGTTCAAGCCGAGTTGAAGTTTTCTTTTTTTTAAATCGTTTTAACGCCCAGCAAGGTAGCAAAGAAAGAATATTATTATCGGTATATATTATATGGGTATATTATTATCCCAGCAGCTAAGAACAAGCATTTTTCACAGCTAAGGAATTCTATTTTATTCAATGCTATACCATAACAGTTTTCGAATAAATGAGAGACTTTCGAGTTTACTTTAAGTTCCAAAAAGCAGTTTTTCTAACTGCTTGTTGAGTTGAGTTGGAAGAATGCAAATTCGATTCCACTTTTTTTCTTGTAAACATTCAAAAGTAGAATTAAAACATCGTTGGAGTGCTTAGAAAGTAGAAAAGAGTTACATAGTTGGGCCTTAATGCCATGCCAACCCATTGCTAGAAGCGTATGAAGCATATGAAACATTTTTTGTGTTCCTTACCACACAGAAGTCTGAAGCTCTAGCCAATACTCCCTACGCATTGTCATATTAAATATTAATTGCCAGAAGGCCATTTCAAACAGAGGCCTGGTTTAGAAATTCTTCACCTAACTTGACACTTGTCTTGGACTTGAACAAAAGAAGTCTCTTGCTTCTATGAGTTTAAAAACGGCATAGGTATATTGAAACTGATAAAGTTTTTCGCTGATTTCGGAAAAAAAAACAACATTCTACAATGTGCATATAATAAATACGCCAACCAGGTTACACCAACTTCGCTGGTGTCGTCGGCTTCAGCCTGATACGCAGATGACAGAAACTGTCCATATATAGTATGTCAATGGCCAAATGGTATTTGAAAAAATTAGTAGAACTTACCAAGGCCTTTGATGTCTAAAAAGGCTTTCGAGAATGCCACACACTGCCATGCGATTTTTTGAGCATCATATTTGAAAAGGTTTTGCAGAACTAAAACACAATCACAAGGCATAGTATTTCAAAAATTTATACAAATAGGTACTCGCTTAGGCAAAAGCAGACGATAATGAAGTGATTCAGCAATAGTGTAGGAGTTCGCATTTCATGTAGTTGAACACATTATGTTCGTTCGTCCTACTCAGGGTTAATTGACACAAGCTTCTTTGACAACTGCATGAGTTATTGGTTCTTAAGAAATGCTGACTACGAAAGCACAAGACATGTCTATTATTTGCAAAAATATATACATAGCATTCGGCATAAATATTTGCTACCATAACTTGCCTAGGCCAAAAGCCGAAAAAACAATCATTCGACACACAAGTTGAGGTTTTTCAAAATACGCTTTTTTGTGGCGAGCACAATGCAACCCTATGGCTTGAACAAGCGAACCTATTGATGCACTATCTCCATTATACGATAAGAAAAGTGCTTTAAGTATGAATTTTAATTTTGACGATTGTAGAGAGACAAATCGAGCTTTTTTTCATTTCGTCGAAAAAAGACTAAATGAACTATTTTTCAGTCCGCCATATGACCAAGTGAAAAAAAAACAGTTTGGCCATTAGTGACCAAATTGGCAACCGTGCTAGTGATCTGCTCCCGATTTTGGACTGCTGCGTGGTACACCAATTGAAACTGTCAGTACGAGAAGGCTCTATGATTTTGCCCCCAAATTAACGCACTTTTTTGGTTTTGCTTGTACCTACTTTATTTGACACAATTACTGAATAATCAATGGTTGATTGAAAAATAAGAATTAAAGTTCTTTCAGCCCAAAGCGATTTTGCAGTTGCTTCAGCGCCAGAAACGCTGATCAGAGGTTGTCATCGAGTCTGGTAGCACCACATTTTCCAATCCTATAAATTGATTATGATTTCGTCTCTTTCTAAAAGAAAGAGACTGTAAATTAACGTAAATTAGAAAGCGCATGTAAATCGCCATTTTTTGAAAGAAAAATTGATAGGTTAGATTCCATTTTGAACTTTATTCTGAAAGAAGCCGGTTGCCGTGGATTAATTTTGCTAATTGTTAAGCTTTCTCACCAATGTAAGTAAGTTTTAGTATATTGCCCTATTGTAACTAATTTGAATTCTTATAGTGAAATAAAATCATTAATTGATGTTTGTTAATTGGCGAAGTAGAGTTTCAATTTCACGAGCAACAGAGGTTCTTCTTCGATTCAATGTAGGGACTCTCATATAGCGTTTTGTAAATGTAATTTGACAGCTTAACTTGTCGCTGCCGCTACTGCTAATCCAATTTGGTTTTGGAGAACCTTTAAACGAACTGTTCCTATGTTTGGGGTCATAATAAATATTAGTTGACCTTGCACCAATCAACGACTTAGCAAGTTAAGTCATGGCGAAGAGACATTGATGAATAAGGTATAGCCTTATCGATGTAACCGAAATGAGTAATAGCATTTTTTAAAATACCTTTGTGCAAGTAAAAGTATCTATTAATTTTATTTAAAATTTGTCAATCCTACATTGGGCGCCATTTTCTCTGCTTGCAAGAAGAACAGTATTAAAATAGGACTTCATTTAAATTATTTCAATTGCCTTCTATTTTCTATTTATAGGTAAATGTTGAAAATTTCAATTCGAACTAAGTCTCTATCTGTTAATGTGGGTTAAACGTATTGAAACAATTAAGACTGCCTCTGTTTGGAGCACCTTCCAACACTAAATCCTCTTTTTCTAATTTTCTCGATGTTTAAAAGCTTTCAATGGGCATAGCGATTTTTTACTACACATGGAACCGTTTTTCCCCACTGTTTGTTTATTGACTATAGGTACCTGCCTACTATACTGACCGGTAAACCCACCTTATCACCAATACAAGATTCTATCATCTATCTCAATCTCAACCCGTGGTGAGGTTTAAATCTTATCAGTGACATCATAGGAATGCGCAGATATGTAGGAAGATACCTTTCTTCACTTCTTTTCTTTACTCAACTAGGTATCTACATGCACATTAGGTAGGTAAGATACACCCAACTACACTTTCCGGCAAGACTGTGTTGGCTTATGATTATTCATCTTTTGTTTTTGTTACCCATTTCGCATCACTCTGACGAAATAAAATGAGTGTAAAAAAAAAGTAATCAGAATCACTTGGCCCCTTGACGCCGCACCCGCAATTATTTTCAACTATGTACCTACCTTAACCCATCCACCAACCAGAAACCAACACTGTGTTGAAGTTACAGTAAAAACAAATCAAATCGCACGCAAGGTGGTTGTTTTTGTTTACCAATTCCACTTTCCTGTTTCTTGCGAAAAAAGAAAAATCTAACCGCTTCAGAATTTTTGTGAATCTATTTTCATATTTCAATGCCAAATTAATTGTGCTTAGTTTCCAGAGAGAGATAGTTTTTTTTTTCAAGTGCTATTGAACTCGTAATAGACTTTAATTTTTTTTTTTAATTCAAATTCACTTACCGCTCAAAGTACTGATTAGCTGTTCAAAAAATTGAATTACGTTGGTATATTAAACAAACACTCAACAAAACTATTTCAAGATGAAATAAGAAAAAAAAAATTCAGTTCGAAATATCAAAATGTGTGGGGGTAAATCCCAAAACTTTAACGTCCAATTAACACAAAAACAAATGATAAACTATGGAAACACACGACCGCAAAACAACTCATCGCCACGAATGAAAACTCAACACTGGCATCAGCTGAATTTTGTGTTTATGAAAACGTCAATACGGAAACTCCCCTTCGGCCTACCCTGCCCCTACAGCTAAGACAGACGCTTTTCACTACTTTATAACTACATACACATAGTGGGAACACTTTTTTCAACATGCGATTTACTTTTGTTCTTTTTCTTTCAATTAAGGTTCTTTTCTTTTCAAAAAGAAAATTGCAAAACTACGGTATACATACACATATACAAATCTGCATACACACTACAGTAAAGGGTGAATAAAAAATTTCCTTCAATGGAAGCTTGCGATAGTATGTGTTGAAAATGGTCCTGGTGTTTTTTCTCTTTTGGAATTTTCCATTGATTTTTTCTTTTGGAAAGCATATTGAAAGAGAGTACAAAAAGTTATAAGAGAAGGGATATTTATGGGCTTTCCTTTGTTCTGCTTTTCTTGGAATGGATATATCTAGAATTGGAAATACCCCTTTTAGGCAGACACTACATTACAAATTTCATACAATGTGGAATTCTGTTATATATCGTAAGGAAAGTGATTTACATTGAACATCGTGGCCGCAGAATCAAGTTTCGGAAAATAAGTAGCCAATGAAGCACATAAATAAAAAGTAAATTGTAAAAAAGAAAATGTGTGTAATCTGGTGAGCAGGCTTATCCGATCCCGAAGATATGATAGGTGATACCTTTATTATGACGACATCCATTCTGCCTGTTTAGAAGGGGCTCATAGCGTTACGTTACGTTATTTTATAATACTGTACATCTACAGGTTTATGTTTTTCTTCGCCCAAATTGTCCATTTCGTTTTGCAGAATGTCAAAACGACTGTCGTGTAAGTTTTTGTTTATGAAAAAAACGTGTCAAAAACCAAGAAAAAGTTGTAAGACGATAATAAAATATAGGCATCACTTAACCGCTGAATGTAAATTACATGAAACAGTTTTTTGATGACACAATCGTAAATAGAGAATTAAACTACCGCCTTAAAGTTACTTAATCCAGTCACATTTCTCGTCTTTGGCATTAAACCACTTCCACTCCGTTGGCGCCTGAAACGACTGATATTCGATATTCACTTCATCGATTCGGAGGCAAAATATATAAAACAGTAGCCCTGCCCTTAGCGCTAAATAATAACCGTGTTTTATTGGGAATTTTATAGTCATCTTCTATAATACACTCAATAAAACGCTGTTCTTGCTAATGCAACTTTATTCCATTTACTCCATTCACACAGCCAACCCTGTTTTTCACTTTTGAAAGTGACTTATTTTTGTTCACTAATCGTTAGGCCGGCCACTGACTACAAAATATAACTGCGCAAACTGACTTGAGCAAAAATCAAATCGTTTTGATTTTTACACAGTCAACTGCACAAACAACCCCATTCACAACACAAGTGAACTGCGCAAACTCCAATTTGCGCAATTAAGCCTTGCGCAAACCAATGCGGTGAGATCGTACGATGCGATTGCGATAAGTCAAATCCCTATACATTAAGGGTGGTATTCACCAAGAAATCTTAAACTAAGTGCCTCATAAACCTATTCACCGACCACTCTTAGTGCAGATTTATGAGCGCTCATAACACTTAAGAGTGGTCGCTACCACCCTTAAGTTATGAGCGGTTGTTGTTTTAAATAACTTCGAAAATTCGAAATTTACTGACAGCGTCATTTGTGGTTGTTATTCAAAAATCATAAATAACTGTTGAAAAAAATAAGAAATTCGAATTATGGTTTGCAATACAGAGAATGAATTAATTTTACGCTCTACCATTTCGTCGGCTGAGTTCTATCTTGTTCAATGTCCATTTTTCAAAATGTTGGGAAATCGATTTTTAAGGTTCAGATCGAATTTTTTTTTATTATATTAGAAGATTATTGCTCGGAAGTAAATTTTTTCTGCAAGCGTAGACAATTTTAGTTTTAAAACAAGTCACACTAGATGTTTTTCTTTTCTTTTAATAAAGTTATAAATTAAAATTAATAAGGAAGTCGTTTTGGATATTGAACAACTTTGTATGGAGCAATGACAAGTTGGAAATCATCATGTAAGGAATTGAACAAAGTAGAATTGAATATTGAACAAGATAGAAAGAAACAGTTCAACATAATAAAATATGAGTCAATAAGTGTTTATTGAACAAAAAAACAGTTAGAAAGTTGTACTATTGAACAAAGCAGTTTTCCATAACTTAAAAACCAAAAGAGATAGGACAAAATGGTTTGCGCCAAACGAAAGAGCGCCCCCAAATTATGAAGACTGCATACCTAACTCAATTTCGTGAAAAATGGCCTATTGAACAAGATAGAACTCAGCCGACGATTTCCTAAATTTTCGATAATTTTTTTCTGTTTTTTACTGATTTTGACAATTGACACTGAAATTTTCGATGTAGTTCGAAAAGTGTGCGTTCAGAGACTCAAAAACCTTATTTTTCGAATATTCGAATTAGCTTAGACTAGACCCTATTATTGCTTGGTGAATAGCACATCCAAATTTAAAACTAAGAGCCTCTTAGCTTTAAGAGCGCTCGTAAGATTGTTTGGTGAATACCACCCTAAGTCAAACGTTTATGGACGTTTGACTTAAAGCATAGGGATTTGACTTATCGCAATCGCATCGTACGATCTCACCGCGTTGGTTTGGCCAAGGCTTTATATTGTGTAGTCAGTGGTCGGCCTTAGCCGAGTTTTCGTTGAGAATTTTTATATTCACTTCACTTAGGCGCTCAAAAAAACGTGTACTCACTTATACAACTTTATTCCATTTACCAGCTATCCCTGTTGTTCGCTTCTGCAAGTGACTTATTTTTGTTCACTTACGTTTTTCACTTTATGGTAGATTTACATGCATCTGCAAGTGCAGATGAAAAAAGGAAAAAGACACAAGATGTAAAATTCATACTCGTCTGATAGAGAGGGAAGGCACCATCTGCACTTCCCTAGTTATAGGATGTGGATGAAAAATTATAGATGCAGATGAATATGTTCATTTGCACCCATAATTCTATTCGCTTTTCTTTTTAACTTTTGTGCTTTATAATCTTCTTCCGTCCCTTTTTTGCACTTCTGCAGTTGCAGATGCATGTAAATCCAGCATAGCCCTACGTTGTTTTTCGATAAGGTTTCTGCACTTTAAACTTAATACTTCATTTGATACTGAGTTAAAAAAAAGATCAGCAGCTTAACTGTCACAATATGCGTTATATTTACTCAAACCATTATATAGTACTGTTCAAATTACTGCAACTATCAATCGAATAATGTAGTTACTTCCTGGTTTAATAAAAAAAATACTGTTACTTCAAATTCAAATTTGAAAAATTAAAAATTAACTCATTCTCCTGACGAAAAACACTGTACAGAATTGAACTCTAAAAAAATCCTTAAAGATATCCAAAGTACGTCATTTATTTCCCATCGTTTGGAATTCCTTTCGTTGCCTATCAAACATCCCTGTACTTCTACGGAAGCTGCAATTTTCGTTTTACAAGAAGGGAAATTTATTTCAGCGAGGTATTTTATCCACCATTTTCCTAAAATCGCCGTCTGTCAGTTTGGTGGTGCACGTCAATTGCCAATCACGTCGTTTCTTTTCCTTTTTTTGCTTTTGCTGCCCCATTCGCCTGTTGTCTGTCGCACACACATACATCAGAGAAAAAAAAACGAGGAGAAAAGAAAGCAGAAAAGGTCAGAAAGAAAAAACTTAATCCATTCGATAATTTCACAAATTCAATTGAAAACGATTTTTTCTCAATTTATTCGCACAGCAATATCAAACAGGAATTTTTAATTACTCGAGAAGAAGAAAAAAATTCCCACGAAACAAAGGATCAAAGTTAGAGACGAGAAGCACTACCGAGCGAAAGAGAAGAAAAACATGTATTCGAATGGCTTCACCCATCATCCCCACCAGCCCCCATTCTATGGAGCACCTAGGGCCGATCGACCATACGGTGGAGGCCGAAATGCAGCAGGAGGTGGTGCTGGAGGAGGTCCGGCAGGTCTAAATGGTGATGCGGCCGCAGCAGGACACTACAATAACGCAGGTATGGGCTATCCAGGTAACTATGGTGGTTATCAAAACGCTGCCGCACGAGGCAATTACACGGGAAATTCGCCAGCAAATGGTGGAAATTACTATGGCGGTGGTGCGACTTTTCAAAGAAAACCCAATTTCGTTCCACGCCCGAAGACTTATAACAACAACAATTTCCTGCAGCAGCAATCGATGTCGCATCAAATGAATTCTATTCCGATGGGCATGCTCTCCAAAGAAGAGAAGGCCGAGCTGCAACGTGAAAAAGCAAAAAATCCAGGAAGAAATCTAATAAAACCCCAATGGGATAACTTGCAACCGTTCCAAAAGAACTTCTATGTTCCGCACCCTAACTCGATTGCTCTAAGCGAGCAGGGAGTGGCTGATTTGCGTAAAGATATGCAAATTACCGTCGCTGGAAATGCAGTCCCTCACCCAATAACTAATTTCGAAGAGTCATCTCTTCCCGAGTATGCCATTCAAGAAATGATGCGTCAGGGTTTCACTAAACCTACCGCCATTCAGTCGCAAGGTTGGCCAATAGCGCTTTCTGGAAGAGATTTGGTCGGTATTGCACAGACAGGCTCTGGAAAAACTTTGGCCTATATGCTCCCAGCGATGGTGCACATTGCCAATCAACCACCTTTGCAAAGAGGCGAGGGCCCTATTGCCCTTGTACTAGCGCCAACACGTGAGTTGGCCCAGCAAATTCAGACAGTGGTGCGAGACTTCGGATGTCAATCATCACCACAAGAGATTCGTCACACTTGCATCTTTGGAGGCAGCTCCAAGGTACCACAAGCGCGTGATTTGGAGCGCGGAGTTGAAGTTGTAATTGCAACACCTGGACGATTAATTGATTTTCTTGAAAATCGCATTACGAATCTTTCACGCTGCACTTATCTTGTGCTGGATGAAGCCGATCGTATGCTTGACATGGGCTTTGAACCCCAAATACGTAAGATAATTGAACAAATTCGTCCCGATCGTCAGGTCGTTATGTGGTCTGCAACTTGGCCAAAAGAAGTGCAGGCTCTCGCCGAAGATTTCCTCACCGATTACATACAAATTAACATCGGTTCTTTGAATCTCGCTGCAAATCACAACATCCGACAAATCATTGACATTTGTCAGGAAGAAGAAAAGCCACAAAAAATCGTGAATCTACTGAAAGATATCGGACAAGCAATTGCTACTAGCAAAATCATAATATTTGTCGAAACTAAGATTAAAGTTGAAGAAATTTTACAAATTATACGGAACGAGGGATATACAGCCACTTCGATTCATGGCGACAAGTCACAAGCGGAGCGGGACTCTGTATTGAAGGACTTCCGTAACGGCAAGTCGAACATCTTGATTGCAACTGATGTCGCATCACGCGGACTTGATGTTGAAGATCTTCAATATGTCATCAACTATGACTATCCAAATTCGTCAGAAAACTACGTGCATCGCATTGGACGTACAGGTGAGTTAATTTTATTTAGTTTAATCAACTTTAAAGTAAATATTTTGAATGAACTCTTGTTACGGTTGTTAGAATTAGGATTGCAAAGAAAAAATCAATTTCATATGATGGTATATTTTCACTAGGACTTCGAAAATTGGTATAAACTATAAAGTGTTTGTTTGGTGACTGATTGTGAGATGATTTCATTTCCCACTTCTATGGAAAAAATAGGTGGGCTGAGGATGGGGATAAAAAGTTGTTTCATATTTATTTTACTTTCATATAAAAAGTTGTGGATCGAAGTGGCCAGAAATACGTTTAGGTATTGCGTGTATTTTAGATGTGATTTCATAAGACTCTAATTTTTTTTTAAACTTGGGAGTTCATTTTTGTTTTGAGGGTGATATAGCTAATCTGATGTGTGCTTATCCCTGGGATAAAAAGCACGCATAACGGAGTCGTTAGATTAGGTTAAGTTTGAGCAAAATAACTTAGATAAATGTCAGAACCGATGTCACATAAAATATGCTAGGGAAAGCCTCTTCTAACTTAACCATTTAGAAAGAGTTTGTAATAACGTGATGAAAATAAAGGGAACCTTTGGTCATCGGATCGCTTGGATCGCCGATGAAGAATTTCCCTAAATGTAGCTAACGTTTATGAAGGATAGTAGGATATGAAAAGAGGAAGTGTGGGATTGTTTCTTTATCCTTCTCCTCCAAACAGCTTCTGCAAATGTCGTGGTATTCGTAGTCCGAAATCGCTAACGGGCCTTGTGATAGGGACCAATGTCTTGTGGGTTCCAGATCCAGTTTTGTTCAGATCTCTTACTGCTCGAAAATGGGTGGTATTTCTCCACCTGCTGTCTGTTTTATTAGTGGCATCAGCCGTATTTTATTGGGAATTTCTGTATTCACTTCACTTGCTAGTCTCAATAAAACGCTTTTTTGGCTATATTCACTTACCAAGTTCCTTTTTTATAAACGCCATTTACCAGCCATACCTGTTGTTCACCTCGGAAAGTAAGTTATTTTTGTCCACTTACGCTATTCACTTTAGAGTTTTTGTTTTTCCATGAGCGATGTTTTGCTGAAGTGAATATAAATTCCCAATAAAATACGGCTATCGTTTGTTTTACCATAATACAGTCGACAATTGAGGGAAGTTTACTGAGTTCGTGGCAAAAGCGACAAGTGATTTGAAGGCTGCTTGGTTCTCTGAGGAGGTACATATATTTTCTGAGAATATCACGTTTTCGCGATAGGACCCCTTTCATTGTCAGAACTTCCGCTTGGAACACGCTATGGTGGCTTGGAAGACAAAATGAGTAACTCGTTAACGTTAGCTTAAATTTAATTTAATAGCAGTTCCATCTTAGACAAAATCCACAAATTATGCGGAGGTTTTCTAAGAGTATACCATGTGGCCATTCGAATTGATATTAAGTTCTTTATTTCAGGTCGCAATCAATTAAAAAAGTATTTAAAATACACGTACATATCTATGTTTTTGGTCCAAAGACAATATATTTTGTTTTTTGTACCAAGTTATTGGCTTACACAGAATCATATTTCAAACTGTATCTATTTTGGTTGTATTCTTTTTAAATACGAGTGGTTTCCTGAAACTAAAGAAAAATGGCAGATATTACTCATCTCTTCTTTCATAAGTTTTATCAGTAACTCATTCAATTCGGTACTCGATAGCATACTTTGGAACCTACACAAACATTCATCATTGTCTTAAGTTTGTAAATAAAAAACTAATGACTCGACTTTATGTACATATGTAGAAGTGTCTAAAGGTAGATGTGTTACAGGGTTGCGAGTTTATGAACTGAAAAATCCGTAAGCTGTAAGCTAATAGTTGGCTTCAGAATTGAAAAATATTTAATTCAAAAGCTAGTTTGTGTATTACGAATTATTAAACGTTCAATTCATAAGCTAATTTGAGAATGATGATCTGAGAAATATGCAATTCACAACCTAGCTTATGAATTCAATATTTCTCAATTCATAATTGACAAGCTAGCTTGTTTCAATTCAAAAGCTAGCTTTTGGGCTATCTGGATTATGAATTGGAAAACATTCAATTCACAAGCTTCTTCTTCTTCTTCTTCTTCTTCTTTTTTTACATTTTCGGCGTTACGAGTAGTGATCTTGAAGCGATCACAACTCTCCCACTTTTCTGCTTCACACTAGTGATCCGCCTGTGGGGTACGCCGCGTTGACCTCAGAAATCGTCGGCAAGCCTCCCGGTTTTGGATTGTTCCATGTCTGAGGCCAACCAAATGCTGCTGTTTTTGCATTTGCTTGTACCAGGAGTGTTTTGGCCTGCCTTTTCTTTTTCGTCGCGAATTTGTTGAAACGTTGTACGATATTGCCTTTTTGACGGGGTTCTGCGGATCTCTCCTTACAACATGACAATACCAACTGAGCCGGTCGTGCTGAATTTTGTCCAAGATGGTACTTTTGACATGATTGCTTCCACGGATCTTAGTACTTCTAATTCGATCAAGCTTTGTTACTCCTGCTGTCATCCGAAGCATCTTCATTTCGGCTGCCGCTGCCGTCAATTTGCTCTCATACTTTTTGTACATTGTCCAACATTGTGAACCGTATGTCAGAGCTGGACGGACAACTGCTGTGTAGAGTCTTCCCTTCAGCTTAGGGGGCATTTTTCGATCACAGAAGATAGCGGAGTTTTCTCGCCACTTCATCCACCCTACGCTTACTCGATGGTTGATGTCGTCATCACAAGATGCTTCACTATTGATCATAGATCCCAGATATTTAAACTTTTCACACTTGGGAAGCACATTTCCATTCAAATAAATGTCTGAAATAGGCTTGTCTGGATCAGAAAAAGGGCAGCACAGGTATTCAGTCTTTTTAGCGCTAATACGGTACCCATTTCCTTCCAGAACATCAATCCAAACGTCAAGTGCTCGTTGCAAGGATGTAGGATCCTCGCTTATGATGGCTCCATCGTCAGCAAAGAATAATTGTTGTACTTTATTGTCCGTTACTTTTCCTTCGAGCAAATAATCCAGAACAGCAATAAAGAGCAGTGGACTCAAGACACTTCCCTGATGTACACCTACTGTTATTTGGAATTCTTCGGTGACTCCAGCTGGGCATCTCACTTTTGTAACTGCTCCCTCGTACATGTCCATAATTATTCGCACATAGGCTTCAGGAACTCCTCGGTGTCTGAGGGCCACCCATATCAGATCTCGTGGTTGTCGATCGAATGCCTTTTCGAAGTCAACCAACACAATATGCAAATCCTCTAAGGCATCTCGGTGTTTTTCCATAATGATCCTTATGCTTTGGATTGCGTCTGTAGTTGACTTACCCGCGACAAACCCGCATTGGTCATCAGACAGCCTTATTATTTTCCGCAGTCGGCTATCCAAAACCCGCTCAACGATCTTCATAGTGTGGGACATCAACTTGATCGAACGATAGTTGTCACAGCTTCTGGTATCTCCCTTTCCCTTGTACATTGGAAGAAGAAAACTTTCCCTCCATTGATTAGGCAAACTGTCACCTCTTACAAGTTTGGAGATGAGAATCGTGAGCCATCTTAACCCGATGTCTCCCATATTTTTCCAAAACTCATATGGTACCTCGTCTGGCCCAATCGCTTTGCCTTTTTTGGAGTTCTTAACTGCCTCCCTAACTTCTTCGACTGTGACGTCGGATACTTCCGTAAAGTTAGGTGCAGCTGTTGGAAAGTGGCGCCGAGGAAACTGTTCATTCAAAAGATCATCACAATACTGTCGCCACCTGTGAAGAATTTTGTCGTCATCCACAAGTAGCACTCCTTGAGCATCATTGATGAACTTCGGCGAACGAATCTCCTGCGCATTTCTCCTTCTCTGAGCGGCTATTTTGAAAATGGTTGCCATTCACAAGCTAGCTTATGAAAACATTTAATTCAATTTATTCAAACAAACTAGCATATGAATTGAATATTTTCCAATAAATAGTTCAGGTAATTCATAAGCTAAGCTTATTACAATTCGGATAAGTTATAAACTAACTTCTGAATTGATTTTTTCAATTCATAATACTCAAAGTAGCTTGTGAATTAAGTATTTCTCAATTCTTAATTCATAAGCTAGCTTGTAACGTTTTTTTAATAAATGCCTAATATTTTGAAAACATGGTGTCAAAATTTCAAGTGGGTTGAAGCAAAATTGACAAAGTTACGAATATTTTTATACCTGTCGGTAAAGTGTTTTCCTTCTGTTTTTTTAGTGTTCAAAACTTTAAACCATTTTTACCACAACTCACTTTTTAAAAGTCGGGGCCCCACATAACTACAAAACTACTGCACCGATCCTTTTGAAACTATTGAACACTATTTCTGAAATAATTTACAAGGTAGTGACGAAGAGCTTTTTTAAATTTTTTTGATAATTGTTATTTTAAAATAACAAATTAGCCGGTTTTTTGTCACGAAAAATCGTGGTTTTCCTTTCAAAGAGTTCCAAAAAAGTGAAAAATCAAAAGTTCAACCTCTCGACATTAACTGGTAAAAACTATAATCTAACGAATGAACTTAGATTTTTTGATTTCCGTTGCCCCAAGTTATGAGAGCACCGCAACTCACCTTTTTTTAGAAACGTCGGAATAATTGCTGCCTTTGGCGTATTTTTAAATATTTCTTTGTTAAAATTTTACTCAACATTCTTGAAATGTCACTTTTTAATGTGGAATTGGTAAACATGCCTTTTTTTACCGAATTAACGTTACCCCCTTAGGCTTTTAAACCTGGTGATTCTAAGTAAGCCTTTAAAATCAGAACTCAATCAACGCTGAATTGCCACGTTTTGATATCACAACTAATTCGACCAATGAAGACAGGTTGTGCGCAGGTAGGATTAATCAGGTCAACTTTCTGGAAGCCTTCCATGTTCAAAGTGGTCAAAAACTACGACAATTTATTGGATTCTTATGAATCTTATGCATCATGATCTCAAAGGGATCCATGATCTCCTACTTGGCTGAAGCACATTAGTGATCCGCCTGTGGTGTACGCCTCGTTGACCTCAGAAAACCTCTTTTGACGAGGTTCTTTGGATATCTGTTTTGAACATGACGGTACTAACTGAATCAGTCGCGCTCCATTATTCCAAGATGGCATTTTTGACGATGAAGAGACTGCCACGGACCTTTGTATTTCTGATACAACGAGTGTTTTTTAGAATTTTGATTGTTTTGAACTTCGAAAAAGACCTTCTGTAGTAGTTGAAGTTTTGTCCTGCCTATGGCAGGGTATTTGGTAAAATAGTGAACAATTGTTTTATTTTACTGCTTCAGTAATGAATACTGTAAGGATATCCATTCTTGCTCCAGTTTGTCGGCTTGAGACGTGATTGGCTCGATCCAGAAAGACTCTGCCTTTATTGACTGATTTGTTTTTGTCTGCTTCGATGTTTGAATTACCAGTCATAGTTCTTATAAACTTTATGACACACATTTGGAATTGGCTTATGCCATTTTCGTTTGGTAAAACTAGAGTTCCCTTTTTGTTAGAGTACTCTGATTTTTACTCTGAAAAAATTTCTAGAGTAGCAAAACTTGCTCTGAGTGTAATTTCTGACAGCAAAAAGAGTACTCTTAGGGTACTCTTTTTTCCCAAACGAAAACGGCATTAGCTTAGATAGTGTGTGAAAACGTCACCCTTCACAGCATCGGCATAGTTCTCAAGACGATTAAGACGATAGAAATTTATTCGAAGGAATGACATTATACACTTTTATGGTATTTTCTGTGTTAATAGCGGCCCCTAAGTAGAATTTTATTTTATTTTATATTTTTTACGTTTGAGAAACGGATATTGCAGGTGTTTCCATTATAAGTGCTGTGTTGCTTAAAAATTGGGGTTTTTAAGAGAATTTTGTTTGGAATGAAGCACCCACTCCTATTTGACCCTTTTGGAATTTATTTTTTTGCGGGGAACCGTAACAAACCTAATTTCTGGTTCTTTTGTTTCTATCCTCGCAAACGCACATATGCCATTTTTCAAAAGTCCCGCATAAGCAACTAGTTGTACAGACTTTTGAAAGATTCTTCCTTTGTTTTAGACTTCTAATTTTTTTTACAATTATTCCGAGCATGACCCAAAACTTTTGATGACATCAAATGGCTCGGTACTACCAACCCTGTCGAACTTCCCGTATGTACCGTCCCTTTGTTCGTTGGAAGAAAGTAGCTTTACTTTCATCGTTTAAGCAGACTTACTTTCTTATTTAGGTGGGCATTATAGTTCGGGATGAACCTGGGCCTCAACCAACATTCTTCTGTAACGACTTACGCTCTACATGGCCAAATCATCGTAGCCTCGCGATGCGTACTCTTCTGGCTATACTCATGTCACGGTACAGCTCATTGTTGTATCTTCTTCTCTACACATCGTCTTCACATACGGGACCAAAGATCATTCGGAGAAATTTTCTTTCGAAACGACCAAGGGTTTCCTCATCCGCTTTCGATAGGGTCGATCCTAGGTAGACGAAGTCCTTCCTGTACTAACTCGAATTAATGTCTGTCTATTGTGACGTTTTATCCAATTCGTCGATGTTCTGTATTCTTGTTTGATGACAGCATATACTTTGTTTTGCCCTCATTAACCATCAAACCCATTTTTGCCGCTTCTGTTTCGATACTCGCAAAAGCACCTTTCACATCACGCTTTTTTCTTCCCATTACGTCAATATCTTCTGCATAGGCGAGTAATTGTACAGACTTTTGAATCTTTCTCTGGTGTTGACGTTTGAGTTTCTTACAATCTGTTCAAGTATGATGTTGAAGAAATCGCATGACAGTTTGTCACCTTGCCTAAAACCTTTTTCGACATCAAAGGACTCGGTGAGTTCTTCACCGACCTTGACGGAGCAGCGTGAATTCTCCAAAGTCATCCTGCATAGTCGTACGAGTTTTGCAGGGATGCCGAAACTAGACATAGCTCTGTACAGCTCGTCTCTGTCGTTACTGTCATACGCGGCCTTGAAATCGATTAAAAGATGGTGAATATCGATATTATGTTCTCGGGTTTTTTCCAAGATCTGCCGTAATGTGAAAATTTGGTCTATTGTGGATTCTCTGGTATAAAACCACATTGATAAGGACCTATCAAGTTGTTGACGTGGGGTTTCAGGCGTTCACATATTACAGCAGACAAGATTTTATAAGCGACGGTAAGGAGGCTTATCCCTCTATAATTGGCGCGATTGTGAGGGTCTCCTTTCTTTAAGATCGATAATGAGGTTCCATTCATCGAGCATGCTTTCTTCCGTAAGCAAACTATAAGCTTGGAGATATAAATACTGTGCCTCGACTCTCGACTGGCCCAGAAACTTTGCCCTTTTTTTTGAATCTTAACTGTCTCACTAACTTTTTTGACTGTGATGTTGGGTATAAGTCAAGTTAAGTGGATCTGTTGGAAAGTTCGTCGAGGAAATGTGTTCGTTTAGTAGGTCATCACAATACATACCTTCATTTCCTCATTCACTCAAGTTATTTTGCTGTTTTTTTTTTTTTTTTTGAATTGGTGGGTTTGCATAGGTAGGTTCGCTGAAAGTTTGTGCGCATTTTTTTATTTCCTTCTGGCTGCTTGTGCATTTCACTTTAAGTTTTCATCTCTCTTATATCAGGTTAACATGAAACATGGTTTGAAAACAACTTTCTTCAAACTTATCATTGTTTCAACTTCATTTTTCCCACACTAGGTTTCTTTGACTTGGTAGTGTCTCTTTGTTGTAGGCAATCCTTTGCCGTTTTACATGCATGAATGCCTCTGTAATATACATGTAATATATGTATGTAAATAAATTGCTAACCTTTTTGTTTTTCATAATTATAACACTTTTTCTTGTAGCTCTTGTTTATTTAATTTTTTTCAGCTGGGCGAAAGCCTGTCCTAGTACCATTTTGCTGTTTTTTACACCCAAAATTCCAAATGGTAATCAAAGTTGATTTCATTTCTACCACTTCTGTTGGTGATAAAGACTTTCGAATAAACGACGGCAGTCCGATAAGTACTTAGCCTACAAAAGGAAAACGAAAATTTTGGAAAAGTGTTGATTTATCTTTCAGCATAATCTCCTTTTAGTTCGATACACTTGACCGAGCGTTGCTCCAACTTCTTTAACCAATCTGAAAAATACGTTTTCACCAGTTCCGCAAAGTAGGCCACGGTGGCGGTGATGACCTCTTCATTCGACACAAATTTCTGCCCGGCAAGTGATTTTATCATGTTTGGAAATAAAAAGAAGTCGCACCCCCAAATCTGGAGAATACGGTGCATGGGGCAATAGTTCATAGCTCAACTCGACCAATTTACCCGCGGCAGTGGCGGAGGTGTGAACAGGTGCGTTGTCCTGGTGGTAGAGCACTTTGTTATTCGCTAAATGGGGCCGTTTTTTCTGCAATTCGGTGTACAAACATCCAACCGCTCTTCGATTTCCCTTCCAAAAACAAGAATCGATTCACTGACCAATATTGCTGTTTTTCCATTTTTCTAAAATCCGTTGACACTTGCTTCCACACGCGGTTAAAACAAAACTACGAGTCCGAAGCCTTCTACAGAGTTTCTCTTGCGATATTGGCGCTACTGGGCGGAGAGGTTAAGTACTTATCGGGCTGCCCTCGTATCTATCTCCGTTTATGTAAATTATTGAACCGAATTTGCTGAAAACGAAACTCAAAGTCGAAAACGAAAGTCACGGCCTCAAGTTGCAATACATTACACTGAAAGCTCTGAGAACCTAAAATTGATAAAATTCTTTTGGTATCACAATTTTCTCTGACATAACCAGCCCTTCAAATATTCAAACCATCCTTGGTTTTGTCTCTTAACTGTCTCAGTGAGTTTAAAAAAAAAAAAAAATGCAGCTTTGAGGTGCATCAATTGAACGCGGGTATCAGCTAGTCATTTATGAAAATTTATTGATCATCCTTGAAGTAGTCTGGATTACTAGTATTTTCTTACACTTGAGCTTTTGGATATCACACTTGCCTTCAAGCCCCCCCGTAAAACCTGTTTAACTTTTTTTAAGGTTCCATTAACTATAAATATTTGCGTGCTTTATGTGTACCTAATCATAATTCATATTCAAATTGCATGTGAAATATAAACTCCATGCAATTTTCGTTATTAATTTTTGTAGGCAACGCAAATGCACATACACAAATAATATGTAGTATACATGTTTGTAATTTATTTTGATGTATTTTTGAAGTGTAGTGCATACCCAAGTGTTTGTGTTTGAGTTGGATTAATGATACAATGCACGGGATTCGAGAATTAGTAATTTTGTCGCTGTTGTAACAGAGAATACCACAGAATTGAAAAGGATGGTACACATTTTAAATTCAATTCAATTTGTTTTGCAATTAAAAATGTATGTAAAATGAATATCTTAAACAAAAATTATTCTTTTTTGTTTTTGTTTGGTCATCAGGAACACATGAAAATGGCAGTTCTTTTCCTGTTCTGATTTTGAAAATAAAAGTCAAGCCCTCAAACGTTGACGAAGAATAGAAAACAGTACTGCATAATTTAATTACCAATTGAGTCATAAACAACAACACGTAGTCGTGTGGTTGCCCACGAAGAACCATTCCTAAAGAAGTAAAGACCTTACGAAAACGACATTAAAATTTTTTAAGTTATAAAGTACTTATACCTAACCCAAGGTCATTTTTTGAGTCACTACCGTGCGGCGGACAATATTTGAGTTTTATTCATTAGATAAAAAAAACTACTGTCAGAATTTTCGGTATGGCTCTTTTAAGTTCTGAAGTTTGTTGAGCTATTTTTTTTGTAAAAAGTTCCTTTCAAATGTCTTTTGTTCTTGTGCAAGCTGACATAGATCAATTTAACAAAACAACTTGGATAGGTAGACAACCATATTCGGAAAAACCCCAATGAAATAGAAACGATCAGGAGAATCGTTTAGCGATGCTCAAAAAGTATATAACGACGGGTGTTTTTTAACAGAAATACTCTGCATCACGGTCGAAAATCTCCGACTTTGAAAAATGGTAAAGGGTCTTGGTCAGACGAGATACCATATTAGTTTTGGAAAAGATGGAAAACATCGTTTTCGACCGATCATTCTCATCCCTAGCTTAGGTTAGGTTAGGTAGAATGTGCTGACTGTTGATTTTATTTCAGCCATACTTAGATCGATGTAGATCTATTGTGATAGCCTCCAGAGTATTGTAACGTCCTAAAAAACCTATGAGTTTATGGTTGGTCAATTTTAACCATTTGATGTCCTTAATGATGGGGAGATTCTGATAATTCTTCTAGTTCGTTGAAGAAGCAATTGCCTAGAAATTTTTTTCCTGGTGTGACAGATTGCTTGGCAGTGACAAAATAAATGAGTGGTTTTCTCTTGCTCGTCTTCGTCATTGCATCCTCTGCATCTGCATAAGTCAATGGTGCAAAGACCCATTTTCTTTTTGAGGAATTTTTTAATGAATGCCTATTCAAGGATTGCAGTCTTTCAGATCCGTTCTTATCGTAATTTGGCCATAGTTTCCTGGAAGTCTGGAAGTGGCACAGGAATTTAGGCATTCCCGTCATTCACTGGATTTTTGTATTATTTTTTTACTTATGATCTGCGTAATTTCACGGTAAGAGAAGGGTTAATTTCTGAGCCTTTTCTCGCTAGTTTGCCGCTTTTTCGTTTCCCGGTATGCCACTGTGACCGGGAACCCAGCAGAGTCTAACGTAATGCGGTGTGCTAAGTGGCTTTTGTTGCTGCTTGACTATCAATGAAAAAAGTGATATCAGCATGTGATAGCGCCGTCTGGACACATGTTTTGCAGCGTTTTAAACTGCCAAGATCTCGGCTTGAAAGACACTGCTGTGATTTAGAAGTTTGAAGGAACTGGCTAGATTCAGGCTTTCTGAAAAGAAATCTGCACCTGTTCCAACCTCCATTTTCGAACCGTGGGTATACATTGATTTAGACGTCTTGTTCATATTAGATCTTCCATTCTCCTAATCCTGGCTTTTGGGGAAGCTGGTTGAGCAGAATTGTTAATGTTTAGGTATGGAGCTATGTAATCCGTGGAGATATTGTTGTCTGCGTATCGTAATAAAAATTGTACATGTCCTTTTTGGCTGGTTTTCCAGACATTATACTCATTCAACCTAAGTGCGTTAAACTTACTCGAGGTGATAGTTCGCCTTAGCAATGCGGGGAGAATTAGCTTCTACCAAGATACATTGGAAAAGGAGATAAATTGGTATCGTTATCTTTCCATCAAGCTGATTTTCCACACTTTGAATATCGTTGAGATGGTGTTGTTAGTCGACTGCGCAAAATTATAAATTGGTTTTTTTAGTTGTTTTTAAAAACATTCGATCGACGATAATGATATTTAATATGGGTGGCCCTCAGACAACGAGGAGTTCGAAACTCCTATGTGCGAATGATTATGTTAAAAAGAGCAGTGACGAAAGTATGATGTCCTGCTGGTATCATCGAAGCATTTGTATTGTGGGTGTACATTAAAGACGCGCTAAAGAGTAGAGGATCAACTCTAGTTCTTTGGTACCTGCTACAAGAGTACAAAACACCAAAGTATATCAATTTGTTTTTACACATTTTAGTGTGACAGCATTTGTGCTACGTTTTTTCTGATGCAAAAATGCCTATTTCAGACATTTATTTCAATGTTAATCTGCTTCCCAAGTCTGACAACTTTAAATATTTGGGGCAAACATATCAGTCATCGAGTACTGTGAATGAGTTGACGAGAAATTCCGCCATCTTCTGTGAAAAATGCCCCCTAAGTGAAGTAATAACCCTACATAACAAATATTGAACAATGTAAGTTGTAAGTTGACTACAGCGGAGATCAAGGTTCTCCGTATTAAAGCAAAAGTAACAAATATTCATGTCAATAACAGAATCTTGGAAAAAATGAGCACGAACTCTTAATGGTATTGCAGTGTTTAAAGGAAAGATCCAGAGAAACCTGTAAAAAAGAGAACCTAATACAATGTGCGCAGACACAAACGCAAAGAAAAAGAAAGGCAGACCAAAACACTCCTTGTAAGGACCAATGCAACGACATCTGCATTTGGTTGGCCTCACTAATTGACTGATGGACGGATCTTAACGTAGAAAAAAGAAGAAGCATGAACGAATTAAGTTGTGTTAAAAACCGTCCATAGCTTCATTTTTTTATAGCTCATCTTATCTATTAATTATGTCAGTGGCCAATTTTTAAGAATGTTAATGTCTAAATAATTGGCTAAACCACATTCGCATTTATAAAAAGTCGCGCATTCTATTATCAACATTTTTTGAGAGCCAGAGAAAAGCTTTTTTTTCAAGTTATAGTTTTTGAAAAAGGGATTATCAAACTCCAAAATATTTTTTGATGTAGAAAAAGGGTAATAGTAGGCGTTCCAATTTTTGAAGCTAGAGAAACCATCAGATGTGTTCTAGTAACATTTTCTGAAAATTTAGGCTCTTAGCTTTGTTAGTCGATTGTTACCACAAATTGGGTCATTCTGACGCTGCTCTTTCAAGCCGAAACTTGGTGGCATTATTGTCGACCTAAATGAAATAATTTAAAAATTTGTAGTATAATTGTGTTTTCTTTTTTAAAGGTCGTTGCCAGCAGTTGGGAACTTCGTATACCTTCTTTACCCCAGATAATGCCAAGCAGGCCCGTGAGTTGATCTCCGTTCTGGAAGAGGCTGGCCAGCAGGCCCCGGCTAACTTGGTTGAACTCGCAAGAAATGCATCAAAAGGAGGTAACGGCGGTAATGTGAAACGTTGGCAACAAAATCAACAGCAGCAACAACAACAAATGCAACGCAGCAACCCATTAAATTATCAGGCAAACAGGCAACAGCAACAACAACAACAGCAAAAGACATTCCATACTGGTAACAACAATTCTTGGAATCAATCGCAGCAATGGCAAAATAATGGCATGGGTAATCCTGAACAACGGACAACATTCCGACCACAAAGACCCATGCAGCAGCAACAGCCGCGTCCAATGCTCGGAGGCTATCATCATCATCAAGCGAATGGTGGCGGCTACATGCCAGGACCACCACCCCATATGTATCGACCACGAAGCCATCATCCACAATTCATTCCAAATGGTAATCAACAGCAACAGCAGCAGATGCGCTATAACCAGCAGCAGCAGCAAAAATCAATGTACGAGAAGGGAGACGGTATTCAGGCTAACGGAGGTGGACAACAACAAGGACAACAACAGCAACAGCAGAACGCATATTCCCCATCTCACCATGCAAATGGTGGTGGTAACGGCGAATATCCAAACAATGTATCCACACCACCATCTACAGCAATGTATGCTGCTCCAGCTCAGTCTCCACCAGCTGCAGCGTACATGTACGATGCCAGCGGTGTTATGGCATCAGCAGTAGCAGCTGCGGCCGCTGCAGCCGCTGCTGGAGCACCATTTGGATCGTACGCTACTGGAGCGCCACCACCACCGCAATCGGGTGCGGTGTACTATCATCCTCAGTACACCACTGTGAACCCGGCCGCCGCTGTAGCGGCAGCCGCAGCTGCAGCCGATGCCGCCGGTCTACAGCAGTAGAGCGTCATTGGTTAAAAGCGACAAAAGCAAATTAATCTTTCTTTCCAATGAGTTCCGTATTGTTTGCCGCCTCCCCTAACCCCCCACATTCAATGAAATCAAATTATCTTAATCAATTTTTTCTCACATTTGTTAATTTTGTTCATATTCTCTCTTTTTCTCTCACTCTCTTGTTTGTTAATTTTTTTCTCAGAGTTTTTTTCATTTATATTTAATTTATTTATTAGTATTAAATTAAACAAAAACAAATCGGTAACTAAATCACATTATTTACAAGCAAATACGTAAATTATCTCCATCCATATATACATAATTTTGTTTGCTGCACGTGAAGCATTCATGTTCGAGTCCGAGTACTCGAACTTCGAGTTTTTCGAAGTAACATTAAATTTGACACACATGTATTTATTAGTTTTATCCAAATTTATTTATCTATATTGGAGAAATTGGAAATGTTTTTTTTTTTTTTTTGGAGCGACTCATCCGAATTATCGTAAAATGCTAATTTCAAAACGGAAAAATCTATTAGTATTCCTTTTCCTAGTTTAACTTTATTAGTTTCTAGTAAAATACAAACGTAAAAATCTCTCTCGGAAGATGGTACATTACCATCTTTCCGATAGATCTTTGAATCGCATTTCTCTTCCACACAAAAATAAAAAGAATATATTTAATATATATGAATTCGGAATAGAATTTCGAATTTTCGAAATTGAACAAATAAAACGAAAATGACAGATGAAAAAGACTTACTTTAATGTCATTTCCTTAGTTTTAAAAACATACAAAATTCTTTAAGGCATTTTATCCAGTTCGGAGAGAACTCCGAATGGCAAAAATAACAAACCAACAAAAAAGAAAAAAACAAAAGAAAAAAAATAACGAAAAGAACACGCGAAAATCTCTCTGAAATTATCGTTTTTTCTTAATTATTTTTTTTATATATATTTAACACAAAAATCATTATTAATTAATTTTTGTTTTTGTTTTTACACGAATTTTTTCTGAGTAAAGAAGAAGAAATGAAAACAAAAGAAGCTCATTTCTCAAATTGAAGAAGAAAAAATTATTAATACTAAATAAATAACGCGTAAGTGTAAAGAAGAAAAGAGAAGAGGATTAAAAGTATGAAAAGAAATAAACAAGAATTATTTACTATATAATATATATATATACATAGATATATATATAATAATACAAGTGAATATGTGAAGAATTATATAACCTATTCAAGAATTACACAAAAATTAATATACAACACATAATACACATTAAAAAAAATTAAGAAGAACAAGAAGAACATTTTAAAATATTAATAACATTAAAATGTGAATTGTAATGAAATAATTATTAAAACGTTCTCATATCTCTGGTTTTCTTTAAAAAAAAATCTACACATGCTTTTGTGATTTCTTTCAGCTTTTTTTTTGACAGCTAATCAACATTCTACTCATCGGGGCTTGACGCTTGAGTTCTTCTACTTCTATTTTAGGTTATAGTCAGTGGCACAAGTTCTGAATTCTTTTTGGAATTTGAAAGCAATCTTTTTTTTTGCATATAGTAAGTGTGGTTTTTGGCGTACACATTTCTGCTTTTTTTCTAATTGAGTCGTTCATTTTTTCCAGTTTTTCTAAATCTGTAAAAAAACTTAAGGAAATGGGATTCTTCAAAGGAGTATACATCACTCAAGTCTATTACCAAACGATTCTTTTACTAATATTATTTTTTTTTATTCGTCATTACTCAACTAATTTTGTAAATTTATTTCAAAGTGAAAATGCATATTCATATATTTTTCAAATGTATTTAATAAGTTGTGATTCTTTTTTGTCCATTTACTTTTATATTAGAAAAATATTTGAAAAAAGTGTGCTGATATTTTACAACATTGTAAAGTAGAGTTTTTGAAATAATTTTCATTTGAAGTTGATGATTTTTCATTTATGTAGGTGGATTTATTGTTCACATTTAAGAGAATTCCATTTGTAAAGTAAGTTTTTGATCGTATAAATAGATAGTGTGTTTTTTTTTAAGTAAAAAATTCATGAAAACATAACCTGTTTTGTTTTATTGATTTAATTTATTTTAAAAGCAAAGGGTATGAGAATTTTGAATCGAATATACGATCCAGATGAATAGCAGAATAGGGCTGTATGTTGAAACGTCTAGTTGTTAAAACAATCGCTTTGAAAATGATATCTACATACATTTCGTTCGCTGTTGGTTTTTCTGAAAATGTAGCTTTAGTTTCTTTTAAAATAAAAATTCTCTTTATTACAATAGGCGCTTTAGTATTAGACGCCAGTAAAATGACAAGCTCTGCATGGTGCATAGCATGCTCCAATTGACGGTTAAGTAAAATAAAATATGGGAATGATAGTAAAGGCAATGACAAACAGAGAAAAGGTTAAACTTAAAGCTACGTTTATGACCGAGCGTAATCGCAACGCGCGATGCGATGAGAATCGCTCCATCGCTTGTCACATTTTCGCTATGTTTATCGCGGGCGATTGAGTGTTTATAGTAGCGCGTAATCGCAAGCTATTGAAAGTTAACAACACAACTCAACATTTTTTTTATTCACGTTGAATTTGGTTTAATATTGTGGAAGTTACAGATATTGAAACATAGAATTTTAAAACATGCACTCACTTTTGCTTGCCACTGTATATAAGAACAAATCACAACAGCGAAGCGCGCATTTTGTAAATTTTTGTTAAATGTAACAATAATTAAAAACAATAAAAAACATATTAAATATATTTACTCACGTCCCAAGTCACATTTTTTTTCAACATCCTCCCAAGCTTGTCTTATTATATTTCGATTGTGGTAATCTGCATGGCGCAAATTCCATAAACATTGACTATCACGCACACACTCTATGAAAATGTCCATGCTGTTTCGCTGGTTTCGCTCAAATGAATCAAAATATTTTGATTGCAAATTTTCGTCGCTTTTATCGCTTGTAATCGCTCAATTGGCTTTTCGCTTAATCGCTGTGTCGTGAACACCACCATATGCACTAATATAATTTATCGCTAGTAGCGATTCTCATCGCATCGCGCGTTGCGATTAAGCCTTGCCCAAACCAATGCGGTGAGTGCGTGCGATGCGATGATGCGATGATGGACGTTTGACTTAAAGCATAGGGATTTGACTTATCGCAATCGCATCGTACGATCTCACCGCGTTGGTTTGGCCAATGCTTTACGCTCGGTCATAAACGTAGCCTAAGGGTCCTATTATGAGGAGCGAATCGAACGTTCGACTGGAAGCGAGTGTTTTAGAGAAATTCATATATTGGATTATTATCATTAAACTTCGTCCATTCTTTTATCTGACATACTTTAAACGTCGAAAAAAAGTCTTCTACAATGTTTTTGTATCTACAACCTATAATACCGCTATAAAAAGAGCTCACAAAAACATTCGCTTCCAATCGAATGTTCGATTTGCTACTCATAATAGGGACCTTAAATTTTAAAAAGACCATAAATCGTATCGTTTGGTGTTATAATTTTCCATGCGTTGAATTGAAACGATTCTATTGGTTTCACTCGAGGAAGCACTCATTTTAAAAACCAATGGAACACCCACATTTTTTCTATTCAGTTTAACGTAATTGCCTTTTTTGTGAGTGAAACACCTATGGCTCTTAAAGAATATGCCTTGAATAAAATTTTCTTTTTGATATTTGAGTAACATGTGTTAGTGCTTCTTGAGTGGATTCTCACTTTAAATCTAGATGCGGCTGTCACTTCTCAGAATCATGAGAAGCCATCATTTTGCACCAAAGCAACGGTTTAAGAATGCTTCTGGACGCTCCTGGACGGTTCTTTTCGTCCAATGGAAACTTACATTAGAAACTACTGGACAGATTTCAAAAATTCTTTTAGCACTGGGATGACACATAATCCATCAGTAGGGTCGTTCGTTGAACTTTCCCCAGGTTAGACCCTGGTTTTCTTGGCAACCCTATGAGTTGTCAAAAAAACCTGGGTTTTCCAGTTCTAAAAAAAACGCTAAGACATAAATCACACACATCCCTGTCATTTAAAAAAGTACATGCCGTTTGACAGCTCTCATTTCGCCACAGCAAAAACCTAGGGCGAGTTGAGCGAAAACCTAGGTCAATCCTAGGGCTCAAAAAAACACTCAATTTGACATTCAGGGCGACTTTAGGGTTCTCAGGGCGACCCTAGGGCTTCAACGAACAAACCTAGTAACTTATCGTATATTTCATCTCTTTAATCCTACGGGAACAGGAACGGAAACCTTAAAACTACAGACCCGAGCAACGCCGCCGCCGGTAGGTTAAAAAAAAGAATAAAACTTCTGTTCGCCTATCGAAAATACCTACATGCAATCCACCAAAAATATCAATCGAATATAATACGCGAAACGACAGAGTCGAAAGCGAAAACAATAGTACCAAAATTATTCTAATGCAAAACTTAGAAAATAGTTTTCTAAATGTTACGGAATGACCCCCTAGACCAGAGTTCTTACATTCGATTTGAAAGCCGTTTTCTTGTTCAAAAAAATAATTTAAGAAATTCAAAATGACTGGAGATGTTCATAGAAGTTGAACAGTTTGTAGGCAAAAGAGGAAAGGGAGGGCAGTTGACGAAGTGTTTCCTGAAATCAAATCATAACCTTTAAAATCTGTTGAAACTTACAGCCCGATTCTGGCAAAAGTCACAAGTCACAACGTTGCTGAGAACCACATCACAATTTGAGTATTGAGTGGAAAATTCTGACTTTTCTAGAAAGTTGTAATTCGTGAGTCATCAGTGACTATGAACAGAATCGGGCTCAGTGCAAAGAAATCGACTCTTTTCCTTCTCTGTAACTCCAGTTTGTCTTCGTAGGTATACAGCGTTGTGGTCGATTAGTTGGAAAATATAATGTTTATTTGATTCAACAAATCGACCAAAGCTTAAAAAATTCAAGTTATCCTTCTTGCATTGAGTATAGTAAAATATCTCATGACATCGAATGATTCACCATTCAAATTTCCCATCAACAACAAAGCCCCACAGTTATCTGTCAAATTTTTATTTCCCTCTATTCATTATCTGACGTTTACCACCCAGTTTACAAAGGAATTTTTGGCTGGCAAGAAAAAATCTTATAATTCTGTAAACTGAAACATATTTTCATGATAAAATATTAAAAAAACAAAACGTGTTTAACTAATTTGTGGACAATAAATAAAAAACATTGCTGTGACATATTTCTATTAAAATCGAAACAATCCCACCAATACTGAAAGTCCCTAAACAAATTGAATTCCAAGCTCACTTGTAGCTTTGAAAAGAAAAAGAGTTGTCTTAAGTATTTAAAACACAATGGTGAAACTATATTCCATAAGCGTCTTCTTTAAAGGACCTGCAGAAGGACGTCTTTTGAAAGCTGCATACGATCTGCAATCTTTTTCGTTCTTCCAGAGGGGAGCTGTGCAAGAGTTTATGGGGTGAGTAGTGATGACTGATGATTTTTGTATCTACCAATCTAAATTGCAATACATCTGTTTCAAGGTTTGCGTCAAAGACAATTGTCGAGCGAACTCAACCAGCCACGCGTCAATCTGTAAAACAGGATGCATACATGTGCCATGTTTACGTACGAGCAGACAACCTTGGTGGAGTCCTTATTGCCGATCACGAGTATCCTCAACGGGTTGCGCATACACTCATCACAAAGGTGCTCGATGAGTTTGCCGCACGCATTCCGGCCGAGCAATACCAATCAGGAACTGAAAACAACTTCGATTTTCCAACTTTACCTCAATATTTGGCCAAATATCAAGATCCGAAGGAAGCTGATGCTATGACAAAAATGCAAAATGACCTCGATGAAACGAAAATTATTTTGAAAAACACAATCGAAGCTGTCCTGGAACGTGGTGAAAAACTAGATGACATGGTCATAAAATCTGAGAATCTCTCTTACCAAAGTAAAGCCTTCTACAAAACAGCTAAAAAGACGAATTCGTGTTGTAGTTTTAGCTAAACAAAGTGCAAAGCAAAGCTCACTCTTCATGCCACATTGTTTTTTGCTTCTTTCAATGATATTACTGTTCGATCGATATGCATTCCCTTTGGGTAACACAGCCTCCTTGGTTTTGTAAGATTTAAAAAATTGGTCCCTTCAGATCAAGTCGAGGTAGTTTAATATTCAAATATTCATCGCTTCTTTAAATATAATCAACCATTGTAAGTGTTACTACTGCGTGTTTAAACAGTTTTATTAAGTACCTACAAGTAAGTTTATGTTATAACACCGTTTCTATGTTTTTAATATTAAAAATTTTATTTTAACAAAAAACATATAAAAAACAGTTGAGAATACATCTACAATACACAATCCACAAACCACATATAAGCATCACGTACATTGTACATTTTTATACTGAAAAGCGATCGTATTTACATGCGGATACTAATTTCCAATGCAGTAGCGAAACAAAGTATTGTATAGGTAATGCATTGTGCTATCTTCATGTAATTTCCAAACAGAAAGACGTTTATTTTAAATTGTGAAGTGAAAGACTAAATTTATAACGTAAAATTTGTTAAGCGCGGTTATATTTATGTGTGTTATGTAAGATATGATGGTCTAATATAAATTAACAATGTGTAGCTATATTATACAATAAATTTTAAATGAATACCGTAAATATACCTACTTAATATACGTGTTATACGAGGACTTTAGTTTTCTTCTACGGGAAAAGCTTTTCAGATGTAAAGTTTCCTGAAGGTCAGAAATACTATTTGTTGACACCCCAGAGCTAGGAAACTGAAGTCTTATTACTGGCAGCCCACTAAATATAATTTGATTTTACATTAAAAGTGTTTAAATGCCTTCGCAATTGTTGAAAACGAAGGTAGACTTGATCGTAATTCAGAAGTTTTTGTCGAAAGCTGTTGGAAGAATTGAAGTTCGAACCTACTTTCATTCTTTCTAGCATTTAAAATTAGAATCAAAAATAGCTTTAGAAACTAGAATTTAGTTGCATAGTTGGGTCCTCTGTCCTTTTAAAAAAACGGTTAATGTAATGCCCAATAAGGCCCTGTTCTGCTTTCGTTCGGATACAATTTCCTCCCGTTTAACAATTTTTGCAGTTCTCAATTACGAGCTCGTACGTTTTCAACTCGCTTATCACTTTGTTAACGGAATTGAATTATATGAAAAACACCATTTATTGCTATACATGACAAATGGTGAACTACATATTAACATATTCATGTACTAAAATATTAGACAGATCCAATGAACATAAAAATTTAATTCTTAAACCGTTTTTATGATATAAAATCAGTAGTGAATCCGACAAGGACTAGGACCGCATTTCGATGTCTGCTAACTTCCTCGAATCAGGTAATCGAATTCAAATGGAATTAAGTTTGTAGACTTAAAACTTTGTATTTGTGTATATGTGAATTTTGGTCACTTCTCATTTTCGCTAAAGAAAGAGCATTTTCACACTTCAAAGAATTCCAGCACTTTCGAAAAACAATTTAAAAAAAACCTACTGCGGACAAGTGTCAACTTATTAACCTCATACACACCCTATCTGTCTGATGCAGCTCCCAAAGCCGTATCGAATCGGGTAATCCCGATCGATTCGATTTAGGTATACACTAGCACTGATTTGAACTGAATCATGATTGAATTCCTAGGGAAACGAAAACGAGGTATTTGCTTTTTTAAAAAGTGCTCTTTTCCTTCCGCCAACGGAAGGGACAAGACAAAAGTCCTTTTCTGACACTCTGTGCCACTTGACAGCCAAGCTAGCTATCAACTTCTCTTTCACATAACAAATACCATTTGTAATACGATAAGGGTTGAAGGTTTGGAAAGGTAGTTGGATAAAGGAATAGGCACAGAGGGAATAGGATTGGGATAGGTAGAGGATTGGGTTAGGTAGTGGGAAAGTAGAGGTAGAGGAAAATGGATAGGATTGGAAAGGAATATGGAAAAGGAAAGGAAAGAATAAAAGAAAAGTAAAAAGAAAAGGAAGGAAACGGATATTGGAAAAGGAAGGGAAAAGGAAGTGTCATGACGAAGGGACCTGGCACGCTTGCGAGGCATGGCTCAGCTCGCCGGATTAGGGGGGGATCTTGTCCCTTCGACAGACGGAAACCATATCACAAAACATAAATATGCATTAAAGACTTTAAAATATTTTAGGCCATAAGCATAAGCAAACAGTATCACCCTGTATAAAAAAGAACCAAATAATGCCCCACAAACTGAAAATATCAATGCCTCTTTTTTAATTCTTTTTCTTGGTTGCATTTACTCTTTTTTATCTCTATTTCCAATCTCTTCAAGCTTCTTGCATCGCATTTCGCATGTGGTTCTGGTTTGTCGGTTGTCGTCGGGCAAACAGGTGCATAGCGCATAATCCTCTCCCCAAAAATAAAGTAAACAAAACACAAAACTGCAAGTGCAGCACTCTTATCAGCAATACACACGCTCCATATCACCGTTTTCTCAAACTACGAAATAAATACAATAATAAAACTCAAATAAAAGCACAACATTATGATACACGTAATCTCTCGATATCCACAAAAAAGCTCCACATAGACACTGCCCACTTCGGTGTCGAGTCTAGTTGCTAAAATTAAACATTTGAGGCAAAGACTCGCAGCTGCTTGCAGGGTGCTCGAGACAACTGCCGCTGGCCACAAAGTAATAATAAAAAAAAAAAATTGATAAAATATTTAGAAAAAAGTGTAATCTGTTGAAATCTATCTCCCGTGTCCTATCTATTTTGTCTTTAAAAATATGGTGATTAGTTTCCAACGAATTGTGTCAGTCCAAGATCCCAAAGTGTAAACCTTTTTTTTACTTAAAGCCTTTAAGGTGTACAAAAGCAATAAAAAATACCCCAGTGACTGGTGAATATGTAATAAAAAGGAAAAGGTGCACAGGAGCACCACAACAATTTGAAGTGTTTGTGATGAAAATGAAAGAAAAAAATAGGTGTTTCTGAACAGAAAGTGCTTTTTCGTATCCTTTTAAATTGAATTTAATGGACTCAAATTTATAAAAAAAATTTCCGGCCGCTGTCTATCTTCGTGTCGCTTGAATTTATTTTTGGAGCATCTTTTCTCTCCTCCGACTATTTGTGTTTCTCAAATCTCATCTTCTGTAATGATCTTTAAATACAACCTGCTCAGAGCATTGCCAGGTCGTAGTTCCTTATTGCAAAACTAAAAACTAGTGTTAAAATTGTTTGCAAATTGTTTTGCCTATAAATAAATAATACATTTTTAGTTTGGTGACAAAATTGAAGTCAGAGTAGAAATTGAATATGAAAAGATTAGTGCTGGTTCGTGGAAGGCAACAAATAAAGAGTTGTAATAAATACATATACATACATAAGTACTTACATATAGAAATACTTATTAAAACTTATCTATTACCAACTCAGTGTTGCCGTGCTGGTAAATTTGAAAACTTGATGTTAATTTAAAATATAAAATGGTTTGAATGTTATCTTCTCTGTGACACACACACAGTATAGATGCCATGGTAAGTTAAGAACATTCGATTCAGACTATGCTTCGGTTATAGAGTGGCCGTGGGGCAGTGGTAGAACTTTAAACAGATAGGCTGGGCACCGGACGATTCCCGTCCTGGACATCTACTTTGCTTTCAGCCCTTGAGGTTATATATGTGAAATTACAACCACTTTATTTTCATCTACTGCACAAAAAAACGAAGGCTTCTACCCTGGTAGCAAAATTTATCGGCAAATAGACCTGAGTGCTCCAGTTTAGCATCAGCCCCCTCTTAAATAAAAATTCCTCTGTTATACCAGCTGGCATCTATACTATTTTTTTTTTGTACGTGGTATGGCCTTGTATTAAGCCAAAACAGCGCTTTTTCCTTTAAAGAAACAGTTATTAGATACCATAAAATGTATACCATTTTGTCAAACAATCGAAGAGCGATGCCTGATACATGAGCAAATGATTCACTTAATAAGTTGATCGTTCAATGGTCGCTTGAATTTCTCAGCTAAAAAAGTGCTTCTTTACGTTCTTATCTCTTAAAAAGGTACTTTCTTTCATTCTTTCTTTTGTTCTAGATCTGTTCAGCTGGTTCAAGAGTTCAAGTTGGCAATCACTGTCCAAATTTTGTTGAGTTTGTTCACCGGTGTTTATTATTTGATGCATTTTTGTCTTCAATATTCATATAGCTCATAGGTATTATAAACCAATACTGAGCTTAAAGTAGTTCTTAGTTTTGATTTTCAAATTGCAAAAACAACATTTTTATATATTTTTGAAACTATAGCTACTTGTTTTAATTAGTAACCGAATGTTGAAAGCATCAAAAACTTTAGTTTTTAAAACTAAAAAAACAATTATTTAAACATGTTTTAATTATTATGCCCTCCTCCTTTTCCCTTTCAACCGACGCGCTGCGAGTTCCATTAAGGCGGTAGGAGACCACATTAGGAGCGTAAAAATTTTTTTTTGAAATTATTTTTAGAGTGAATAAAATAACATACATAATAGGTCTGTTTCTTTACTTTGTGCACAGAAATTCACAATCTGTCATATTTTAAGGAGTGGGGATAAAATTATCTTAGAAACTCTCTGAAAGAGCGTAAATGTCTCAAAAGTAGAGAAACGCATTGAAAAAAACTTTCGCAGCAAAGCAACGCTTGGAAAAACGTCTGTTTGACAGTTGTTGTTTTTTTTTGGCTGTGCACGATTTCTGTCCACAGAAATTTTGGTGGCAAAAATTCACAGGATGGAGAAATTTTAACTCTCTCTCGTGAGCACTCTCTTTTTTTGTGCACTTCTGCGAAAAATCGCTGTGCTGGAACGGGATTAGATTGACTTTTGCCGAATTTCGGTGCATTTCGTGCCAATTTTCAGTAAAGAAACACACCTATTCATTTTCAAAATTGGGAAAAATGTTTATTAGAGCTGTCCATTATTCACAAAAAATTTTAGCAATGTGATGACAAACAAAATTGCGGCTTTATTGAAGTTTTCTGGACGCCTGTTTCCGGCGACATCGAAAACTGTTGCAGTTCCCACTCTTTTTCGGTTGATATAATAGGAAGGGTATACCTTAAAAAAGAATGAAAAATCGCAAAATTTTAAATTTGGGAACCTTTTTACTCCAAAATTTGCAATTTTTTTGACATATTTGACCCCTGAAAAATTATAAAGACTAACCTCCCAAAATTTCTTTTAAACCGGTCGCTAACTTTTTGAGCTACAACACGAGCAATTTTTGAAAAAGTAGTTTGGAGATAATTGCGTTTAAAGCTTCACCACGAGAAAATCATTAATTGTAGTAACTTACGGATTAATCGGCAATTCCATGCGCGTAAAATAGACCTTCGACTTCCATACAAAAGGTCAACAATAGGGGTTATTGTGAAGCGAATGTCGCTCCTTCTATAATGACCCGAGCTACATGACACGTCGCATGTTGTTTTCGCCCTCTAATTGCGATATTTTTGCATCTATTTGATATTTTCAGTTTTCCTTGGTCATAATATTCTTTGGATATCATACTTTCGAAATGTGTAGTAAAAAATTTTTTTGAAAATTTTAAAATGGAATTCCCTTTAATTTGGTATCACAATGGACCTAATTAATATTGGTCTAGGTGTGTCAGTTGTTTTCCTGACAGCCATTCAAACCTAACCTAACCTTAACCCCCTTATTTAAATTTTTGAATTAAAGTAAGGTTGCTTTATAATTATTATAGTTTGCGAAATCAATTAGATGATATGTATTTTTTATTTATTAAATGTTTATATGGGAAAATTAATTAACTGAGACAAAGAGTTAAAGGACGATGTGATTTGACTAAAAGGCCATTTTGTTGTAAAAAATGTTTTATATACTCGTACTTTTAATAAGTAGATCAATTTATCGATAATCCGCTTTCAAATGTTAAATTAATTCGATTTTAAATTTCCGAAGGTTATTCAAGAGTTTGATATGGCTAGAAAGATTATTATATAGGTATTTGAAGTTCTCTAAACATCACTGTTTTCTGAGCCCGAGTGGTGTATTTGCGGTCTGATTTAAAATTTTGACCACTTCTAAAATTGTATGGTTGTGAATTACTGTTATTTTTTATTTTAAAGATCAATAAGAACACATTTAATTCTTATTTGCTGTGTTATGTTTGAAGGCAAACATTTGTGAATAAACATGAAACCATCTTTATTTGCTTCTTAAAATTAACATAATCGTTGTGGCAGCTGTTCAAATTTTTGAACTTGTCGCACATTCAGCACTTAAACAAAAAGTTCCAGAATATTTTTTTTAGAGTTACTCCAAGCAGAAAAGATTTACTCTCAGCAAAAAAGATCTGAAACAATGAATGTTTGGAAGCTATTTTCGAACTTACTCGTCTTAACTGAAATAATAACACATTTCGAATTTAGTGAGATGAGTGGATAGTTGTGTTTAATAACCTGCTATTATGATAAGTTTCGTGACCTTTTTAAGGGATAATTAATTATTCTTTATATGGGCTATAGGTCAATTATTGAATAATTATTTAATTACCTGCTCTAGATCGAGCTAGAAAAAAAGCAGTTTTTTGGTGTTTAATGACTTTGGTGCGTAATGACTGCTCTAGATCACTTTAAAATATCATTTTCTGCACTTGCTTTCGAGTCAGAGCAGATTCGAGCAAAGTGTCAAAGTCAGCTGTTGACATTTGCTTCAAATATTTTTGTTTATAAATATATTGCGTTTCTATTTGAAATCGAATTTAACTTAGAATCAATTGAATTAACATCGCATGTTAATATATTTTTGATTCCAATGCTTCCGAATATAGATTTTTACTATAATAGGATACCAAGTATATTTTTGATAGCTAACTACGTCACAAAATATTTGTTGTTCTTTTTTAGTTGATTTTTGTCACCAGCTGACTCTGCTCTAAGTTGCCTGACATTTTTTATGTTTCTTGCTCTGTCCTGAGCTGCTCTGCTCTGCTTTTTTCTCATTTAACACACTTGATGAATTTAGTGAGCATTGTACTTGACTCATTAAAATGGTTAAATTTCGGCATTGGGTTTGAAATTGTTTGTGTATGGCTGACGATATTAATAATCTAAATGCTTGATTATATACTTTTGACTTTCGAAAAGCGAATTTCGATTTGCTATCAAATGAACTATTCAGGGCTATTATTTGAACATAATTATATCAACTCATGCAGTGGCAGCAGTCGCTTACTTTTACTCAACTTAAGAAAATTTTATGAAAATAACAATTCCCCAAAGTAGTACCCGTGGTGTGATGGTTAGCATGTCCACCTGCTAACCCATAGGTTCGAGGTTCGAATCCCAACAGAGGCAAAAATGTTTTTCCACGGGTATCGTCTTTCGCGAGGAATTGGCAAGTCCTTTGTTAGTAAATTTATTGCCATGAAAAGCGCTTCCTTAATTGGCCGTTTGGAAGAAAATTGTAGGTAAAAATAAGATTATGAAATGAAAAAAGAAAATCAAAAAAAAAAAATTAAATTAATGGTGGTAAAAATGAGTTTCAATATCCGTTGAAAAGTGGGCTTTTAGTTTAGCTAAAACAAAACAATAATAGATTGAGTCTACATATTCACGTACAAATTTCTGTAAGTGGTAGCTTCAGAGACAAACCGGATAAGAAGTTTCCATCCACTCTCTCCATTTAAAATTGAATAACACTCCTCTGTCGAAAGAAAGCTCTTGTCAAAGCATAAACGCCGAATTTCCTGAAGCATTGGACAGCAGGCTAGGAAATGATAAACGTTTTCGATCAGGTTAAGGTTACACAGAGTACAATTATGATTGATATCACCTCTGTGAGGTCTATAATTTAGCTCGAGCATCTCTGTACGGACCTTAAATATTAAGCTCATCTCATTGACTGAGAAAGTATTGCGAAAATAATTAGACTCCCCTAAACAGAGATTCAATTTGCTGTATACTGTTCTAGACATAGATGCTTTCGCACGATTATGGGAGTCTTTAAACATTTTATCATCTATGACAGAAATACAATCGTACAAACTATCCTTCCAAGATCCAATGTTGTTCAGGTATAAGTTCAACGTGCAATTATATTTAGCCGCTAGATCTCGCCAATCTTTGAACGGCGTGTAATTACGGTGAAATGCAGTTAAGAGTATTTTTTTTTGCAGATTGTTACTAGCCCTACTTAAGACTTTAACAATATAGTCTGCATTTGCCCTTAGGTTTTTTAGGAAAATCGGAGGTAATCCAGATTCAGCATATAACGCGTAGTTAGGGGTGTTTGAAGGGAGTCTAAAGACACGTTTAAAGAAGTACCGTTGGATAACTTCAAAATCTTCGCATATTGTATAACCATACACTTCATTAGCATAACAAAGTGAGTTTTTAACGGTAGCATCAAACACTTTGAATTTGACCGTCTGATCTACATTTTTGTTTTTGAAAAACCTTGACCACATACAGTTAACAGCTGATTTCGCAGTGGATGATTTGTCTTTTATATGTGCTGCTAGGTTTAAATTACTCGTTATTGTAGAACCCAGGTACTTAAATTCTTTTACAACTTCTAAGGTTGCTCCATTAAGGTTCCAAGAACGGTCATTTCGGGCACCGCGGTTATGGGTTCTAAAAACCATAATCTTCGATTTTGAACTATTTATTTGGAGATCCCATAGATTACAATAATTGTACAGTTTATTGATTTGAAGTTGTAATGTTACCGGATTATCAGTAAGGACAACAATGTCATCCGCATATAAAAGAATTTTAATGAGTACATCACCATAATAAACACCCCCTGGCACACTATCTTCAATATCGTTGATAAAGAGCGAACAAATCAAAGGACTCAGAATGCAACCTTGTGGGACACCCATTTCTGTCTTGAATTGTCTTGAAGAGACCTTGCCATTTGCCACCACAGCAGTTGTGTTTGAAAGAAGTTGCTCATAAATCCTTAGAAATTTTGTCGACAATCCAATACTCGATAATTTGAAGAGCAATAGTTTCCTGTTTATAGTATCAAATGCAGCCTTGAAATCAACAAAGCAAGCATAGAGATTAGTTTTCTTTTCTAAAAACCGATTAGCAACACTATTTAGCGTAAAAATTTGATCAACTGTTGAGAGATTAGCTCTAAAACCCGCTTGAAATTGACTTATTTTGCTGTTTGTTTCTACCCAAGATACCAGGCTTAGATAAAGAACTTGAGTAAATATTTTGCGCAGAGAGCTAAGAACAGAAATACCTCTGTAGTTTTCAGGATTATTAGGATCATTTTTCTTATAAACCGCAGAGATGCATGACTGGCGGAAATTATTTGGTATCGTTTCATTGTTGAACATCCGGTTTAATAATAATAAAATATGTTCCAAAAATTGTGAGCTGGCATTTTTGTAAAACTCTGCTGGGATACCATCAAGGCCCGAAGCTTTGTTGTTTTTCATTTTTTTCAATGCGAAAACTAGTTCTGACATTGAGAACGGAGCATCTAGTTCTTCGATGTAGATGAGAGGTAACGCAAAGCTAATATATGATTGATTAGGGTCTGCTAATGTTAATTTTTCAAAATACGAGCCCATAACATCAATACCGATTGGAGAAGCAGTAGACCTAGTCCAATTACCTAAAATTCTTACATTTTCCCAGAACTTTTTAGCATTTCTACATTCAATTAATTGTTGAGCCATATCGTGCATGTATTGCTGTTTTTTATAGAGGCATAAGCTTTTGTAAATATTATTCGCCTGTAGATAAAGAGATTTGAAGGCGGAATTGTTAGTTCTCCTAAAAAGTTTCAACCATTTAAATGATCTGTCTCTACTTCTCCTACAATCTGCATCGTACCAACTGGCCTTATAAATGCTACCTTTGTTAGCTGAGTCGGTTGTAGCAGATGTTCTAATGGTGGCAATTATATTATTAGTTGCTTCATCAATTGTGTTTTCAGAAGAAAGCTGAAGATCAGTTGAGTGTTGATTTAAATTTCGCCTGTAGATGTCAGATCTTTTTTCCACCCAACGCAGTTTCTGAACTCCGACTTCATTTTGTTCCTGAATATTTAATTCTTTTAGTTTAAACTCGCATGAAACACAGATGGGAAGATGCGATGAATAATTGGCTGGAATAACATCAAAATCTTTTATAACATCAAGCCAGTCACCTTTGATTAAACAGTAATCAATAATAGAACAACCTTGATTGCTAATAAACGTAAGATTTCCGAATTTATCACTTTTCGATACACCATTTAAAACAAAAAAGCCAAAATCTTCCATCAATTCAATTAAGTAATTACCGTTTGTGTTAACGCAAGAATCAAGCGAGTTTCTTGTGAACGAAAATTGTTCAGTATTCATAAAACAAGAGTTTTGGAAATCTCCTATCCGACCGTTTAGATCACCAATTATTAAAATATTTTCATTATTCTGGTTCAACAAAAAGTTTTGAAGAGCTTCAAAGTCCTGTTTCCATTTACCAAAATTTAAGTAAATTGGAACAATAAGGAAATGTTTTGTGTTAAGGACGCAATCTATTACTAATCTGTTTTCAATGACTTTATATTTAATTTGATTTTTAAAAATACTATTTCTTATTCCATATACAATGCCCCCACTCGCACGACCCAAATTGCTATTTCTAACAGCTGGGATCCATTCAAGATTGAAACCTTCAAAATATTTCAGATATTGCAACTCTTTACCCTCTTCTACAAAAGTTTCCAATAGTATAAATATGTCGTAATTTAAAATAAAATTAAAAAATTCTGGCATTAATAACTTGTTTTTCAGACCTGTAACATTATAGCAAAAGATATTTAGATTTAAAAAAACTTGAGAAATAGAATATTTAGTTTAATTTCTAATTTTTTAATTTTTTAAATGAATGCATACAAAATATTGTGTCAAAATTTCAAGCCGATCGGAGTAAAATTGATGACGTTATGAATGCTTTCAGCTTTCATACATGTTTGGGTGCCGTTGTTACCTGACAGCCTTAAGCGTTTTTTCCACAACTCAAGTTTTTAAAGTCAGTTGGAATCATAACTTCAAATCACTGGAGAGTTTTTTTTTAAGGATTTGGAAATTTTTTTTTTTTTTTTACAATTACAATTAAACAATTATATACAGAAGATCGCGTGTTTCCCTTCAAACGTTAAAAAACTGTTAAAATTTCGAAAACCCTCCAAGATTTACCTGGGGGAAAAATTATCTAACGAAATAACTTCCATTTTTTTGATTTCAGATGATTCACCGCATCTCTGTTTTTTCTCGAGATGCTCTGTAGATACTTGTGTTATAAAAAAAACTTCACAAAAATCTACTTTTTTTTGGGATGGTTAATCCTATCCTCCGAAACTATGCAGATCACTCGGTCCGGTGTTGTTAAAAATATCGGAAATAAGATTTTGTCCCGATTTGATTCGATTACCCTGCTTATGTCATATATCTGATAAGCTTGCCTATCAAAGCGAATTTCTTATTTCGGGGCATGAACAATGAATATTTTTCCATAAATATGAAAATTACCTTGTGGTGAATTGCAATCTGCAATTATAGGAGAAGAAGCTAATAAGTACAGTAAGAACTTTAATAATTGGTTGAAAAATACAGCAAATTTGAAATCAAATTAAGAATTTTGGGCATGTTTCGGGAACGTTCGAATCCGTTTAATAACGATTGCAGATTTAAATAAAACAATGGAATTTTATAAATGCCATCCATGTTGCCGCAAATATACATAAATTTTGCGGTGTGTTATTTTACTTGTCCTCTAAAATTTCTTTATAAATATGGCAATAAATGTAAAGGATTTCTGAATTTTGAATTCAATGGTATTTGTCTGACATGTGTAAGTACGTCTTCAAAAAAATCGTTTTATAGCTCTAATTTAGTTTAGGATTCACATAGAAGCGTTCGCTTTATTGAATCATTCGATCGAAAAAACGGCTCTCCTGCTGATTCTGTGATTTGAGTTCAGAATCCACTGACAAAAAGGATCATTTTCGTGAAGAAAGATATATGTGAGCTTCAAAAAAAAAGTTTTTCTAAATGTTTACCCCACACAAAGATGAAAATTCGAAACAGTACAAGCAATTGTGGATATGGATACATATTTCATTATTTTTAAGGATATTTTTAAACATTTTAAAGTGTTTTCAAGATTATTCTTCTATCTTACATCAGCTCTGGAGTATGAAACAGTTTCATTCGTTCAAAATTGTTTTTTGAAATATTTTAACTTGTCCTGAAAGTTTTAATCTGTGTTTTTGAGCCCTGGGTTTGAAATCGAAGCCTGGGTAATAAAACCTTGGACAAAGTTTAATGAAAGAACTGAATTATATTTGAAATCGCAAAAATATTGTAACATAAAACTTTAAAATCAAAGGTGGTTGTAACTTGTTCGTTTTGCATTTCGAATCGGTTGACTGTAATTGGATTTAAGATGCTCAAACAACCTGAATTTACTTTTTTACAAACTTCAAAGTCGGTTTGTTGAAGCAAAGAGTTGAATAAACTTTTGAGTTGGTTAATGATACGGGCACATTGTGAACTGAGAACTTTCATTGTTAGGTCAATGTGTCAACCAAAGCAATTGCAAATACGTGTTTCGTCGCCAAAAACTATTGTTAAAAATAGAATCAAGTCTGAAGCTTTAGCACAATTAAATTCGAGAGTGTCGCTACACGTGGCCAATATTCGTAAACAAAACTAAGTGAACTATAAAAATTTGTATGTAGGACTATTTATAAAAGCAATTACTTTGTACATTTGCAACGATTGTGTTTACCCATTACCTGCGGTCATTGGCATAATTGCAAATCACTTTCACTCAATGATAAGGGTTAATTATAAAAATTGATTAATCATGTAAGATAAATTTCTTTTACAATAATTGCAAAATCATCAAACATTAGGCAAAAATGGTTGGCATTCTGTTCAAGTGCCGACAGTATAAACCTTTAATGATAAAGGAGAATTAAATCTTACGCAAAATGATAAGATTAAAACTATTTGTTGCTGTTATCATTTTTTTTATGACAGGAGAACGTAGTAACAAGCAAAATCAAAAAGCGATAATAGCTTCTGAGCTTTATTTCCGTACAAATATACCCAAAAATTTGGTTCAGCACACCATTTTAGCATCGATCAAAATATTTTTTTCTTAAACCTAAAATTTGTGCCAGCGTTTCTAATATATTGTCTTTTATTTTCTATGTTTGCTACCAGATAAACAATAGCTTAAGCGCATAAAACGACTTAACGACTGAAAGTAAAGCAAATCAACGCCAATATGGATCCCGAGGCATTCTTGGATATGGCCAACCAGGTCATAAAGCTTAAAATGTTCCCCTACTTCGATATTGCACACAGTTTACTGGCAGCGTTGGCTGTTCGGGAAGATTTGGGTGCCAATTCACAGGTATTTTCCCGGAAACATCCTTTGGCGTGTTGGTTATCGACAATGTTGGTGATCTTTTCCGGTGGTATGGTTGCTAACGGACTGTTAGGAGAACCGATTTTGGCGCCACTCAAAAATACACCACAGTTATTAGTGGGAACTGCTGTATGGTAAGTAATATTCATTTTCTGGAGTAAAAATGTCTTTTTCCTGACAAAAAACTGTTTGGTCCGATAGGTACTTAGTTTTTTATACACCGTTCGATATTGGCTACAAGGTGGGTAAATTTCTACCCATTAAACTGGTGGCCAGTGCAATGAAAGAGATTTATCGAGCTAAGAAAATTTACGACGGTGTATCACACGCAGCGAAATTATATCCAAATGCTTGGGTGATCATGATTATCATTGGTACACTAAAGGGTAATGGAGCTGGATTTACAAAATTGTTGGAGCGTCTCATCCGCGGTGCTTGGACTCCAACTGCTATGGAGTTTATGCAACCAACATTGTAAGTCAAACAAATTTATTGAAATTGTGTGTAACGTCAAACGCCTAACTTCTATTTTTTTCTATAATATTCAGCTACACCAAAGCGTCTGTGGTTGCCTCAGTTATCTTCGTATTGGACAAAAAAACAGATTGGATCTCTGCTCCACATGCTCTTGTCTACTTTGGCATTGTCATTTTCTTAGTGTACTTCAAGATGTCGTCAATCTTGCTAGGCATTCACGATCCTTTCCTGCCATTTGAAAATTTGCTATGTGCGATCTTCTTCGGTGGCATTTGGGATAGTTTGGCAAAGATCTTAGGTCGTGGTCAAGTTAAGGAGGGAGATTCTAAAGACGTGAAGAAAACCAACTGATTCATCGACGATGATTTAACATAATCTAAAACAAAGTGCAATTTTTTACTCTTTCATTTGGTTTTTCTTTCAATTTTAATTTTATTATAATCAATTTGTTATATCAATTTAATTTTAATTTGTACGACAGTCCCTGCGAACTTGTTTTTGTCTTAAAATAAGTATTCAACCCACATAATATTATATTCTAGTCAAGTGTCACTCTTACTGCAGAGCATGTTAAGTGGGTATAGTGCTCTGCAGCGAAAGTGACACTTTTTATTTCGAACACCATTATTTTATTTCGTGTTTTCTTTTGTTGTTCGTAATTTATGTTTTCCTATATTTTGTTTGTAAATTTGTACGACGATTGAAAATGTTTAATTTTAAATTAAAGCCCTAAGAAGCGACACGATATTTTAAAAATAAGATCGATTTGTTTCTTTCGAAAGAATACAAAAAAAATGCGTACGTTCATACATTGTTTAGACAAAACTGTGTTAGTTAGTAAATCTTATTTACGCTCAACTCAGTTGATTCAATTATACATATTTATGTGTATGTTCTTGATATTTGATATTTAAATAAAAGCCTGTCACAAATTTATTATACAACAATTAGAAATAAAAAAAAAGAAATAAACATTTTTGAGATACAAAACCTTTATCTTTATGTTCTTACTTGTTTTTAACTCTTTCTATCTGCTTTCAAGGGGTGTACATGTAAAAGGGTACTTCAGAAGCGCAAGTTTGTTTGTGAGCCAAAACGCATGAATATAACGATTTTCAAAGATCCTTGGAAGAGAAACCGGGTTCAGAATGATTTTTTTAAAAAGTCTTCAAACGGTAATACCTACACAAATAGGTTACTGCTGGAACAGAAGTTATAAGAATATCGCATCATGTCGGCATTTTTGAACACACGGCTATCGTCCAAAATCTACGTACTGGAAAAACGAGTTTAAAACACTGAAAAGCTTCCAAAATTGTTAACATCATAGTGGAAATTACTTCACTTTGGCCTTAATACACTTTAGATAATAACACAGGTAACTGCAGCAGGATGTGAGGAGGATCATAAATAAAGAATAAGAGAGTCAGATCCACCAAGGTAGTCCCTTTTTTTACAATCTTTAGTAGACTGGACGTCTTCGTCGCCATTTTCTGTCGGTTTGAAAAAAAATTGAAAAAGTGAACGAATTTTTGATATTTTTGGGCTTTAAACAGCATATAATTTTAAACAGCTTTTCAAAATTTTAGGCTGCAGAAATATAAAAAAATGCAGTAATAAACAATATTTGATCTTTAATAGCAAATGAAAAGACCAATAAAAAAAAATAAAACAATGAAATATAATTGTAGGCCGATATAGACGTTAATTCAAATTAAACGTTTTCTTTCATTTCATTTTAGGATTCTTCATTGGCTTTGTTGCTTTATTTGATTCTGCTTTGTGGACTCTATAGCCGAGTTTTATTGGGAATAAAAATAAATTCCCTTCACTTAGGCGCTTAATAAAACGCCGTACTCACTTATACAACTTTATTCCATAAACTCCATTTGCCAGCCATCCCTGTTGTTCACTTCTGCAAGTGACTAATTTTTGTAACTACAGATGAAAAAATAATTCCAATAAAACACGGCTACTAACTTATTTTTGTTCACTAATCGTTTTTGTTTTCGCACGTGTGATGTTTTGCGATGTTTCGCAAACATGAGTATAGATTCCTAATTCGCTTTCTTGTATGAATTTAGTGCATAAAACTGCTGAAACACCCTCAAATATTTTTTTGTGGTGGAATAGCATCTTATTACAACCACAGAGCAGATAATACAGAGTATCCACTTCCACCCCTTCAACCCGAAACACCCGCAAAAAATTTTTCAATATGGCGTCCTATTTCAGAAATTGAGGCTCTGTGCTCACTAGTATGAACTGTAAAAACTTAACTAAACGCCTGCATCGGTATGAAATTTTTTACTAGTTTTTGTCTTTTTCAGTGAAATACTGGTCAGAATGAAAAAAAAAGTTGATTTCTGCAACTTCATTCATTCATTTTTCTAAGTTCTAGGCTGTATGAAAATTAAAAATTATCGATTTTTTTTGCAACCAAAAAAAAATTTTTTACTTTTCAAACTCAACTGACTTTGATCTGTGGGAAGTGAAGGCCAGTGAGATCATCCGGGTGGGGTCATCCGGTTTAGTTTAGCTTGTAGGCAAAATGGCACTACCTTGCCGAAGTTGACTCTCTGGTTATACTCTTTGATTACAACTGTGCTATTGGCTATATCCGGCTGCAACTGAGTTTCAAATTGAAAACCAAAATTAAAAATGTGAAAATAATGAAACACAACTGCAGCTAGCTATACGCTTTCCTTGATTCGACCACAGAAAAATTGATGGATGATAATTGCAAAGTGGGTACGAGTTGACCTCTGTATTATCTAATCTGTGAGATAAGGCAGTTTGTTACCTCACTCACTACCAGCCCTGGTTACTCGTTGTCATATATTGCGCCACCTAGGTTTTTTTGTTCTTCCTCCGATGACGTTTGAGTTGACATAAAAATATTTTTCACCAATATTTTTGTTTACACCGCTCTATTTTTTCTAAAATATTGTATTCCTTAAGTTTATAAATTTAATAAAACTTTATATCATATTTTAAGAAAATAAAGATATTTGATCACAATGGAAGTAGATTACGACGAAGAAGGATGGCGTGGAAGAACCAAACCAGGCGAAGATGAGGTAGCTTCTCAATGGTTACACGTAGCGCATTTGCTCATTTTTGTTAAATAAAACATTCTAGGAAATGCTTGAAGAGAACCCACAAGAAACTATTCAAGAATGTCTTGAAAAGTTTTTCACTCCCGATTACATTATGGAGCCCGGAATTTTCACTCAACTCAAGAGATATTTCCAATCTGGTGGAAGTCCAGAAGAAGTCATAACAATGCTTTCAGAAAACTACAAGGCCGTAGCACAGATGGCAAATTTGCTTGCTGAATGGTTAATTTTAGCTGGAGTCAAAGTAACCGATGTCCAGGCTATGGTGGAAAATCATTTGAAAGACATGATTCTTAAGACATTCGATCCAAAGAAAGCTGACACAATTTTCACAGAAGAAGGTGAAACCCCCGATTGGTTAACTGAAATGATTGACCATCCAACATGGCGATCACTTATTTACCGTTTGGCTGAAGAGTACCCCGATTGCCTGATGTTGAATTTTACCATTAAATTGATTTCTGACGCTGGATTCCAAAGTGAAATCACCTCAATTTCGACTGCCGCTCAGCAAATTGAAGTGTTTTCCCGAGTATTGAAGACATCGATAACGAAATTTCTGAATAATCCTGAAGATATACAGAGCGCCATTCAGGAATGCGCTCGAATGGTTTGTCATGGCCAGCACACTTACGTGTATAGTCAGGTTTTAGTGCAAGTCTTATCCCAGGAACCGAAAGGCGGTTTCAATATGAAGCGACTGTCCCAAGAAATCACAAAATATGCCTTAACGAAGTGAGTATGATTCTTACATCTAAAATAAACTCGTATTAACATATTCATCTGCTTTATTTCAGTAATCAAAATGTAACTCCTATCACTATGGCTTTGAATGGTTCAGCGGCATATCCACAAGCATGCCAAGCTTTATCGTCTATGCTTTCAAGAAATACCCTCAACCCTGCCGATATAACTGTTCTCTACCGAAACTACACTGCACAAGACCCACCGCCCATCGATTTGATTAGAGATCCACAGTTCCTTGAACTACTGGTTGATTCTCTATTCAAGGCTGGAGTTAAGATTAATCCGGAGCACAAGTCGAAGTACATATTTCTTTTAGCGTACGCATCGAGTGTTGTAGATACTCCAGTTAAGAAAAGACCACAAACAGAGCGTGTGCTGAATAAAGACGAGCTTAAAGCTACGATTCAAGCGGTTGAGAAGGTGCACACTATCTGCAATGCGACCAAAGGCTCAACAGAACTGATTGCTGAGTTACAAACTCTTTACAACTGTATCAAGTCGGTGCTTCTCTAAATATTCACATAATGTTTTCTTCAATTTAAAATCTTTTTACAGATTTCCTGTCGTTGGTGTTGGTGTAATTCGATGGATTGAAAACACGGTCACCGAACCTTCTTACTTTAAGCTCACCACAGACAGTTGCCCTACACATTTGGCGATTCTAGACGAAGTTGCGTCTGTGCACACCACATTGCATTATCAGATTCTTCGTCTGCTGATTCGCCTGTTCGAGTCGAAGCAGGACGAACTGGAGATTCTTGTCCAAGTTGGTTCAATTTGTCAAATCAAAAATGATCTTTATTAAAAAACGTATTTATTTCTCAGTTGGAAATGAAGAAAATGTTGCTCGATCGAATGGTTAATTTGCTTACTCGTGGCTGTGTGGTTCCTGTTGTAAAATACATCAAACAGTGCTGTGCTAAGGGTGACACAGATATTTCTTTGATTCGATACTTTGTGACAGAAGTTCTGGAGACGATAACTCATCCGTATTCGCCTGAGTTTGTTCAACTGTTTTTGCCAATGGTTGAAAATGAAGAAATTACTGGAACAATGAGAGGTGAAGGAGATAACGATCCGGTGTCTGAGTTTATAGGTAAATTCATAAAATACTTCTATGACCCTCAAATAACTGATTTTTGTTTATAATTTTCATTTCAGTGCACTGTAAAGCTCATTATACCACGGTATAAGGACAGAGTAAAAGATACGAAAAGCGCTTTGTCATAATGGAAAATAAAAAGTATACTTTCTGGAAGAATAACTAGGCATTTCGTTCTATTACAACTTGGTACAGCTTCATTCCTGTGTCAATTGTGGTCCTTTGGGTTGCTTTTCCTTAAAATGTGTTACACAGTTGTGGGATATGGTGATTCTGGCCAGTTCCATTAACACTTTTCAGACTGATACATCGTCGTTTTAAGTTCGATGGAATATAACTTCTTTCGAAATGAAGTTTTCTGCTCTGTCTGTTAAAGATTTAAAATTATTTGCGATTTAAATGAAGTCTTTCCCATTAGGCCTGTTCAAATTATACAATTAGTTGGACAGACTTCGTTTGATGGAAGTTGGATGGTCTGATGTAGTTTGCGTTTACACTTATCAAGCTTGTCGTCCAACTTTGTGTCACATACCCTTCCACTCCGTCCAACTTCTAGTTTTTCAAAAAATTTTGAAAACCGTCCAACAAGTTGGACAAGCGGTCGTCTTAAGGGTTCACACTATCAAGTATTGGTCGTTCAAGCCCAAGTCTGTGCAACTAATTGTACAGTGTGAACAGGGCTATTGTTGTCGTTATACAAAATGCTTGAGTTGTTTCAAATGTCTTATTAAATTTACTCAAAGCAGTCTCCGCTAAGTCAATTACTTTTTATTGGTGCTGTTATAACAAAGTTTGGTTGCTGAGAATGGACACCTCTGTAGGGTGAAGGAGGGCATGATGCTCCCTGTAGTTTTGGCACGTTTTGAAACTGATACACATTGCTGTGTTATGTTTACTTTTAAAACGATTCCTCAACAATTTTTCTTGCAAAACAACTTCATGTCTCCTGTCAATTCGTTGGAAACATGGAACCAATGAGGTCCGTTACGTGACCTACAGCATTGTTTAGCCACAGCATGGTAAGTTCTGATCATTGGCTTCCTGTACTGGGAATTCTGAACTTAATTAGTTTAGTTTTGCTCTTTTACGCTTCCCTCTTTGTTTTATCTTCCGTATAAGTTTTTCATTTCGTTGAATCAGTTTTCTGCGAATTTAAGAAGCTCCTCCAGACACTGTAGATCTTTTCGGTTGAAGATCACTCGTATGTCTTTCTGGTTTCAACCACTGGATCTCAGCTTCTCTTTGGTGGTAACATGCAGCGATCCATTTCAGAAGTGCGGGACTCTCCTTGAAGTCCTACGAATCCAGAATAACTTCAGCCCCATTTAAACCAGATCATCTTTAATGCCATCATCTTTTGGTCTTGTTAAACCGTTTCTGCCAGGTGCACATCTGGTTTCCTCTTGACCGGGACTACCAGCAAAACCTTTGCTGTCTCTTGATCCAATTTCGTCCATAATCCCTGGCATTCCGAGTTGGCCAGTTTTTCTAAGATTAACTTTACGTTCAGCTAGTCTCGGTTAACCACGTTCGCCCCTTTGATCCTTTCTCGTTTACAGCCAGATTATCGTAATAATAGTAATAATCCGGTTGGATCCTCAAGTCTAATTATACAAAATGCGCTGTCAGTACCTCTTCCACCATGCTCTCCCATTGGCCCTGGTAGACAGCCATCCGGGAAAGCCTCGTTCTTCGTTTGGACCCCATGGTAGGCATACCATTTATAGGAACAAAACCACGTTCTCATTCTATTTTCTTTTGTTCTGGTGACCAATCGGTACAATTTCCACAAATATCACTTGTAAGTCCAGTTTTATCTTTCCTTCCGGGTTATCCAGATCATCTTTGGTCAAATTTTCCCCCTGTCTGCCGGGTGGAATCCCGGTTGGTTTACTTGCGAATCACTCTAGGCACCAACACTTCCTGGAAAACTACGCTCTCCTATCATATCATTGTCACTGGGATGTTCAGGAGTTCCGTAATCACCCTTAAGACCTGGTATTTAAATCTTAGGAGACCAGTATGTCTTTGTGGACCTATTGGTTCAGGAATTACAGGCCTTCAAACGTCTCCTTTATCTCTTTTCCCTTCTGGTGGACCTTCAAAACCAAATCATCCTGCCAAAGTTGACTATTACGGCCAGGCTCACCTTCTGTCAGCCAATCCCTTGTCTCACCACGAAGTCCTGGTGGGCCGGGTTCAACTTTTGGGCCTTTTCCAGTTGCATCTCTAGGCATGTCAGCCTTTTCCATATCCGAGTCGATCAGTACCATTCAAACCCCGAAGGATCGAATGTTGGTAAGATCATGCTATAAATCACTATGACTTGCAGACAGTGCCAGTTATAGTTATAGTTATATAATACCCTTATCAATTATTAATTTTCAAGCAGACTCACTGGAAAAGAATGAAAAACAAACGATAAACACCGAGGTCAGTAATTTGAAGAAGTGGCCTTGTTTATTATTTGAACTTCGTACTACTTGTGTCCAAATCCATCAAATATCCCCTCAGGTTATTGATATGACTTTGTATTAATAAACACATCGAAAATCACTTGTTCCTTCTAATTGAAAAAATACTTGCATCCCACGGGCTTCCGCAGGTGAGTACAGAAAGAGACCTTATTACTCCCGGAGGACTTTCGAATTCGCCGTGAACTGTGACTGTGATGTACGCAAAAACATGCACAGTAGAATTTACTGGAGTTTGAACCTCAATCTCTCACATAATAGTCCTTTGTTCTAATCAAGCGCACACCACAACCATATGCAACGATAGTCGTTAAACATTTGCAATATATTCTTTTTCAAATAATTCTGAAAGCGTACTCGCAACAACGTTTGTATTTTTATGACGTATAACAAGTTTACGAAATCTAACAATTAGATCAGCTTATGAAATGACATTTCAAAATTCTGCCACTACTAAAATTATGTGTTTACATTTTATAAGATAACTGAATGATAAGTAAAAACGCGAGGGAATAATTGCAGATAAGATAAGTTCATATAGGAAGTCCGAAGTAAAAAAATGCTCAACAACTGATTAGTATCGCAATACCTTAAGTGAGAACATACGACACAAAATGCAACAAAAAGCAAAATGAAATTCTCATAGTTCATCCATACGAAAATCCTTCAAATTTTCTTTGTGATTGTCCGTATTGAAATTAAGTTTTTAAATCAAGTTCAGTCGGTAGTGTTGCGATGTTGCTGAAAATGAGTACTGATAAAGATAACAAATCGATAACAATGCGTACTTATTTAACGGTTAAACGACTTCAGGTGCACAAAAACTCAAAGGTGGAACGAGTAAGTACTTAACTTACCTACTATTTGGGTATCATTTTTGTTTATGATAAGCGGTATTTATCAGCGTAAGGGGGAAACATGACGTTATGTGAATATTATGATTACAACAGAGAAGTTTGTTTTTTTAATAAACCAGGGAATCGACAGTTTATCAATAGGTTTATACACAAACGGTTCGCGTGAAAAATTCAAGTACTTACTCGGGTTAGAAAAAAAAACTCATATGCGAAAAGTTTTCATGACACAAGTTCGGAATTCTATCATTCGGAAATTCTGTAAAAAGCATAAACTGAAATTGAGTCATCAGTCGTTAGGAAGAATCTGCTTTAAGTTGCTTAAACTGTTCACATTGACACAATTTCCGTCTGAGTTATTAACTGTTTAACAAGGATGCTAAGGATATTCGTAAGTAAAAAAGTTTTGTCAAATTTTATAGATTTCCGATTTCATTTCAAATTCATTTTCTATTAATTTTCGTTATAATTACGGAGTTAGAACATTTCCATTTTGTAGGTTTCGATTTTGAGTATTTTATTTAAAAAAGTGTTTTTGAGCGTTGATATTGTCAAAATAAGATTTTTGTTGTATCGTAGGTCATTGTAATTGAACTTTGTTGTAAACTACTAATAAAAAGTTTGATCGAAATAACGCTCATACGCCACAGTGTCCTAGAAAGTGAAGATAGAACCAAACAAAAGCAAAAAAAGCCATTGTGTGCATTCAAGGTGAACTAACTACTTAGTTAGTTATTTAATGTTTCAGTAATTGTTAGAATTTTCAAAAACTACTAGGTTCTTATTACACAATATAAATTTTTATTAACTTGTGCTATCAAATAAGTAATTCTCGTATTTTATTCGATAAATTCTAATAGAAAATAAATTAGTAATAGACAACATCTTGTCCATTATCAGTAAAAGCAGGTTATGTTTTAATTAAGATTCTCCTGATAACTCAGTACTCAGTTGCCTTAGAACAACCATGAGTTTATTGATAAGTAAAGGCCAAGGATTGCCAGACCAGTAACTGCTAGATTTATTTTATTCAGAGGTTTTCGCAATTATTTACCTGATACAAATTACAAAAAGAAAAAGAGGAATTTGTCAAAATCATCAGAGATCAGAGGTCTTGGGTGATGAGAACAACACTTTCTATTTTAGTTATTAATGAAAATAGGGGGTCTTATGGTGGAAGGGATTTTCCAAAAATAATTTGCTAACAAAGCAAACAAATCAATTTAAAAAGTTTTCGATATTTTTGGGTGTACAACAATTGACAATGTCGAAAACTTTATTCAAATTCACCACAGTAAATATTGTTTACCATGAAAGTGAAAACTATAACAAAAAATTAAACGTAATGAAACTCAATTGCACCCGGATATAGCCGTTAATTCAAATAAGACTCTTTCATTGATTTCGACACAAAAATTATTTGAGGGAGTTTCAGGCGAAGTACAATCTACTCTCAGGTATCGACCACAACACAGAGTAGATAATACAGAGAAACAACTCGTACCCCTTTGCCTGAAAAACATGAAGTTTTCACTTTGTTTGAAAATAATGTTTAAGGCTGCAATTTTGAATGTAGCTTTCAACATTCTTGACTGTTACAAAGATCTATAAAACTTTTCAATTGTTACACACCCAAAAATGTAGAAAAACGGTGGCATTTTCAAATGGCGATGAGGGTTTCCGGTCTAATTTAGCTCTAACGAGCCAAAGTTGACCGCTGTAACCCACGTCGCCATTTTTGTCAATCAATTTAAAAACGTGTTTTTGATCTATTATAAGCTTTGTGATGAGGAATGTATAAAGCTTCATTTAAACCTGCCGCATAAAATGTCATGGAGTAAATGAAAAATATCCTTAATAGGTTTAGAACATAAAGAAAATCTTTGCCTTTTAAGTTTATTTCAGTTTTATTAGGTAATATTGACACTGACAGCTGCTTCTCGTTATGAACTTATGAAATACGTCGCCATATTATGGTTAAAAAATGTTGAGCAACTAATTCCAGTGCTATGTATCAAAACAGTGCGTTTTTTGAAAAAGTTTTGGTTGAAATGAAGCACCCAGCGCACCGGTGTTAGTAACCAAGTTTGTACACAATTTGCTCCTGTCATACCGTCTGCACAGACTGGAATGTGACTGCTTCAGCCAAGAGTATGAGACTCAATACACAATCTTCTTTCTACGGTCCGGTTTACTGACATAGACCACTTTTGATTGGCTCCCGGAGCTGCAATTTGCCCTCTTTCTACTATTTTTTGTGGGGACTGCGAAGTATCGATACTATGTCGAAAATTCGGAAATCATTCAAGCACGTACGTATCACTCTTTGCGAGGAACTGGCATGTCAAGAGAATCAAATTGCCATGAAAAGGACCATTTCACTCAAATGTTCGAATTTTGCCTAAAATTGTAGATCCTTTTGGAATACGCTTGGTCCCGAGATTCATTTCATTTACTTATTTGCAACAGAAATTTCAAATCCATGGCTGTCAGGAGTTTAGGTATCCAAAAATTTTTAAGTGATGAAAATGAAGTAGGTACTAAACCAAGAAAAAATAGGAGCGTCGGAGATTCTGTTTTTCCTTCAAAAGTGGACCAAACTTTCTCCGATCGGAGAAATTTTTTAACGCTGTAAAGAGAGTCAACTGCGGCAGGGTATAGTGTCACTTTGTCTATATGCTAAATTAGACATCATTACCTTTCCTCACTTAAATTTTGAACTATCTCGTAACTTCTGAAGAGTACCATCAAAAACCTCTTAAATGTCATTAAGAACTCAAGATCACCCTAGTCTCAGGTAAGCAAGGGGTGTAAGAAGCTCCTCGCTTTTTTTCATGCGTAGTAAGATTGTTAAAGTGTATTTGAAATCTGCGCATCAACTCACAGCTCTTTGATAATTTTTCATCTCAAATATCTTCTTTGACTTGACTACATTTATCTAAACTCTTCCCTATTTTCGGAAAGCTTTATGAATTCCTCCAGTATAAGAGAATTTGTTTGATTTTTACCAGTAAATTTTTTTCCATATCATTTAGCTAAGTATACAACAAATGTAGAAAAGTACTTAAAGCTTTTACCATCTACCCCGCAATCGAAAACAAACCATTGCCAAGCAGACATGCGTTATTCGATAGTCAAAACTTTATAGATAAAAGGTTCTTATCTCAGACCTAACCTATCTGTGAGCTTATTGTGATTTCTCAATATTGTTTGGGCACATCTTCATATTCCAATAAATTATGTACTAAATCTTTCTTGGACAGTGGCTAGAAACGGGAAGTAAAACTACAAAGTTCTTAAAATCAATTTTTATTCACTCAACTATAAAAAGTGGTGACAAAAGGTGAAGAAAAAAGAAAACCATACTCCTGATAAGGTAACGATATTTTTATGATTGTAGATAAACATTCAAACAAAAGTAGGTGAGATAACTAGTCGTTTGTTAATAAACACAGTTTGGGTTCTTTAGTCCATAGCCCATAAGGATCGCTTATAGACGTTTTTCCTAAATCAAGTGAACACCAATAGCAGAAGTATTGTATTGTATTAAAAGAAACTAATTTAGTGCAGTCGAACGGTCAACTGAGTTTTGCAACAAATCAAACAGAAAAATTTAGACAAAATTAAGTTCACAAGCACTTATTCTGATTAAAAAAAAAGAACAAGAACAAATTAGTAACCAATATGTCAACGGAATACCGATGGAGCACAAGTGGTGGAAGGGTATGTTAGAAATGTCAAGATGATACAGAGCTAAAAGAATGCAATTTTTAAGTTTTTAAGTTGAAACGCTTTAGTATATTTTGAGCTTTTCGCTGAATGAAATTTGGTTAATCTTATCATTTCGATGAGTTTTCCTTTGAAGAAGGGTGGAACTTATGTAAACATTTGGGCATTCTTATCAAAGAGTTTTATCTGCCTAGCCTTTCGATTGTGGAAAACTTATCGATTTTGGTTAATGTAGTTTTCCTTTTCTAAAAATGATTCAGATCTTTTTTCATGTAAAAGTCCAATTCACTTGAAACCTTTATGATACTTGAAAGTATTTTAACTTAAAAGTCAGGAAACATTTTTTTTTTATTTGCTAAGATATTTGTATACAATTTACAAGCAGTTACTAATAACAATTAAAGAATCAAGTAGCAGCAAAGGGTGTCGGTTCTGTGAAATGATAAAGTTACTAGAATATATATATATTTTTAGATAACTTAATTTTTTTAAGACGTATCTATTTAGATATGTACACATGTAGCTATAACTTGGTTGAGCTTAAGATGTTTGATATTGATGATCGGGGTTATAAGTGGCTAGGACTTAGTAGATGCATTACTTCAACGCTGCTGAAACATCAGGGCAGTGTTAGAGTGGGTTCGTTCCTGAACAGGTGCTGGTGTGTGTATTTTTAGAAGGACCTAGACGCAAAAACATTGTTATGTCGATTTTTGATATGTTTGTCACATTACATTAAACCTCTTCTCTTGAAAAATGAAATTACAATATTTCCAGTGGTGTTTTTAATGCTCCCAATCGAATAACCTTTGGTTAAACCATACGTTATTCAAGCGACTTTCTAAGTCGACACTTTGTGAATCATGGAGTAAATAAAATTTGAGTATGAATATCACTTCTTGATTTTGCGAAATGGAGCCCCATTTAATCCGATGTGAAAAAATAAAATTTAAAATTACATCCACACTCATAATGTCGATTTTTGACTGTCGTTGAGCCCTCACTACCTTTATGTCGGTTTTCGGCTTCCGGTATTCCTTTTACATGTAGTGTTTTGACTGTCGGTAAGCATGCACTCTCATATTTTTTTCCATACGCTTCAAAAGAAGCAGAACCTTAAATCAATTATTGATAAATATAATTTAAAATCAAAATAAACCTTATCATGTCGCTTTTTAGACAGACGGCGTAAGCCATGTTAAAAAATGAAAGATAAACTAAATTATTGTAACTTTTATGAAATAAAAATCATTTGAAACTAACTTGAACTCATGTCGCTTTTTAGATGTCAGTCAAACACGTCAAGAAAACTATAGCTTCCAAAATTATCTAGTATTTCATACAAAAAGTTTTAGTGACAAATAAAGAAAGCAAATAAAGGAAATGATGAGCGTTATGATTACAAGAGGTATTCTAAAAAAAACGTATTTAATTTAAAGTTAAATGCTAAGTTAAAAAACCAAAGATAATTTGGGTAATCTCATTGATAAATTGAGTTAGAAAACAAAATAACTATAGTGGCCTTTATAAAAAATCAAACCGGCATTTTCATGGACATAAAAAGTCTGCCGATGCAATTGTGCCAAGACACACCAACAGCCAAAAAGTGACATGATGAGATTGGTTGTAGTTTTAAATATCATATGTTGTTTTACAAAAACTGGAAAGGCGGAAAAAAAAATTTCAAAGTGGTCCCTTTCTTTCAATAGCTATGTATCAGAAAAGAAATTTGATTGCAAAGGTTGAGTATTCATTTGTTTGCTGTTCAATGGGTTCAATTTGTTAGGCTTTGAATCAATTGGTAGTTACACCAAAGAAGTACGACCCCCTACATACGCGCTACGAGCATCTTATAGTCGATTAGTTCACCTTTGCAAATTTTGTGGATGGCGGTTGGTACCCTTGATGTAACGAATAGCTTGTCTGCCAGTTACTTAGGAGGTTGCCATGTTCAAATACCAGAAACTTGCTTACTTACTTAGGTTCTGACAGATAAGAAAAAATCTGTTTTTTTTTTAACTTTCGAGAGGATTTCGCAATAGTAATTTTATGCTATGAAAAACGCTGTTTGGATAAGCCTTTCGAAATCGACAAAAAATTGTAGGACCTTTCCATTCCCTTACAAGATATTGTTGGAAGAAAATCGTTAGGCCCCAGGGCTCCCCGTTCTGTTGCGCCATCATTTGTTGTGTTCCTTAGTTGTAGATTTTCCTTGTAGTTTTTGTCTATTTAACATTTCCTGTTGCGTTAATCATACCAACTGGTGATTTGGTGGCATATCTCAACGAAAAGTGGAACCAAACATTACTTTGTTGTGGAGAAAGTAAGATTATTGCCCTTCATATTTCTAAAGCATTTGGTAGAGTTTGACATCAAGCTCTCATATCGATATCATATCGGTTGTGAAACAAATAAAATTGTTCTATTTTTTTAAAGAAAAGATCTTTTATAATTTATCTTAATCGTATTACACAACATGGAGACGAACACATAAAATTTTTTGCATATCGGTATCATTGAATCTCTTCCCCGTTGGATTAGAAACTACCTTTCCGACCGTTAAATATACAACTTGTATTGGATGGTTTAAAGTCTGATACCCTTTCTATTAATGCTGGTTTACACCTCAGGGCTCCGTTCTGTCCCCGACTCTATTCCATATTTTCATTAATGATCTCTTGTTCGCAACTGCAAATCCTCTTGACTGTTTTGTCCACTTCTCATTTTTAAATCCAAATTCAGGTCTTTGTTCCTCGAATGTGGAATTGGGAAGGTTGCATATGACTAACTCTTTGATTTGAGACCTTGACAGCATTGTTGTAGTGTAATAAAAACTGAGTAGACTTCAATTCTTCGGAAACACAATGTTAATTAAGCTCCGCAAAGATAAAAGGCACTATGTGTTCAACATACTTCCTTCTAAACTGTGTTTGCATAAAGAAGTCCCTTAAACTACATGCCATGTTAAAATTTGTGGCCAAATTATTTGCAACTATTCGCACAGATATTCATACTGTCAGTTATAAACAAAGAGAAAAACAAATTCCTCAAGGCTTAACAATTACAAAATGCAGCACCCTCATCCCAAACACAAGCTGTTTTCATTCAAACAGCGCTCTTCTCATGCACATTATTCAATTTGTCAAGATGATTCAATTAAATTTGAAAAGAAGGATACTGTAAAATAGGGTGAAAAACTTTTTTAATTTATATTTGTTAGCTTAACAAAAAAAGTATAGGAACTAACCTTTCATTCGACTATATATGCCTATCTGGATTAACCCGAGCATTTGTGTGAATTTAAAGCGAATTTGGCCAACAACTACAAAAGCGTTACAACACTCGATAGGCTCATCAAGTATTCAATCAAAGCTCTCTATCAATTGTAGCAGAAAGGAGTATACGTTTTGTTTTCGGAAAACAAAAAACGTCTGTATGGTAATTTAAAAGGTGTTTACGTTTCATATAGACGCACGTCATAAAGTCGTTGTATAAGCTTTATAGGTCTTATCATATGATAAGAATCGTTTACAATAACAATATTGCCATGATTATGTACGATGATTAGGTATCTTGAAGTCCTCACAGTATGTCGATAAACAATTTTTCTGATATGTATTTCAATAGGCAAATGCTTGGTTTCAATATGTTGACTTCAATGAATAAATATAAATAATTTCTACGTTTTTTCATTGCTCGTGTTAATTTTTTTTGGCAAACAGTTCCAAGAATTTGGGTTTACTGAAATATGGCTCTAAATAAAAATAAATTTGAATTTTAATCACATTGCTATGAATGTGTTGCTAGACAAGGTAGAAAGACCTGAAGTGTCCATACTAAAAATATAAAATTTTAGCATGATCAACGATTAATGCATAATTCCAAAGATAGAAAAAATGTATTGACATTAGCTACAGCAAGTAGAACACATGACATCATGAGTACGAACTTTCATCATGACAATTCCGGTGCAAAGAGGATAAAAATAAATAGGCGGGCATTAGAAGCTCGGGAAGAGCCGTTTGTTCCTTGCGCACTTCCCCCAACCATAACTTTAGAGGCATGAAAGGGACTTACTCATTTTTTCGCCAGTTCGGGAAAGCTCATGACAAGGTTATAACTTTAGAAGAATTTGCAGATTCCCTGCTAAAACAGTTTAATGTTTTAGGAATTCTAGCCCCGAGTAGGCAAGCCACCTAATAGGCAAGCGAGCTTTTTACTTTAAAACTAACCTCTTCCGGTATGTGCACGTAAAAAACCATAGTACCTATTCTCCTTCTTACTCATACAGTGGCAAGCGTCCTAATATTCATTACAAATCTTCACATCAGAAGAGCTTTTAGCCCCAATATTGTCTCTGTAATTGTTCAAAAGCGTTTTTATTCAAAGTTGCCTAAACTACGGCATAATCAGTTCCATCTGTTGTACTCCATCCAGTTTCTCTTTTCAATTGAAATTGCATGGACGAGGAGAAGGAAGAAGCCATTCAACACCTTCTTTGCTCATGCCCTGCACTACTTCATAGGAGGAAAACTCATCTCGGTGAATTCTTATTCGATGATACTAACGACTTAGCTTACATAGACTCTAAAAGTCTTTCGAAATACATTAAAATTCCCGCAGGATTGAGTGGCTAGTCCCGTAATGGAAGATTAAAAAGTGATCTACTCGTTAGTCTTGCATCGGGGCTGATCTCTGTGGGTCCTTGAGGCCTTAGTGTGTCATGCCATGTACTCATTGGCTGACAGAAACTTCCACCTAACCTAACCTAGAATTTGCCTAGCCAGTACTAAAAAAGGGAAAAATTTTTACCTATAACTATCGACCGATTGTCCTAACTTCTCTTCTTACAAAGGTCATGGGAAATCCAATTAAGAAATAGGTTGACAAGTTCTAAATACCCGCGGCATAATCGTTGCCATGTGTTCTTATAACTTTGAAGTTCAGGGTTCACATTCAATGCTTTTATCGCTTTTTCATTTATCTATTCGGCATAAGTCGGTTCTTTTGACTCAAGGGGCCCTGAAGCTTACTTTCAAGAAAGCTAATAAAGTTCCGGACGAGACATCTGAGTTTCCTTTATCTAGCACGGATATACAATTAAAAGATGATGTCCAGTTCAAATTAAAAATGACCTACTCACTTCGACGAAGTTCGACAAAGTAAATCCAAGTATTTTTCACATTTCAGATTTCACATACCGAAAATTTATAGCTGTTCAGTGTCATTAATATGCCACTACTGGACATTATCAGCGAAGACAAGGTGCAGGTTGGACATTGGCATCGTTCTCGAGTTCGTTAAAGCTCTTGGATATGTTCCGGTTCCGTTCCCTAGGGAATATGGAAAGGAAATATAACCTATACCATTTCTCAGATTCAATACCACTTTTGTTACAAATTTCATTCAAATCGGTTCTGTAGTTTTGGAACCTATTCAATACAAACACTAAGAGTTCTAGTTTATGTGGAGATGAAATATACAATTAAACCTTTCTCTTAGAAGACTCAATCTATAAAAATGCATCAAAATCCGTTGCGTAGTTTTAAGGATCTAAGCATACAGATAGCCAAAGGAACTTTGCTTTAATCTATGTAAGGATGAGGATAAGCAAGGGTAAGGATAAAGATGTCCAAGTGGAAAAGAAAGTTGTATTGCACTTTTTAAACAATTCAACGTCTCGTACATCGTACTACATGAATGTGGGACGCTATACTCATTCTCCCTCTTTACAATGTTTTACATGTTGAGGCCAATTTATATCATTTGCTTCTTTTACAACTCATTCTGTTTTCATAAAATCACCAACCTCCACTGACTAATACATACATAAATAGAATGACAGGTCATTTCCCGTCCCGGTGTCTACTCATTTATGCCGATTTCGAATGGTTAAGGTAGAAAACGCATTTCATGGCATTGAAATTTGCTTATTTCTACGGAATGCCGATACATGTAGAAAAACAACTTTTTGGAAGTTTTTGGTAGTTCATCTCCGAATGATTCTTGGTACTTGGTAAATAGTTTTAGGCGTTCTCATAAAACAACCGACAAAATTTGCAAATTTGGCAGTGTCAGAAATAACTTTCAAGCTATTTGATCACTATTTTGCCGTCAAAATGTATCAAATGAGCTTAACTCATTCTGGGAGCTATATGACAACATCTTAAAGGCTTCAGGAAAAGATAACATTTCCTTTTGCGTCAAAATAAAATAAAATTTTCAAAAACATTTTGATCAAACCAAATCCGACCATCCAACATCCATCAAACGAAGTCTGTCCAACTAATTGTACAGTGTGAACTCCGCTATTAATAGGTCGGCATAAAACCTTGCCAATTCAAAAAGTTCAAATGATTTTCACATCCCAAAGTCAATGTAGTACCTACGAATATGCTTCCGCGAACAAACCCCAAAAAGAACAACAAACTCTGTGGTACAATTAAAGTTTTAATCATAAAGTACCCTATGAGACACCCGACCGACCGACCATAAGATCTTCTAGATACACTCCAAAAACAAAAAACCGATCGCCAGCTTCAGAATAATTTTATTTTCTTCTCCAGTTCAGATTCGGCGATGCATAGCTTCACATCGTGCTTTAACCGTAAATAGTGAACACACACAATAGAAGAGTGTGGTGTGATTTATTTCACTACGGGAACTGAAGCTATTACTTTATACTCCCACTCGATGCCGACCGCGAGCAACGCGTCGCAACGTTTCGGAAAAAGTGCATTGTTTTCATTTTTCAAATATATTCATGATCGTTGCAATGACGCGAGTGTACCTAGATGTGTTAATTATTGTGAATCCATAAATGAAAATCACAGCCCATTAATACTTTGAGATGTGTGAGATTTGTTATTTGCTCTACGATCGTTGATCGCGCTCTTAACAGGTGGGAGATGACCGCCGCCGCTTCTGAGGCTGATTGCCCTCTAAAGAGTGCAAATTGGATAAGACAATATTTTTGAGTTACTTGTGAAAAAAAGCTGTAAACATTGTTATCAGCTCTTTACTCATTTTTTAATTAGCTGATTGGTGATCATGCCGATCGATAAATCAGGTGGTTGCTTAAGGTCAGCCTTAAGCTCTCAAGTGCAATTGTGAATGGAATATAAACGAAGACGGTTCTTCAGTGAAGAAATCTTACATGTGATCAGCCATCACTTTGCCATCCATCTACTATCAAATTAACAAATGCTCACCACCGTACGAGAAAATAAATTAAAATTCTTTGCGGAAATAAAAATTCTCTTTGGCGTTTGAAAGAATTGTTTCTTAATTGTATTTCTAATGTAAAATGCACTGAGCGTGTTTTTTCTGTCTATAGTACAGTAAAGTGTATATAATTATAGTGTAGTGAACTAAGAAAGGAAAAATGAATTTTATTGGAAAGCATGATCACTTGAGTGGATATCGGCGAGTCGATGCAATTGGTGGTTATGGAATACCATTATGGACAAGGGATTCTGATACTGTAACGATCGAAGTGCCTCTTGAGACTCTTGAGAGTAAGGCAGCTAGGCTTTCATGGAAAAGGCGAAGGGTATGTGAATTTGTTTATATCTGTTTATATGTTTACTGTGAGTGTTAGTATGTGATAAAAATAATTTATTCTTGCCTATTCAAGGAATCACACTTAAAAACTAACCTCGAATTGAGTTTAAAAAGTTAAAAGGGATTGATAATTGCATCATGTTTGAGATCCATCATATCACCATTTTCAAACAATTCTTATATGATAAAAACTCGATGATGATGTTGCCCTCCACTTCTTCTGGTTGAACATTTCAAAAAGGCGACCTTTCTAAAATGACTCTAAATTGGCACACTCAATAGACGTAGCCGCTCTATATGTAAGCCTATATAGTTTCATATAAATAACCAATTGGTTCAATGAATACAAATGGTTCACTTAACTCGAATACCCTTTTTAACTTTTTTGCATACTAGAAACAATTTTGTGAGAGTCCTTTGCAGTGACAAAAGAGCTGTGCATGGCGATGCTTCTAGGGAGGCAAGGGGGTGTGCAATATATCACTCCTGGAGAAGTTTCATTTCGATTCCCATTACACATTTTTCGTTGTATTCTATCGTTGATTTTTAATTGCGATACTATAAGGTATAAGTTTTGCAATCGTGTAGAATTTTTTTTTAAATAACAATTAAATATTACATTTCGATGAAAGAGAATACGAAAAAGTGGTTCCTGCCATTCTGTCTGCTATAAAAATATGTATCGCATATCCCAGAACTTTGCTTCTAGACCGAAGTATAAAATTTCAAAGTTTAAAAGTTTTTTTTCCAGTTATTTCTATGGGAAATGGAAACCTGCGGTGAGCGACCTCTAAGTATCAATATTAAGAGCTCTCCTTTTCACAGGGTAGCTACACCTCCTCGAAGGTGTGAATGGAATTGTTTCGAAAAAATAGTCACTTTTTTTGAACTAGTCTAATATACAAACATTCTTTATTTATACTGTGGTTTTTGAATACCAGATTTTTTTTTGCATTCAGCAACTGCAAAAAAGGGCCTTTTATATTTTCGCTTAAAGTCTTTGAAATATTTGACATGATTTTTTTTCAATATCTAATGTGATTTTTTCAATTTTTATAACTAGTTTGTAGTTGGCAATCCTTACCACCACCTTTATTATGAAAAGCGTATACCTTGTACTCAGACTTAAGATTTTGATTTTATACTTAGCACACAATGGCAAGTTAGTGCGACACAGTCGTATCCATTTTTAATTATTTATTTTGTAGCTGATGTTGTTAAATGAAAACCTAAGCTGTATATGCAACAGCTGAATATTTTCTATTTTTGGAAGTATTTATGCTGGGTGAAGTTTGTAGCCGCGTCAAATAGGTTCCACTACGTTTTCTCGCTTGTCTTTTGATTGTTCTAAAAAATCAAGTCAATTTTTGTTTAGTGACACCAGAGGCCTGTAACACAAAGCTACAACCTACAAGTCTACAAGTCAAGAGCCACTTGTAGGATTAAGCTCTTAAATTTATTATTACAATTGCAGACGAACAAGCAAACTTATGACTTTTAGCTATGCGAATTCATTTGTCACAAGTTACTTGTATTACAAGTGCTTGTAGTTTTGGGATGCAGGTTGATGACTCGAACCGTGTTTCATGTTCCTTGAGAAAACTTTTAAAAGTTCAATCTTTTGAAGTAGTGATGCAACTGAAGAAATGAATGAACACAGATAATTTATTAGTTTATTTATTTATTTAGTTCTTGAAACTGCCGAGCTGTATAGTGAACTTTTGCTTCTTCCATTTTAGGAAGAAGCAAAGTGTCTGCTTGACACTTGTGATCTGCCATGACACCGCGTTAACCTCAGAATGCGCAGGCAAAAATCCTGATTCTGGATTGTTTCATGTCTGAGGCCAATCAAATGTAGATTGTCGTTGAATTTGTCTGCGTACCAGAAGTGTTTTGGTCTCCCTATCTTGTCTCTATAGCCGATCGTGCCAGAACGTTGTTTTGACGGGGTTCTCTAGATCTTAGCTTTGAACATGACAATACCAACCAGTCATGCTCAATTTTTCAAAAGGATCACATATTTTATGTGAAGACTTAGTTAAGTTTAGTTTCGTTTAGTTGATTTATTTAGCAGAACTCTGCTATTGAAATTCAATTTTGCAATTTTTAACTCAAAAATAAGTTATTTGTTATTGGTAGTTATTGCTTGGCAATAAAGCTTGATTGTATACTCCTCCTGGCACATTGTCAACATTTTTGAACCGTATATGAGCTCTGTACGCTCAACCGCGACTGTAAGCTCTTCCCTTCAGCTTCGAGGTGTCATCACAAGTTGCTTCACTATTTATTATTGTTCCCAGTTATTCAAACTTTTCACACTAGGAAAGTACAATTCTATCTGCACATTGGCTTCTAGAAACTCTCGTTGTACGACATTTAATCATATTAGATCCCCCGCTTGTAGAACGACTTGCTATGTCAAGGTCAACAAACACCACAACCAAGTCCTCTAAGTCGTATCGATGTTTTTCCATTAGAATCCTTATACTTTATATCTTATACTGATTTGTGAGCGACAAACTCGCATTGGTCATCAGATAGTTTTATTATTTTTTGTAGTCGGCTAATCGCTCTACGACCTAAAAAGTGTATGACATCAATTTAATCGCAACTTTGTGTAACTCTCTTCCTTTTGTTATTCCTCATTGCTAAGGCAGGCTATCACTCCTTTAAAGCCTTAAGAAAAGTATCGGGAGCCATCTAAGCCCAATGTTCAACCATATTTTTTCAAAACTCATATGGTATCACGTCTGTCCCAGCACGGCTGCCCATTTAGTTTTTAACTGCTTCGCTAAGTTCTTCCAGTGTGACGTCGAGAATTAGCGTTGAGTTAGGTTTAGGTTTTGGAAAATTTTCTTGGGAGATCTGCAGAATCTTGTCAGCATTAACAAGAAGCTGTCCTTGAGCACCGTTAATGAAGCTTGGCGGACGAATCTCTTGAGCATTTATCCTTCTTTGGGCGGCTGCTAATTATATTGAAGTTGTTTTCTCGTAAATCTCTTCCAGCTCTCGATACATGCTTTTTGATTGGTATTGGGGGCACTTGGTCTTCGTTTCAATCATGCAGCTTCAAAATGTCAGTCGAAAACAGTGTTGCTGGGTGAGAGTCTCTCAAAGTAACACGTTGCAGTCTTCCACCTGAGGTTTCATAAATTTGGCTACCAAATTGAAGTGGACTTGTGTCTTTTTTTTACCACTGATTTGAGTGGTAATTGCGGTCGGTCTTGTTATATGAACGTTATTTTTGAATTTGATCACTCTTTTATTACAAATAGATGGAAAAGTTAAACTGTGCTGTGGGTGTCACTACCCTCACTTTAATGTTAACTGTCTAAATGTTATTACTCCATTAGTCACCTCTAAGATAAGCCGGGGAGCGTAATAGTTGTCAGTTTTGGCATCAGTGATATAAATTCGGCTGGTGCTTATGTTTTATTTAGGTGCTTTTCTGCACTGAAAACGAGGTGATAAAGCCTTTAAATGTTTGGGATTTTTAAAGATGATTACAGCTTATTTTCAACCACTTAATGTAACCTCACATCAAGAATAGATACAAAAGGCTCCATTGAGTATTGGCAATGATTTGTATTGTCTCTAAAAATCTATCAATTACTCGTAAGTTAATTGCTATACCTTACAATCTTTTTTAGTTTGTGCGAAAAATAGCAATGACGCATCTCTGTGCTTATCAAAAAAAAAAAAAAAAAATTACTGCAGACAACATAAGTACTGATTTTTTCCCTCAAAATAAAATTCTGCTCAAACTACATACTTCAATTACCACGTCGCACCTCGGGTGCCGCACAAACTATTAATTAAAAGCACTTAAATGGCAAGAAACAATCTCAAGTGTCAAATTTTTGTTCAACAATTGACCCCTTTAATGGATATTTTTCATTTGGTATATGCTTACCTACAGGCAGTGCACATATCTTCTTACAACGTATAAACCCGAAGAGATTTCGACAGCATACTAAGCTCCAATCTAAAGCAAATATTTTTCAACTTAACTGAACAGTGTTTGATGAAGATAGAAAAATTAAATAGGTAAAATGAGAACTGTGCTGCATTCTTCTTTTTTTTTTTTAAAGAGGTTTATGGCGCAACGAGTATTTTGATCTGTAAGGGATCATTTTTTGTAGGATGTTTTGCATTAATATAACTCCTTGTTTAGTGTGCATTAAGGTACAAAGCTTTCAGACAAATTTAGTAAGGAATCCATCTAAAGTTCAATGTCAATACATTTCTTTTCGCGTGGGAATCTAATTAGGTTGATGGGATTTTTGCGATAAAATTTTTATTGAACAACTCATAGAGCATGACATCAAAATCTAGAAATGACGTGCTTTCAAATTTTGTATTTTTTATTTGAGATGAACTTTACTGTTTTACTCAGGTTTGTATATTTCCTTGGTGCAGTCACACGCAAGTGGTGACGTCTTTTTTAGTCACTAAATAGAGAAATGCTACTTTTATTATATGTTTAGGGAGGTATTACGTAGGTACTCAACAGCCACAAACGATCAATGATAAGAGATACCAAGTTAGCAAACTTTATGGTAAGTTGCGCCACAGACGCGATTCCAGAGGCGGTGCTAGACCAAAGTGGGACGTGTGTAAGATTAAATTTGTTGGGCCCATGGGAAAATTATTTAAGTATTCACCGTTATGATTGATATCTTCGTAGTTCTTATCAAAAATTAAGATAACAAGATAATAACTAAAATTTGTTATATGTTTTTGTAAATATTTGGGAGACTAATATTTAGTTCGTCTGACTTCACGCCGCAATCGCCACCAAGTCAACTTTTGGTTTTCGAGCTATGTGTATAGAAGTGACATGGTAACGTGCATTCAATTTCAATTTCAATTTCAATTTTCAATTTCAATTAATTTTGCAAAAGTAACAAATTTAGAGAATAACAATTATTTTTTAAGCATAAACGAGTTGAAAAATTAAAATAAATAAATTAATAAATAGGGTGGCACAGCAGAGTGAGGAGCACTAGGGCCTAGCTTAGTTCTTATACAATCATGCCTTGTGAGGGAATGGAGGGGCCCTACAATTTTCTGCCGGTTCCGAACAGCTATTCGAGAAAGTGCTTTTCAAAGCAATGAATTTACTAACGGAGGACTTGGCAGTTCCTCGCGAAGGGCGATACAAACTTAGCGAACTCCAGCGATCACCTTCACCAAGCATGATTTTCATAGAAGCTCTTCGGTCAACACCTTTGCCGAAAAATTTCTTTTTGATGGATCGATAACTTATTACACCTCCCCCACCAGATTTTCAAAAATAGTTTGAGATACTGCAAGTTGCCACCTCACTTCTATAAACACTGTAGCGTAAATTTTGGCGATCAAAGACGACCTGCCATAGCTCAAAGACATAGAGTAAGTTCGGGTAATGTGGACACCCTTAATTGTTGTCAGGAATATGTCCAAAAATAAAGCTGTTATTGAGATGGTTAAAACTTTTAATCATTCTTCAGAACGTTAGCAACAAGTTTCACTTAACTTTCGGAACTATTTTTCTCAAATAACGTATATATTACCTAAAGTTTCCAAAAATTGAAAAACCAGCCTATTGAAAAAATGTCGGGTAATGTGGTCCCATCAGGGTGGTTAATGTAGAGTAGTACTCCACATAACCAGAAAAAGACTGATCAAAGTAAAATTAAATGTTTTTCGGTTTGATATTTTCTTTTTATTATAAACTTATAAAACAAAATAATAAACGTAAATACTAAGCCTTTGTAGACTTCAAGTTTCTTCAAAGTTAACAAAATACAAAAAAAAAACATAACAAAAAAATTTATGAAAATGGTATTTTTCAAACATAAAAGGAACTTCATTTGACTTCATAATTTGAAATATAAAATAGTTTTAAGAAACAGAAACATAAATAATATCTCTAAATAACAAAATAAATAATGGTATTGCATCAACTTTAATCTTTCTTATAATCTGCAAACAATTCGTCACATGAGCTGCATATAAAAATAGCACTCCGCTTCGGAATGCATTTTTCGTGAGACCAAATAATATCACATTGGAGACATTGAGTCCATTTTTCTCCAGTTAAGTCATCACTCCATAATACGTCGCAAAAATTACATTTTGTGTCTTTTGAGGCCGGAAATTCCACCATATCATCTTCAGAATCAGCAAGTAAGTTCTTATACGAAGGAAGGCTTTCGTCTGAAGATGAAGATTGCCGACGTTTCGAAGTGGATGGTTTGCTAAGCTGTCTTTTTGTTAGAGATGACTTTTGCTCCTTTTCATTTCTTACTTTTTCTTTTTTTGCTGGTTGCATAACAATTGGCTGGTTTCTGTTGTTAATTTTAACAGCTCTCGGGGTTTTATTAAGACTTTCTTCTAACTGATTCTTATACGGTGATATTGTTAGAACTGCGGCTTGGGTTTTTCTCCCCTTATTTCTGGGCTCAACCTTTTTCAATTTCGGAGGAGGGGAAATATCCCACGGCGAAAAATGGGGTTCAGCCCGGCTCAAAATCGAATTTGACTCACTTTGACTATTTATTTCTGCCACAATATTTCGCATTTCTATGGCTTCAGGAGTCAAGCTCGATTTGCTAAGATTTGCTGTCTCAGCTTCAGGTAATGTCTTCTGGTAATGGGTGAGGTCAGGATCATGAACAGGCTCAGGCTCAGGCTCAGTCTCACATGGTAGAAAGTCAGAATCAGAAAAAATGTTTCTATTGATAGGAAAAATTCCGCAGCATTTAAATCCACTCACTGCAACTTGTCCTGTTTGTACCTTTAGATACGCATTATTAAACAACTGAGCTATATCACCCAAAGCGACTTTCCTTCCAGCTTCTCGCATAAAACGTCTTATTTCATCATTGTAATACTTTTTGAGAGGACCCATAAATGTTCTATCCAACGGTTGCATCTTATGTGTGCAGTGTGGTGGTAAGGAAATAATTATCACGAAATTCTGTCTTGCTAGGTCAATAACTTCTAAGATCCTAGTGTGGCTATAGTGACCATTTAGGATTAATAGAACTGGCTGCTGTTCAGAGGGTTTGGAAAACTCCAAAAAATGACGAAACCACTCTGTAAAAATGGGCAATTGAATCCACCCCGAAATATGAAAAGTCGCCTTGGAGTCAGCAGGAGCGTTATTCATGAAAAGCGGGTTGTTTCTTTTCCGCGGAAATATGAAATAAGGTGGAATAAAGCTGCCACCAGCGCTCATGCAATTTACTACTGTTACCAGTGATCCACGTTCAGCCGAGGTCAGAGCTCCAATTTGACGTTTTCCTTTCCTGGCTAAAACCTGTGGCTGCTTGTTTTGCACAATGGTTAAGCCAGTTTCATCCACATTCCAAATCCTGGATGGTTGGAAGTTATATTTTTCGAATAATTCTTCCAAAATGTCAAAAAACTGGTTTACATTTTGCCGAATGAAGCCTTTAGCTCCGTCGATGGAAGTTCCCGTAGGGATCCGAAAGCTCAACTCGCTCTTGTGCCTTTTCAAAAAGCCATACAGCCAGTCTTTACCGGCTGTCTTATGGAGTAGCGAAAACTTGTTTGGAATATTATTTCTTTGGGCCATTTGGAAAGCCAAGCTTCGAATATCGCTTCTGGTTAAGCCCCAATAACGGTTTTCCATTTCGTGTAAGTATTCGACAAGCTCGTTTTCCAGATTTTTACTAAAAGTTGGTTTGCGACCCAAGGGAGTAGATAAAAGGTCATTTATGCTCTTACCACTTCGTGCCATACGTTGCAGCGTTGTTTTGGGCACGCTATATGTTTTCGCCGCCAGTTTAACACCCATTTCTCCTTTTTGAATGGCAAGTAGAGCTCTTTCCATATTTTCGGGGTTCCATTTCCTTACTTGTATCCCCTTTTTTGGCATTTTTTAATGAATCTATAAATTAACGTAAGAAATTAGACCTCACCCAAGACAGATGGCAAATGTGGAGTACTACTCCACTTTACCCGCTTGAGGGTACTCCACAATAGCCGAAAAGCACATTTCTTAAGTAAAACTTTGCTATTTTTATAAAATTCCAGCGAAACATTTAAACTCACCTTTTAAATCAAGAAATACAAAATGAGAATGCCGAAAAAGAAACACTTTGCCGAATTAAAGCTTAGCTTAAATAGATATAAACTTTTTACTGCCAATAAAAATTAAGAACGACCTCACTCCAAAACATAAAACACTGCACTGCGCAAAATCTATTGCTAATAAGCACGTGGTTATAAAAGATATTGCTGTCTGGTTAAGAGAACCAACATGTACCAACAATAGCGGATCTCTTGCTCTCTCACTTAAAGAGGAATTGAAGTGACCCACATTACCCGCCTACTCCACATTACCCGAACTTACTCTAGTGGTGACCACGTTGAATATTAGCATCTTCGCAAAATGACAAGCAGCCTCTAAATTACTCAGCAATGCTTACACAATCTTTGTAACTGCTCGCTCTTGTCGATCATCTCTAACAGAGATGACAGAACAGTTAAATTTTCACCTCTTTTGGGTTCCAGAGCGGAGACAGATTTCGGTTATCTGAAAAGTCTATGAAATCATCGAAGAAGGTATACTTATCACTGAATGCAAACTCATAACGAAGTAAGACTCCATTCCATTCCACGAGGAGTGCAAACAATAATTGGACAAAAATCATAACCTGTCTGTCTAGCTCTTGAAACGCTGCAATAACCGGAAACCTCGTATAGGTACGGCTCAGTGTTCCATCAAACGACTCTAGTGCATCCCCCTCATTGCCTCAATTCGTCTTTCCCACTTAGTACCCAATAACGGTTTCATTGTTGTTTATAGTTTTTCTTTTAAAAATTCCTTTCGCTTGATTGATCTTGAAAAAGGATATACCTACTTATCTTTTTTGAAAGGAAAGGATTGGCTGACTTAAAATAATTTTCTGCATCCTTTAACAGCCGATTTCAACAGTAACATTCGTCTAGCGTAAACAAGATGGTGATAACTAATCTAATATTTGGGTTCTTACAACACCTTTTAAAGCCAACCATATTTGCACCGTTGTCATATCTTTGACCTCGACAGCTCTGCATATCAAGTTAGCGTTTTTTTTTCATCGCTTTAATTGATTTTGATAGATATTCACTATTTGTCTTAGTTAAACCAAGTAATCTTATGAAACGTTGCACTTTTTTGCCGGTGGATGTATGTATTGCAAAATCTAAATATTAGACACTTGTTCAATAGACGAATGAAGTGTAAACCAAAAAGCAACTGCCTTTTGTAGCTTTTTTAATTTCAAGGTACGGTGTTAGGTATGCTAAAGAAAATGTTGAAATTCGATGACACTGATAAAGAAGCCGTGACAAAATTCTAAAGTAACATATTCATGAGATCGTTAACGAAAAGGCTCTGATTACGAAAACCTTTTGTTTGCATTGCCAATAAAAATATTAGTAGGCAATATAGGTAATAGCTATGATTGTGGGTATATTTTAGAAAACAATAAAGCCAGTCATTACTTGGACAAATAAAAAATTGTTTGATTTTATTCTCTACGTTCGAAATAAAGCTATACAGCAAACCCTCATAACTAAACTTACGCGATGGGCCCCTTGAATCAATGGGCCTTGTGCGGTGGCACACCTCCCACACCCTTTCCGACGCCACCGGCTCTGCGAGATTCAACCAAAGAATTGAAATCTTACAACTCTCGTAACTGACATTACATTTCTCCTCTTGGTTTTATACATCTACATTTGAAGATTAAATTCTAGGTTCTTTTACTAATTAATATTTTTTCAAATGACGTTTAATTTAATTTTTGCCAAATGACTAATTGATAAGCAATTGAAAGGCACTGAAAAGATAAATGTTTCATTATCTCTAGTCAAAATGATTTATCGATCAGTCATTGTGTATTGAGTTTTATCATTCTTCATTTTCCAATTCTTCAGCGGTATTTACAGCCGTATGACTAAGTCGCAATTTGTATTTGCACGTTTACTTTAAAATAGTCACTTCTTGTGAAAGACAGCGTGGTTACAAAGTAAGCTGTCAAATGTAAAAATTGCCTACCAATCCTCAAATTGTTAGACTTTTACTAGGAAATGATACTGAGAAGTTCGTTGCACTCTATAAAATTTGAGGTAAAAAAGCACAATAAAGTTTAAAGCATTTGAGATTAGTGTCAAAAAATTTGTTCACTCTAATGTGAGTTACAATGAATTCGGCTGTAAAATTACTACTTGACAACAACTTGGTATTTTGAATTCTTTTTTATCACATTTCCATGAATGAAACCGCCCTTGCTTCTACACCAACTTTAAAGCTATCATCGCAATAACCTACATCTACATATTAAATCCAAACATCGCACCGGCCTGGAACTAGATTTGTAAGTTGTTTTTTTAACTTTGCGAAAGAAAAAAAAAGGTGAGAAAACGCCGGTTGGTAAGAACCTATTCATAAAGAATGACACAAGACGTCACTGAATGGTTGTTTTTCTTCCAAAGCTTTCGCTTTTGACCTTTTCATACGAAATTTTGTCAGCTCCAAACCCAAGCTTCAACTTAGGTTTCTACGTTGCCGAATTCTTCACAAAAAAACACCTAGAGCTATCAGAATTGAAACAATGTTTACATTGTTCTTCCTGAGTGGTCGTAAAGCCGATTTGACACGCTAAGGCAGTTCTTTTAATTGAAAAGTCATTAATCCGTTAGCATATAAAAATAAATCAAAAACAAAGCACTATAATAGTTTCTTATGATGTGAAGTTTTTTATTCCTAAGTATCGTTTCGACTGCAATTAGTAAACATCCATTATATCGATCTGATCTGATCTGATCTTTGATTTGTTTTGGTTGAATGAAATTTTTGGTGTAAACATTTTTGGAGTTGTTAAGGTCGGTATGGAAGAGGTTCACTGTTTACTTGTCGAGATCACTGTTTAGTCATCTTTATGAACTCGTATCATCAAGTTCGGGATTTGTCTTATTTTTGTTTACACTGCATGAAGGTTTTCAAGATGGTTTCATTTTTGTGTATCAAGTGCAAGTGAACTCACATTCGAGTTAGAAATAAATTTATACACTCAATGATTTCAATAACTCGATCTACAAGAGTTAAGTGTGCGTAGATTATGTTGTGTAATCGAAGTTTTTTCATATTATTGTTGCAACAGTGGTCTCATATACTTGTTTGATGTAAAGTACTTTTTTATGTGACGTAGCAAAACTTGAAAGCAATAAAAGAAATACCACATACCATTATCTGCTTTTTTCGGTATTACCCATGAAATTTCCGGTTGGGTTAAAGTGCCGAGTTTATTGGTTGAAGAATGTGAGTCATGTTTCTTTTAAAGGTTTACATTTTTGGGCTTTTTGTGCTTGCAAAGGTGAAGGGATTGTTTGTTGTTGCTAAGAAGCTTGTGATTTGCGTCGTGGTCAATGATCTTGAAATAATTTTCAAAGGTTTGTTTATTTTTCACTTGTATCTTTTTATCGTAGATATCTAGGAATACACTTTCTTGGGTGCGCAAATTGTAAAGCGTGCTTCGGGTGCTTGGTTGTTAAATTCGATAAGAAATGCTTTCGGTAGTCAAATTATTTATATATAAATATTTATAAAATATATCTACCGAATTTTAAGTGCATCAAATCAAATTTTCGGTCAGGTCAGACAGGCATAACATAGGCATAGCTTGATAAAAAATTTGGCGTGTCAGTGAGGCCACTGGTTGGTCAAATTGTCAGAAATATCGCGTCTGTAGTAAACGATCCAAATTAGTCAATTCTATAGCGGCTCTTGTCAAGAAACGGACAAAGCTCAGTCCACACTATGGCGTATTTTTCATAAGGATCTTTGTTTACACCAATACAAGATCAAACTGAATCAAGAAGGGAAGCCGATGGGCCATTTGAAACGACATTCGTTCATTGATTAAGCCAGTGTTTCCCAAACTTATTTTTCTCGTGGACAACTTTCAAAATTTTACTGGTTTCGGTGGACCCCCTGCTGCTACATTTCTACCACATTCTCAAAGTCTTCAAAAAATAAAAATTGTGTCGCTTCTGAGTTCTTTTCCTTCATTCCGATAGGTAAAATAAATACGAAAAATGGCACATTTTATAATACTTCATTTATTAAAAGAATCGAATTACAAAAAAAAAAAAAAAAATAGTAAGGTAATATATCAGGAAATAATTTTAACTAATGGGAAGGATGTATTTGATGGAGTGTCAGCAAACGATCAATGTTTGGCTTTATTTTTGTGAGCAATAACCGCAAATCCCCCCGCTCTGTGATGTTTAAATTGCTCTTTTTTTTGTTAAGAGGTTTGCAACGGCACTAAAACTCCTTTCGACAAGGTATAAAGAGGGAAAAGCTATTCAAAATTTCCTTGCGATTCCCCACAGTCCAGGATATTTTTCGGGTATTTCTGCTTGCAGCCACAATGTTTGGTAGCCTTTTCTAAATTTCACCTTCAGCTCCTCATTGGTGCTTAGCTCGAACAGCTCCTCTTGTAATACAACATTGGCCACTTCCGTTTCATTAATTGGATTTGTGATCCATGGTGTTATATCCATCGTCAGCACATCTTCAAACCTGGTTTTGAAGTCATCATGCAGGGCACTTAAATATTGACTGTAGGTATGGTTATCCTCATCAATACATTCTACCTACGACAAGTTTGGAAATTCAGAGAATTCACTCCGACTAATTTCATATATTTCAATTTCGCAAGAAAAGCCGAAAATTACTGCTTTTTCTGCCTCTTTTGTATTGAAATTGACCTGCAATAGAAAATCCTTTGTTTTTTGTGGGTTTGGTCGCCGACGCTAATTAGCGTCATTTTTCGCACCAGTTGTTTTTTTGTTCTGGAACGATTTAGATTTGCATTTTGTGATTTAAAGTCAAAGAGGACAGCTTTGGCATCAAGTATTTACAGTGGTGATCAAGTTCATGTCTGAACAAGCATTAGAATTTTCGGGCGGATAGCGCTTTGCAGGTCTGTACACGAAATTGTACGTAGTATTTGCCATGGAAACGTGGCAAAACCATGGTACTGCATATGGAGAAGTTATCGACCCAAACCTGCCCAGATTTTTAAGGATTTTTAAGGATAAATTTTATAAAATTATACAAATGCAAGAAGACTGTCAGTCGTTAAGCAGAATACTTTAGGCCCAATTAGAGCACAATCTCTGTGATACAAATTATTTTACAGATACATTCAGCTGTAGGGAAATCTCCTTGATATTCAAAGCAAGATGTGAGGTTTTAAGTCTCAACGGAAGCCCCTACAACGGGACTTTTAATCAGTTCTGCACTTTATGTAACATGAAAGCCAAAGAAAACTGCTTCCATCTACTAAGCATTTGTCCAATTTACAAACCTTATGAGCTGCGTTACTTTGAAAAAGCTGTTCTTTCAATGGAAGAGACAAATATCATCTTAAACAGAGCTTACTGAAAAGAGCTTGCCTTGTTTTTGAAGGAAACCTATAAATTAAGAATGCTGCTTGTAACAGAATATGCGTGATAATGATACAAAAAAATACAAAATACAAAAATATACAAAACAAATTCAGTTTAGTTTTTAATGCAATTTTTTTTTTTTTTTTTTAATATTAAATATTTTAATGATGCCAGTCGAGCTGACGGCTAAGCCAAAGCTTATAAATTCATAAAAATCTATGTAAATGTAACAAACTCAAAATGTCAATAAATGAACTATTTACTAACTTACTTACTATCTTACTAATATCGAATACGCAACTTTAGACAAGTAACAGTCCCCTACCTTATTGAAATATTATCTGCTTAGCTAGGTACTTAAAACACTTTCCTATCAAAAGCAGATAAATTTTCGTGGACCCCCATTACCATCTTATGGACCCCCATTTTTTGTTCACGTCTGCGTAGACCCCCAGCAAGTCTCCCGTGGACCCCTGGGGGTCCACCTGGATCACTTTGGGAAACACTGGATTAAGCTCTGAAGAAGATGCGCCAAGGCGATAAATTTCATCGCAAAATCATCGAAGCTCATTATTGGCTCAATGGGCTTACCAAATAAGCAAAATATACGCAAAATGCGATACGCAGCAAAATGACTTCAAAATGGTGGTGGCTCCTCCTTCAATCCATGCGATGTATGAACGATTCACCGTCCTTAGAAAGAATAATAAATTCTTTTATTCATTATCTATCCAACAGTGCAATTGTATTTTGGATAGTAATGATCGATATGAAACCACAAAACCAAACCAAAAGGAATCTTTGAGTTTAAAAAAGAAATGCCTGGTAACGGATGCTTCGACCGAATACTCCATATGGAAAGCATCCAAGCGTCTAAAAAGTGCCCTGGCACAAGTCCCACCAAACAGAACTCAAGATGGATCGAAAATCTGAAACAAGAAGCTGATCTTTTCGTTGAACATCTCGCGAGTGTCTTTAAGCCATTCCCAGAATACAGAATACAATACAGCTGTAGGGGAGCTCAAGAGGGGATTTTGCGCGTTACTCGAGCGCGTCAGAAAAGGTGCCGTGACTTAAGGCCAAGTGACAAAAGGCCAAATTTGAATGTTTGGCCTTATGTCACTTTGCGAAAGCGACATAAGGCCAAATTTTAGGAGTTGGCCTTATGTCACTTTCCCATAGCGTCATAAGGCCAACTTTTTTTAGGACATAAGGCCAACTGTTCAATTTATTGTTTGCTTATGCAGTATGGATTGTTATCAACATCCAGCTTTTTACATCTTGCGCTCATTAACATTCTTCTTCTCAATTATGTAAAAATTAATCTTTTGGACGGCCCTTTCATTTTGCGCAACACAATCATGTAAGCCTACTTCCCTAACTTATATTTGAGCAAAACATTTTTCCGTTGTTAACTTCATATCATAATTTTGCTTGATGGAAGTGATGCATTGTTTTATAAAGGAAGATACAGTTATAATTAAAAATGCGAGTGCATACATACAGAATATTTTTAAGTACCATTAGCCGTGTTTCATTGGGAATTTTCATATTCACTTCACTAATACGCTCAATAAGACGCTGTACTCACTAATGCAACTCTATTCCATAAACTTCATTTACCAACCATCCCTGTTGTTCACCTCTGCAAGTGACTTATTTTTATTCACTTATCGTTGTTCACTTAGAGTTATTGTTTTCCCATGTGCGATGTTCTGCTATGTTTTGCTGAAGTGAATACAGATTCCCAATAAAACTCGGCTATTGATACAAAGAGATATGCTTTCAATTAGTTTAATTTAAAGAAATAAGTTAAAAGACTTTTAAAAAACATTCGCCGGGAATTTTTTAAAAATATTTTTTCAGTTTTATTTTCAAATCTTTAGGTTTTGAGCTTAAGAGAAAGTAAAAGTAAAAAATTCGCGCGAATTATATGGAAAAATCTGGTTTTGTGGCCCGTACCACCTGTCCGGTATGAGTAACGACTTTTCCACAATGAACACTTTTGTAGAGCGTTCAATTTTGAGAAAAAAACCATTTCTGGTTAAAGCGATCCCATGAAATGCCGCTGAATTTTCTATAGCTTAAAAATAAAAAATCAGAGTTTCCGTGTATTTTCAATGGGAAATCTTCACACCTTTTGATCGAGCACTTAAAATTAATATTGGGGGCTCAAACTTTCAGGTTTTTTTTTTAGTTTTTCAACAAATTTTCAAATCAAATTTTGTGTATATACATGTGTACATTTCTCATGTCAGATTATCATCCTGGAGGACGAAGACATCAAGTTGATCGCTCTGTATAAAAATCTGACGCGCTCGAGTATTTCAAGGTCACGTGTTTTTTTACATTTTTAAAAATCAGCCATTACTTATGGCCCCGCTCAAATTGTCAGATTTTTAAAATACATATACACTTTTTTGAGTACACTTTACATTCACTTTCAAAATCTGACACGCTCGAATAACTTTTATTTCCAACCTTTCTTTACGCCCATTTGCCCCCAGTTAATCGTCAGATTAATATTTGTCGGTTATCAAAAAGACAAAGCGCGTATACTCTATTAATATCTGACGCGCTGGAATATTTCAATGCGTCTGTTTTTTTTACTTTTTTAAAAGTTCATACACGCTCAGCGCCCCACTAAAATGGAAAACTCCCATACACTTTTCGTTTTAGAACGCAGACTTCACAATCCAATAAGTCCCCATGACGCTTTAGTAACTGCAAATTTAACATCCTGGGCTCCCCTTCTACAGCGTTCAAAGAAGTAAGAGACATAAATAGTTGAAAATTTGTAAGACTTTTTACAAATTAGCTCTTATTTCGAGCTCAAACTAAGTTTTAAAACTTCAAAAAAAAAAGAGGAACGAAAAGAGGCGAAAATAAGAAAAGACCGTGCGGTTTCAATATCAAAAACGAAGTGTTTTATTTCATTGTTCATTTTCTCCATTTTCTAAATTTTCGTGAACAAAATAATGAAATTTTAAATATGGCCGGAAAGGCGCGAGATTTGAATTTTATACCAATTAGCTTATGGTTTAAAATTTGATTTGTGGCTCGTCAAAACAATAGTCTAACAAAAAATTACCAAAGTACGATCTCACAACAAACCTGGTTTTTAAAAAAATGCATCCAATAAAAAATATAAAAGAAATTGGATGGTGCAACAGAGTGAAGAGCTCCAAAGCCTAGCGCTTTTCTAGCCACCTTTCCTTATGAGGAATCCATTCCATAATCTTTGAAAAACTCCGACTTATAATTAACGCATACTATAAAAAAATATGTACCACAGCATTTCACTATTACGTAATTCGTTACTATACCTATTTATGTTAAGTAACGTATCACAGACCAATATCAATTAAACCAATAATGGCAAGAGCTTTCAAAGCATGGCTACAGAAAATGTGAACCCAACAATTTAATGAAAAAAGCCTTGTTTCAATCCAGGAGGGTTTCATTGATGTTGCTCAAGCCTTGATAAGGTTTGGTACATTAAACTAGAGTGCGAACTAAATATGTAGAAACCTTAGCAGACAGTACTTCGAAATACTGAAATCCTGCATTACAAATCGACTCCTAAGAGTATTGTACGATCAAACATACTCCAAACTTAAGAAAATTGAAGTCGGTGTACCAGAAGGTAGTATCCTAGGGCCAGCCTTGTTTCTGTATAGACAAGGGATAATCCAATTGGAAATCAACGCTATCTTGGCAGCTTTTACTGATTACTTTTACTGCACGAAACAAAATCGATTAAAATATTTGATTTATGTGTCGGTTTTTTAAACTTTTCTAAAAAATTCTATTTATTTTTCGTTCCAGGGATCTCGAGTGAACACAATCAACGACTGGTTGAGGATAAAAATTGGCGGCGATGAAGCACTCAAAAAGAAGAAAAACAAAAAATTGGAAACAAATCGTATCAAGTCTACCAAATACACGCTCATAACATTCCTGCCACAAAATCTTTTAGAACAATTCCGTCGTATTGCGAATTTTTATTTTTTAGTCATGACAATCATTTCCTTAATCATCGGTGAGTAAATTATTTACAAATAATTCTCTTAAAGTGCCGTCTTACAACAAAAGCTCACAAAGAGGCTAGGCATTCTTCATCAAACACTTCATGTAACATTTCCATTCTATATAGTTTTTAAGTTTAAACTTCAAGTCAAAGTAAATAGAGCGATAAGCGTCAAGAAATTGAGTTAAAACAAAATGACACCACTTGGGCATTTTGAGACTCACACCCATTAAAAAAAAAAATTAATAAAAAAAAAAATTGTCAATGATAGGCTTGGCATTTACTCTCAATGTCATAACTATTATTGAACCGAGCAAATATTTAATTTAATTGCAAAAATCGTTCGGTCGGTTAACTATGTATACGTACGTATAACTTTTCATTATTACTAGACTCTTAGAGTTCAATTCGTAACGTTTGTGTCTTGGGGGCTTCCTTGTCAGTTTCGGTTAGACACAAAAGTAATATAAAAATTAATTGATTCAAGCTTCGAATAGGGGGTAGCCGCGAGTGCGCTCGCGTCTATTGATATAAATTGACGAGTAGAGTGTGTTGATTTATTGATTCGGTTGAGTTGTTGGTAATTGAAATTATTTTTTTTGTTATTCTTTTCAAATTGTCATTCTCTGCGAATTGTCTTCATACATACACATTGCTTTTTAGCAACAATTTTTCTATTTTTTTTTGTCACAGAAAAGTTGCATTGTTTGATGTTTGGTTTCTGAGAAATGAACGCATTGAATACAGAATTCCGGCAAACAATAGGTGCGTTGTGTAACCGGAGTATGGGACACAATGATTGCGTCACTGTCATGTAGGAGGTATACAAACACATGTGTGAAGCTTTGGAAGAACTTGAGCTGTTCGCCGAGCCGCGCCGTCACAATTAGTGGCATAGCGAAGTTGCTTGTTGAGTGGGGCGTGTGGGTAGGAAGAAAACGTGCCGAACGTTTGAGAACTTTTACGATTTATTCAATCAACTGGAGATGTGATTGTAAATCAATGTGGCGAGCAAGTTCAAGGACAGTGCAATCGGTCGGAAATGAAATTATAATTTGAAAGAACAGACAAAAGCAGTATTATATAAAATGAAATGAGCATTCATGTGAGGAAAGCCAGTGGGCTAATTGATTATGAGATTTAAGCAAAGGATAGCCAAAGCTTCTATTGTCTGTTCCGCATTTTATGGAGCAAACATGTTTTGCTGACGACATTAGGGAGAACAAGTAATAGGAAGAGGAAAAATCAAGAAGAAGAGAAATGAAATAAATAGGGCGACAGAACCGATTCGCAGTTGGCAGTTCTCCCATACATATTTTGGAACGGAAGGGCCTAATTTTTTTCGATTTTAAACTCCTGAGAACGAGCTGAGAAAGCGCTTTTGAGGACAGTAGAAATTTAATGATTTCAAGGAAGAGAGAAAAATAGAAAGAGGAAGACAAGGAAAAACAAAAAGATTACAAGGATGAGAGAGAGAGAGGAGAGAGAGAAAGAGAGAGAGAAAGAGAGAGAGAGAGAGAGAGAGAGAGAGAGAGAGAGAGAGAGACAGACAGACATACAGACAGACAGACAGACAGAGAGAGAGAGAGAGAGAGAGAGAGAAGGGAGGAGAAATAGAATGAAACACTTTGGAATGAAAGTGTCCTAATTCCGTAAGTATTATTTTATGTCCCAATAACAATGAGCAGGAGCGCAGAAAGGCTTAAGATATATATTAGCGAAACTCTTCCTCTTGCCTCCAAATCACACTCATTGGTGCAATACAGTACTTCGCAATATTCACATTTTTTTATTGACATGTACGACAGTTTTTACATAGAATAGCTGTTCAGAGCCGCGTTTTGTTTAAAAATCGTATGACTAAATACGGTGACTTTAGAGAAATCACACTGCTAAGTCAAGATTGGTTAAGAGAACCTCTGAGACCTTTGATGTCGAAAAAAGCACTCGACTAGCCTACGTACTATCATGCTACTTCTTTAAGTATGATGTACTTGAAGAGATTGTGCAAAACTCAAACAACAACTCCAGAAGCATCATCTTTCATAAGTCTTGGGACTTACTCTTTTTCACAGTCGATATTGACTGTAAAGATGGTTTTTATCTACTATAAATATGAGGGCGAAACGCAGTATATGCTGTTATCAAACAAGGATATAGAAAATCGACGATTTGAACAAACCGTCACAATTGACAAGCATTAAGTGTGATTCTTTACTGAAAATTCGACCGAAAAGCACCGAAATTCGGCGAAAGTCAGTCTAATTCTGTTCCAGCACAGCGATTCTTCGCAGCAGTACACAAAAAAGAGTGCTCACGAGAGAGTAAAATAATTCCCCACCTTGCGAATTTCTGCCACCTAAATTTCTGTGGACAGAAATCGTGCACAGCCAAAACAAATACAAAAACTTTCAAACAGACATTTTTCCAAGGGTGCCTGCGAATGTTTTGTTCAAGGCGTTTCTTTACTTTTTAGACAATTACGCTCTTTCAGAGAGTTTCTGAGATAATTTTACCCCCACTCCTTAAAATATGACAGATTGTGAATTTCTGTGCACAAAGTAAAGAAACAGACCTATAACTTCGTGATATTGTTTTGCAGAAAACTGCCATAGACATGGGACAATGGGATCAGTGCGGAGATTTAAAAAGGAAATTTACTCTTGCCAATCGCTGCTAACTTAGGTTAGGAAAGCAATTAAAAATAAAATTCTCTCTAGAAAATTCCAGGTAGCCTTTTTTTCTCAGCCCAACTGCTAAGGTATGGACATTGGACATTATCTTAAGCAGATTAGAAAACCCTTGGTCGTCTCGAAAGAAAATTAATCCAAGTGATTTATGGATCCTTATGTGAAGATAATGTTTGAGCAAGATTTAAACACGAACAGTATGAGCTCTACCACGCCATTAGCATAGCTAGAAGAGTAAACATCACATGATTTCGATGGCTAGGACATGTAGAGCTGATTAACACCAAAGCTCCTGCTTAAGAGGATTTTTGATAGCATACTGCAAGTGTGGAGAAACCCGCGTCTAAAATGGTGAAATAAAGTAAAAGAGAACTTCAATCGATTTAGAATTTTACGGGCGTTCAAGTATTACGTAAGACAATTTTCGAAGATTTTAGAAATTCCCTCATATTACAAAAAGTTTTTCTATAATTCTTTACAAAGTGTTACGAATTTCTTTCTAAGTGACATTTTAAAGAAAACGTAAACGAAAAAGGTTAATTTTACGTTGGATATTCAAAATTCTTAGAATAACTTCGGGGACCGTATAAAACATAGACAAGGGTTTTATAGGCAGTTTAGTATCTATTATAGTCAATAAGTAGTTACCGTACTACAAAGTCAAGTAGTCCCTTGCTGGAAGTGTTTAACTGCAGCTGCCTGGATGGTTTCATTCACACTAAGCTATTTCTTCAAATATAAATGTGAAGTCTACATGAGTAATGCAATGTAACCATAGCAAACGTTTCTTCTCTTAGATAGCCCTGTATCACCAATTACTTCCCTTCTGCCTCTGGTATTCGTAATATCTGTGACTGCTGCCAAACAAGGATATGAAGACGTTCTGCGTTATAAAACAGATAACATAGTAAACCGTTCTCCAGGTAAATCATGTCTTTTGAAGCAATTCTCAAATTTATTTCAACTTGTCTTTTTTTCGTTTCATTTCAGTGACTGTCATTCGTGAGGGTAAAGAAACACTCATCGAGTGTCAACACATTGAGCCTGGCGATTTAGTAGTCCTTAGCCGTGACTGTGATGTTCCTTGTGATTTGGTGCTACTGCGGACATCAGATATTCATGGCAAATGCTTTATAACAACAGCAAATCTTGATGGTGAGTCTAATCTAAAGACCCTCACTACTCCACGAGAGCTCCCCGAAGTTGAAATAAATAAATTGCACAAACTTGGCATTATTGAATGCGAGCATTCCAAGACTGATCTTTACAGCTTCAATGGAAAAATTGAGCTAGCCTATCCGGATTTTCTTCGAATATCTCAGCTGGACAATAATCAGGTGAGAGTCCTGCCACTATCGGCGGATAATATTTTGCTTCGTGGTTCGAGAATCAAAAACACCGAATGTGTTATTGGCTGTGCCGTTTATACTGGAATGACAACGAAACTAGCCCTCAACAGTCGACTCACGAGGAATAAGGTTTCTTCAAGTGAGGCGTACATCAATCGTTTTCTTTTGTGTATTCTAATTAGTATGATCTTCATTGTGACGTTCTTGTATTTCCTAAAGAGGTATGTAAGTTGAATATTTTAATTTGAAGCAGAAATTTGAATTTGGAAACATTAAAGGTACTATGAAGTCTTTGAAGTGCCTAAAGCGGCATACTTGGGTCCACCAACAGACACGTACAACATAAAACAGTTTCTTCAGGACTACCTCTCGTTTCTGATTCTTTTTAACTACCTTATCCCGATTTCACTGTATGTGACTATTGAATTGCATCGAGTTATCGGAGCATTTTATATGGAATGGGATATTGAGCTGTTTGATGAGCCCACTGATCAGCCATGTATTGTAAACACTTCTAACCTAAACGAGGAACTTGGACAGGTAAGAAATTGTTTCAAATTAGGTTAGAAAAGCAGATATATAGGAATTTGTTTGGAAGTGAAATGCTCCCTGCAAAACTGCGTATAGTAAGAGACTAGGATTGCCAGATTGAATATGAAGGAAGCAGTTCTAAGTGATGTAAGTGCTCGAAATTAAGGACGTGCTTAAAATTTCAACACCATTGTAAAAAATTAAAGGAAACAGTTTTTTTTTATTGTAAATTTCTAATATTACATATATTACTGCAGCAATGAAGAGGGATGTCTGAAAAACCTTTATGATTTTGGATTCCTTTAAAGGGATGCAAAAGGAATCCAAAATCATAAAAGTTTTTTCTTAAGACGTATGGATAAAGATTAATTCAGTCAAGTTTACCAACATTATAAAAGCAATGGTTTGTCATCATGTTTTGAAAATGATTTCGAGCAAGTGGCTGCTGCGGCTCGTTCGAATAAATTTCAGCCGAGAAGCCTTATTTCAATTACTATTTGCAGCATTTAGTTTTAATTTAATACAAGCTTAAAATAAACACTTAACTTAAACTAATTAAAACTAAATTAAGCTACAAGGATGAGGAACGGTTTAACAGGAGAACTTTCACACAGGGAATTTGAAGATTGTGGTTGAAAAGAAAAGGAACAGAATTAATTTTACTCATCATTCGAGTTAAGGGTTCGTTGAGACCATACGGTGTACGATGAGCAGGGAGGAAAAAGAATCGGGATGAAAGAGATAAGGTCTAAAAGGGGGGGAGCAGTCAGTGTTACCAGTAAGAAGTCGGTGAATGAATATGATGCCAAAGACATTCCTCTTGTTTCTAGGGAGTGGAGATTGTAAGGCGATCGCGGTAAGGAGGCAGGGTGAGAAAGTTTCTACCGTCGCGTCCGTCGTAGAGATCCCGAAGGGCAAAGAGCAGAAAACGACGTTGAACACTTTAGATCCTTGAAATATGAACCACTTGATATGGAACCCATACTTGCGATGCATACTCAAGGAGAGGGCGAACATAGGCAATATAGAGAGATTTTGTTACAAGGGGGCTGTTTGGACCATCTCTTGAAAAAACCAAGATCGGAATTAGCTCTTGATATTACTTCGTCAATATGAGAGCGAAAATTTAATTCGCCGTCGTCGCAGATAACTCCTAAATTTCGGATAAGCTGCACACGGTTTATAGGAAAGTTCAGAAGATGAAAGGATCTGGGGGGAGGTTTATTACTTTTTAACGAGAAAAAGTTATTGCCTCGCATTTAGGAATGTTTAATTCAAGGAAGTTTTTAGAACACCAAAAGACGAATGAATCGAGGTCATTTTGAAGCGGAAGGTGATGACTTGGAAAATTTTAGCGTCATCCACGTAAAATGAGATAGAAGAATATAGGTTGAGAGGCTGTATGTCAGTAATAACGCACCGAAAGACCGCAATCGTCTTGGACTTTAATGCGTAGCCTATCAACCTCACATAACCCCACAAAAATATTCCAGCTGTGTTAAATCACCTGATCTTGGAGTTAAGGCTTTAAATTCGTTTCGTTTCGAGGCTATCTACTGGAGGTCTTCCACAATGAAATGCTAAACTAATCTGAGCATAAAGCGACAGCTTTCGGAGTTGGTCTTTTAGACGACCAACTCCGAAAATAGTATTGCCAGACTTAAGAAATGAAACACACACGTTTAAGAAAAAAAAACACTTCTCAACTGACTTTCTATTCCAGTTTTCTTAATTCAATTCCAGAAGTAAAAAAATCATAAAATTATATCATTTCTAGATAAACATCCTCTTTTCTGACAAGACAGGAACCCTAACCAAAAACGAGATGATTTTCCAGCAATGTTCAATCAATGGCAAAAAATTCGTCTATCAGAAGACCAAATTACGAGACGAGGCTAGCGGTAATCTCATAGACATTAACAAGTTTAGTGTGAGTCACATTAAAAGTTCAGGATACGACATAGACTAATATTTCTTCTCATTCACCTTCCCTCAGACCGAACAAAAAAACTTCTTTCAAGGACTAGCTATTTGTCATACAGTTCAAGTTGTAGGTGGCGCGGTGAACACTGAACCTTCGACAGAGAACAAAGTGAAAAAATACTCCATTCCGGACATAACCGAAGAGAGTCACAATTCCAGTCAACAAAGTGACATCGACACTTCATTGTCATCAAACCCAAATGGAAAAGTGAACAATAACAGTATTTTATCCGATGTCAATCCACTACTAGACGATTCAACGAAACACGAACGAAGAAAAAGACCGGAAATCGTCAAGAGAAGTCCACGTTTTACTCGACCACCATCTCGTGTTCACCCTGTCAGTGATGGCGAAACCAGCGGATCGGATGAATTACAAAGGAGCACTCCTGGTTTAGGGCATGAGCTAAGTGTTGAACGTCCATTTTCCTTACCATTTACACGATCGACTTCAGAAGTTGATATTCCGGAACATACGACTCCCAATCCCATTTTGACACATCGCCGAACGCAATCTACTGGCGCACCTGAAGCATACTTGACTAAGCAATGTGAGTATAAATTTCGTTGTAGTAAGAATTGTCATGTTATGGCTGTTTCATTTAGTGAGCTTTGAAGGACTCAAACGAACACCGAGCAATACATCTCGAGAGTCATATGCCATGCCAATATATGTGACTAGGCAACCATCTTTGTTGTTAAGAGCCGAGTCTGTTCGAAGAAAAAACGAAATCCAAAATTTTGTCCAGTAAGTCAATGAATCACTTAACAGTTAATGTTCTTAGTTTGAATCTTCTTTGCAGAACCCTTGATTATCAAGCTTCTAGTCCTGATGAGAAAGCGCTTGTTGAGGCCTGTGCCAACTTAGGCCTTGTTTATCTTGGCGATGACGACAACATCCTCAAAGTTCGATTTTGTCCACCTCACATAGACTATTCTAGACCTTTCATAGCAAAAATAAACGACCTGAGTTATGAAAGACTTCATGTCTTGGAATTCACCTCAGATCGTAAGCGAATGAGTGTGATTGTAAAGGATGAGAATGGAACCAAATGGATCTATACAAAGGGTGCTGAAAGTTATGTATTTCCACTATGTGGAGTTTCGTCTTCTAGACTGATAGACCAAACAAACACTCACATAAATGACTTCGCTAAAAATGGCCTTCGAACTTTGGCTGTGGCTAGGAAGCGTATAACGGATGAAGAATACAGAGAATTTCTGCATGATTTGGACTTAGCCAACACATCACTTGAAAATCGAGCACAACTTAGCGAAGAGTGTTATGCTAAGATCGAACGGAGTAAGTCCAAACAGTTTTCATTTCTGTTTTCATTTCGACTTAACTTCTTGCTTATTTTAGATCTTGATCTTCTTGGTGCTACTGCGGTAGAAGATGCTTTGCAAGACGAAGTTGCTGATACATTAGTTTCTCTTCAAAAAGCCGGTATCAAAATATGGGTTTTGACTGGTGATAAAGTGGAAACAGCTCTGAATATAGCTGTCTCATGCGGCCACATTCCTGCAGGAGCAGTTAAGTACTTTATTGTTGAATGTATTCGCAAAGAGGATCTAGAGGTGCATCTTCAAACATTAGAACGTGAAATTATTTTTGGATTGGGTAGACCATGCGCTTTATTGATCGACGGTAAGAGTCTGACAGTAGCTCTTAAAGAGCTTCCAGAGAAATTCCGCGATGTTAGCATACGGTGTCAAGCTGTGCTCTGTTGTCGCTTGAGTCCACTTCAAAAGAGTGAAGTAGTATCGCTCGTTAAGACTTCGAGTGAAAATTTTAATACAGCAGCTATTGGTGATGGAGCCAATGACGTTTCAATGATACAAGAAGCTCACATCGGCATCGGTATCATTGGTAAAGAGGGCCGACAGGCGGCACGTTGTGCAGATTTCGCCTTGGCTAGATTCAATATGATCAAAAGAATGTTGTTAGTACATGGGCATTATCATACAACAAGACTGTCTCTATTGGTGTTATATTTTTTTTATAAGAACATTCTGTTTATGGGTGTTATGTTCCTTTTCCAATTTCATAACATGTTTTCATCACAACCGGTCTACGATTCGTGGTTTATGATGCTTTACAATGTTGGCTACACATCATTGCCAGTGTATATTATTTCGTTGACTGAGCAACTATTCACCATGGATGAGTTGATGAGGTAAGTTTTGTGGAGTTGATTGAAAGAGATATCAGATATGAGATGTGAGATGTGAAATGTGAGATGTCAGATGTGAGATATGAAAAATGAAAAATGAAAAATGAGATATGAGATGTGAGATGTGAGATATGAGTTATGAGATATGAGATATGAGATATGAGATATGAGATATGAGATATGAGATTTGAGATATATGAGACATGAGATATGAGACAAGAGGTATGAGATTTGAGAATTACAAAAAAGCACTCCTTATATGAGATATGAGACATGAGATATGAGATATGAGATATGAGATGTGAGATGTGAGATATTAGGTATGAGATATGAGATATGAGAAACGAAATAAAAGATGTGAAATAACACAAAGGATCCATGCTGAGTTTCATTTAAATATACTTTTCTCTTTATTTCAGTAAACCAGAATTGTACGCGAGAAATACAAACAACAAACAGCTTCACTGGCCTTTCTTCCTGCAATGGGTATTCTTCGGCGTTTATCATTCAGTGATAATCTTTTACTTTGCCTACTTCCTTTTCATCATAAATGATGTCCTTTTATTGAAAGGCCAATCGGCAGAGTCATCAGTTTTTGGAACTCTGCTCATGCAAATCGTTGTTGTTGTTGTCAACTTGAAATTATGGCTTCAATCGAAATATTGCTGCTACTGGTACATCGTATCATTGTTGGGGTCCATTTTGGTGTACGTTGTGACGACACTCGTTTACAATGTCATTGACCTGTAAGTTCTTCTTCTATTCCTTATATTTTTGTAAAATCAAATTAACTACCACCTGTGTCTTTTTTTTTATAGTCGATACGACTCCGACATCTACTGGTCATACAACAAGCTGTTGTGCTCAATACCATTGTGGTTATTGACGATCTTAAGTGTTGTCACTTGTTTATTGCCAGACTTTACCATTCGCATGTGTAAAGAAGCTTTAAATATGCCAAAGAGAAGTTTCTATCCAGGAACTCGAAGAAGAGAAAAGCTAATGGCTGCCAAAGCAGATGAAAATACATATCTGTAGATGATAAGGAAATATTTGCGCTGTGCGCATTTAATAATTTAAGGACATATTGTGCCAAAAAGTAGGAAAAAAATATTTATTTTTTGAGGAAAAAAATAATATTGATATGTGTAAATGACATAGAAACGAGGCTTTAAAGTTTGTACCAAAAAAAGAAAATGTTATACTTGTACATCATTCAAGTGTGATTCATTTATGTTATTTAAAGTATTTATTTTTAAATTTGTAACTATGATAGTTGGAGAGATAAACTTCTTTACTTTTATACCTCATTGTAAATAGCAGCATCGAAAAGTAAAACAAAGCGAAGTAAATAAAGAGTTTTTATTTTTTACAAAAATTTTAATTAACTTTTGTTCAATTTAAGCTAAAAATGCAAAAAGGGTAATGATTTTAGAATGCTGTAGAAACATCAGCACCAGAGTCATAGTCTTTCAAAACCAATTCTTTGCTTATTAGCTTACGCCGACGATGTAAACTCAATTGAGAGAAGTGCCAATCTTTGCTGCTTGGGGTTATGAAAACATTTAAATTGGGTATTTAAATCCTCTCTAAAAAATCCAGGCCACACTTTATAAGACCTTGATCAATCTAATCTGCTATACGGCGCTAAAGCAGGGACCTTACTTTACCCCTTGGTCGTCTCGAAAGAAAAATATTCCTAGCGATCTTTGGTCCGTTATTTGAAGACCATATGTGTATAGAAGAAGATTCAACTAAGAATTGAATGAGCTATAGAGAGACACGAGCATAGCTAGAAAAAGTTTTCATAGCGCGAATGCTACAGCTGATAGCTGAGACTGGGGCATGTCGAGCGGATGGTTATCAAAACTCTGGCTTGATGAATTTCCAAAAGCTCATTGCAGGGAACAAACGTTACACGAAAGGAAAAGACCTCGTCTTTGACATCAAGTGGAAGAGAATCTCAAGCGGCTAAGGGTATAAAACTAAAATGTAGTAGGCTGAAATTGAAATTGTGAAATGCTAAAGAATTCGATTTAGACTCAGGTCTACCCCGAACTGTAATACCCAGCTAAGAAAGTAAAAGCAAAATTTAACTGATTTTTCCTTGATTCTACATTCTTGTAAGTTTTTTACGGTGGCAAAAAAACTTCTTTGTCCAGTAAGAAAACAATGTCTGTTATTTTCCAACAAATTTTCTCTGCTTTGTCAACTTCGTCAAATCGCACATGACACGAGTGGCTGAGATCGCTTTTGGGAAAGTAAACGAAACTTTATAGAGCCTTGCCTCTGTTATGGCTCTATTATGGGGATTGTGAGTATTCATGTGCGATTACTGAGCTGATGCCTATAAACTTCACTCTGTGATTTGCTTTTTGTTTTCCAGCCGAGTTATCCGAGGAGAAGGTCTACCAACCAAAACTCTTTATTCCATTGCGAACAAAAGCTCCAGAAGGTATGATCAATTAATTAAAATCTAAACTACGTTGGAGTTCAGCTCATACGGCAGGTTCTCAAAAGTGGAGCTCAAATTGTACAATTAGCTGCACAGACTTTCGATTGAACGACCAATGTTGGATGATGTGCGCCCTCAGACGACCGCTCGTCAAATATTTTTGAAAATATCGAAAAATTCCAGGAGGAACATAATATGTCGTAATGTTGGACCACATGTCTGATAAGTCTGAACGCAAACTACATCCGACCATCCAACATCCATGAAACGAAGTCAGCCCAACTGATACCACAGGTAATACCTAAATCTGCTACAAATAGAGAATATTACAGGTTTATTTATGAGCCCTGATGGCATACAAAAAAGCAGGCAATAGCTCTGGTTGATCAGCAGGGGGTCGATTCCGTAACTGTGAAGCTGTGAAGTGATAAAAATTATTTCATTTCAGTCTTCACAGAGCTTTTTCATTTTATCACTTCACAAAAAAATCTGATGCGATTCCCGAACTCATAATGATAAATCACTCTGACAGTATGTACTAAAAAGTACTAAATGTCAATTTTAATTTTAATTTGTAAAAAATATTTCAAAACATGTCAGGCATAGTTATTCAGTTGGTATTTAACAGTAGAGGCCGTAGTAAACAAAGGTTATTTCATTATGAAGAACCTATTTTTTATATATTATGTACAATGTACAGTACATAGACATACCTATACTGATACTGAGGATACTGCGGCGCGGCGGTCACTTAGAAATGGACAATGTCCATTTGAAAATACAATAGAGGAGCACTTCATTCAACTCTATCGTTTCTGTTCTCGCCCGTCTGTTTCTGTGAGGTCTTTGATTTTTTCCTTCGCGGTGGTGTCTGTACTTCGAACACTTATTATTAAAGATTTCATGTCTGACACAATGTTTTTACTTATAAAACTTACAAAAGATCTTTCCTATACTTCGACTTCCTCCATTTTGGTCCCTCTTTTAAGGTTCCTCCTAAGCTGTTCAACTGAACACTAAGTTCCGTCCACTCGTTTGAACGAAAATGTTAACCGTCAACAGTTATAGGTCTACAAATGGAATTGTTTTGCATCGTAGATAAGGATTATTTTAAATTATCTTAAATTATGTACGTACTTGTTATTGCCAATTCTTGCCTTTGCTCCAAAAAATCAATTAAGAACTGTTTTTGGGCTATTGAAGCCCTTTACCCTGTTTTTTTTTTTTTGGATTTCCATTTTCAAATTTAAACTTCACTGACAAATTCTTTTGTGATAAATAATTTATCATGTGAAAAAATTTTGACGTTCGTTTTAATTTTTTCACAGAACGGGAATCGGATTCGCTGTGAAGCTGTGATATTTTTTATCACTTCACAGCTTCACAGTTACAGAATCGACCCCCAGGTTTATTTACGGGCCTTGATGGATGATGGCACAGGTACATACAAAAAACTGCAAGTTGACTTATCATTATGGAATGCCCTGTTTAAAATAATAATAGTGGGAAGGTTCAGTGAAGAAATTACTCTTAAATGATTTAAAATAATCTGTCACCTATCTTTCCCTTGGTCTCTGAACTTTGCCTAAGCTGGGAAATGCTAATCTATCACAGCCTTCACTTGCGGTGGATGAAAATAATAGCTATGTAACCGTTACACACGGCAATCTACTGCATCCTACATTATTCTTTTTGCTGTGTGGATGGTATGAAGGTGACGAATAGTACATTCGTTATTCAGTGCTGTCGACTGGGTGTACATTGTTGTACGAAACGGACAAAGTACCAATGTAACCGGTAGCATTAACGCTTCGTTACTACTAGATACCTCATTTACCTTCTGACTAGATTATATTTTTGGATTATCGACACATCTTTTATCAACGAGATGAGCTATGTTGGTAATGGGGGCGTTCAATAATTGTATCCGGATAGCATTTTTTTGTTGTTTACGAGTTAAGCATTTAGCAGAGGCAGATACCCAAAATCTATCTAAAGCTATATTGTTTTTTCATGTTGGTGTTTTTATTTTGGTGTGCATTTTTTTAGAGTGCATTTTAAGAGTAAAAGCCACTTAAGATGCAGAACTCTACACAGGGTTGACCCAGATTTACATGACAGCCCCATGAGCTGTCAAAATAAACCTGGGCTTCGGTTATCAAAAACCACTAAGCCACGCAATCGGCACATATTCTTGTCATTTGACAGCCCAGTTCGAAACATGAGCTCGACCCACCAGAGTTAGTTGAGGGCAAGCACAGGAAGTTTGACATTAAGCGCGAGCTTAGGTATTTAAAAAAAAAAACGCTCTGTGGTGATCACAGAGCAAAAGCTGAAGGCTTCAAATAAAAAACCCTTTTTTCTCACTTTTTGCTAGCTTTGACAGTGTTCGCATCTTCTAAACTTATAAACCCAATTTGATCATTTATGCACTTTTAAATTAATAAAATAAAGTGTAATTTTATATTTATTCAATTAACAAAAACTGATCTCAGTGTTTGGAGAAAATTCAGATTGATTCCCGTTCAGACACAAGTAACGGTCCTTTTTTGACACTAAATGAAAACTTTATTTCTTACCACCATAAGAAAAATATAAAACATTTGATTCGATTTTCTTCTGCATCAATTTTTATTCATTTAAAGGTACTTCCAGAATTATATTATTTTTATAATTTTTATTGAGCTGTTAAAATCCTTCGAGACAAAAAATATGATATTTCATGGTGTTGGTGGTGTATAATATAACTTGATATACAACTATGTAAATGTAATATTAAAGGTTTTTGCATTCAAAGAAGCTACAGTATAACACATGTTCACATCTAAAGAGAAAAACATTTTATATAATAATAATTCGAGAAACGAAATTCACACTAATTTAGTCACTATTTAACAATTCACAGACTTGTGTATATGTATGGTTTTCCTTTTTTATATAAATGTAGATAGATTGTTTTAGTCGAAAAATAGATGAATCACCCTGTTGAAAGGAAGTATTTTTTTTAAAGTTTTGTCGTTTGGTTTCTTCTATAGTTTGTACATGTGAGTATTTTGATTTAAGGTTGATTAAGAAAAAAAACAGTTAATAAATTTGTATAGTGTAAGCTACAACAACATCTGATTGATAACAATTTTCTTTTGTAAAGTTTTTGATGGTTTCTCGACATTTTAAGCTCCAAGCAATCTCTTAACGGTGTATCCAGGTACGGCGTAGAAGAATAAAAGTAACATTAACGCTAAAGCGGCAATAATAATGCCCTTGAGTATAGCCCATTTGTAGTTATGCCAAACAATGTAGCGGATTGACTTCAGTGGATTTAGGAACCACATAAACGAAGCATCGGGGCGGCTGAAATTTCAACAAAGGATTTAAAGGGAAATTCTGATTCTAAAAAATAATTGGATATTACTTTGGCTTCTCTAATGGATCTGGTTCATTGCGTCCGAATCCAGCGGGGTTCTGTTCTGCTTCTTCCTTGCTTAAGAGATGGAATTCAGCTTCAACTTTCCCTGTTAATTCCATTTCATCGTTTTGCTTCTTGATGAAGAAAGGCCACCAGCCTCTAACGCGCTTTTGTTTGAATATGTTTATTGTTGAGACATTGTCTGCTTTGAGCATATCCAAAGTACACAACTTAGAGGACTTGGCTCCACGGGGGAAACGAGTCAGATTGAAGGAGATAGCCCCTGAATAAGTATTTGTGGAAGGTTGTGTGTGAGTGAAGTGTGTTTTCGTTTTATAAAACCTTACCTAGGAAATCATCGGCAGAGAAATGATCAGCATCCCAGACTTGTAGCTCAAGGCGAGCAGGGATTTTTACTTCGGTCTCATCCCAACTAAAGAGGGACTCTCTTCTGGACAGAACGATTCGTTCTTCGGCTGCTAAGTATTCGAAAGGATAAATGAAGCGCCAATTGAAGTTGCCCTCGCCGGTAAGTGAACGGTAGTGGATGTCAGTTGCCTGAATGTCTTGGGGTCCCTTGAGCCAGCTTTAAAAAGGAAATGATACTTAGTTTAAGTCCTGAAAATATTTTAAAATAAGTTGAATTTACCCCTTAACGTAAATGTCAGACATCTTTTCCCCAGTGAAGAAGGCGTCATCCTCCAAAACCACATCATCCGTATTCCAAATGACGATTCTCAGCTCGTAGGCCTTGGGCTTTCTTGGCGAAATGTCAACCGAAGGTCCAGGTAGAGGCATGTCCATTGGAAACATATCCACCCACATTTCTAGTTTGCCTTGTTCAATACCAGGTTTGTCTACATTGTACAAGGGTCGAGATTCGATATGTTCCGGGACGATCTTGAAGTTTATTGAAGAAAATAATTAAAGTCAATTTACAAGGTATATTCCTATGCCAACCTTGCAGCCGATTTTGGGAATCTCACTCCAACGATGAAGCACTCCCAGCGCCAGATGCTCATCCCGATTCTTGCAAGTCGTTGGTCCATTCCAAGCAATCACTTCTTCCTCAGAAAAAGTCATACAATACTTGCTGATTGCTACACGATCCTGGAAATAGTGCGGAACATCGAGTTTGTTTTCTTTACAAAGCTTGGATAGAATTTGTGTTGGTTTCATCGGATCCCTCCATCTGTTGTACCCCGTGCTGAAAACATTAAAAATTTTCCGAGGTTAATCTCCTCTCCATTTCTAACTACAACGACTCACTCTTCGTATTTCATTGAAATACCACAAGTTGCACGATGTTTGCTATAGAAACGATTTTCCAAGTCGATTCTAGTTTCACCAATGAGATCGTCCGATCCAACCAAATCCCAATCGAATATTTGAACCGTGAGCATTGAGTCTTGGGGAAAGGTGGCTTCTACTTCAAAGCATTTCCCAAAGATTGGATTCAATTGTTTACTGACGTAATTGTCCTTGTCCGATACTCTTTTACCACCAAGATGAAGAACAACATAGGGATCGGCTTTACCATTCAGATCCATCGGATGCAGATCTGTGGCTTTGATGATATAAACTCGAACTAAAACGTGAATTGGATCATTTGCAGGAAGGGAAGTTATAGTTGGTAGTTCAAGCCCCTTCGGAAGTGGCAATTTGTAGACTTTGATTGCACCTTTAAAGAACCCCACTGTGCGGTTCTCGTCTTCCATTGAATCACCAGTTTTCTTGCCACGCAAAAGTGCGAACGCATGAAGCCATTCACGGAAGTTGTTGAATTCAGGTTGTGCTTCAAGTTCGTTGGGGTAGATCTGAAAGTAGTAATTCTCTAAAAGCTTGAAAAGAGTTCATTTGAGAATATTTCAGAAGAAAGCGATTTAAGCAAAATTTTAACTTTTGGTGCAAAGGTTATTTTTACATGAATATACGGTGCTAGAAATTTTTTAAATTTAAAAGAGAAGATAGATGTTGAGCAATTTCATGACAGTTAATTAGATTGCGTTGTAAACTTTGATGCTGGACTACAAGTGCTTGTAGCGAAAGTTTTTATTTTTTTTGCGGATTGCGGACGGAAACAGGCTTGGTTTTGTCTCCCTTTGGTCTGTTCAGTGACGGTTTACAATACAATTGCAACGCCTAACAGCTTGTCGCAAGAGGCGACTAAAGTAGAAATCACGCTGAGACAGTTGGCATCAAAGTTAGCCAAGCTACTGCTGCTCTTATGATTCTGATCCTTGATTAAGCTGTAATGCTCGGGTTGGAGCCACACGAATTCCAGATTGAACGAAATTTCAGAGTCATTAGTTGGAAGGTTGGTTGTATGACTATTCGAAGCTTCGAAATCGAAGAGATGGTGAGAAGGAGACAGAGAAGATGAGTTCGTTTCATTAATCGAGATACAAAACCAAGTGCTTCTTCAGGGTGAGTTTGGGGCAAACTCAGTGGCTCTGTTCTGTAACTTTCGCCACGATGATGATGATGATTTTTTTATTACTCAAAATTGTTACATACAATATTTCGGTTACATTTGATTTGAATATAAATTTGGTAATAAAAGTGTTTAGGCTGTGGCAATGCCGTCTGCCAGATTGACTTTGTGTTTTCAAATTTTTTCAAAGAAAATGTTTGCTATTTAACAAAATGTAAATGAACAATCGCAAAAATTATATAAAGTTGTAAAAGTTGTAAATAGGGCTTTCAGTTTAGCTAAAACAAAAATTTCGCCTCGATATAATCCATCGAGAAAAGGTGAGAGCTAAAATGAAATCAGTTTTAAATCAACGTCGGAGTTCTGTAAGCTATGAGAGGCGATAATTTTACCACGCGAAACGAAATACTGGAAAGGCGAAAAGCACTGCTTTCTTGATCTGAGCACAAAAAGGTAAAATTAAATACCCAAATTTTGAAGTACTTGTGCACGAGAACAATAAACTCTCAAAAAACTCTAAGTTAAATTGATGCTGCAAAACGGCGAATTCAAAGCCAACACCAGCAATGGTGAGCAACTCAGCTCAAAGCTCAACTCCAAACCAAACCAAAAAGCAAAAAAAAAAAAGTGATGACAGATGTACTTGTGTTTTCATAGTAACTCCATATTTCTTCTCTTTAGTAAATTTTGGCGGCCTAATATAGTTTTGAAAAAACATGGATCCTTATCCCACAATTCTTGACACCAGTCTTTGACTGACTGCTGTGGAGATGATTTGGCCGACGTGGAAAAATACAAAAATATAAATGTGTATCTAATGCTATACTCTGTCCAACAAAGATTGTCAGTACAGGGAAGATAGGACGTTGGCATCTCACTTTGGCTGCAACATATTGCATAAGTCTATCACACGTGAAAGCTCTTTCAGCGTTCCCATACCATGTATAAAAAATGATACTAAATCGCTTCAAAATGAGAGAGAAAAGTACCAGCGCTACCACTTTTGCTTTTTAATTTCACAATTACGATTTAAACAAAAATTTGATCATCTTTTTCCACACCACCATGAGGTAAGATAATAGGTGCGTTTTTTTTTAAAAAAAGGTATTCCCAGTAGGCCTAATCCTTTTTAAAAAAAAACAACATAAATAACAAAAAATAAATATAACTTCATTTATTTAAAAATAATCTATTTAACAATATAAATAGTTGGTGTCAGTGTTCGTTTGATGGAAAAACCCCAAAAAAGGATTTTCAAATCCAGGCCAAATTCTATTTAACAGGTAGTAAAATGTTGCACAGCCCACCGCAAAAAAACCGCCAATAAATGAATGAAAGAAAAGAAAGGGCTTTTCTGATTCATAATTTGGTGGCGTACCTAATTACCATTTTTTATGATGTCAAAATGCTTCATTTTTTCGTTCCTTTTCTCAGAAGTAGAAAATAAAACTCAAAGTGCAGTTAGAATTGCAAACCACCGATTTGATTGATTTACAAGACTTTTCAGTTTTCATTAATGGAATCATTGCGAAAATTTTACTCAAAGAAAATAACACATAAATAAATTTGGTTTTCTTCTTCTTTTTTTCATTAATTGGAAAAGTTTTTACTTTTTACATACAGACTCAAAAAAATTAATAACTAACCTAGCCATACAAACCTATCGCCAAAATAATAATAGATGATTGCTTAAAGATAGAGAAACAATTCTATACAATTTTCCAAGCATCTTTCCTATCATGTAGGAAAAGAACCAATGAATTTATAAACGTTATGATGGCAGTACTTACATATTAAATTTCTCTCAAGAGCTTCAGAAAAGCATTATTTTTCAAAGTTCTTTAACAAACTCTGAAGGAAGAGTTGTATTATTTCGGTAAAATTTGGTCATGGCAACGCCGTCTGAAAGTACGCATTCTCATTGCACTCAGCAAATAAACGAGGGTTGAATAGCAAACACAAGTCATTCTGCCATCGATTAGGGATGCTCGTGGAAAAAAAACATCGATGTTTTATCCGATGTGATACATCGTAACCTTACATCGATGTTTGTCGATGCATCGCATAAAAACATCGATGTTTTCGATGTATCGATGTTTTTTGAGCAACCTTATATTGCTCGCGTTCTTCGCATCGGGACTTCGAAAACTACTGTCAGTTTTCGTCGCTCTGATTGGTCAAAAAAGTCAGAAGCTTCAGCTGACATTTAGCTGACAGTTAAATTTTTCAGATTTTCGAACACAGATTTTCAGATGGAAAAAAAAACAGTCTGAAAATTCTTAAAAAAAGATTTAACTGTCAAAACAAGGAAAACAACGTATATGACAATCGGACTTTACTTGGTATTCTTGGGTTAGTTTTTGTTTTACTAGTTTCCGCTTACTTGTTGAATTGAAATTGATTATTATCGATGTTCGGATGTTCTGTTTTGTAAATTGAAATTGAAATTTTTTATTTTTTTGAGGGTATATGATTCTAATTTTTTTTTTTATCAAAATTGATTGAATTGAATTTAGTCTGCATACTATCTTACACAAATACTTGGAAATCGGATTCCCTATTTTTAAACTAGGAAAATCTGTATCTGTATGTTTTCCAATTACTTTTACCACTACCTATGTAGAATCGAGAGGTGAATCACAGTACCATTTTATATCTGACACGGAGCTTAAATTGCGTTCTTGAACTGACAGATTAAACTTCGAAGATTCGAAACTGCGACGAACGCGAGCATTGATAGCGTACGCGTATCGTGTAGTCTATCTCTGGATATATAAAGTAAAGGAGAAGAGAGCATGTTATGTATGACATGAATTAAACAGAAACAGAACACTGAAATCGATTCGGGTAGGTAATGTGACTGTCAGCTGTGAGTGTTCATTGTACGATGCTTGCTTCATTCAATATTGATCGAATGAAATACACCATCCCACTGATACATATGTAAATTGAAAAAGAAGAGAGCATTTGAAATAAGTTTAACTGTAGACTTGGTACTTTGAGTGAGTCTTCTCAATGCTTGCTTCATTCGATGCATCGAATAAAAATACATCGATGTATCAGTAAACATCGAAGGGGTGCGAAACATCGGTTTTATTCGATACATCGAATAGTAAACATCGATGTTTTCGATTAATCGATGTTTTTTGAGCAACCCTACCATCGATCGACTGTGTGGCAGACAAGTTGTATGGGGGACTATCGCAAAATTTTTATTAAAACTACATGAAAAACTCATAGGTAGGTCAGTGGGTTGTTTTTATTTCAGTGGGCGCTACGTACATTATTACTTGTGTGGTGTCCTGAGAGCGTTGACAGGCACCACAGTTTCGAAAAAAGCTCTCCCATAAGGCCTGTACTGACAATCTTTGTTGGACAGAGTATACACAAATACGAATAGGGATGTGCATGTAGGGAGTCATTGTATGTATACATATACATAACAAAATTAGTGCTTCCTTACAGCTCGCAGGCTATAAACTTCCCAAAAAGGTTCATCCGGTATTTTGAGCGGTTTTGTGGTATCCCGACTATTTCGCCATTTTATTCGCATTTTGTTGCGCGATGATCATGAGCCTTACTCTGTAAAATTTTACTTTTAACAAAAACTGAAATCTGAATTTAAATACTCTCTTTGATGTAACATGTACACGAGCTTCACATAAAAGTGGACAGATAGACTTATCGCCTTTCATTAGGTTAGGTTAGGTGGAAGTGGCTGTCAGTCAATGAGTACGTTGCCTGACACACTTAGGCCGCAAGGGCCCATTGTGATACCACAGAGATCAGCAAGTTAATCACCTACTGATCTCAGAAACCCGATGTAAGATTAACGAGTTGATCACTTATTAATCTTCCATTACGGTACTAGCCGGTTAATCACCTGCTAGTCGAACCACGTGGAAGTTTTAATGTATTTTGAAAGACTTTTAGGGTCTATGTAAGCTAGGTCGCTAGTATCATCGAAGAAAAATTCACCGAGATGAGCCTTCCTCCTATGAAGCAGTGCAGGGCATGAGCAAAGAAGGTGTTGAACGGTCTCTTCCTCCTCCTCGTCCATGCAGCTTCTGCAGAAATCATTGGAAAACACACCAAGTCTTTTGGCGTGTCTCCCTATTAGACCGTGTCCCGTAAGAACACCTATGGTAGAACCTAGACACAGACGGTTCAGGGCCAACAAACTCTTTGATCGTTTTGAGTCCACACACGGCCAAACTTTTTTGGTTGCAAGGCATGTATTACTGTCAGTCCATCTAGTGTTTGTTATCCTTGAAGCATCCTGTCTAAGCAGGAGTTTACATGTAGCGATAGGTACACCTATGTTGTTCCATTCTGAGCGTAGGGAAGTGGTCGTGCCCTTTTTGGCTAGTTCGTCTGCCATACAGTTGCCTGGTATGTCCCTGGCACCCATGAAAGGTGAATGTTAGACTGATTTGACATCTCCCTCAGAGACATCTGACAATTTGGACCGCCTTTCCTTAGAGTTTAAAGTCAAACTCAAGCCGAAGTTCAAAGTTATTGTTTGTTAAGTTTACTATTTACTTTACTTTATTTTATATTTACTTGTGCCTGAAAATGAACAGAGCTCGGAACGCGTAGCCCTTACACTGGCAAAAATAATTTGCGAAATTAAGAAAATAGTTTAAATAAAAAACGCAAATTTATTTTACTTTTTTATAGTTATAGTTTATAGTAAATATAATCAAACACAAATTGTGATAAAGAGGAAGTGAATCGTTTCATTTTCTAAAGATAAAGACACAGAACATGGATAGAAGGAAAAAAAAACACTCTGTTTGACATTAAGGGCCAGTTGAAGTTAAAAAAAGGCTTTGTGTGGAGTACATCAGATTAACGCCAGGACTTCAATGTATATTAATTCTCTATAAACACAAAATAGCAACAAATATGAAAAGCTTACACTGTACACAAACAACTAAAGTAAATAAATCTAATTCATTAAATTCGCTTATTGACGATTGCTCAAATCTAGGCTTTAGTAAATTTTAAAGGATCTGCCCGCAGAGCTTCGGCAGCAGGCGTAGGATTGCCAGATTAAAAATAAAGAAAAGTAGGATATGACGAGTTATAAAAATTAAAAAAACTGAAGCAAATAAATTTTTGTGTATTGTTTCGATGATTTCCATAACTATCATTTATTTTTTATCATAAATTACACTTGATTTAGAATTTTAAAGCTGGAGTTGCTAATAATGCAGCTCGCGCGTACTCCGGAATTTTTTTGTGTTCATAGTTCTTTGTTATGCAGTTACTTTTCTTAATCACATTTAACATTCAAACGGAAGAAAATTTATTTGTTTTGTTATCACAAATGACAGATTTCAGATAAAGTGACAGATGAGCTTAAAGTGAGATATAGTTTATCAAGTTCATGCTTTTAAACACAGAGGAGAGAAAACATATGGGAAAACCTTACACACACAACTGCATCCGTCCACAAGCTGGTTTTACACACCCCACTCTAAAAATCAGTTTAAAATCTGAAAATACAGTGGTGTTTACAAATTCACCAACTTAACTTTGTATTTTATTGGAAACCAGAAACGCTGTTACCATTACGAAAATAGAAATGTATGGGAAGGCGGTGGTTTTTGTCGCGTCGTTCTGGATATTCTGTGAATTTGCAGCTGCTGGCTGCCTCAAAATCGCTTTGGTTTGGTAAAACATGAATACGTGTGTCACAGATAGATCTCGTGTCAGAAAAGCAGCAATGTAAACAAATAGAAGTTGTGAGGCAAGAGAACTTTGTGAAAGCGGACTACCAGCTGCTGCTACTGCTAGCGACTGGCGCTGAACTGATAAAAAATGGCTCTCGAGCAGTCCTGAACGACTCGTTCTCAAGTGGTACTTGAGGAAAATTTTATAAAGGGGATAAATAGTAGTGTTTTATTAGTCCCTTCCTAAAAATGGACGTCTGGCCTAGTGGATGCTACAAAATCAATGTTCGAAAATTTAAGATTACCTGCATAACCATTTACATAGAAACTGATAAACTCAAAGTGAAAGCTTTTATTTTAATCCATTGTAATCTAAATAATAACGAAGATTTTCCAACTGTCACACACAACAAACGCTCACTTTATAGTTTGTGCAAAAGAAGAATAACAATAAAAACTTTTTGATCAAAGAACTGGAAGATCGAATAAAATACCTACTTTGATTAAAGGGTTTTGTAAACACTCGAACATGGTTTAACAATCTGACACAGAAATACTCGAATATTTTTACTAAACATTTTCTTAATTTTTAACACTACACATTTAAAAATTAGTCAAAGTAAAAAGGGCAGTTCACACTCTACAATTAGTTAGACAAACTTTGGTCTGAACGATCAATGTCGGACAATGTGAGCCCTAAAAACACAGCTTGTCCAAACATGTTGGATGGATTTTAAATATTTTTTTTTTAAAAAAGCGGTCTGACGACAAATTTGATAAGTCAAATCTGATGCCAACTACAACCGACCATCGCACATCCATGAGACTAAGTCTGTCCAGTTAATTGTACAGTATGAAGCTTTTGAAATATTCAGCAAACATTTAAAATTACTATGGCAATCACATTTTTGGATTTGGTTGAGACAATGTTTTTTCATATGACACCAAAAATATGGTAATCCAACTACTCGAAAGCAGATGAAAACAACACCAACACGGTATTGGAATCAAGTCTAGTCGTAGCACGATGTTCGACTGCTTACAGAATTCCCTTTAGTTTATATTTTGTAGATACGAAAATATTAAAAAAAAACTTCTGATTGAGTGAAGAAAAAATTGTTTTTTAAGTGAGGTTCTGATAAATTGGTTTGTCAAAAATTTATGTAGGTGAGGTTTTGAAGAATACTGCCAATTGTGTAATTGTACAGTTTGTTTTATAATTACCACAAAATTGCTATCAGAAGACGAATGTATGGTAGATGCCGGCTAAAAAAATTTTATACATTACACTCATGAGGTTAGCAGCTTTAATTTAAAATTTTTACAACAAATTTAACAACAATCAACGATGAAACTATTTAAAAGCTTTAGATCGAACATCGAAAGCATTCAAAATGAAATCCATGGCAATGAATTTGTTTGGTGAAAAATAACTCACCTTGCACACAGCCGTTTCATTCAGTGGCATTTGTGATTCTTTTGGTTCTTTTCTGCCGCGCTTTGGACTAAGTTTGCTCACCAGCTTGGAGTTTTTAACAGTGAGTTTTTGCTGCTTTTCTATTTTTGATTGTAGTAACATGGGCTTGTTTAGTCCTTTGTTTGAATCGATTAGTTTTTCATATGACCAGAAATACTTTGTCCACCAGTCTTTGTTATTCTCGTCATCGGTGTCGTATTCTTGAACTGGATCAATGGATGCTGACTTTCGTTTGGGATGTTGTTTTTTGACCCTGACAAAAAAGTAGAAACGTTCAATGAGAATACAAAGAGTATTATGGGAAAAACTTACATTTTGGTAACACATGCCGCTCCATAAAGTGTCAGATTCTCACAAGACGAGTTCTTTGGTAGATACAAGTCCTTCGGTCCATTCGCTGTTATTCTTGGCATTTCGTCGTCTTTCTCTTGACTGGGAGCCGGCAGAATGATATGCCCACCAATGGTCTTGTATTTGGTAAAATCTTCCTTAGGCGGTGGCTTGTACATGTATCTGTGTATGGATGTAATTTGATGTGTACCAACAAGTGTGTATCTACCAAAAGATCGGCAGTCAACACACCGAATAGTGATTGGTGGGGCGTAGGTTTCTTCCAGTGGCAGCTCCAACTCGATGCATTTCAGCATGCTGGGGAAGTTTGGATTTTTCTTAGCATTTTGAATGATATTTGAGCTTAAGATCTTCCCGGAGCATTCAACATCAATGCGAGGCTTATCAACTGACATAAAGTGAACTCGTTTAAGATCACGTAGACCCCAGAACAGAACTTCTAGCTTAAACTTTGCCAAATTGGGTCGAACTTCTTTTGGAACTGGGAATATGGTACCCGGAGTTGGAGCTGAATTTCTCTCCCTCTTGGGTTCTAGTTGGCTTACTTTTGGTTCGGTCATTCGTGGCATATCACCAGATCCGATCTCAAGCATCTCAAAGGCAGCCAACAACTCACCAGCTTCATCGGGACCTCTGACAATGTCAAACCATTCCAGAGTTGGAGTTGCGTAGGCATTTTCTTTCAGCTTAACTCGAGGTTTTGCAATAGCTCGTCCAATGAATTCTGATTTTCCCACCTTATCCTGATCATAAATTTCTATGATGATGGTCGGAGGGTCCTTTTTGATTTCCTCCTGTGCTCCATATACGAGCACTTCTTCAAACACTATGAGCTCATCCCATGTTGGACTGAGGGTTTCTTCGATGACTTGTGTGGTTTTGGTAAATTCTGTTATATACACTATGGCATAAGGGTCACTTAAACCCGATGCGTCAGAACCAATGAGTGAGCGGGCTTGATATATATGAGCTCGTAATTGAAAAGTCTGCAAGAAAACCGAAAATATATCTAGAAACTAGAAATGAAATCAAAGCAAACGACTTACATGCTTCTCCAGATAGTGAATGTGATTTGGTGCCATTGCCCGAGGCCGGTCAGCATTTCTCAACTCATGCGACAAATCGTATCCATGTGGTAGACCTTCAAAAAAGTGTTCCTTGTGTCCGATTACTCCCAGCCAAAGAAATATCGATAATTTTGCCTGCATATACCAACTGGAAGAGCCTGCTGCTTGTTTCCATGGAAGCTGTGGGATGAAAATTTTAGATTCACAACCGATATCATTCCACCTACACAACATTACTTACTCTTAGAAACAAAGTTTGAACTTTGCCACACTGCACCCCACACTCTTCTTCTGTCTCTGAGTAGATTAAATCTCTTGCGGATATCCGGTGATAGGCTATTCGTTTTCCATTTGCAATCATCCATAAAAATATATCCGGAAGCGAATGTTGAGGCTTTACGAAGAATGAACAAAGGAAAAAAAAAAAATTCAAAACAAATCAATGAAGTGAAAATGTTGCAACTCACATCCTCGATTAAGAACCTCAATTTTTGTAAATAGGTTTGTGCTGTTTTAAAGCGTTCCTTTAGCGAACTACGAGTCACCAATGCACGCAAATTGCGTGCCATATTACCAAGGGATTCCTTCAAAAGAAAAATGGTTATTCAATGAGTGGAGAGTATTGGGGTGGGATAGTGATTCTTACAATCTCTCTTTGGCAAAGTTTCATTCGTTCTTTGTCTAGTTTTGTATTTCCACTGCCAGGACCAGTTTGATTGGTTTTTGTTATGGATAAATATTTTACACAAGAAGCTGCAAGTTCTTCGAGGGTTGAACGAAGACGGGTTTCAGACTTTGGATCTTCGTCTTCCATCATCTTCACAATTTCAGAAAGATTGTCATCCTAAATAATTTGAGAAAAGGAAAAAAAAGAAGGAAATTATTTACCATGAGAATGTCGCATTTAGTTTCCTTTTGCGGGTATTGTACCCAAGACGACTTTTTTATATGGACAAGGGCAAAGAACGGAAAAGAAAAACATTAAAAGTCACCTCACACCTCAATTGAGCTGTGAAACCCGCCATGAAAAGCACTTTCTCGATTAGCCGTTCGGAACCGGCAGAAAATTGTAGGTTCCTTTCATTCCCTCACAAGACATGGCTGTGAGAAATGCGCTAGGCCCAGGGGCTCCTCGCTCTGTTGCGCCACCCTATTTATTTTTATTTTATTTAATACTTTTTTCCAAGTTAGTCTTTTTGACAGCTGTCACTTGAATAATGCTAAGCTTAGTTTGTCATTTCATTGAGGAAGAATTGGTACAATTGGTAAATTGTCTCGAAACGAGCTCGCTGCTGACGACAATTTTTACATATTTTCGAGATGCCTCCACGATCGGGTTATTTAATATTTAACACCGCTGGAATATTTTTGGTGGGGTTATGTGAAGTCGCTTGTCTCCAAACAAGCCTGAGACAATTGCCGTCTTCGGAGCGTTACGGCTTACGGCTGACTACGATCTACGACCCCAAATTGTTCAAAAATTGGTCGAAAATCGGACCCCTCGGCAGTTATTTATTTGAGACAGCCTCGGTGGCTACCTGATCGAAATCATTTTTAAAACATAACGGCACACCCTTATCTTTATAATAAGGACAAATTCTTGGCCATAACCTTCTTGGCCGCCTTGTTACAGGCTTCACAGTGATCCGCCTTTGGGGAACGTCAGGCTATTTAAAAAAAAAAAAACACCACCCATCTCATCGCTGAACAGTACTTTAATCTAAGATCAGTAACTTAACTACCATTGAAATAGAAGTAGAGAAAGGTTCTCTGGTGCCCGCAGAGTAGTGATTAGCATGTCCTCCTGTAACGTGTGAGTTCGAAGCTCGAGTCCCAGGGAAACCCTAACTTTTTACTACAGTCATCGCCTTTAGTAGGGATTTCACAAGTACTCGGAAAGTAGTTACACTGTCATGAAAAACACTTTCCTGATTTGCCGTTTGGAATCGGCAAACATTTTTAGGCCCCTTTCAATCTTCACTAAGGAAAAAAATACAGTAAGTCCCAATCCCAAGGCCAAGACGAGCTATGTTATGCCTCCCCCCCCCTATTGATTTACTTATTTAAGACTTCACTTACCATTTTGTCAGCCATTTTGGTAAGCATATTACTGTTGTACATTCGCCTCCTTAAATCTGGCAAAGCACACCGCACATCCATACAAGGTTTGTAGTCCCAATAGGGTAAATAGTAATGCATTTTGTTGTGACTAGTTGGCTTACATGCATTCGTCGTACTACTATAAGATGTAGAATCCACCGTTTCCAAAGTTCCATCATCATCATCACCAGCGGTTGAAAAACTTTCATTATGTCCATCCAACGAATTTCCAGCATTACCCATGCTCAGCTCAAAGAACACTGTTCGATCACTTATCTTCTTATCGATCATTGAAGCTTCCAAGATCGTTCCAAAGAGGAAAAATTCTTCAATCTTTGAATATGACGACTCTGAAATGGGATAACTTGGTTCCAGTTCAACATTCTTCTCAGTGGTAGCCTCAATGTTGTCTGTTATTTCTGTACGAATTGCTATGAGCAAGCGAGCTCGATAGCTTACTCCTTCGCCAAGGCCAGTATTGAGATTGGAATGCTGATCTAAGAGGGTATAATCTCTCGTCGAGCCGTAAAGGTGGATGAAAGATGGTCCAAAGGTGGGTAGGAATCCTTTCTCGCCATCGTTGGAGATCTGTTTAAGGTCGATGTAGTGGGTGCCAATGATTGATGGCTTCATGGGGTCTGCGTCACGAAGTTGGATCTAAAGAACGAATGTTGTGTTTATGATCATCATTACAAAAAGTTGAAACGGAAATTACCTTAATTCGTTGGCACAAGGGTGGGAACATTTCGGTAAAGACAAGCTGTTCATTCCAGACTGGGGCATAGGCGTTCTTCTTCACTGTTGTTTTCCCCTTTTAGAAAATATACGTTACCGGGTTTGTTTCTTTTTTATGCAATTTTTTCTTGACTTACCATCAGCCCAGCAAAAGAAACTTGAACATAAGGGCTAACTAGGTCTTTGGATTCACCAGTCAAAGCTTTCTTGACATTCGCCATGATGGAAGAATTCATTCGAGGCAGTCCGTCGGCACGATAGATTTTGACTATAAATTTTGCTCGTTGTCTTTCGATTGGTACTCCATCAGGCAGGAGTAAGTTTCTTTAAAACAAATTTATAAAATATTTCCCAATTTAACAAACAAAGCCCATCATTTGTGAAGTTATAACGAGCTTACGCTTCAATATCATCGGGATCCTTTTCGGATTTTTGAGGCACCTTAACTGTATCACCTTTGCCTATTATTCCAATATCACATTTCAAATAGCCTTTTGGTCCACTGTAGAAGTCATCAGGATCAGAGAGTAGTGCCCATTTGTGATAAAATTGGTGATCTTTTGAAAACAGATAATTTGGTAAATCGACTGAGCATAAAGTACTTTTGAAAAAGGCATGATTTTTAATTTAAATTAAGCCACACATGCAGATGCAGAAAAATGCTAAGAAAATAACAGTCTATGGAAGAGATGTGCTTACCTCGGACCATTTTTTCTAGATAAATTTGATTGTTGTTTAAATATTAAAAGGAAATTGGACAAAAAAGATGCAGAGAAAATAAGAAAAATGCCATATTGGTGGGAGCAAAACAGGAATTTTATAAAAAAAGCTGTAAAATGCGAAGGAAAGAAACTATAAGCGGTGCCGCAAATTTAAATATCTCCTTTGAGTTTTAAACCATAATTTACCATAAATGATGCAAGTGGTGAAACAACACTCTCCAATAAAAGACGATACCGCCTACGTGAAGTAAATATTTAGTAAAAAAAAACGGGCTCGTCCAGGTGATAGATATTAATCAATATTACATGATGACCGAAATCGAATGCATTAATTTCTCATTCAAATGGCATTCGACACATTCTAATCCATCTATTACAATAATTGGTAAAATATCACCAAAGGGCATTTATAATTATGAATAAATTGACTCGAAATTGAATTAATCTGATTCGTTTTAATAGCCTCCTTTGATGTTCGTGGGTGTAATTGGTTTGGTAGACCACTTTAACCAAATATTCCCACGTAATGTCACACTAAGTAAATAAATTGTGGACTATCAGGAAATTCAAAAACGTTCAAAATTGAATAGTATTATGCTACATTAAAAAAATAAACTATGCCAAGTTTTCTATTTTCATAATAAAATATTGATCGAGAACAAAAATTATGAATTGAGTTAAGACGCAATGTTTTTGAATAACGACTTGGGAAATAATTTATTTGAACTTCAAATATGTTGGGAAGAAATGTGTGTGTCTCAGTTTCGTGTCCAAAAATCGACGTTTTAATTAATATTTCGAGGACCTCAAGGAAGGTGGTTGTCGCCACACGCGATGGCATGTAGAGGCATAGAAAATCGGAAGATTTAATAGGAACGTCCGAGTTGTTGAAGTTGAAAAATAGACTTTCTTTTCATGAATTTTGTCAATTTAAGACAATACTTTTGCTCTACAGGTAAAATCGACCCCATTCTGGAGAAAGACAATCAAAAACATATTTTTTCTTTAGAAAAAAGTATTTCTAAAAATTTTCAAAAATACGTTTTTTTACACTCTGGAAAAATTAACTTCCCAAGGAATGTAATATTTTTTGATTGTCTTTGAGAAATTAAATATGTTGAGGATTAACATTAACATACCGCTGGTGGGAGATGAACAAAAAGATTGAGCTCACTAAGTTAAATTAAAAACATAGTAAGTAGTAACTTACTTGTTTGCAAACTGAATCGAAATGAGTGTAGTTAATTACTAATCACTGCAGAACTAAATTGCAACTTTTGTCTCATGATTTACTTTTATTACTTGAGGTTTACTAATTTGATTCTAGATAATCAATCAGCTTTTTTGTTTACAAATCATTGCTACGACAAGAAAATCAACGCATTGACGTGTTACTTTGCTCATAACTTCTAACTTATTAAGTTTTCACACATTTGTAAACTGTGGAAGTGTGGAGTCTTGTGGTTAATCCGGATAAATCTAAAGTTATGGTTATAAAGAAGGGAGGAGGCGGAACGTCAGTAAAGGAAAAGTATTTTTTCGAAGGGAATGCCGTTGAAATGGTAAAAGAGTTCAAATATCTTGGTGTACTATTCACTCAAAATATGAAAATGGATAAACATTTGAAAGATAAATTATTCAAGGCGAATATCGCATTAAACGCTACTTGGAAAAATTGTTTCGATAATAAATTCATAAGGCACAGTAGTAAATATCACATCTTCGAAACTGTAGCGCAATCAATCCTTTTTTATGGTGCTCAGATCTGGGGAGGATCAGAATATGAGTCGGTGGAAAAACTTCTCATGTTTTACCTCAAAAGAGTATTTCATCTCCCTCCCATCATATATGCTTATGATTGAGACTGGATTGCCTCCGTTGCTAATAAAGACTCTAAAGTTGCAAGTTGACTATGTTCTCATGTCATGCAAATGCCTGATCAGCGGCTTCCTAAAACTGTGACCATAAAAATGGTGCGAAGCAAAAGAGGCTTTTTTGAAGAATGGGAACGTTTAGCTGAAGAGTGTAGAATGGTTCTTAATATAAATCTGGACGAACCAAGTACTGTAAGGCCCTTATTGTACGATCTTATAAAAAAGTAGATCTTAGACATAGGAAAAAAAAATGAAGAAGGAGCAGCAAGTTCTCTTCATCGAACAATCTACAACCGCCTTGATTATTCTCTCAAGGAAAACAACACAGGCCTGCAAAATAAGGGTCGTGAGGATGTCTATGTCCCTTAAAACTAATTAAATGCAATAAAAACTAAGCTAAAGCAATTTAATGACGTTTTATTAATTTTAAAATGCAGGCGTTCAGACATTTTAAATATTCAATATCAAAAAGTCCTGATGTGATGGATTTTTTTCATTATTTTTCTCGTAATTAGCACATCAGAATTTATAGAAAACGTTACTCAGATTTCAGAGAGGAAAACTACTGCAGACCTGTGCAATAACTTCAAAGATGAAAATAGCATAAAAACAATTTCAATGATGTTCCGTTTACGAGATGAATTGCTACACCTCAATTACATTCCACATAGAAGCGATTTGCCAATTTTATGCGATCTATGCAACCGAAGGGAACGTAAAGACGTCATACATTACTTGGAAATCTGTCCGGTTTTGCGAGAAATAAGAAAAAGCATATTTGGGTGTGACACCTTATCAGAAAGTTATTGCATTTTTTTGTTAAACCAAATGAATGTTAAAATATTGTATGAATTCCTAAAAATTGCTCTGATGTATAGGAACAGAATTAAAAATGGTGATTTTTGAAACTATAGCCGAAAAAAAACATATATATGAATAAACAAATAAAAAATTGAATACTTATTCCTTAATGAAAGCAATTCTTAAACTATTGAATTAAAAATTGTAATTTTATAAAACACTAGCTGACCCGACAAACTTTGTTTTGCCTACTGCCTTAGAGGCAATAAATGAGCAGAGTTTGGATTTTATTAATTTCAATTTTTAGGATAGTATATATATATTTAAAAAAAATCTAGCATTTTAATGATTCTTTATTAGCTATTTATATTGGTGCACGTGTTGCACTTTTCAGAGAAGCACCTTGTGATAGCCGATATTTTTCGGCTTATCAGGCGCGAGAAAAAATAACGCAGATGTAAAAATAAAAATACAGACCTACGCAACGCCGTGAATGTCGAGGCATAAGGGGTATATGAGTGAGAGTATGTCTAAATAGAAACGGAACGTTTAACGTTCATAAGGTTGAACCAAGCTAAACTGCGTTCTGAGGAGTACATCCATTTACGTGATGCAGTTTGTACTGATTACTGAAGGAAATGCAGCTAACATTGGTCGATCTACTATTCTGCCGACGACGGCGACGTTCATTGGTATTCCACGTCAGATGCATGAATATGTGCAAGATGCAATGAATATGTTCGTCATTATGGTCGGCCAGATCACTCTATTACTTTTACCTGTAATCCAAAATGGATAGAAATTATTCAATTGCTGCTTCCCGGTCAAGCATCAAGTGATAGCCACAAAATCACAGCACGTATATTCAGGTAAAAAATTCGGCCCCTGATGAACTTCATTTATAAACATCTCGTCTTTGAAGATACTCGATGCTGGATGTATTCAATCGAATTCCAAAAGCGAAGCCTGCCGCACGCACACATTCTTATTTGGATAGCGGAAAGCCTGACCAAATAGATGATATCATATGTGCCGAGATTCCTGATCAGGAAGCCGATCCAGATTTACATGATGTTATTACAAATATGATTCATATGATTCATAGACGGAAATTTACGGCCGACCCTCACTGGCGACGATGGTTATCCGCTGTATCGGCGTCGATCACCAGATGACAACGGTCGAACTGTCACAACAAAAGTGAAAAGAATGGATTTCGTTATCCGTTGTCGACAACTACAGTAAGATGTTCCATATTCGCCACTTATTTCTAAAGCGTTTAAGACGCGTTGCAACGTTGAGTACTGCAATTCAGTAAATATGTAACAAAAGGCAGCGATATAGCGGCTTTTGGATTGCAATCCTCAAATACCAACGATGAAATATCACGCTATCAAGTTGGTCGTTATGTTAACTGTAATGAAGCGATTTGGCGTATATTCGCATTCCACATTCACGACGGATCCTACTGTTGTGCATTTGGCGGTGCATCTGGAGAATGGTCAAGAAGTGTATTTCACGACTTCGAATGCTATGCAATGTGCTGAAACACTTTTAGCAACTACCTATGTACATTGACAAATTTCTTTGCGATGGCAGATCGATCCGTTTACACGAACTTTGCTTTACTCGGAGGTGGCTATGGAATGCTATATCGAAGAATTTTTAAAGACGGAAGCATGGCGATGCGGTTCCTGGGTATCCGGAAGTGCTTTCTACAGAAGATTTTATATTTATTTGATATTGATTTCATACAAAAATCTAATTTATTTCTCATTATAAGTCAATTTTTTTTTTGTTTTTTTTTTTACAGTACAGTGTTTTGTATATAAGGAAAACTAACGAATTGCATTGTTGTCATTCCCATAGGGATATAGGGATAAAAAGTATCCTATGTCCGTCTCCGGGTCCTAAGCTCCCTCCTCACCAATTTTCAGACAAATCGGTTCAGCCATTCTTCAGTTATGAATAGTGTAACTAACACGACTTTCTTTTATATATATATAGATAATATATAGAGTTAAAGTGGATTGTCAATCTGGCAGACGGCGAATGCCATACTCAAACGATTTAATGTATTTAGTGTATTATGACTAATGAAAATCTTATCTATTTATCTAAATATCTATTAGGTTTTCTAAATATAATTTGAAATGGTTGCGTCAAGACGAGTATGCGTGAATGATCTGAATCATTTGCTTCATTTGCGGAGAAATATGTTCAAAGAGTGCGGTTTGCATGCGGTTTATAAAAATTATTTTGAAAATGAGCGACAGAAAAGGAATAGACTTAAAGGAACGAAACCGGTCTGATGTGGAAAGAACTCGTAAATCACCACGATGACCGCTATTTTTGCTTGGTAAAAATAACTGGTATCAATCGTAAAAATCAAACCAAATGGGAATATCCATAAAAGGCAAACTTTCTTTTAGGCCAACAAGATGGTTATACATAGTACAATTGTTTTCTTTGCTTGTTAGATAGTCGAGTAATGTGTTAAGGGAGATCACTTTAATATTTTCAAAAAATCAATTTTTTTTTGTCATATATTTCGTAAGTATGATATCTAAAGAATGTAATCAGATGACCAAAGGAAAACTGAAAATATAGAATAGATGCAGAGTTATCGGTAGCCTGGACCGTTAGAGGAGGAGCGACCTTCGCTTCACAATACTCTCTATTGTTGACCTTTTGTATGGAAGTCGAAGGTATATTGTACGAGGAATCCGAAGGTCTATTGTACGTTCCTGGAATTGCCGATTGATCCGTAAGCCATTACAATTAATAATTTTCTCGTGGTGAAACTTTAAACGCAATTATGTCGAAACATTTTTACAAAAACTGCTTGTGTTTAATTGCTCAAAAAGTTAGCGAATGATTTAAATGAATTTTTAGGGAGGTTACTCTCACTAATATTATCGAAAGGATATGCGTGTAAATAAATAATTTTTCGGGGTCAGATATGTCGAAAAAATTGTAAAAAGGCTCCCAAATTTAGAATTTTGGACTTCTTCATTATTTTTTAGGTATATCCTTCCTCTTAATATATCAGTAGGAGAATGAATTTTGGTAAATCTTTCTCAGATCAACCGAAAAAGAGTGGCAACACCAGCAGTTTTCGATTTCGCCGGAAACAGGCATCCGGAAAAACCATTTTGTTGGTCATCGAATAGATGAATTTTTTTTTGAATACTGGATAGCTCTAATAAACAATTCTCCTGATTTTGAAAATGATTGGGTTATTTTATTCCCTCTAAGTGGTTTCTCCTGAAGTGGTTTCCCCCTTAGAAAAAGCTTATAATATTGATGTTCCAGAGGCCTGTATCTTGTTGTCAATAACAGTAGCTAAATTTTTTTTCAACTGTGAGAACTGCATTAATTCGTTGCCTAGGCACTGACCATACTTGAGTATTTTTCCAAAATCTCTTCTGTTGTAAAATTTCAGCTGTCGAAATATGTACTTCAAAGCACTTGTAATTTTATGATGTGCTTTAATAACGTTTAGTTAAAGCAGACAATACGTTATCAATAATTATATTAAACACCTCAAACTCGAAACGTTGCGTTGTTCAGGTGTTTGATTATCAACAAAGTCGTCGAGCGTACTAGAGCCACTGAAGTGGTCTATTTCGTTTTGATGGCTGTTGCTGGTATTCTTCACAGTAAGTCAGATCTTTGCCTCTTGCCTCAAAATCTGAAATTATGAATCGATTTTAAAGATATAAAGATTCATAAAAGGCGTATCCCGTATTAAGGTCTTGATCAGGTGACTGCAGCGATAGTACAACACATAACTTGTTGTGCGGCCAGCGCTTATTTTATAAATGTGTTACAATTAGGTTTTGACAGGTATTATACCTCGGGGTAGTTGTTGTACCTGCACCTTCCACCCTTTAAAAAAGTTTAAAATCCATATATTTAAATCGATTTTAAAAGTACAATCTTGGCTTCGTAAATTATCTACGTGGATCATCAGAACCACAAAGCTTACGTAAACCCCACAAAATAAATGTATACCTGTATCAAAAAATTAAAATCTGGCCACTTGAAGGTTGAAAATTTGGTGTAGATGCTAGTCTTAATACATCGATAATAAGCATTAGAAAATTAACTTTCAAAGTTTAGGATATATCACTACTTATTTTTACGTTTTAACCTGACTTTTAACACGGAATGAGTTTGTTCAGTAAATTCATAATTTTTGGGAAATAAGACAATTAATTACTGTTTTCAAAACGTCCAAGACCCTAGACCCAACGTGTCAAAGGCTGGCGATGTAAAATGAGCATCAAATTACCTTTCCTCCACAACCATCCAGACTATTTTCTGGCGAATATTGGGGATCTAAGTGAAGAACAGGACGAACGATTCACCCAGGGCCTTTGACTATCAAGACCATTATCGGAGTATGCTAACCTTCACGGCACGGGTACCGCACGTTACTTTTAAAAATGGTTGATGCAAAGTCCGCAGTTCATGGTCCAGTTAATGAAGCTCGTTAAGACATGACTGGAGGAAGTTATGACGACTATTTCATTAACATAAGGAACAAGTTTGATAAGGGTTTAGTTTGATGAGGATCTGGGGTCTGTAGCACAAACCAGCCAGCTCAACTAAGTAAAATTTAGCTTATAACTATTGAAAAAGATATTGTTATTTAGCATTCACGAAATAAAATAAAATAAAAAATTTAATAAAAACCTACAAGTACTTGTAATATGACAAGTAAATTATGATTATCCTATAAAGTTTCTGTAACACAAATCTGCAAAACTGCTTTCTCTTCTACATGTATAACGGACATGATCCTTTAAGCAGGGACCTGTAACACAAAGCTACAAGCATGTACATGTATAACAAGTGAATTATGACAAGCGTAAAAATCTTCTTTAACACAAAGTTACAAGTCTACTTGCTTTCCACAAGGGTAATGTACACAATTCTACAAATGACTTTTGACATGTACACTTGTAGCTTTGAGTCACAAGCAAGATACCAACAGCCAGAGTAGCGGTTTCGACAAAAAAATAAAAAAAAAAATCGTGCTTTTAAGTTTTATCAAAGAACTTAAGTTTTTTGGAATTAGTACTCCTTGAAAAATAAACACTTTTATTTCAAGTTGATAGCATAAGCTTGTTCGTGCTAGATCATTTCTTAAATTACATATTAAAAAACATTGTTTTATTTAAAACTTGAAAATACAAACTATCAGAACAGGAAATAACGATAGAATTTACATTGATTGGCATGACAACATCGAGAGAATAGTGAAATCTATTGAAGAAATTGAAAAGATAGAGGAAATAGTGGAAAGCAATCTTTTGAGTAATTAGAACAGTTGAACTTTAGAATAAGGAAACATGCAGAATCATTCATTAACAGTCAAATTTGGATACTCGTAGGGCGCCACATAATAAAAAAATCAAGTTCGAGTCCAAGAACCTGAGCTTGGATGTTGATTGTGACCCTCTAACAAAATTAAAACATCATAGCTATCCAAGTTTGACTGCAGCTGAAGTGTTAGCGAATTCCGTAATAAAGTTTTCAATTTTTCGGATATCTTACCTTTGTGAGTCCAAACAGTAGCAACATCCAATTTAAATGTGCCAATCAATCTATTCGGACGAAGAACACTTCGACTTTGTAACACCTAACGAGCAGTCATACAATCAAAAAACCAAAAAGAAGAAGAAGAAGAAGACGTAGAAGAGAAAACAAACATGAAATACGAAAAAAGTTGACAGCAAAAGTTTACATTTCTACCATACACAATACACATATCAAAGTACACAAGAAAAAAAAAAGAAAAAAGAACAACGAGAGACAACAAGAGAAAAAAGGACCTCGAAACTCAGTCTGCATATTTATCAATTATGATATGATTTTGCACTCGAGCAAATAATGCTTCAAGGAAACAAAAGAGAACTCGTCTGTATAAATGAATACTAAAACACCTGTTGCTTTCCCAGTTCAAAACATCCTTATGTACATAGGTACCTCAATAACCCACATAAAAAGACACGGCAAATGAGACAAAGTGTACCACCGACAAACGACGCCGACGGTGGTAGGTGGATTATTTGTTTATTATTTTTTCCTCACAAATAGATACTACCTATAGCTGCCGGGTGGATACCAAATGATGTAACATAATGACGAGACTTCATTATAATATTTTTTAATTTTTTTTTTTCGTTTGCCTTGTGACTTATGAGACAAACAAAAACTGACGATATTAGCAATTATTGAGTATTTCGTTGAACTGACAATTGGATAGGAAATTGTAGAAGACCTTTAGCTTTGAAATGTAAGTACTCGTTCCTAAAATGGCAAAAATTTAATTATTGGAATATAAACAGTTTTACCCTCGTCTCATGCCTATAGATACAATACGAGTAGACTGTATTTTGTAACGTTTTACAGACAACAACGCACGGAGGGAAGCTCGTATTTGCCTTTGCATAATAATGAGCTGATGTGAGGTGGAGTCGGTCGTCCTTCGGTGGGTAACGATAACGAGAGATAATAACAAAAGAGGGATAGGTAGGTACTTTTTTCTTTTCGATTCCTTGACTTCCCGCCAATGTCAGAGTTTGTTGATTTCAAATGAAAGGACGAAAGTTCAACTTTTCATATTTGCATATACAGGGTGATTCGCATAAGGTGTGACAAAAAGATAGGGTGTGTAGGTTGGACCTAGACAAGCAAAAAATCGTATGGGAGGGGGGGGTCCATTTTCCCCCGTTTAGGCGGGAGGGGCAATTTAAGAAAAAACTCACTAAAAATGGGAAAAAAATTATTTTAAAAGAACGGTAATACCTACAGAGTCATGCTATAACATTTTGAAAAGCCAAAAACCTATACATTTATTTAAATTTTAAAATAAGTTGTTCAAATGAATAGTTTTTGAAATATTAGTTTTCAAAGTCAAAATTTTGAAAAAAAAAACATAATTTTTTTTTTCAAACCATTTTTTTTCAAAATTTTACATTATTAAGTAGTACTTTTCTGGCTTATTTTCAATGCTCTTATTTATTTTTGATCAAACACAAAAAACCGGATGTCAAAATAACCTGTAGTTTTTGAGAAAACCAAAAATTACAAAAACGACTTTTTAAAATTTTTTGATTTTTTAAAGTTTTTTTTTCGTTATTGGATTCTTAAGTGAACTTACGAAATAAAGGATGAATTTTCTCTTTACTTTTTTTATTGAGAATTCACTTAAAAATCCAATAACGAAAAAAAATTTTAAAAAAACAAAAAATTTTAAAAAGTCGTTTTTGTAATTTTTGGTTTTCTCAAAAACTGCAGGTTATTTTGACATCCGGTTTTTTGTGTTTGATCAAAAATAAATAAGAGCATTGAAAATAAGCCAGAAAAATACTACTTAATTATGTAAAATTTTGAAAAAAAATGGTTTAAAAAAAAAATTATGTTTTTTTTTCAAAATTTTGACTTTGAAAATTAATATTTCAACAACTATTCATTTGAACAACTTATTTTAAAATTTAAATAAATGTATAGGTTTTTGGCTTTTCAAAATGTTATAGCATGACTCTGTAGGTATTACCGTTCTTTTAAAATAATTTTTTTCCCATTTTTAGTGATTTTTTTTCTTAAATTGCCCCTCCTGCCTAAACGGGGGAAAATGGACCCCCCCCTCCCATACGATTTTTTGCTTGTCTAGGTCCAACCTACACACCCTATCTTTTTGTCACACCTTATGCGAATCACCCTGTATGTATTCACTTTTTACCGAAGTACGAAGGGTGAAACAAGTTGGTACCCTCTGTTGTTGTACAGCATATGTATTTGTAATTTCAAAGAAATGAGAGACTGTCTGTCTAAGTAATGGAAGAGGGTGGAAAATAACGTCATGGTACTTTTATTTTGTGGTGGTTCAAAACACTTTGATGTGTACGGGATTGAAAGTTTGTATTTAACCTGTAACACATTTTTTGTGTGGGACATCTTTCTGAATGATTATAAGAGCCTGCTTCAGGGGACTTATACATTGTTGCTTGGGCGGGAAGGCTCTGATTGGTGTCAACAAGACGTGCTGAGATATTGCAACTTATAGTACACGTCGATTGTTTTTACTAAACCTTCTCGCCGTAAACACAGGGTAGGTACTGGTCTCGTCAAACTGGAAGTGACTATTGACTAGCTTGTGAGAGAGATTGTTGACAAAGGGACGAAGAAAAATAGGGGAACCCTGCGTGTAATGACTGACTGCCGCAGTTTCAGTGGCCTGCCAGAGCTTAATGGGAACGTCACAGCGGTTGAATTAAGCTAACAGAAACAACAGTCAGACTTCAGCAGTCAAAAAGCAGATACACTGAATGAACTTCTCCATATTTGGTTTAAAAGTATTTCAGTGTCTACCAATACTAGGACAAGGTTTTGAGATGAAGATAGTAGAGAGCCCAGTACCTGCTGAGCGACAGCGGTGTATTGACACCGAATTATCTGGTCCTCTATATCCAAGTGGAACCCAAAATGATCTGGCTTCAGGTTAAGGGCTTTGCTTGGGCCTCCCTACCCAACCACGTAAGATATAACTCGTTTCAAAACAGCCAGCAGACTCGGATTACAACAATGATCTTAACGATGACGACACAACCATCCAAGAACTGCAATGGAACGGCCCAGGCATAGAGAAGATGAGATACTGCGACATGTAATATGGCAACTACTACAGACAATATAAACAGCGCTTATTTGGGTGCAGATTTGTCATTAGAAGCAGAATCAGTGATAAAGTAACTGGCCAAAATCCAGTAAATGAGTGAATAAAAGCTGTCTCCATAAGTGCTAAATTCGCCAGCATTAGCCAGGGGCCTGTAACACAAAGCTATGGTTCTATAAGTCAAGAGTCACTTGTGTCTTTGTGTCACAAGAATTTCTTGTATTAAAGTACTTGCAGTTTTGTGTTACAGCCCCCTGATATGCCCATAGCCCTACAAAAGAGAAAGACTCTTTCAACGAGTTCCTCAGAGAAATATATGGGCAATGCCTAAAACATAACGTGAAAACAGTCCTTGACGATTTTAACGCCAATCTAGGCAAAGAGGACATCTTTGGAAACACAACTGGTAAGCATAGCCGGGATGCCAAAGCCACCAAAAACGGGCTAAGACTAATCGGTTTTTCTTCGGGGCTAAGTCTTGGCTTTGTTATCTCAAATTTCATTCTAGGTACATGTCGATCCCCAGCTTGCTCAATTGTAAACGAAGTTGACCATCTTGCGATCGACGCAAAGCACTCTTCTTGAGTTATATAAATCCGAATATTCCGAGGGGGTAACTTTGACTAGAACCATTACGATGTTGTAGCCAAGCTGCGAATGACGATATTTTGTTCACGATTAGCGCTAATTTACACTGTTTTTGAAAAGTTAAGATCGAAAGCGATAAAAAGTGCCTATTCCAATCGAGTATTCCTCTAAGTATCCTTTAAACGCTAAGCCGACAAAACCAAGCTTTGAAAACCAGTGGCAGAAATGCCAACAACCCATCAGAAGCCAGAACCGCAACCACTAATGTTCTGGGTTCTTACTCGGTACCCGGTAACCGAAATAAAACCGATGGTTTGATGAAGAATGCAAACAGGTAGGTGCGGCAAGTGTTAATGTAAAAGAGAACAAGGGATGCCTTTGACCAGTATGACGACATTTTAAGAAGGAAAAAAGAAGTGAAGAACACAGAATTCTCTAAAAAAAAAGAAGCCCTCGTTAGAGGAAATTAAGAATTGGCATGAATTGGAATCAACTTCGAAAGCCTTACTAAAAAGAAAAAATATCGTAGTCGCTAATGAGGATCTGGAAAACCATTTCTGCAGGCACCAGTAGCAGTAGCAGTACGACTTTGGACATAAGGTCGCTAAATTTTAATTGAGTCCCTTTCACGTGGCCCTACTGTTGCTCTTGATAAGACTCTAGATAAGAGAAGGGAAGGAGTGCCTTTTAGCTTTATTTTTGGAAAAAAAAAATTCTAAAAGAAGCACTTCTGCTCCTTGATCTATATCAAGGAGCGACAAAGTTCTAGACACAAAAAGGTCTAGAACAGTAAATTTTAGAATCAGCATTTAGATCCCGGGATCATCGGCAGTGTGAAGCTTTGAAGTTTCAAAGAAACCCAAGGAGAATCAAATGGGATCATTAAAGGTGATTCTAAAAACCTATGTAGCTTCTACCAAGCAGAAGATAAATACTCATTTACTTGGAAAAGTTGTTGGCGAGTTCAAAGCAAGGATCTATATGCGTGTGATCATGTGGTTCCAGTCATATGCACTTTAAACTGTTTCAATGAACCGAAACCTAAAAATTCTAAAAAAGTTTTCGAGGATGGAACTCATTGGTCAATCCTTAAGGAATGTAGTCAATCAAGCCGACAGTAAAATGAGTTATTAGTATCGCTTCTTCTTCCAAAGGACCAAAACCGTTGGTGAAGTGTAATAAATTCAAATGGCCGCAGTGTAACAAAAATTTTCTAAAGTTGGACGATCTACTAAATCCTGTAAGTTGCCATTGTGGTCTGGTATCAGCGACTGCGAGCAATAAAGAACAGATTAAATAGAAGCCAAAATAACATGGCTGCCGCAGCCTGTCAACATTGACTCGTTCTTTGGGAAAACCTTTCACTACGCATAAATTAATAAATAATTTGAAATAAAAAGAAATATTTTTCTTCATTTACCGAAAACTTGTAATTTGAACTTTCTGAGTTATATAAAGTTAAGTCCTTCCGCAATTTAAAACACTTACAAAACAAAATGTATAAAACAGACTTATTCAGCTCCTAATGCTTCGACTTCAAGGACGATTTACCTTATTTGAAAGGTTTTAACTTTACTTCAAAATCGATGGAAGACCATCTCTTAGCACTTCATTCATAAAAAGATTCTTTGGAAATGAGAACCAACTCGACATCAGATTAAAGCTGTTCTATTATTTACTGGTCGTACCCTCTCAACAGCTTACAAGTTACAACTACTGTGTGTACACATCAATAATTTGCTTCAAGACAAATCTTCTCCAAAATTGAAAAGAGAAATTATTTTTGTAGGTAAAATTTAAAGAAGATACATTTACGTTCCAAGAAAGAAAAAATGAGAACAAGAAACATCTTAAGAAATAAAAAGTAAAATGTAAATACATAGACCCATCAACAGAAATAGAAAAAAATGCTTAAGACGATAAAAACACTTATTTATGAAAGTTATTTTTTCTTATTATGCTTATCAAATACCGTTGGCATCATAAACTGTCTTGAGATCGATCCTAAAGTTACCAACAACAGTTCCCGAACGTAGAAATTTCCTCGAATGAATAACCTACAGTCAAACATACACACACATACGCATAAATAAGAACAGTTAGTAACAGGTATAGGAAGGCACATATTTTTAAAAACAAAAGAAAATACTTAAATTGATTGTGAAGTCAGATACACCTTCTATAAAATTTTAAACTAGTATGACTTTAATAAAAATAAATGAAAAAATGACAAAATTGAATGGGATCCAAAGGAAACGAAAAAGGAAAAGGAAATTTCGCCATAGGTGACATAACAACGAACGACCATCGAATTACGTATACCTACCAAAAACCAGCTCTTCAACAAAAGACCATGTTTTTTTCCAACCACCCCTACAGTTTTTCTCCATACTTACTACACCAATGTGTCCTGTTACTTAAGTGGACAGATGATATTGCAGACGTTTTTATTAACTTTGTTTCGTTGGTAAGGGAATATAGAGACAAAATGGAAAGGACGGGAAGAGTTCATAAGTTGCCATCGAGTTATTCCACTAAGAGCAAACAGCTTCAACGAACTGTTTTAACTCAAAGAGGACAGAAAACTCTGGAGATAAAGGTGAAGCATTAATGGTTTGATGGATGATGCGCTTAGTCAGGTAAAAATGATACCATAACATCCAACATCAAGGGAGAAAAGTTATTTTCCTGGTGTGTAGCTCATTGCGAAATGTAACTTTCTTTTTTTTTTCCCTTACAAGGAGAGGAAAAAACATTGAGTGTAATGAGAAAAGTAATGCTGTTCGTACCAAAGTATGTTTGTATTTTTATGGATTATGATGTCTGTAATTTGTAAACATTTTGGAACCCATTAAGTGAAATGTCCATTCAAAATGGAGGTGTGGTAATTTACGTACCTATATAGGATTGCAACTTCGTAACGAAAAAAAAATTAAAACTATTAATACGTTTTGAAATGAAGTGGACATTTTATGAAGGAAGGGTTACTTTTTGTTTCATATTAGGTTTGTTCGTTGAAGCGTTGTGGTCGATACAAAGCCCTTTTTTGAAAACCATAGTTCACCCTGAATGTTGTACTGAGTGTTTTTTGTGCCCTGGTTATGCCCTCAAGTCGCCCAAAGAACTGAACATTTTCAGTTCAAGAGAAGTCGTACGATCGGTTCGATAGGTTTTCTCCCACACTTCTTCCGCAGATGTAGTTCAATAAGCACTCGGAGTATCTCAAAAGGTTCAGGTGACATGCTCCTAATTTCGAAAAAGTTATCTGGATTTTTATACTTCATTTGTTTGAAGTAAAGTGCGAAGAATACTTCCTCACTCTTCGTAGCTTGAGCACTTGGACCCAACGTCATTCACATTTCTTCTTGCTCGATTAGCTGAACATAACCACGATAAGCTGTGTATGCAGTTTTCGCTATAAACTTAACTTTTTCTATCTCATATTTACACACTTTTCTGAAAAATTTGCACCAATGAATGGCTGTCGTTCGAGAAGCTTAAATTAATAAATAGCGTGGCACAATAGAGCGAGGAGCCCGAGGACCTAGTGCATTTCTCTCATTCATGCCTTGAGAGGGAATGGAGGGGACCTACAATTGCCTGCCGGTTCCGAACAGCTAGTCAAGAAATACTTTTCATGGCAACGAATTTATTAACGGAGGACTTGCCAGTTTTTCGCAAAAGACGATATCCGGGGAAAAAATGTTTGCCTCTGCTTGTATTTTATTCTTTAAAAGACAGGGATGTATGGAGATTTCGTAGCTTAGTGTATTTTGAGACAACTCCTTTGCTCATTGAAGTTAAAAATAAATTCACCATGAGATCTCCAAAAAGGAAAAATAAATATAAATTAAATTGATATAAAATGAAATAGAAGCCAAAAAAAAAAAAGTTTGGGAAAATGTTAAACATTCTGGAGTTCTGTACCACTATGGAAACAGTAAGACAACCACACAAAGCTCTTGGACTACAATGCTTTGCATTAATCAGACCTGGGACCCAACTTTGAAACTCTATTCTACTTTCGGGCTTTCCATAGCCATTTTTTATACTACTTTTAAGTAGCAGTAAAAATTAAGGAAGAATCAAATTCGGATTCGTTCAAATGGTTCCGACAAAATCTTCACAATTTCATTCAGTGTCTCATTTCCTCCATCGCCCTTAAGAATTACGGAGGAGGAACTATGGTCATTCAAACTCTTTTCCTGCAGAATTGAGTTGATCAATATCTAAGCCTCCCTCTCGAAAAAAATCGAGTTCTTATAGAGGAAAATTTTTGTAGATTATGAACTCCGCTGTACAGAAAGCTGTGTACAAGGAATAACTTGAATCGAACAGCACAGGTCTCGAAAGCATTCTCAATAGCGTAGAGAAACTGAGTTCGGTTGAAATGTGTTTGGTATTTACCTGTATTTTTTTTTAATCAAGAGCGTTGCATAAAGCGACTATATCTTTTTATGACGATTCTACGCTCAAACGTTCCTAATCATTGGTTGAAAACCTGACAGGTCATATTTTCTTCATCTGCCGACTTAGAAGATCTTTTTGGTCAAAAGACAATCTTCTCGACAAGAAAGATGCTTAGATGGCCTGGTGGTGCCGAAGAGAGTAATGAAAGACTAGCCGATCAGTTTCCCGCTGAGTAGTTCCCCAAGCGAATACCTACGAAATATTCAATATCGTATTTGACTTAACAGCGGACCAAACTTGTAAGAAACATCTGCTTTATGAAGTACTTAGATGAAATACGTAAACTAGAACCATTGCAGGGCGCCACGAAGATTTCAATCCTTGTAGGACATTTTCTTTAATAGAAAAGAATGGTGATCTTTCATTCACTTAATGTGTCTTAATGCACCTAAAACGAACTTACAAGAGCCATTTGACGGGTAGTTCGTGTCGGTTCATTCAACACGACCTTTTTGACTAATTCACGTTACTCTTGTTGGTTTGTTCAAAACGGAGCTATTTTACAGTCGCTTGAGGCTTGTGGTGTTACTCGTATTGGTTTTTAAAATACAAAGTTACTCAACCATATGCGATCCAAGAACACGAAGAGTTTCCTATTGATAAATATAAAACGAGCTTATTGCAATCATTTGAGCTTAGAACCTGATGATGTTGCTTGAAACAAATCGAATATCTTCAAAAGAACACTTTCTTGCGCTATTCAATTCAAATCAATTCAAATCAACATATGAATTTTCAGGGAATTATTTTCAACTCGAAAGAAGGCAATGATAACTTCATCTCCTTCAGTATTTTATTTGAAATGGTGGACTTATTTGAACTTTGCGCTTCAATCACAAACCTAACGATGTTTTAAAGTTCTCACAAATTCGATTCGAAATTTCTTATCTCAATTGACTGCAATAAACTTATTTTTGATTGACCAATAGACAATAGAACTACTTCGTTTCAAACGAATCAACCCGATTCAAGTTTTTCTTTAACTGACTCGGTTGACGTCGTGTTACACAACCCAACATGTCGCGTTGGTGCATCTGCATATACTCGTGCGAGCCTAGAAAATGGCAGAAGAAATTGGAAGAAGAACGTTTCAAAATTGAGACGGTAAATTGATACGCCAAAATTTGTAGGTTCGAACTCAACTGAAAGGCACTTGATACTAAACTAAGTTATGAGTACAATGAACCTTGATGTATCCAAACATAAAATCCGGAAAGTACGACGACCCTAGCGAAAAAAGGAAATCCACAAACAAAGACCGGACTAAGAAAATAGACATAAATAAGAATTTCATTAGAGCTTTCGAAATAAGACCCAAAAAAACTCAGGCCATTTACCTCACACTCAGAAGTCAGAACCCATCAGCGTATTTACGAAAAACCAGTGTAAGATTCTCCTTAAAATAAGACTACAGCAAGGACAGCTGTTGGCAAGTCGTTACTTTCACTGCCGGTATTAAGTTGATTCAAATTTCAAACCTTTTATCAGACTCTCCTCGAAGTAAGCTAATGCTTCATTGGGTCAGAAATCAAATATCGTATTATAAAATCATGGTCCTTATTTGTGGGGTGGGTATAAAAATTTATTTAAATCAAAACTAAATGCTGCTTTCATCGCATTGATTCCAATGATATTATATAAACGGACCCAAAAGCTAACTGAGTGAGATCAGGGGTTCAGAGAAACATTAGCAGGCGTCGTGGGTTTCATTTAAAATTAAGATGCAAAATTTCATTTCAAAGAGCATTTCGGTCAATGGTACAGCGATGTTTATATTTATTTATCAAGCTTACAAACGAGAGGTTTTTCCTCAAGGAGAAGACTTTTTCGTATGGCACGTTTTTACCTCATAAGGTAATTTTACTCACAATCACGGGCACTGACAGTTCAATTGATTGATATTCTTGGAGTTCTTCTTACAAAAGTTATTAAGGATAGAACGAGGGCTATCTGGAAACTTAATAAATGAATTATTAAAAATTCAGGATGAGTTTAAACCATCTGGAAGGACTCAAGAATGAGTATTAAATTTGAAAAATAAAAATTAATTTACCAACAACGACAACTTCTAGCCTAAGTAACGTAGGAGAAGAAAATTACTCTACTCTTCTGTTTCTTTATTCTTATTAGGACACCATTTTTTTCCTCAGCTACTTAATGGTCAATTACTCAGTTATATACTTCCTCGCTCCCTTTTGTTTTCTATTTGATTTCTGTTGAATCCCTTGAGTAATTAAACCACCGTTAATATAATTTCACTAATTTTCATTTAATGTGAAGAAGGAAGACAGGAAAAGGTATTACATTACTTTTTATTTTTATTTTAAAAGGGTAAAACAAAAACATTTTCACAATCCCACTCTCACTCTCATTCAATCACCACTGGTATGAAAAACTAAAAAGCACAACAAAAAAAAAGGACTACTTACCGACAGCGTTATTATCTTATCAAATAGCATTACAGGTGGCATATGGAAATCAAACACAAAGTACTAAAAAGAAAAGATGGCTATGGTTTCTGATTCAGATAAACTATTCTTCATATTGAACCTCATTGAAATAAGGACAATTGGTGCTTTCCTTGACACTGGTATATTTTTTTTGGTCGCCAACTTGAATGCACACCACGGGATCCATGTTTAGGCCGGGCAATTGGCGTGCTTCAATGATTGTAATGCAAACTTGAAAGTCTTGAGATTTGAGATGGTCAGCTGTGCGGGTCATGGCTTTAATCCTGAAAAAATATGAAATGTCATCATGAGCATGGGGTTAAATAAAAGAGATATCTTACATTTTTCCTTGGTCGAAGTTCGCCATATCTTCAGCTTCACTGGATTGATTTGACTGGCCACTTTCAAAACCACCGGCGTGTGATGGATCTTCTTCGCCTTCTGTTGCTGGCATAGTTGGAAAGGTTTGCTCAGTGTTCATAATGAGCGGGGATCTGGTGTAAGAATGGTAAATATTAACACAGACAAAAAAATATACCCAAACCAAAGCTAAGGGTTCAAATCAGTCTTGGACAATTCTCAGGAGTTGATTTATAAACGAAAGAAAAACTTCAATTTTCGAAAAAGGTTCTTCTAACAAAACACAACAATTAAATTCTATTCGTTCCAGCAATATACAAAAAGCAATGAAGTCCTTTAAAGTCAGAAAGTAGCTTTAAGCTTAATCAGTTACAATTGCAGTCCTACTTATTTGCTAATTTGCTTAATCGAACGAGTATCTATATATGTAGTTACAAAAAATGAAGCAATTCAATTCTAATACCAGGGTTCAGAATCAACAGTGTACTACAGCAGTCAAACAGCTGAATCATCATTTTTTGTTTTCAATTCTAAGACAGTGCATTGAAACAGCAGATACGCTTCTGATGAGAACACGAAACCCAGCAGTAGCCCCTGTAAGGGGTTAGGTGAATTTCAAAGCTACAAAAAATCAATTTTTTTTTTATTGTTTTATTAAATGTTTTAGAATATTGTCCTAAATTTTGGACGGTAGTTTTGGCGATACAGCCTTGAAAAGTCACATACTCAAAGTCAACTAGCCTTAGCGCTCCAAATCTTAAACACGCTTTCTCGGAACCGTGTTGTCAAAATCGGAGGGAAAGATTTCTCGAGGACTACTCAACCCATGTTGATGATATTTAGCATACATATGTCTTTGAAATACAATCAACAGGAAGGAAAGAGTTTTGTGTTAACGATTACAACTTTTTTTTAACAGAAGAAAGCCGGATTTTTTTTGTAAAAACGTTGGTCAAAATTATTATTTTTATTACTTTTTGTTTTTTTTTTGTTCTTTCCGCACCTTTTTACGGAAGGGTTGCAGTAGTTGATGTCAAAATGGCGTAATGTTGAATATTTTTTCAAGAACATTTCAGAAACTGTTTATCAAATGAATATTTTCTAGACTGTAAGAAATTAGAAAAAGATATTTAGTTTTTAGTATAAAAAAATAGTAAAATTTTTTTTTACACATTGAGACACACCTAACCCTTGAATCAAACCTGAACCTGACCCTCAAGGTTAATTACTTTTGGGATACAACCAAAGTCCTCAGATAACAGTAATCATTTCCGCTTTGACAACTAAAAAAGTCGAAAAAAGAGAAAAACCATGGGCCACAGCAGTGGCGTGGCGTGGATATTTTCAAATGGTAAGTCGAGAAAAATGAATCACATACACAAATTAATAAGGAGTAAATAGAAGGTAGGTACCTTAAATTCCAAACGTGGATTAATGAAAGCCAATTTTTCTATACTTTAAGTCATTTAAGTTAAAATTCACAATGAGCTTAAAGCATAAAAAAAGCGGCTTCAAAAGAAGCCTATGTGGAAATGCAAGAAAATAAAATAAAATTTTAAGTAACGTAACAAGTATTAAAAAAAATAAGAACTTCATTTCATTGGTTTTCTTCTTCTAAAATGTGATCGGTTAAACAACACTCAACATTTAGCAAAGCCATTCAAATAATAAAATCAAAACAGTTCGCTTCGACGTTAACTTTTCACAATTTTCAGAATTTTTAATTTTTTTTCACACTTTTTACAAATGCACGTTACTTAAAATTCATTTTAAACTTGCAAATATGTAATCCAAAACAATGATCAGTAGAACAAAACAAAACAGTAAAACAAAACCGAATTCGCCGTACATTACTCGAAGGCGAACACTGTATTATTTTTTCCAAGCAGACATTGCAGTAAGACGAAAATTATCGTCTTACTTTCTTCAATAAGAGAACGTGTATTGAAAAGGGTGGCACCGCGGTGCACCGGGGTGGAAGTATATAGTAGGAAAGACAGGGACAAACATAAAATATGTTCTGCGCGGCGATTTTCAATGCTTTGTGTATGCTTTGTGTATTGTGTGTGGATCTCGCAAATTTAAAAATGCTTGAAGAACATTGTGTGTATGGCAAAGATAGGATGTTGACTGCTTAGTTGTAGACTTATGTTGCTGGTTTTTTCTATGAACAAAGGACAAATTTTAAAAGGTAAGACGATAGGAATCGTGTTATATGGACGCCACGCCACTGGGCCACAGACAGAGAAAGAAGTGGAAATCCTTCACTGCTACAAAGAAAATACAACCACAATCCAAAAAATGCGAAGGATTGGGCTGGACATAAATGAAGATGAAAGACTGCGATATCTTTTTTGGCGACTGCTACTGCAACTGAAGCAACGCTGATTTGGGTACCGGTGTGTCTTTGAAAGTATATTATTTAAAGACAAGGTTAGAAATTCGAAATTTCAAAAATAAAAAAAAGTAGCCTGACGAAGCTCCGTTTGAGAAAATTAATAGATTATGAGATTCGTAAATTTTACCAAAAGGTAGAAAGATCATCAGGGTGGCAATCTGGCAACCCTCCAACTCATGGCTTTAAAAACCAGCAGCGAAACCTAGTGATAAAATCGTTGCTACTGAGGATCTGGAAATACCACTTCTGGCAGTCAGCGATGAAGACACTAACAACGCTTTGAGGTAAAATGTCCTCCCGAACTAGAAGAATTAAGCTTGCAATATGCAAACTTTAATCATATTTTTATCGCTTTCAAGGCCACATATGACAGTATTTACTAGGGACGAGCTGTGCAGAAAATTCACTCTGCCCTGTCAAGGTCGGTAAGAAACTGCTTTTATTGACCCTTATGAAAGCTTAAGCTTATCAAAACCGGATGAGGAAGCCAGTTGTTTTGAAAAAAAAGGACAGAAATAAGTCGAGTGGTCCTTCTGGTGAAAACCATGTGTGGAGAAGAAGATTCAACAACGAACTGTATGAGATGTACGATGTCATAAGCACAGCTAGAAGTGTACTCATCGCGAAACTAAGATAGTTACATATGATATGTAGAACGGATGAATATGCACAATGTGACTGGAAAAATTTTCTAAAGCACATTGCCAGGAAGTCGCCGAAGGAGAAAACTTGGTGGCGCAGGAAGGTGCAAGAGGCCCTTAAACTCAATCTCAAACTACTAAGAGTGCAAAACTGGAGAGAGCAAAGTTTTTTGCGAAGGATGTTGGTTGAGGCCCCCTTCAACCCGCACTGCAATGCTCACCAGAGTACTGTCAGCTTCCATTGGACAAAAAGAACTTTCCAGAGGTGTCTAGGGGCATTCTCAAACCATTCCATTAGCGAAAAAAGGATCGCTTCACATGATTCTAAGAAATGACAGCCACTTTTGAAGAAAAAAAAAAAAAAAAATTTACTTCAGGAAACTTTTTATCAGTCATAAGTGATCACTCACAAAAAGATTGGTTTTTAAAACGAGTGCTTCCCCGAGTGTAACCAACTGAAAGCGACATAAGTAAGCAACTGTTCTTATACTTACTGGCTAATTGAAACAATAACTGAGCTATAGTTTAATTCCTTGTTGATTCAGTCAAAACTATCTGTAAAATCTGTAAAATCATAGCATTAATTGGTACATTCTGTCCCGTCGCATTCCACAATAGCCGTAACTGATTGTATAAATTCGAGCCTTCGAAAAAAAGTACTTCTTCAGATTCTACCGAGTTCTGAGCAGTTTCAAAATCATACAGTCGGAGTCAATCAATTAACGAAAAAATATTCTTTTAAATATTCAACAGCTCAGCGAATTTACACTTTTCTTTAATGACCAAACACAAAGTGAGAGTTTGTACTCTTCTTTTGGCTAAAGATTGGGTATTATTGAGGCTACGATACCGCCAACTGAAGTAAAAGCAAAGCATCACTCTCTGAGAGTGAATCACCAAGCTCCATTTTGAATGGGAAACCAACTGACGCAAAAATATGATAAAAGAAGTTACAATCTCATCTTTTTGGCAAATATGTATACTGTCATTTACTTTATGCCTTCCCACTCACATTCCACGCCACATGTGGTTACTTAGTAATAATTCATAAATTTATGAGTCCTTTTTGACCCGTAGGGACTTTGATATTGTTCGTAATATTTCCGGAATGCATAATCAATTTCCAAATAAAATGACACAAGATGTGTGATGACATTTTGTGAATTGAGAATTGGATTCGATGAAGAGATCTCTTAACATGGCTGAACATAAATGGCCACATAAATAAGTATGATGAAAATAGTGCATCAGCTTTGAGCAAAGGTTAAAGGTTAAAGGTTAAAGTTACATAGCCATAGGTAGACTTGAAATAGTTCATGATTCTACCTTCTTAAGAGACACATTAGGTAAGGTATGATTAAAATGGCTGTCAGGAAAACAACTGATACACTTAGAGCAATATAGGGTTCAATACTGAGACCCAACTAACCCATTTAATAAAGCGATATGAGTTAAGGATATCTGTGTGAGCCAGATCGCTTGGATTACCATGGAATCATTCTCCTTCTTTTGAGGGAGAGAGCAGAACATGATCAGAGAAGATGTTGGTTTGTCTCTTCTTCCTCCTCATCTAAGTAGCTCTGCAGAAATGGTCTGATGGAACGCCAAGTCTTATGGCCTGTCTACCTATGAGGCAATGTGTAGGAATAAAAACGAATACGGAGCCAATGTGCAATTTGCTTATGGATAGCAATGTTTTGTGCGTTTTAAATCTAATTTTGGCCATACCAGTTTTATTGCCACACAAGTAGTGTTCATTGTCATCCATGGCATCTTGCCTAAGCATGAGTTTGCATGTTTGGTATACCAATAATCAACCTGTTGATTGAGATCGGTGAACCGGATCCATTTTTGGCGATATCTCTGTGCCGCAGCAGCCAAGAAAGGTTAATATTAAACTGTTAAGCCATTTCCATATATACATTTACATAGAGAGAAATATATGCTACAATTGAGGGAGGTCACTGAGTTCTTGAAAACAACGCAAAGTGATTTGAGGGCTGCTTGGCTATCTGAGAAGATTTGGATATAGTCACTGAGTAAATCACGTTTTCTTTTAGTCACGATAGGAGTTCTTTGTTCGCCAGAATTTTCGCTTGGAACACACTACAGTGGTTTGGGAGGCGGAATGAGAAACTTCCGTTTAATCTGCCTGAGTACATTCCGCAACCCACCATTCCTTCGCTTTTTGAATTATCTGTATTGCAAATAAATTGAATCAACTCATAAAATTCTACGTCTTCTCCAATTGTTCTCGGTGGGGTAGAGAACTTGTTTTCAAAGACCAATTGGGGGATGATGTTATCGGAGTGACTTGGGACTGACCGGATGTTGCTTTTGGTTCAGTGGGAGATAGCTCTGATACGAAAAGCTGCGCTGGTGGCCATTTGTTTGCTGTTTCCGAATCTCTTCCTCGTTTTCATAAATGACCTTTGGTGCAAAACTTCTAATCCCCTCAAATGTTTTGCTGACGACTCAACTCTCAGCTTGTCATGTTAGTTTCAAATTCACTTCTTTGCTCTTCGGATGTGGAACTGGAACAGTTTCTTATGATTAGCTCATTGAATTGAATGACCTTGACAGCATTGTTACATGGGGTACCGAGTAGAATTCAATGCTTCAAAAACATAAAGCTTAAACTATCGCGGCAGGTCAATTTTTCTAGAACGGTGGTCCGCTGTACTAAGAATCACATTTCTCCGTAAGAATTTTTTCAAACACTACCAAGAAATGAAATTGGCTACTAAGACTTCAAACTAACACCTATTGAACAACGAAAGACACTATTTTGAAAGTTGTTACATATCCTGTTGTTGAATTCGAGTGTTAGCTCAGAAAAATCCCCTTTTAGAAAACGTAAAAGGTAGAAAAACCAATTAAAAATCAAATGTTTTTTCATTATGTCATCAAAGAAATGTACATTTGCTTGAGTTGTTTGTTGAGTTATAAAACACACCGATAACATTTTTGTGTCCTCATACTCAAAACTAGTAAACAATAGTTTTGTGTCTTGTAATCTTGTAAACATTTGACTTGTCATCAATAATTACAATCGATGATGAGGCAAAAGGGTATAAATATCGGGGACTTTAATTTCATAAGCCACTAGGTGCTTAACCGTCTCGTAAAAATGGCTTCCATCATACAACTTTTCATTTTCACTGCTGTGATTTTTGGTGTTTTGGGGGTAAGTATGTTTTGAACAATAAACAAAACGATATGTTGGTCTTTATCTGCTTTCCTTAAGACACAAAACGCTGTTCCCAACGGTCCTGACGCTTATTTCCAATTAATGCAAAGTGAACTCCTCAATAAAATCGAATTAACTAAACAAGAGGTTGATGCACTTGACGAACGTCATAAAGATCGCTTAGCTCTTATTGAACTTCAACATCGACAATTGCTGAATGAAACTCAACAAGTAAATCAGACTCTCATTCCATTACAAGCTTTAAGCTTTGCTTGGAAATATTGTATTCAAGAATATGATTCGCAGTGGAATTCTGTCGGTGTAGCACAACAGAAGTTGCAAGGATGTGTTGATAGGTATAGGAACAACGGTGGATACTATTATTATACAAGAAGTTCTTTGACCTCCGCTAAATCATATGTTCTAAATCAGTTGGCCAAAAGTGTCGATAATTGCAGCTGCAAAAACCAAACCAAGATGGAGGAGTGCTATATTGCTAGAGTAGGTATTTAAATGTATTTTTTCACATTTTTTTTTTACTCGCTTTGTTTCCACTTTGCTCCTTTTTCTTTTTAAGGCAACATATGGAACTCAAGTTGTACAAGGTTACATTGATAGCGCCCGAAATGATATGAAAACGAGATTTAACAATGTGGAGGATAACACATTGCAAGTAGTCAAATGCTCGCTAAATATTCAGAAGGACATTTTTGAAAATATGTTCACATATAAGATGCGAGTATCAGACTGCGTCAGCGAGTTGAACAAGAAAGAAATTTCCACAACTAGCTTGAGAGGCAAATAAGGAAACTAGTTTAGTTAATCGCTTTAAAACTCAACTTTATTTCATTCACTAAATTGTTTGCTTGAAAATTTCAAAATAAAAATTTAATTATCTGATGAATATTAGCGCAATGGCATAAATTTCTAAATCCATAAAGTCAGTATGAGTGTAGGTACCTAAGCTTTATAAAACGAAAAATAAATATTCATTTCACCCCATCGAAGGGTCGTTTCGAAAGGAAAGTACTCCGAATGATCTTTGGTCCCGTATGCGAACACAATGAGAAGAACATACAACAAAGAGCTGTATGAGCTGTACCGTGGCATAGGCATAGCTGGAAGAGAGGCTACGATGGCCATGTAGAGCGGATGGACATCAACGCTCCGGCTCGACGGGTTTTCGAAAGCACAAAGCAGTGAAATCGCGGAACGGAAAGACTTCGTCGAAGGTGGACTTGTAGTGCTAAACTAGACAGAACTCGCAAATAACGAATTGGTTGACAATTAAAAGTTGGTTGGGGTCCAGTTTTGCAAAAACTGACAGTTTTCCAGTAAATGAGTAAGCCCTTGTATTTGCACAAAAACGCTCCTTTCAACACTTTTCATCGTATCGAAAAGTAAATAATTTTTTTTTTATTTCATCGTATTATCTAATATGAGAATCTATTTCATATTTTTATTTTATTCTCTCAATCAATTCACATAGTTCGTGAATTATAAAACCGCCAGCTGAGGATAATCGAAGTGGGAGGAGCCCACCTACTTACTCCACACCAATTATTTTTGTCATTTGACAATTCGCCTTTTGAGAGTTTCTACAATTCAAATACTGCCCTACGACATCAGTACAGTTAGCCACAATGCACTTTTCAAGAAATTATCAAAGCCAGTTCAGATAAGAAATCAAGATTGTTTGTCTTAAGTACACAGGCTCAAGACAACGACGGATTTCTTTCATTTTGTTTTCTTCAAAACGTCATTACCACAGACTTCAGCAAGGCTTTTGACAGAATTTCCAACACTTTCTTTAGGTTTTAATTCCTCAACTTAGTTGTTGTCTCTGTGATATAGTGGTGCCCGTGGCGTAATGCATGGTAAGCTGCGAGTTCCGCCTGAACGAAATTTCACATCGAACTCAGGGTGGAAAAAAGGAATAGTTCAATTAGAAAGACAAAAAATAGAACTTATAGAATTATTGCAACAAATCGCAGAAAACCCACCGTTTTAAAGACCGACTTTAAACTCATTTGTTATGAGATTTTGAGCAACGCAACGTTTTATTGCTAATTGCTTATTAATTTTGAAGCTATAATACTTTATGAAAAAAAATATATATAATAAAAATAAAAAATTTCACAAAAGGGGTGAGCTGTCTTAACTCTTAAGCATTTAGTAATCCAACAAATGGGGCGCACCAGGACATCGTGAATCATTAGCCAAAACTGTCATCGGAAAAGTTTTTAAGAACACTTATGTTAATTGCGTCGCAAGAGATCTGAGTATAATTTCGAAATGGCGGTTAGGCATCTGCTTCTGCTTCACACTGTTATCCGCCCGTCTCGTCGCGTCGTGGGTTAGGTAAGGTAGGAGGTACGACGCATCTTCAATAAATCTCCTGGTTATGAATTGGTCCATGTATGAAACTAACCAAATGCATTTGTTTGCTACCGTCCAATGTTGAAAATCTTAAAAAATCTTAGAAAACAAAATTTTTTTTCCGAAAAGAGGAACTAGGTATCTATTATAGTCCAGAGTATATATATGTAATTTTCAAAAGGTAAAAAATTCTAGCAAAATGAAACCGATTGGAAACGGAAGAGCATCCAGCAAAAATGATAGCAAACTCATTGCCATGAAAAGATCTTTTTTCAATTAGCCGTTCGGAACCAGCAGATAATTGTAGATCCCCTTTATTCCCTCGCAATTCGTGAGAAATGCACTAGACTCTTCCTTTTCCAATTGGTTTCACTCTACTAAAATTTTTTTACCATTTTTATTATTTTTATAGGTTTCTAGGTTCCCTTGGGCAAATTTAAAACATCTATTCTAGGTTTTAGTTCATTTTCGGTTAAAGGTAGGCAATTTTAATTAAACACTAGCTGACCCGGCCAACTTTGTTCTGCCTACTGCCTTAAAGGCAATATATGAGCAGAGTTTGGATTTTATGAATTTCAATTATTAGGATAGTATATATATATTTAAAAAAATCTAGCATTTTAATGATTCTTTATTAGCTATTTATTTTGGTGCATGTGTTGCACTTTTCACAGAAGCACCTTGTGATAGACGATATTTTTTGGGCGCGAGAACAAATAACGCAGATGTAAAAATAAAAATACAGACCTATGCAACGCCGTGAATGTTGAGGCGTAAGGGGTAATTGAGTAAGAGTATGTCTAAATAGAAACGGAACGTTTAACGTTCATAAGGTTGAACTGAAAGGTTAAACTGCGTTCTGAGCAGTACATCCATTTACGTGATGCAGTTAGTACTGATTACTGAAGGATATGCAGCTAACATTGGTCGATCAACTATTTTGCCGGCGACGCACAGTGTGTAATTTTGCCAATCTAGCGGAACTTTATTCGCTGAGTGTTTGAATGACTTGTTGTTTATTTAAAAATGTTTTTTTATTGTATGTTATGGTTATTTCATGATACTGAAAAGTTTTCCTGAGTCTTAGATGCTGTATTTCTTATGCATTTGGACACTTTGTGGATGGCGTTTTTTGATCGGTTTAAAATATTATAAGACTTTATCTCAACAGTGTTATTTTTATGTTTTAACTTTGTTAGCTTTAATTTTAGAAAGCTGAATAGTAATTCTAATATTCATTTTCATTTTATGGAGAGCTAAGAATGAAAAAAAGCAACAGACAATTAAATAAAGCTCTTCTCTGATTTATTTATTTTGATTATTTCTAATATGATTTTTTTTAAATAAATTATTAAAACTATAAATTATCTTCGTCTCAATTCGTAGCCATCAATAATGCAATACATTATGGTGCGAGTGAGCTACAGTTTCTACTAAGCTTTGTACAGCTTCGGCTAGAAGGTATGGATCCGAGGGAAGTAAAAACCTGTAAATCACATAACTATTTAAGTTTTGCATTGAAAATTTTCGAATGAAATGCTCTCGAAAATAGCTCTTTCAGCTACTGTCGCATGGCCTTATATTGAAATTTGCTCACTTTGGTATTTAAAATAAGCAAAGGGGCTTCTTCCTGTGTTATTATTTTCTTGTCCATTTCTTGACTTGATCTAGCCTTTTTGGTTTGTGTGGGTCTTTGAGGAGAACAATTCGCAAGCTCTTTTACTTATTTGGCTGCATCTACCTTGCCAGCAGATTTCATTATGATTTTGGCTGCAAACGCGATATCGCTTTGAGCTTTTGAGCCAAACAATTCCATAACTTGAAGATTTTGGACTATTATGGTGCACTGTTCGAATGATTTCGCCTATTTGTACCTGAGCAGGTTGAAGGAACATATTCAATAAAGCTTTCTGGTAGCTTTGCATCCTTACACAACCATACTTCATTCGCCTTAACAAATTTTTCTATATTTCGTGCACTTCGTTCCCACCTGTTCAGTATTTTGCTACATAGTGAGCTCACATATGTTTGTAGCAATCTAGGAACGTTGTCTATGTCCTCTATACCAAATACATTCATTATATGTTCTGATATTTTTTTTGCGACTCTCTATTGCAAAATTTCTCCATACGTCAAAAATTTCTGAATTTTTTATTTTGCTACATACCCCCATTGAAAAAAAAAAAATTGTATGGGGTCAGCAGAAAGAAGCAAGAAAACTAAACGATTTCTATCACAGAATATACTAACGGAGAATTTTAGCCCAATATCTCGACGGATACATAAGGATACATTTTTAAAACGCTTTACAAAGTTAGAAAACACATAAAAAAAATTTTGCATTTTAAGTCTTCCAACTCAAATTTTTATTTTTTTCGTTATTGTGCAAAAAAAAAACTTTTTACTCTGAGAACTTCTTAAATGTCAACAAAAATAAATAAAATAAATTTGAGGTGCACAACTAACTACTTACTTAACCACAATGCTAACAACTTGATAAGAAAAAAGTAATGAATTTTAAAATTTTTTTTGCTTCAACAAAGCTGATGTTTGTGGTGTTGTCGAACGGTAAATACAGATATTTTCTTGTTTTTATTTTTGGATTGTTAATGCTGGAAGTTTCATCTTTCATATGATACCAATTTTGTTACATTTGTAGAACACTTATTTTTCATTAAAGTTCCGCTAGATTGACAAAATTACACACTGTGCGACGGCGACGTTCATTGGAATTCCACGTCAGATGCATGAATATGTGCAAGATGCAATGACATATGTTCGTCATTACGGTCGGCCAGATCACTTTATTACTTTTAGCTGTAATCCAAAATGGATAGAAATTATTCAATTGCTGCTTCCCAATCAAGCATCAAGTGATAGACACGACATCACAGCACGTATATTCAGGCAAAAAATTCGGCCCCTGATGAACTTCATTTTTGAACAACGCATCTTTGAAGATACTCGATGCTGGATGTATTCAATGAAATTCCAAAAGCGAAGCCTGTCGCACGCACACATTTTTATTTGTGTAACGGAAAGAATTCAGCCTGACCAAATAGATGATATCATATGTGCCGAGATTCCTGATCAGGAAGCCGATCCAGATTTACATGATGTTATTACAAATATGATTCATGGACGGTATTCACGGGAATTTACGGCCTACCCTCACTGCCAACGATGGTTATCCGCTGTATCGGCGTCGATCACCAGATGACAACGGTCGAACTCAAAAGTGAAAAGAATGGATTTCGTTATCCGTTGTCGACAACTACAGTAAGATTGTTCCATATTCGCCACTTATTTCTAAAGCGTTTAAGACGCATTGCAACGTTGAGTACTGCAATTCAGTAAATATGTAACAAAAGGCAGCGATATGGCGGCTTTTGGATTGCAATCCTCAAATACCAACGATGAAATATCATGCTATCAAGTTGGTCGTTATGTTAACTGTAATGAAGCGATTTGGCGTATATTCGCATTCCACATTCACGACGCATTCTACTGTTGTGCATTTGGCGGTGCGTCTGGAGAATGGTCAAGAAGTGTATTTCAGTATTTCACGGCTTCGAATGCTGTGCAATGTGCTGAAACACTTTTAGCAACTACATTGACAAATTTCTTTGCGATGGCAGATCGATCCGTTTGCACGAACTTTGCTTTACTCAGCGATGCGATGGCAAGTAATTATACTTGGAATGCTATATCAAATAATTTTTAAAGAAGGAAGCAAGGCGATGCAGTTCCTGGGTATCCGGATGTGCTTTCTACAGAAGATGCTTTTATATTTATTTGATATTGATTTCATACAAAAATCAAATTTATTTCTCACTATAAGTCAATTTTTTTTTGTTTTTTTTTTACAGTACAGTGTTTTGTATATAAGGAAAACTAACGCATTGCATTGATGTCATTCCCATAGGGATATAGGGATAAAAAGTATCCTATGTCCGTCTCCGGGTCCTAAGCTCCCTCCTCACCAATTTTCAGACAAATCGGTTCAGCCGTTCTTGAGTTATGAGTGGTGTAACTAACACGACTTTCTTTTATATATATAGATTATCGCAATCAAGTAGAAAGGAAAGCTGTTGCACACTTTGACTTAGAGTTGTTTCCCGTGCTATTATTTTTTCCAACTTTGATTGAAAAATTTCCAAATACAGTCAAACCTGGATAAGCGAGAATTCAAGGGAGCACAATCTCATTCTCGCTTATAGAGGTTTCTCACTAACCCGAGTTTCTCGCTAATTAAGGTACATGGGTAGCGTTTCTCACTTATAGAGGTACGCAACAATAACAAGTGACAGCAAGAACGAATGTAGTTAATATGTAATAATGATGAAATTACATAAACACAGGGACACGTGTCCATTCGAAAAGAATGCGATAAAATAACAATTTTTTTTTAGTCCACGAAATAGAATGGGTACAATATTGACGATAAAACAATACAGAAACAATGGTAGAAAGTTCCACGAAAGTTAAGAACGAGTCATAAAATAGCAGACGTTAAATTTGTTTGCTCGACTGTCGCTTAGAGAGGTATAGTTAAGTAGCAGTCTCACTTACGGAGGTCAATGAGGGAAAAACGACTCTCTCTTACAGAGGTTTCTGTTTCTCGCTAATAGAGGTTTTGGGAGCTTAAAATGTCGGGTCCTGGCTATTGCTCTCACTTATATAGTTTTCTCACTTATCCAGTTCTCACTTGTCCAGGTTTGACTGTATACATAAACACCTCTCGTATCTATCACAAATTCAATTAATTGATGAGTTTAATTATTCGATTTTACAGTAAAGTGGTAATTATAAATAAACTTAAAGAGTTCTTTGAAATACCTGTGCTCGAGCACTTTCAAGTGGAAAGACATCAGATAGAGACATTGATAACATGTTGTTTCCTAATCAAGAATACATTTGTGAACCACTTCCATTTTGTAATCAGTAATCACAACTTTACGGGTTTACGGGTACAAACATTACAGTCAGTCACCTTCTTTGCTGCTGTAGTTGCGGTCGCTTTAGGGGTATGTTATGTTGTCTTTGAAAATAAAAAGTATGTCCTAGTTTTTTCTTTTTTGTAGCAACAAAACGGCACCGGTCCTGATGTTTACGTCAAAGCAGCTCAAAATGACGTAAAGTCGAATTATGTAGGTCTGAAAGATATTGATGCAATTGATGCCTGATATGCCAATCGTTTAGCTGTTATTGAACTTCAACAGCAACAAATCCTAAATGAAATTCAACAATTAAATCAGACTTACACACTGTGGCAGTATTTGAGCTATTCCCGGAAATATTGCATTAAAGAATATGATTCGCCGTGGAAAAATTTCGACAAAGCACAACAGCAATTCAACGAATGTAACTACCGAACCAAGGAAAAAGTTATTTCTGCTATGCTTATTCATATGCCCTCGATAGCTTGCAATTGCAACATTTCAGAGACTGCCAACAATATTCGGATAATGATGTCGAGTTTGAGGAGTGCTACCTTGAAGTGGTAAGTATTTTCCTAACAAATTATTTTCATCTATTTTCTTATTCTTATTTTCCTCTTATTTACAAGGTAACACGCGAAAGTCAATTTGCACAGTCGCAATTAAACGAAGCGCAAAAGAATTTAAGGCAAAGTCTCTTGAATATGGAAGATTATACGTTGACTGCAGTACAATGCTCGTATCAAATTTAGGTGAGGGTTCAAGATGAGCTGAAAACCTACAAGAAGCTAGTGTCAGACTGCTTTAAAAATCATTCAACAAACAGTCAAGATATTCTTTAGAAATCTGCACTTAACTACGATCATAGAAAACCTACTGCTCTTCCAAGAGTAAGTTTCTGAGCTCCAAAGTGAATAAAATGTAATAAAAGTTAACATTTTGCAAAATCCTTCGTTAGACAGAATTTGGGTTTCTGGAAAATTTGGCACTACGCTTTATTTTACAAGTAAGGGTTTGGGCACAAAACATAGGTACAAACCATTGACGTACTAAATGTAGACTGTCATTTGAAAAAGACTTCAATTAATTTGACCCTTGTCTTGGATTAGGACAAAAGATGTCACCTGTGCAGCTAAAAAGCTCTTTTGCTACATATACACACAGGGTGACGCAACAGAGCGGGGTACTCGGGGGCCAAGCATATTTCTCTCAACCATGTCTTGTGTAGAAATGGAGGGGACTTACAATTTCCTACGAATAATTGAGAAAGCACTTTTTATGGCAATACATTAGCTATCGGAAAACTTGCTTAATTCCTAGCAAAAGGCTATACCTGTGCGAACCCATTTTTGATTTCTGTTGGAATCGAATCACAAACCTTATATGTATATATCAAGGAGACGACACTCCACTTGTAGTGTCCTTTGTTGTGACCTTTGAAAAAGTGGCCAAGGTAAAAAAAATGCAGCTCTATTAAAACTAGTATTTGACTTTATTGCTTTGCTCTTTACTTTTGCCCAATGCCCACTTTCCCTAATCTTCGCCACTTTGAAGTCTTCTTCTTTTGGCAAGTTGACGGTACTTCCACTTTCAAGGAACTTAAAAATATCTTTGCAATGCTATAAAACACAACAATCTTATCGAAAAAGAAGCGGAAGAGGCCAATGCACTCTAATTTTAAATCCTTTAAGATCGCAGTACGGAAGAAAACAATGTCATGCAAAACGTTCCACATTCGTGTAAGCCGGTGAAAATATGAATCTCTATACTTGAACAAACGCCCAAAGTTGGATTAGAGGCGAAAGGCGGGTCTGGTAGCCAAATTGGACTAGGGTTAAAATACTGTATGGGTCATAATCTCATAATACTGTTTTTAAAATACTGTATCTCAAAATATTGTATTTCAAAACACTGTATGTACAAAATACTGTGTGATCAAAGTACTGTAAGTCAAAATACTGAATCTAAAAATTCTGCATCTCAAAATACAAATTGTTTTGAGAATGTAAAAAAGTGCGCACTTTCTCAAAACAAATTTTTATTTTTCAGCCTACTTACAGCGTTTTGAAATAAAAAAATTTTGATTTACAGTATTTTGACATACAGTACAAAAAATTTTGTGATATTGTTTTGTGTGTTTTTTTGAAGAATTTTGACATACAGTATTTTGAAATACCAGAAAATTAACCATACAGTATTATTAGCATACAGTATCATACAGTATTTTGACCTTACAGTATTTTAAAATGCAGCATTTCGACCCGCTCCCACTCAAATTGTTTCAGGAGGGGAATGCTTATGGCTATTTACGATGAAGATCAATCGATCCTTCAGTTGAACGATCACCAATAAATTTCATAATTCCTTATCAAGAAGTCTCAAGGAAGTCTGAGGAGCACCTCACTAAGTACACGAGATATAATCTACTTTTAGACTAATAGCTATAAGTGGATAAGAAGGGGTAGAAAGTTTGCTGCAACGCTTAAAGAGACTTAAGACTTAAAAGGAAGCATTGTGTTTTTGAAGCAATGAATTTAACTCGGTTTATATTAAATCCATGTATAAATGTTTTTTTTATGTTTAGATTTCAATGAACTTGGTGGTAGAGTTGGAGTCATTAGCAGAATCTGCAACTGTGCTCAAAATTCTTTAAGGAACTAAATTTACAATGCACTTTTCCACATCCATCTTAGTTATGGTATTAGTATTTGGGGCTCTACAGTCTACAACTCAGTATCATACACAAAACTTCCAAGTAATTCAAAATAGAACTCTTTAAGACTTATGTTTACGGTTTCGATATTTGATAGGCTAATAAATCTGTTAATTTTTACAATGCAGACCCTAATGGTTAAGACTTTTTTAATAAATGTTCATCCTAAATTTTAGTATTTCTTTTAATTTATAACTTCTTTCTTTGCACATGTTACTTTACTTACTAAATTTCAAATTATATAAAGCAGTAAATAACCTTCATAAGATTGGTCCTCAAAGACACTTTAAAATTAAAAAAAGAATATACTTCCAGTATTCCATGAATACCTTCAATTTTACTTTGATCAATTTTTAAGCAATCTGTTAAAAGCAGATACTCCATTTCTATTTTTTTCCCCATTCATGTCTTTATAATAGACTACAGTTAATACTTTGCAACTTTGCTTTGACTCTTCCATTTTTGTAACTTTTGCTTTCTATTCAGATGGACTGGTAGTGAAGAGGCATCAAAAAGTGTGGAATAAGCTTTTGCGTTTGGTTCTTTGAGGTTGGTCCCTATACTCAGACCCCGGGTACACCAAATATCAAATCATTTGTAGTATTACCCTAAAGGAGGCGCGCAAAACCATGAACGAGGGTCGTCTATTTCAAAACACAAATTGAGTCAATCGCATGATAATGCACTTTTAACAAGAAAAAATGCAATGAGTAAAAAAACACAAACGTGTCGTTTGACAAACGTAATGAAACGTAACGAACTTGCCATCCTCCAAAAAAATTTTATTCTAACATATTCCCCCTTGGCAGTTTTAAATTAAAGAAGAGTAATAATATCGATGTAACCTAAATATCGATTTTATTAATAAATTATCGAAACGTTGGTATCTATGTCGAAGTGTGTTTGAGTTTTGAGATGAATTTTATCGATGTAAATCCTAACTTATATTACATATAAATGTGAAAGTAGCTCTATCTGTCCGGCTTTCTAAATTACTGCCTCCACAATTTGACATTCTTTCATCAGTACTTGAAGAAATTAAAGTCGATAAATGAACAGCAGACTGATGTTGTGTAAAATAGAGCGAACTTGGAAAGAAAAATAGAATACTGACTCACCCGACCACTGATGCGGTAATTCGACCTCAGCTGCATCCTGCATATTCAGAATGACATAGTAAGGCGCTTTGAGAATTCCTCATTAGTGGAGGGCCGTAAGCTTTTTCCTAGGAGTCCAAGGCCAGTCCATGGATTTCACCGCTCTCAATTTTTTAATTATTTTTAAATTAATTATTAACTTTTAAAATTTTTTTTTATATATTTAGGGTGTTTTAGATACGGTTTTCCAAAGGGTTTGGTAAATTTTTTTTTTAACTTTTTTTTGTATGCTAAAAGAAACATTTCATATTTCACTTCCATTAAAAAGGTTAAATTAGCGGGAAATTAATGACATTTTGTTTTCTGGAAAAAAGTACCTTTGGTTTTTTTTAATTTCTCTTAAACCAAGAACATTTTTTCTGTTCGTTTTTTTGCTCTGAGTAAATATTAATAACAGCATTGAAAATGGAAAGAAAAAATTGCCCTTTGTGGGGCAAAATTATGGAAAAAAAAAATTAATTAAGAAAAAAATATTCTCTTTATTAAAAATTTTGAATTTGAGGCTTGATCTCTCCAAAACTTTTCATTAAGTAAACTCAAATTAAAATTTTCATTAAAAAACAAAGCAATAGCTTTCAAAAACACTAAAGTATGAGAAAGTAATTGGCTTAGTTTATTTTTAATAGTTTTTTAAGAAATGGAGTAGATTTCATATAAAATTGCCCCTCGCGCCTGCACGGAGGGATATAGACCCCCAATCTTATACAACTTTCTTTTGTTTTGACGAAACCTATCCATTCTTATCCTTTGGAAAACCGTATCTAAAACACCCTAAATAAATAAAATAAAATTTTAAAAGTTAATAATTAATTTTAAAAATAATTAAAAAATTGAGAGCGGTGAAATATATTTTTTTTAACTTTTTTCTATACGCCATTCAAAACACATTTCCGAAAATTTCATGAAAATCCATGGACTGGCCCTGAATTCCTAGGTTTTGCCTTTTTTATGTCTAACGGTCTTCCACTACATGTAAAGTGAGGTCTACGTGAGGTCGAAGCGACGGGACGCGGTGAGCCATTGGGTTTTCACTTTTAATTATTGATTGTGCGAATTTTGTGTGGAACGAGAATTAAGTATGGTATTGAGTATGGCTCGGACCAGCCAAACTTTTTTCTTAATGACTAAATATGTCTTTTCTCAATTCATAAAATTTTGGATATAAAAATGAAACTGCTTTTATCTTAAATTCATTATATTCTTAAAGTTTCTTTGAAAACTCGCGCGAAGAATCTAGGCTTCTATGTTGCTTAGTTTAGTTTAGGAAACCGAACATGAAAATTTTTCTTAGTTTTTGAGATTTTTACAGAAAATCCTTTTATGCTTGGTAAATAAAGTCCAATCAGGGAAAAACGGATAAAAATGGATTTTCTGGAAAGGCACTTTCCTTTTTTTAAATTCTCAAAACCCAGTAAAGATTTTCATGATCTATTTTCTGTGTTCGCCTCAATAAGAGCATTTATTATATTAGACCGTTAATAAGACGAAATTCTGTAAAAAAATTGTTAGTAGAAAAAAATTTTTTTTCCTCAAAATGTTGACTTTTAGATTTGATTACTTAACAATCATACACTAAATTTACGTAAAATAAATTGGTGATTCAAAAGCAAAGTGTTAGCTATCGGACATTATAATATGTGGTAGGTAACTTTTTGTTGGTCTAATGTAGGGTGATAGGCCCCTTAACCATTACGATTTTTTCTTATCTTTACCCAACTTATCCGTCCTGGGCACTTATTGCATCGTATTCCGCATTTCCAGAATTCAACAACAGAGGAAGATAGAACCCTCCCACACGATTTCTTTCCTAGAATATAACCAAAAATCACATCTTAAAGTATTGCGCACGAAATACGGGAAGCCCTTTATATTAATATAACTTAAAAATGATGACATTGGTAGTAGTAGTCATCTTAAATAGTTTGTTAATTGAGGAGGTACCAGGAGTCTGAATCCAAAATGATATAGCCCTGGGCACGTGTCCAGTTTGCTTAGCTCAGAAAAGGGCACCAAATAAATTCCGAACTTAAAATTTTCTATAAGACTATTGAGTGTCACGTACACTTTCAGGATGCATTGACGTTTATCTCAGACTGCTGAGATGCGACAAAAACGTACAAAATATAAAAAAATTTCAAGATCTCACTCTATTTGCTGTCTTTCACATAAGGCCCCCTCATGGCAACAAAAATGTGAACCTTAAACATATAAAGAGAATGCTAGTTCTATCCCTATATTCTTTTTTTGTGTTCTGGTACTTACAAAACAACATCTACGAAGGAAAAAAAGCCGACGTATGAAAAGCTCTCATGTCTCACTCCCACTTGAAATGAACACAAATAATAACACAATGTTTGTACAACAGAAGTATAAACATTATGTTTTTTTTTTTTTCTTCTCAAAAACACCTCTCGAATTGCGTTAAATTTCAAACGATAAGTTAGCTTTCAATTCAAATAAAAATACCCACACATTACACAACAGAGCAAATATTTGTTGGCTCATAAAACAGGGCTTTGCGAATTGAGAATCCTGAAAACTGCCGTATAGGGTTGAAATCCGAAAATCTCCAATATGATATAACATCGTAAAAGACCAATGCTCCTTTGATAACGTGATATACGCGTTTGTCATCACAAAGGACATTCAGTTGCTTTTAGCAATAATTTGAAAGTTGAAACTTGTTCATTTCGAGAAAAAAATTGCTGTCCTCCTGTACGATGATAGCCCTTTACAATATCGAGTGGATGAAAAGTTGACTGACCAGATGAAACGAAGAATCAGTAAAAAGTGAAGGCTCAAGTTTATTTCCAGATATACCCGTTTCGAAAACATTTTCACAGACAATTCGATTGAAAGTCCATCAAACCAATTGATGGTGCAAATGTCTGTGACAATGATTGACCTTTATATACTTATAAAGACTTTTTCTAATTTTTCCCCAACTAAATGAAGCTGAAAAAGAGTCAGAAGGTAAAACAAGTTTTTCAATCAAAAGTAGATACCTCAAAAAACAAAAAAATTCGTCCTCAACTCCATTCATGCATTTACACATTTTTAAACAGAATCACCATTTCTTGAGGGTATGTGGAAATTAAAAACCAAAGAGAAATTGATTTCATGAATAATTAGTCGTAAAACATCCACACACGAACTTTCAGTAGCCAGAGGCGGCAATTCCAAAATCAACAAAGTGCCTCTCTGGGAATAATTTATTCCTGTGAAACGTAGTGCATGTTCAACCCCATCATCGTGTAAGAGAGGAATCAAATTTGTTCTATCCTAGCCCCCAATGAGAATGGGAGAAAAAGTCAAAAAGTGAATGAAAGTGGGTCAATGCCATAACCTTGGCTTTGCATTGTGGATATGTAAAATCTGCAGACCAACCTTCACCACACAACAGGTGTTCATTTGACATCCTCATTCATGCGTTCACTTACCTGGCCTCGTCCTCGGTACTGCTATCCCTTGATTGTGGCGGAGGTCGATTTTTACCCAAACGCAAGACATTCCTTACAGCTCGTAAAGAAATTTTCTTTTCTTTTGTAATGGGAGTTGCTGGTGCAGTCATGGCACCCGATGTGGTAGCTCCACCGCGACTAAAAGTAGGAGATTTCCCGAATTTGTCAAATTTCAACTCGGATTTATGGTGACTACTAGAAACGGCCGAATGCGAACCGCCAACGCCTTGGCCGGAGGACATAACGCGTCGCAACAAGTGGCGTTTTCGACTAATAAACGAATCACTGTGCTCTGCGAAAAGATTAAAATAATTTAAGAATTTTAGCACTCACTTCACTGATTTCTGGATAATAAAACGCACTCACTTTTTATTTGCAGATACTAAAGTATCTTCTTTTGCAAAAATTTGCTATCTATCTATCTATCTATCTACAAAAAAAAAAATGTTTAACTACTACACACCTCGATGGAGACTACGCTCCAAGTTCGCTATGTTCTGTTCAATGTCGAGAAGCATCTGTTGATCATCCTCGAGACTTTTACTGCTGCAGCTAATGTTGTGCTGTTCCTGTATCGGTCGAACCAGGTTGGTTGGTTCGAAATTCCCGGCAGCATCATCTGGCGATATGTACTTTGCTTCGAATACAACAATCGCCTATGTTGATGGGTTGTGTGTACGCATGAAAAGAGAAATGAGAGTGTTTTTAAGATGAGTGGAGAGTTTACTTTTGCATCTGGTGAGAGGTGGAGAAATTTTTCATAGAGTAAAAGGAGAGACGTTATGGAATGACAGTAAGTGTATGAATGGAATTCAATGTTGTAGTCCTAGTGCAACAAAAGAGTTAAATAAGTCTAAATGGCACTGTTGAATGCATTAAGGGAACACTTATTTCTTTTCAAAATCAATTGAAACTTTGATATACTTATACTTATACATATTTGAAATATTGTTTCGTTTAGAGAAGAAAAACTATGGGTTTTTGTCTATGCTAACGTTTTTCCAATAGGAAATGGCAGTTATATCTCATGTTGTTTTGTCTGTAGTCAAATTTATTTTATTTATCAAAAACTTAAATAAAATTACGTTTGCGAGTCATAGCTTTGGACAACATTAGTAAATGATAAGTGTGGAGAAAACCCATTTTTATGTTGACAAAAACAAAGCCTTTCGCAGGATATCGAATGTTGCAAGTCAACAAAAGACAATAAAATGCAAATTTTTAGTAAAGAAAATTTTTTGAGATAATGTCAGTTTCTGTAACATCTTTTATAAAATGGCGCCCAAATGAAATCCGAAAAACTAGTTGTTTACTGAGTATGACTTCTCAAATATAAAATTTTGTAACATCTTGATTTAGGAAATAGTCAAATATTTTACGTGTGGTATAAAAATATAACTGTTTAAGTTACATTTTTAGCAACATTAGCGCCTAAACATATGCAAAGTTTTGTTCAAAGAAGTCTGAAAATTTAATTTTCTCTTTACTACAAGAAACAAAGTGTACCGTTTTCAGTCACGTTGGTTACAATGAGGTGAAAAGGTGAAAGTGGCTGTCAGCCAATGCGTAATCCTAACTAATATTTTAAATGTGAAAGTAACTCTGTCTGTCCAGCTTTCTATGTTACAGTATACTGCTCAAACTTCTGAACCGATTTGAATGAAATTTGGTACAGAGACAGTCTAGAACCTGAAGAAAGACATAGGCTATGCATTTTATCCTTATATTCTATTGAGAACGAGAGCGTATACAGGAACCTAGAAACTACAGCACCGATTTTAAAAATTCTTCCACCGTTGGAATGCCTCACTATCCTCAAGTACCATAAACTTTAACTCATCCCCATATTCATACAGGAACGGGAGTCCTTACTACTGTAATAAGTATGAAAGAAGCTATGTCTGTCCGTCTTATTACGTTACCATCTTCCGCCCAAACCACTGAATCGATGAAGGTAAAATTTTATACAGAAATGATCCAGAACCTGAAGAAGGACACAGGCTACATTTCATCCGAATATTCTCACTAGAACCGGTCCTTACTACTATTATAAATGCAAAAGTAGCTCTGTTTGTTCGTCTTTCTATGTTACCGTCTCCCGCCCAAACAACTAAACCAATTCAAATAAAATTTTGTACAGAGGAAGTCTAAGAACTGAGGAAAGACAAAGACTTTTTGAAGGTGTTGAACAATGAGACACTAATTTGTATTTTCTTTCAAATTAATTGTGAAGATTTTTCAGTTATTTGGTTGTCATTTGACGAATGAAGAAAAGAGAATAATACATATGTAAAGAAAACGACTTGTCCAACCTACCCATTCGAAGAAAAATTAGAAAGTTTTTAAATTTATGTAAAAATTATCGCATTGCAAGATTTGGTCGACCAAACCTTTTGACCTCACACAAAAAAAAAAAAAAAAACGATTTACAAAGCGTGGTGCCCGATGCGTACCTAATGGTGAGCATCTTCGCCTATTACGCAAGAGTTTTCGTAGTTGCAATCCAAAGAAAAAAAAAAACATGTTTTTCCACCGGCATGCCCTTTGCAGGGAGTTGGCACGATCTCGGATTGAAATTTTTTGAGCTTTTTCGATTAGCTGTTCGGAATCGAGAACTCTCTTCCTCTTTTCCCTCACAAAGTATTGTTAAGAAAAACTCACTGGGACCAAAGGCTTCCCGGACTGTTGTGCCAACCTACGTGGTACGATTTAACCGGCAATAAATCCTAATAAATTTTACCCTGATTCCAACTGAATATTAAAAAGATTCAAGACATGTGATTGTGATTTCTTGCAAATCTTAAAGTCCGAGTAGCATCCTGACAGTTGGATATTGGGTCTGTCCTCACTTATTTGGTTGAATTCAGTTTAGTACTTAAATTTTGGGACCTCTGACACTTGTTTTTCCGAAAAATATAAAATACCACACAAAAAAAAAAAAAAATTTGTATGTAAAATTGTTGTTCGACTGCACTAATTATCATAATCGATCCATTATAGTATAGTGTTTTAAGTTTAATAAGAATATGGTTGTGATTTTCAAAAGTACCTAAATGGTGAGAATAACAAAATCAGTTGCATATTCCACTAGTGGAAAAGTTTTGTAAGCTAAAGCATTCAATGTTGATTGAATTTGTTGTATAACAAGTGTAAGGATTACAGGATTTTATTATATTTCTGACAAAACTTCCTGTTCAAAACCCTATTATTATTGTTGAACCAACACCTCCATTTCTAAAAAATGTTCATTTTTTTTTTGTATTTTCAACAAAATTTCAACAGTTTTTGTTGTAATTGGCGGCTTTTGCTTTATTTGCCACGCAGCATTTCTCCGTAAAATACAATTTTCATTGTCAAACCAACATCTGAACTGATTTAAATTACAATCACTTGTTTTGATTTTCACATTTCTCATATGCACACCTTTTTTTACCCCAAAATGAATAATTCACAACTGTTTCAAATTTTAGGCTTTTGATTGTTTTATTGGTTTCACTTAATGCTCAAAATAATATACACAATAATATAATAAAAATAATACAATTACTTTATTTACGAGTATATCGGAAAATTGAAATCATCTAACAATAAGTTTGAAAAAGAGCGCGAAGACTTCATAGATACATAAAGACTGTCATATATTCTTGTTTCTTTTGTTGTCATAATTTTTCGTTTGATTTTGAACGATTTTGACGACACTTTGACTATTTTAAAGAGGTATGTAAATTTTAGATTTAAAAAGTAGATTGGTGTATTTAACCTTCCTCCGAGCAAGATTTTTTTGCAAGCTTTTTTTCAAAGTGTTTTCTGTTTTTTAATAAAAACAAAAACAAAAGAGTTCGTATGTTTCAAAATGTGCTTTCCAAAAGGAAGCAATCAATTATTTTGGAACAAGTAATGCACCTTTAGAAAACAAACCAAAGATTTCTTTCGCTCACTAACTCTACTCTTGTAAACGGAACCCAAGATAAACAAGACATACTCAATCGGCGTACTTTACGAACGCGCTCCGTAAGACATTTTTATTTTGAATTGATATTTGGGAAACATTAAATGCAATAACATTAGATCTAGGGATGCTCAATTACAGAAATGTCGAAAAACGCAAAACAGTGCCAAAGTCGCACAAGCAAACCTAACAATCGGATTTGTAATGGCTGCTATTTTTGATCTTTAAAGGTAACATTCAACATATCAAATAATAGGACTTTAAATGTTCTAAATAGTCAATTTGAAACAATCAAATTCACAATTGAAACGGAAAACGAAAATAAAATTTGCTTTTTGGACCTTGAAGTCAGTAAAACCATCGACAAAAAACTAGATTTTTCTGTACACCATAAACCCACAAGTACGCTTCGTTTTATAACAAGTGATTCATACTGTCCCATACAACACAAACAAGCAGCGTTTCATTCGTTAATTCACAGAATGTGTAAGCTTCCTCTATCGGCTAAAAATTATAAAAAGGAATATGAATATATTAAGAAAGCAGCAGAAGTGAATGGATATAGTGAAAGTTTAGTTGATAGATTAATCTATAAACACTCATATAAAATTAAAAAATGTAATATGTCGACCTTCTTTTCACAAAAAGAATCAAGTGACAAAAAACGTTTCTCAGTGTGCTATGTACCTGAAATTACTAATAAAATATCAAAAAGTTTCCGCGAACATAATATGGAATTAGTTTGTGCAAGTAGATCAAAACTAAAAAACTTACTAGGATCTACGAAAGATAAAGTAGATGACTTGAAAAAATCAGGTATATATGCAATTCAATGTGGTGACTGTGATGGAGTCTACTATGGACAAACAAAAAGAACTTTGGAAAAAAGATTCAAAGAACATTGTGCCTACATTAGACAAGGTAGAAGCCAGGGATCCTCTATCGCAGAACATGCACTCAAACATGATCACTTGAGGATAAATGCAAGCAGTGTAACTCTTAAGAAGCATGTAACAGATGAGAGAAAATTAGATGCATATGAAAGCTATTTCATACAAAGGGATAGCAATTCAATTAATTCCGATAACGGAAACATAACATCAAGTCTCTTCTCTCTCATCTGAATGCCGATTTCAACATGATAACACTACTCGGATTAGTCGTGATGCTGATGATGGACTGTAAACAGTCCGAAATGCATACAAGGTACGCGTTTTTAATTGTGTTTTTTTTTTTTTTTTTTTTTTTTTTTTTTTTTTTTTTTTTTTTTTTTTTTTTTTTTTTTTTTTTTTTTCATTTTAGTTTTGATATGTGTCGTCATCGTCGTGTGTCAAATTTAATGTAATTTAAATTACAATCAAAAACAATTTTAATTTGTGAAAACAATAAGGTGTTCGTGTTCGTTCATTTTTCGTTTAATGTATACGGTTTTCACGCGTTCAATTTAATTTATTTATTATAATGGCAACCAAACCAAACCTGAACAAATTCTCTCGATTAAAAAGAAAGGTGCAGTTTTTGTTGGAAGATATTCATTTTCTTCAATTGTGCAAAAAAAGCAATGTGATGCCTAATTTTATAAAAGTGACGTGTTCGGTTAGTAATTCTCGAACGGAAAAAATTATTGCGTTTGCACAAAAGAAATGGCTGAGACTTGAAATAAAACATCATTTCGAAAAACTAGCCAACATTGAATTAGAGTTATACAGTTTGCATTTAGAAATTACAAAGAGTTTAAATGAAGTTGAATCTGTAGTGTGGTGTGATTTTCAAAATAACCTACAAGAACAACTTTTAGTGTTATTAAAAAAAAAAAATAAAAAAGAAAAAAGAAACTCTTCGAAAGAAATATGAAAGTTTGAATAATACGAAAGTAGAAAAATTCACTCAACCAAAGTTTATATCAGATTTTGTTTGCAATAAATCAGATGTAGTTTTTAATGAAACGGAACTAGCGCTATTAAATAAAGGTTTGAATTTCACCCCAAAACCAAATAAAATAAACCTTTTAGACGCAGTAGTTGACATTGAAACTAGTTTGAAGTTTAAGACATTTTCTGTTCAAGAGGATATAAGGAGGAAGACAAAAGATTTAATTGTAGAAAAAACTAATACAATGTTTCAAAGAAAAACAATAAATTGCGATTTTGACACTATAAAATCATTGAAATCCAAAGATTGTGTGTATATTAAAGCTGACAAGGGAAATAAACTAGTGATATTAAACAAAAGTGATTATGAAAATAGAATGTTGAATGTAATTGAAAAGTGTGAATACAGTACAACCCGCGTAAGAGAAACCCGCTTAAGAGAAAAACCCGCTTATCTGAAAGAATTTTTTCGCCCCCGAGTATTTGTAGACCAATTTACCTATTAAACACTCCGCTTAAGTGAAACTCGCTTAAGTGAAAACCCCGGATACCTAAAACATATTTTCAGATAAATTTCATATTTCTTATTGAAAAAAACTCTCTTAAGTGAAAAAAAATTTTATCGAACAGAACAATTTGAGCCAAAAAATGGATGGTTAGATAGTGGAAAAAACGTGAAAATATTCATTTTAAGAAGATTTGTGGTGAAAATAATTCTGCTGACACAGTTGCTGCTAACCATTGACTGGAAATTTGTTGGCCAAACATTTGTCAAAGCTACAAACCTAATGACGTGCATAATGCTGATAAATTCAGGGTCGGGTAATGTTTAAGGCTCTACCGACGCCGACGGCTTCATTGGTAAATAGATGTGAAAACCTTCAGGATTGAAGCTACCAAAGGGCCGTATCACAGTCCTTTTCATTTCTTATTCGACTGGAACAGACAAAATTATTTTTTGTATTGGTGTGCAGTCTAAGATTAAACATATTTTGTTTTTCTTTTGCTTATAATTTTTCTTCTTAATATGTATAAAGTAGATCTCATAATCCGAGATGCTTTAAAAAAGCACAATTCCTGTTAATTAATGAAGCAGCACTACAATTCGAAAAGTTTGATGCTAGCAGATCTGTATCTGATAATGATTTAGATGTGGAAATTTTGGGAGTCCAGAAAGCAACATCTACAGAAGATTTTAAATCTCTCAATGTTCTTAAGCAGTTTTCTGATGGGGATCTAATCTTAGATGAAATTGAATATAAAATGATGAATTGCCATTTTCGACTTTGTCGCAAACGAAAATTGATGACTTTTTTAAAAAAAGTGAGATTATTTTTGTCTTCATAAAACGTTCCTAATTGTATTCAAAAATATGAATATGTGTGTACATTAGGGTGTGTCATTTTTTGAGTAACTCTTAAAGTCATTAAAAAGTCATCAGTGTTTAATAAAATAAAAATCTTAATTTCATACATTTCCAACTTTTAGTTTAAATATCTTCAGAACGGCGCACTCTATGAAAAAATTAAATTGAGCTTTTTTGTAGAGCATTCAATTTCCTACTTAAATAATTTGTCAGTGTATTTTTAAAATGATCAAATGTCAAGCTATAAAAATAAGAAAAAAATTACATTATTTTTCTATGTTATTTGTATGGAAAATTGAGGCACCTCTAAATTTTAATATTAAGAGCTCAAATTTTAAGCGGCTTCGTTTTATACCTTCCTGAAAGTAATTAGCCTGTTTTATCGTTGAAAAAAAAAAGTTGCACAAAAATGACACACCTTAATGTACCTACATATTTGAAACCTGAAACCAAACTTGGGAGTGGCCTCTTTTTGATATGCCCAATGTGCCTACGAATTAACCTACAAAAACTCAAATGTGATTTATTGTAATTTATGTAATATATTTATGTACTACCTATATGAATTCCAATGTACAAACATATGTTATTTTTGTTATTCAATTAATTACTTTTTTGATGTTTAATCGTGGTTAGTTATTCAAACACTTTTATTTAAATTATTTCCAGGCAAGTCCAAAGGTAAATACATCAAATTATTTATTGTGTATATGAAGCATTAAACCTCCGCTTAGTGGAACTTTTAAATCCGCTTAAGTGCAATTTTTTTTCACTTATCAGGACTCCGCTTAAATGAAATTTTTTTCACTTAACCGGGGTTCAGTTAAGTGAAAAACCCGCTTAAGTGAAAGAAAAACTGTGACAATTTGCCTTTTCTCTTAAGCGGGTTTCACTGTATAAAGAAATTAAGAAAAGCCCTTTACCAAAAATGGTAAGAGAAAGCAATGAAATGATTAAAACCGTGAGTTCAATCTTCGGCTTCTGGTTAAAAAGAAAATTATCTGTATCCAATCCCCAAATACCCCTTATATATTGTCTCCCTAAAATACACAAATCCGGTGATAGACCAATCGTTAGCAGTATTTCATCCCCTTGTTACATGTTGGCAAAATGGCTAGTTAATGAAATTAATTCATTACCTCCAATCAATAGCCTTTCAGTAAAAAATAGTTTTGATTTTGTTGATAAAGTTAAAAGTGAAATAATAAAAGAAGATGAAATGATGGTGTCTTTCGATGTTGTGTCCCTTTTCCCAAGTATCCCGGTTGATATTGCTTTGAGTGAATTTCAAAATTATTTAAATGTGGTCGAAACAAATAATCAAAGAAAACAGTGTTTTTTGAGTGTGGCTAAATTATGCATGCAACAAAACTTTTTTCAATTTCGAAACAAGTTTTATAAAGTAGATAAAGGAACAAATATGGGAAATCCATTAAGCCCTTTAGTGTCAGAACTTTTCATGTCTGCTTTTGAAATAAGACTTCGGGAACAAAATTTACTACCGCGTTTTTGGTGTAGATACGTTGATGATGTGTTTTCTATTATTAAAAAAGATGAAGTTGATAGGACTTTAAATGTTCTAAATAGTCAATTTGAAACAATCAAATTCACAATTGAAACGGAAAACGAAAATAAAATTTGCTTTTTGGACCTTGAAGTCAGTAAAACCATCGACAAAAAACTAGATTTTTCTGTACACCATAAACCCACAAGTACGCTTCGTTTTATAACAAGTGATTCATACTGTCCCATACAACACAAACAAGCAGCGTTTCATTCGTTAATTCACAGAATGTGTAAGCTTCCTCTATCGGCTAAAAATTATAAAAAGGAATATGAATATATTAAGAAAGCAGCAGAAGTGAATGGATATAGTGAAAGTTTAGTTGATAGATTAATCTATAAACACTCATATAAAATTAAAAAATGTAATATGTCGACCTTCTTTTCACAAAAAGAATCAAGTGACAAAAAACGTTTCTCAGTGTGCTATGTACCTGAAATTACTAATAAAATATCAAAAAGTTTCCGCGAACATAATATGGAATTAGTTTGTGCAAGTAGATCAAAACTAAAAAACTTACTAGGATCTACGAAAGATAAAGTAGATGACTTGAAAAAAATCAGGTATATATGCAATTCAATGTGGTGACTGTGATGGAGTCTACTATGGACAAACAAAAAGAACTTTGGAAAAAAGATTCAAAGAACATTGTGCCTACATTAGACAAGGTAGAAGCCAGGGATCCTCTATCGCAGAACATGCACTCAAACATGATCACTTGAGGATAAATGCAAGCAGTGTAACTCTTAAGAAGCATGTAACAGATGAGAGAAAATTAGATGCATATGAAAGCTATTTCATACAAAGGGATAGCAATTCAATTAATTCCGATAACGGAAACATAACATCAAGTCTCTTCTCTCTCATCTGAATGCCGATTTCAACATGATAACACTACTCGGATTAGTCGTGATGCTGATGATGGACTGTAAACAGTCCGAAATGCATACAAGGTACGCGTTTTTAATTGTGTTTTTTATTCATTTTAGTTTTGATATGTGTCGTCATCGTCGTGTGTCAAATTTAATGTAATTTAAATTACAATCAAAAACAATTTTAATTTGTGAAAACAATAAGGTGTTCGTGTTCGTTCATTTTTCGTTTAATGTATACGGTTTTCACGCGTTCAATTTAATTTATTTATTATAATGGCAACCAAACCAAACCTGAACAAATTCTCTCGATTAAAAAGAAAGGTGCAGTTTTTGTTGGAAGATATTCATTTTCTTCAATTGTGCAAAAAAAGCAATGTGATGCCTAATTTTATAAAAGTGACGTGTTCGGTTAGTAATTCTCGAACGGAAAAAATTATTGCGTTTGCACAAAAGAAATGGCTGAGACTTGAAATAAAACATCATTTCGAAAAACTAGCCAACATTGAATTAGAGTTATACAGTTTGCATTTAGAAATTACAAAGAGTTTAAATGAAGTTGAATCTGTAGTGTGGTGTGATTTTCAAAATAACCTACAAGAACAACTTTTAGTGTTATTAAAAAAAAAAAATAAAAAAGAAAAAAGAAACTCTTCGAAAGAAATATGAAAGTTTGAATAATACGAAAGTAGAAAAATTCACTCAACCAAAGTTTATATCAGATTTTGTTTGCAATAAATCAGATGTAGTTTTTAATGAAACGGAACTAGCGCTATTAAATAAAGGTTTGAATTTCACCCCAAAACCAAATAAAATAAACCTTTTAGACGCAGTAGTTGACATTGAAACTAGTTTGAAGTTTAAGACATTTTCTGTTCAAGAGGATATAAGGAGGAAGACAAAAGATTTAATTGTAGAAAAAACTAATACAATGTTTCAAAGAAAAACAATAAATTGCGATTTTGACACTATAAAATCATTGAAATCCAAAGATTGTGTGTATATTAAAGCTGACAAGGGAAATAAACTAGTGATATTAAACAAAAGTGATTATGAAAATAGAATGTTGAATGTAATTGAAAAGTGTGAATACAGTACAACCCGCGTAAGAGAAACCCGCTTAAGAGAAAAACCCGCTTATCTGAAAGAATTTTTTCGCCCCCGAGTATTTGTAGACCAATTTACCTATTAAACACTCCGCTTAAGTGAAACTCGCTTAAGTGAAAACCCCGGATACCTAAAACATATTTTCAGATAAATTTCATATTTCTTATTGAAAAAAACTCTCTTAAGTGAAAAAAAATTTTATCGAACAGAACAATTTGAGCCAAAAAATGGATGGTTAGATAGTGGAAAAAACGTGAAAATATTCATTTTAAGAAGATTTGTGGTGAAAATAATTCTGCTGACACAGTTGCTGCTAACCATTGACTGGAAATTTGTTGGCCAAACATTTGTCAAAGCTACAAACCTAATGACGTGCATAATGCTGATAAATTCAGGGTCGGGTAATGTTTAAGGCTCTACCGACGCCGACGGCTTCATTGGTAAATAGATGTGAAAACCTTCAGGATTGAAGCTACCAAAGGGCCGTATCACAGTCCTTTTCATTTCTTATTCGACTGGAACAGACAAAATTATTTTTTGTATTGGTGTGCAGTCTAAGATTAAACATATTTTGTTTTTCTTTTGCTTATAATTTTTCTTCTTAATATGTATAAAGTAGATCTCATAATCCGAGATGCTTTAAAAAAGCACAATTCCTGTTAATTAATGAAGCAGCACTACAATTCGAAAAGTTTGATGCTAGCAGATCTGTATCTGATAATGATTTAGATGTGGAAATTTTGGGAGTCCAGAAAGCAACATCTACAGAAGATTTTAAATCTCTCAATGTTCTTAAGCAGTTTTCTGATGGGGATCTAATCTTAGATGAAATTGAATATAAAATGATGAATTGCCATTTTCGACTTTGTCGCAAACGAAAATTGATGACTTTTTTAAAAAAAGTGAGATTATTTTTGTCTTCATAAAACGTTCCTAATTGTATTCAAAAATATGAATATGTGTGTACATTAGGGTGTGTCATTTTTTGAGTAACTCTTAAAGTCATTAAAAAGTCATCAGTGTTTAATAAAATAAAAATCTTAATTTCATACATTTCCAACTTTTAGTTTAAATATCTTCAGAACGGCGCACTCTATGAAAAAATTAAATTGAGCTTTTTTGTAGAGCATTCAATTTCCTACTTAAATAATTTGTCAGTGTATTTTTAAAATGATCAAATGTCAAGCTATAAAAATAAGAAAAAAATTACATTATTTTTCTATGTTATTTGTATGGAAAATTGAGGCACCTCTAAATTTTAATATTAAGAGCTCAAATTTTAAGCGGCTTCGTTTTATACCTTCCTGAAAGTAATTAGCCTGTTTTATCGTTGAAAAAAAAAAGTTGCACAAAAATGACACACCTTAATGTACCTACATATTTGAAACCTGAAACCAAACTTGGGAGTGGCCTCTTTTTGATATGCCCAATGTGCCTACGAATTAACCTACAAAAACTCAAATGTGATTTATTGTAATTTATGTAATATATTTATGTACTACCTATATGAATTCCAATGTACAAACATATGTTATTTTTGTTATTCAATTAATTACTTTTTTGATGTTTAATCGTGGTTAGTTATTCAAACACTTTTATTTAAATTATTTCCAGGCAAGTCCAAAGGTAAATACATCAAATTATTTATTGTGTATATGAAGCATTAAACCTCCGCTTAGTGGAACTTTTAAATCCGCTTAAGTGCAATTTTTTTTCACTTATCAGGACTCCGCTTAAATGAAATTTTTTTCACTTAACCGGGGTTCAGTTAAGTGAAAAACCCGCTTAAGTGAAAGAAAAACTGTGACAATTTGCCTTTTCTCTTAAGCGGGTTTCACTGTATAAAGAAATTAAGAAAAGCCCTTTACCAAAAATGGTAAGAGAAAGCAATGAAATGATTAAAACCGTGAGTTCAATCTTCGGCTTCTGGTTAAAAAGAAAATTATCTGTATCCAATCCCCAAATACCCCTTATATATTGTCTCCCTAAAATACACAAATCCGGTGATAGACCAATCGTTAGCAGTATTTCATCCCCTTGTTACATGTTGGCAAAATGGCTAGTTAATGAAATTAATTCATTACCTCCAATCAATAGCCTTTCAGTAAAAAATAGTTTTGATTTTGTTGATAAAGTTAAAAGTGAAATAATAAAAGAAGATGAAATGATGGTGTCTTTCGATGTTGTGTCCCTTTTCCCAAGTATCCCGGTTGATATTGCTTTGAGTGAATTTCAAAATTATTTAAATGTGGTCGAAACAAATAATCAAAGAAAACAGTGTTTTTTGAGTGTGGCTAAATTATGCATGCAACAAAACTTTTTTCAATTTCGAAACAAGTTTTATAAAGTAGATAAAGGAACAAATATGGGAAATCCATTAAGCCCTTTAGTGTCAGAACTTTTCATGTCTGCTTTTGAAATAAGACTTCGGGAACAAAATTTACTACCGCGTTTTTGGTGTAGATACGTTGATGATGTGTTTTCTATTATTAAAAAAGATGAAGTTGATAGGACTTTAAATGTTCTAAATAGTCAATTTGAAACAATCAAATTCACAATTGAAACGGAAAACGAAAATAAAATTTGCTTTTTGGACCTTGAAGTCAGTAAAACCATCGACAAAAAACTAGATTTTTCTGTACACCATAAACCCACAAGTACGCTTCGTTTTATAACAAGTGATTCATACTGTCCCATACAACACAAACAAGCAGCGTTTCATTCGTTAATTCACAGAATGTGTAAGCTTCCTCTATCGGCTAAAAATTATAAAAAGGAATATGAATATATTAAGAAAGCAGCAGAAGTGAATGGATATAGTGAAAGTTTAGTTGATAGATTAATCTATAAACACTCATATAAAATTAAAAAATGTAATATGTCGACCTTCTTTTCACAAAAAGAATCAAGTGACAAAAAACGTTTCTCAGTGTGCTATGTACCTGAAATTACTAATAAAATATCAAAAAGTTTCCGCGAACATAATATGGAATTAGTTTGTGCAAGTAGATCAAAACTAAAAAACTTACTAGGATCTACGAAAGATAAAGTAGATGACTTGAAAAAAATCAGGTATATATGCAATTCAATGTGGTGACTGTGATGGAGTCTACTATGGACAAACAAAAAGAACTTTGGAAAAAAGATTCAAAGAACATTGTGCCTACATTAGACAAGGTAGAAGCCAGGGATCCTCTATCGCAGAACATGCACTCAAACATGATCACTTGAGGATAAATGCAAGCAGTGTAACTCTTAAGAAGCATGTAACAGATGAGAGAAAATTAGATGCATATGAAAGCTATTTCATACAAAGGGATAGCAATTCAATTAATTCCGATAACGGAAACATAACATCAAGTCTCTTCTCTCTCATCTGAATGCCGATTTCAACATGATAACACTACTCGGATTAGTCGTGATGCTGATGATGGACTGTAAACAGTCCGAAATGCATACAAGGTACGCGTTTTTAATTGTGTTTTTTATTCATTTTAGTTTTGATATGTGTCGTCATCGTCGTGTGTCAAATTTAATGTAATTTAAATTACAATCAAAAACAATTTTAATTTGTGAAAACAATAAGGTGTTCGTGTTCGTTCATTTTTCGTTTAATATCAAATTTTAAGTAAATTAACTTTTTTCGTTCCTTGGTGGGTTCGAAATCCAGTTTTTTATTTGATATAATGATGAATATAAATCAATCAATTTAAATTAATCAAAAATAAGATTCAATCCGCAACCATTGACGCTTTTTTCTCAGTTGGTTTCAAATCAATTCAAAAAAGAGAATGCTTTTCTTTTTTTTGGGATCCTCTGCTTCTTCTATGTGCACTAATTCACAGAGCTGATCTGAGAGCGTATCGAAATCACACTTTTCAAAATCCCGTTTTTTCAAAAATCCCTAGGAAAAGGTTTTAAAATCCCGTATACTAAAATACCGTTTTCTTACAATCCCGACTTCTAAAATCCCCCTCGATCAAAATCCTAATTATTCAAATCCTGCTTTTTAAGATCCCGCCAATGCCGTTTTTATCCATTTTAATATTTTACAAACTACGAAAAAATAGACAAAAAATGAGTAAAACAAGTTTTTTACGTCGCATTGCTCATAGCATACAATTAGCTACACTAGTATAAAATTTTAAGAAAAATTGTTGATGATTATAATCAATAATGACAAATAATTATTAGTTCCTTTCCTATGATCTTTTTTTTGTGTACCATTTCATATGCTAATAATCTATTTTGATAAATTAGAATTTTCGTTATTTGCTTAGCGCTACAATAAATGTATTCCAAACAAATCATTTATTTTGATTTCCTTATCCCGCTTTTGCAATCAAAACTAGTTGTTTTATTTAAAAAATAATATAAAATTTTTTAAATAAAACAACTAGTTTTGATTGCAAAAGCAGGATTTTAACAAACGGGATTATTAGAGGCGGGATTTCAAAATGCGGTACATATTTTCAAAAAGCGGGATTTTTAAAAATGGGATTTCAGAAAGAGGCCTTCCATAAAATTCGTCACACTAAAATTAGGTTTTTTTTGAACCCCCTCACGCTGTGTCACACTTTCTGTGACCCCCTATGAATATAACGTCACAAAAGCGTAGACCCCCCCCATTGCTGCCCCAACTGCACTATCAAATAAATTTTAATTGATAGTGCAGTTGTAAGTTTTAATTTTTTTTTTTTATAATTAATTAACAAATATATTTTGTGGATTCTAATACCGCTGGAGCCAAGTGAAAACGCTAGTGACGCACCAAAGAGCAAGCGCTCATGTTTGAAAAAATATACATTAGTAAATATTATATGTAAATTAGAGTTACAGTTTATTGTATAAAAAATACATATATGCATTTGATTGCCTGTATAAATTTACTAAAACAAAATGAATGACTTATCATGACAACGATTTAAAAGAAACTAGTCGAGAGAAATACTGTAGTAACATTTTTTAATGAACGGCGAACGTAACGTTGTGGTAGACCCCCCCTCCCCCCTTGTCACATCTTGTCACACTCAGCGAGAACCCTCCCTCCCCCCTGTATGCGAACGTATTTTATGGACGGCCCCAAAGCGGGATTTTAAAACCGGGATTTGTATAAGCGGGAGTATAAAAATTGGGATTTCGAACCCAACCCAGAAGATTTATATAGCCTACTGCGGCAACCGCGAACCCTTGACCTCGAACCATCGTCGCCGTTTTTAGTTGGTTGGTTTGAAATAAATTTAAAAATGCGAATTTGGATATTTTCGGGTTTGTAGCAGTTGAGAATGTTGAAAGCTTCATTCAAAACTGCAACAATAAACCATACCAAAAGAAAGTGAAAATAACAATGATAAAAGTGAAATCAATGAAACTCAATTGCAGCCGGACATTATACTTAATTCAAATAAGACACCATCTTTGAATTCTATGTGATCACCACGAACATATATTAAAAGTGTTTAAGGCAAGAGGGGAAGAGCGCCAGTTCTAGTAAGACGGTATCTTTGATTTCACATTTTTTATATGAAAATGTTTCAGTAAAACAGCGTGAGAATTTATATCTGTATTATCTACTCTGTAGTTGAACCAGAGAGTCAACTGCGGCAAGGTAGTGTCATTTCGCCTACAAACTTCAACCGGGAATCCTCGGTCGCAACTTTATTGTCAGTTGTTTTGAAATCCACTTAAAAAAAAACTTTTTTTTTTTGTTTGCCAATGCAGAAAATTTACGTCAGAAATACAAATACACTAAAAAGAAATAATAATGAAACTAAGTTGAAGCTTTAACTAGATATTGCCGCTTTTATTCCAAAAGGAAACACATTTTGACTTCACCTTAGTAAAATTTCACCGCAGGCAGAGGGGATACGAGTTGACTCTCTGTATAACGTTCTTTGTACTACGTACATACTCTGTGAACTTCTCTGTGACTGATACTTCCACATTAGTTACATATATTTTGCCTAAGGAAACCTGAGCTATGACATTTTTGGGTCTTTATTACAGGTATTAACTTAATTAAAAAAAAAGCAGTGGAGTGTAGTGCTATTTAATTACATAAAAGGTGGAAACTGGAGACAGAGTTGAAAACGTACTCTTCCCATTTAAATGACACACAATTTTATTTAAATAAACCAAATGTGGTAAAAGAAAACAGAAATTCACGTAAATAAAAAAAAAAAAAATTGTCATGAAAGTATTTTCACTACACTTGTTGCTGGCTACCGAGTATTGCAACTGAACCACAAAAGTCCAACTCAAGTTCTATCAACGACACACATTCACTTCATACACACAATTGAAAAAGAGGAAATGTCTCCACAAAATATTACACTCACCCAATTCACCTGACAATCTAAAAAGCCTCCCATTCAAACCCAACAACGAACAACACTCAAACCATTTATCTAAACAAGGCACCAGTTGCGTTGTCCTCGTTCCATAAGCCAAAGCCAAAAGCCATTACCATTATTCTCATGGTCGACTGGGTCTACAGCAAAACTCTTGGAAATTGGAACCACCCTCCTGTCTCATTCGATTCTTCCGAGTTGTCGGCGGATATTCAAAAGGCTGATGATGATACGTTGGAAGGACGACCAGAACAGGCTGTTAAGTCGGAATCAGAATATAAAATGGGGGACTGACTGTTGAGATTTACATTGTCTGCGTGAATGTTTGCTTGGGTTGTGTTTTTTATTTCTTGTGTTTATTTTTGCGAAGGACGGAGACTTTAATGTCATGATACAAAAAATGATGAGAAATACTTTTGCTGAAGCATATCAGTTGGTTAGAAGTTCACCATAAGTAATAAGGATCCCAAGAGAGAGCCACTGGGTCGGCGAGCCGATTAAAGTTTGAAACAAAATTCACATTACCCAAGTTGGTGAGATACTATCCCAATAGAACCGCAAGGCATTTTATTTCCTGGCGTACCGCTTCCGTTACACCAGTATAGAAATTTCCGCCCGCAATTTCCTCTGATAAATCAATTACCCACAGGCAATACAAAGAAAACAGGTAATGTTTTGGCCTTTGTGTTAAGGAAGGACGTCTATCCTGATGTTATGCAGCATTAAAAATATTGATTGTGGAAAACTGAACACAATCGTTTCATGCAGCGTCTTTGTTTATCAAAATTTGTAGATGGTAAATGGCTCTTTAAAAGTTTACCCTAAACAAAATAAGGATATGAAAGCAAGACCGCGCCTACACATTGAAATCATTTAAGGAGAAAATATTGAAGTACTAAAATAATTAAAAATTATGTATCAACATTGGATTATAACATTATTCAGCACTGTGATGACCTTGAATTCATACTCAATGTGCGAAAATCATTATTTAACATCGTCAATTAAAACGTAGCTAGTAGGTGATAATAATCTGCCTAAAACAAGGGGAATGTTATTTTTTACCAATGAACAAAAGGTGGCAAGATACCCGGAACTGTGATAATTACCTTCATCACGGTGATGTCAAATTGAAGAATGTTTTAGGTAGCCGACTTCGAAAAATTGGGCTCTCTACTGCCTCAATCACAATGCCGCCTTTGCTTCGGCTTCGACAATTTGGGTGGGGGGGAGGTGGGGGGGGGGGGATAGTTCTAGTTCGCCCATTTTTTTTATTAATTAAAAACGAAAACGAATAACAGGACTTCATTGAATGTATGCCATAAAAAATTATATTTCTTAAAGATAATATAATATAAGCATTAGTTTGAATATGAACTAAAATAAATATTGATATATCTAATAAGTAAAATACATAATATTAATTGAAAAAATAAATCACAAAGAAAAATCCACAAATCTTTTTAGATAAAACACTATAACCTCGTCTGCTGTTATAGGTATTTCGCGATGAATAGCTAGAGCAGCCAAACCATTCAAACGATACTGCAAATATGTATGCATTCAAAGCTTTTCTGGAGAAAGTTCTTTCAAGACTTGACGTTTAAACCGGATAATAAATATATATTAGGAAAGCTTTCTTCGGGGCAGCTATCGAATGATTCATTTGTTGGTTCACTACTTTCTTATTATACTTAACGTCAATGTCAAGGACTTCAGCTATTTGTTTTTGCAATGGTAGCGTTCATGGGACCCATGTTCGAAAATCTTAACTTAAGATTCTATCAGTTTTCTTGGTTCGGATTGGTCAAAAGTTAAGATTTTCAGATGGCAATTCAGATGACATTTAGATTTTTAGATTTTCGAAAATAGATTTTCAGATGGAGAAACTTGGTTGAAAATCTGAACTTAAGATTTTACTTCTGAAAACAACACATATGGCAATCGAACTTTACTCGGTATTCCAGGGTTAGTTTTTTGTTCTACAAGTTCGCTTATTTGTTGAATTGAAATTGATAATTATTTTTGGTGTTTGGATATTCTGTTTTGTAAATTAATTTTACTAGTGAATTTATCAACAAAGAAAATACATTTTTGAAGGCAATTGATGTTGATTTTTTTTTTTTTTTATCAAAAATAAGTAAATTGAATATGATTTTAAAACTGTTCAACACAAATACTTAGAAGTCAAATTGTTGAGTTTCAAACTGAAAGAATCCGTATGTTTTAGAATTGATTTTACTACTAACTACGTAGAACTGAGAGGTGAATCACAGTACCACTTTAAAACAAAAAACAAAAAAATTTAAGATAGTCGTTCATGGACTTACAAGTCTCTTCGAACTTTAGAAATCTGTCTTGAACCCGACCAATTTCAAACACTTTCGAAGATGAGTAGTAATCTACTCGTTTAATTTTTAGTTGATCCCTTAAATCTTTGACGAGATCAATATAGCTTGGACCAAGTCTAAATTCACTCTATATGAAACTCACGCCTTAACGGCAACGAGGGTTGGTAAATCATACTTATAACCTTTAAGCTAATCAAGAAGTAATCCTAGCGTTTTTTAAGTTCTTTGCCTCACTTTCCAATGTTCTTATTTGGTCAAGAGTTTCGAACACAAACAGAAATAGCTTCTCAAAATCTTCAACTGCTTGATATACTGAGATCCATCCCGTCAGATTCAGCCTTTTGAATGTCTTTTTTGTGGAGCCTCTTCGCTTTCGCTTATTGTTTTTTGCAGCTTATCTTTTCTTTTCGGTATATTGAAATAATTGCCAACTACTTCAATTGTGGTTTGGCAGTCTCTAATGGCTGTTATTTTGCTGGAAACAGATACAGTAAGGATTCAAAGAATGTGCTGCACAATGGACGTAGCAAATTTTTGGCGAATAATTGCCTGAACACCATTGTTTTGACCAGACATATTGCTTGCTCCGTCGTACCCTTGGCCAATCAAAAAAGAGATGTCCAGATCACAATTTTAAAGATTTTCCACTACAAGCTTTGCTAGAGCATCACCTGGATTGTTAAAACAGTAATGTTTGGTAAACTGCTGTACAAGAGATTATAAACAAAAAGATTTTATTCATACCTGTCGTGGAAAATCGATATAAAAAAGAAATTCAAAAGATTAGCTGATTTGCTGAAATAATAATTTCTTTCAGACGAAGTTGACTCTGTATTTTCCCGTAGAATGTAGGTATAGAATGTGCAATACTATGAGTAGGTACTTATATAACTATACTCACGTAGGAAGAAGGTACATAACATACTATATTTCAGAGTGTGTTTCCTTACCTTTTTTGATTCATGACTGGTTAAGTTAAACAATTATCGAAATCAAGGAGGGGGGGACTTATATCCCCTTGACCTCCCCCTCTATCTACGCCACTGTCATGAGAAACAAGTACACCCTATCAAAATGCCGCTTTGTCTTCGATGCAACGTTGGTTCGTGTATAAGATAACGTAGCTAAACTCCAACTCATGGGCTGCAATCACAAGGAGTTCATTATTAGCATTGAAAAAGGTCAGGTGTCCAACTCAAGTCACCGATGAATTCCAAACAGCAATAGGTGCACAAAAAAGAAGCGCCTTGATTCCTCTCCCATCTTTCACAGTCCTTGATAATTTGCTGGAAGATAAAGGACCGAACACCAAAGTGAATCAACTTTTCTAAGCTCACGATGGGGCCATCACAAGTGAAGATCCTACATCCATACATTGAGCAATTGATTTATGGGTAGACGTTTTGGAAATTGAACAATTGTAGTTATAATTACTATCCAATTATTGTTACTAAGTAGTCTATAGGATTCTATGTGCTCTACTTGATGAAATAAACAATTTAATAAATAATTAAAATAAAACAGAGCATTTTGATTCTTAAGACTTCTACTTTTAACATTCAATTAAATAAAAATATTCTCAGCAAGCGCCAACATGACTGTCTTACGCTTCACACCTTACGCATCATGCTTTACACCTTACACCTTACACCTTACACCTTACACCTTACACCTTACACCTTACACCTTACACCTTACACCTTACACCTTAAACCTTACAATTTACACCTTACACTTTACACCTTACACCTTACGCCTCACGCCTCACGCATTACGCCTTTCTTAACCAAAGAAATGCTCATTCGGGCTCTTATGTTAAAACAAAACTGACTTAAAAACTTTGAGGAAAAACTCTTACAGCTGGCTTAATAAATGGAATATTGGGGAATATGTTTTTTTTAAAACTTCTATCAAGTAGTACAAACAATATAAATTAATACATTTGATACTTCTCTTGGTCAACTTTTGATGATATATTCAAATCCTCGTACCTTATATTAAAAGTTTTATTTATAAAAAACGTTTAGAAGATATGCAGGCCAACACACCTGTAACTACCACATTGTATAGGGAACTCCTGTTAAAGGTGTGTTAGTCTATCCATCCTCTAATATTTCTTTATGAATACGGCCGTTAGCAAAGAAAGCTAAAATATGTAGGTTCGTAATGATCTTCAAGTTCATAAATCAATCGCTGCAAGTTGAGGATCCCCTCAAATTAAGACTTAAAAGCTTCTGCCCTCTGAATATAGATATATTTATGAAATAGTTTAAGTGGGGCCCGCTTGCCTCTGAATAATGTTTCTATTCAGCATTGTCAGCTTTGACCACCTTACCACACTTTATGCACCTTGAACCCTTCATCATATTCACTGAGAGTGAGAAAGGAAACTTTGGTCTAATAACTCAACGCTATTGGACACAATTCCTTAAACAACATTACTTTAAGCGTACGATTTCAATTACTCGACAAAAAAATGTGTGCCTTTCGTATAGCTCCCACCTTTGAAAAGATCTTTAATGTGAATCTCTAATTCAATTTGAGATATGTCACCCAAATCAGAAAATGTTTTCCCAAGTAATTGGATAATAGACTGAAGCAATGTATTCGATTCAAATTCCCGGTAATAAGGTCCATAAAAACTCAAGCAATGTATTCAGTTCAAATTCTCCGAAATAAGGCCCATAAAAAGTTTTTTTTGGTTCTTTTTTACCTTCCCAAAATGAGGCTGTGTTTGAAATTACATTCAAAACTTTCACAAAAAAAAAAAAGATTTTCCATAAGAGGGTAAAAGCAACAGATACAAAAAGATATTTTCGCAGGAATTCCAAAGATATTTTCTTTGCATAGTAAGCATAAGTTTGCATTTCAGAAGTAGTTTCCTCGTGTTTATTGTTTCACTTTGTAGTGTAGGTACCTACTTACCATTATTTCTTGCAATATTTATTCGAGTTTTACGTTTAAACCCATTTCTGGAGAATATCTCCTTAGAGAAATAATTTTTATTTTTGTCCATGTGCGGTGCGGCATGTAGATTTTTTTTCAGATAATTGTGTGGGTATGGAGAAGAGTTAGCTGCAGCAAATTTTTCCTGAAACGTTTCTTATGAATTTATTTTCTTATGAATATTTTCAACTATGTACGCTAATAAAATAGGAAGGAAATATTTTAAGGACTTTCAGAAATGAGCAAATAATTGATATATGTTTCCGTAATAAGTGTGAGTATGTAAGCAACTTAGTGATACTGAATCAACTCGCAAAAAAAATTAGGTACAAAAATATTCTTTAATGTTAATACAGGACAACGACGAAATTGTCCGGCCTTAAAACTTAAATTTTTAGTCTAACTGCAATTTGTGTTTTAAAAAAAGCTTTGCTTTAATTTTCCATTTCAATGAGAAAACGAGCAAGAGGTCTCAATTCGCATCTATTCCGGCAACGCCCGCCATTCCATTTTCAACTCAAAAAAATGTGATGAGCTTGTTTTAGATTGATTAGTAGGATAACCTTTGGATGAAAAATTACTGAAAGATTTCGTTTTACACGAACCAAACTGAGTCAGAGTAAAAGGACTGCAAAAGCTCGTTTCACATTAACCATGATTAAGCTTAATTGATTATACCTTTTTCATTAGAAATGACTGAATGACTTCGTTTTAAACGAAACGACACGAGTAACACGATGAGTTTTTGCTTCAAATCAATCGAAAAGGTAGCATTAAACGAGCGAGCATGATCTACACGATAGGGTGTAGGCGTAGGGTGCATAGGGACATGTATGTCTTGAAAGATTAATGATAATGACAAAAGCGTGTCCATTCAGCTTTGTTCAGTCAATTATACTCATTACTATCGCACCATTTCATTTTGAGTAGACAGACTGCGTTTGGGAAGCGTATAGTTAAAAAATCGATGTTTGAATCCCATCAGGAATATAAAATTCTAAACTCCTCCCAGAATAAAACACTCTCAAGAAAACTGCTTTTCCATTTACCAGTTAGAAATCGGCATCAGTTTTGTTGACTTTTAACCCTATATATAACTCAAACTCATATAATTTATATGTTAGCTAGTCTTATGGTAGTTTTCATTGAATTTTTATGGTAGTTTTCAACGTATTTTTTTATTTAACTTTTGTTTAAATTAGAAAAAAAGTAGCAGGAATGTTACACTGTCAGTTGTAACAGACAGCTCCTTTAAGGGCCGGTTTGTTCAAGCTTGATTATTTATAATCAATGATTATTCCAGATGATAATCATAGATTCGGTTTGTTCACGAAATTTTTAATCAAGGAATCTCTGATCAGAGCTTTTAATCAATGATTTTACTAACCAGTCGATTTCTCTGGGTTAGCTCTATTTAAACAACGATAAACTGATATTCAGTTTGTTCAGGCTTAATTTTTGTTCAAACCACAGCTATTCCTTCAAAATAAAAAATTGTCAGGCTGACATATCACATAAAATACTTTTTTGGAAATCAACAAGCATTTTCACTGAATTTTTTTGAAATGAAGTAAATTTTTCTATAAATTTATTAATGAAGAGATTCCACCAGATGTCTCTAGCTCTTGTTGAATCAATTGATGTCTTCAGGATTAAATTAAATTCAAAATTCTATAATTTTGACAACCGAAAAAAACTGTATGTATTTTCAATAATTTCCTTGATTAAGTTTTGACATATAGACTGGAAAATGGAACGATTTTTGAATAACCCATGATTTTCTAACCAAGCTATAAAAAAGGTGAACAAACACTCTTTGGTGATCACAGATTCATAATCATGGATTAAGAAGAATCCTTGATTACCAAATTATTTAACCCGCTCTGAACAAACCGGCCCTAAGAGGTATTAAAGGCTCTATAAAAATTGTACAGCTTAATGTAGCATGACGCTATGCAACACTCCTCACACACGGTTTGTGTAACGCCACCAAATTTAGGGTACTTACACCGGATCCTCTTCTTGGCCCTCACAGGCCAATGGACAACTTGGTCCTTGAACCAACTTTGTTTGAAGTAACGCCATCTATTTTTTACAAGAGACAGTACAGATGTATGAAACTATTTTTACCGTCGTGGCGCGGTGGTAAAAAGCCTGTTTACAATCTGGATTGCAGCCCAACTCCTAAATAGATAGAACTACTACTACTACTACTAGTACTACAGGCCAACAGTGAGAAAATTAAGAGGGCCAATTAGGTCTGCGAAAAGATGCCAAAGCTTAAAGATTTTCGCAAGCTTTAGCATCTTGCGATTGCGATCTGTGGAACGTATTCATACGCCACGGCCGCCGCCGCCTCGGCCGTGCCGCCGTCATAAGGTTATATGCCTATATGTGTTTGATATTTACAGTGAAAATACATACCACAATAGCAAAATCAAAGATCAGGCATTACTGCTGAGGCAAGTATGAAACAGTATGAAGTAAACTTTAGCTTTCTTATGGCAGACGTGAGAAAACGGTGCCAAAAGACTTTTTAAACGATTGTGTGGTAAATGCAATGTCAACGATGCTGTTGAAGTCATTTTTGTCACCTCACTAAACACGCAAACCTCTTTTTCATTGAAGTAGCCTTTATTTAATTTACTTTACATTTACTTTTACATCAAACCTATGTAGGTACTCCGCACATAAATCTACGGAGTAGGTGGGGTTGCAGCCAGGTGACAAAAACCATTTGGCTGATTCACCACAAGACTAACTACACATTACTATATAGAACAAAAAACACATGACGCACGCAGTGGTACAAGACGGTCGGAATGAGCGCTGTTAGTGACAAGATGGTTGTCACTAACAGCGCTCATTCCGATTTCATTTGCCTAAACCATAGCCGCTTGCGATTGCTTTCTGTGGAACGTACATATTTACTTTCCAGTACCGTCAGATCTTACAGTCTTGTGTTACTGTTGTGCTAATCAGTTCTTTACCAGACAGCAAAACTTCTATACGGAATATCTCAAAACGGGTGTCGTACAGAATCTCAAAAAAAAAAAAAAAAAATCCCCATCGATCAAAATCCCCAAAAAATTTTATCCATCTAGCTAATATCCCCATTGAGATAATGCACATTGATGAAATCCACACCTAAACAATCTTTTTTGTCAAAATCCCCACGAAATCTCCAAATCCCCAGAGTCTGTGTACATATAAATTATGTGCATTTAGTTTTCAGAAAAATCTCTCTCTTTCGTTGTTTTTGTATTAATAAATGATAACGATTAACAGTTTCTTAACAACAAATTACTATAAATGCATGATTGTATCCTCTTTTAATCTTTTTAGTCTTGCTTACGTATTCATGGTACGCACACGCAGTGATCTGTCTTAGTTTCGTTTTTTTTTTTAGAATAAAAGTTGAAATGGATAATAACATTACTGTTTGCAAATCCAATAAAGGTGGAAGAAAGTTATTCATAAATGGATATGGTTATCATTACATTTGCTGTAATACATAAACCTAATATCTCCAAAACAAATATATTCAAGTAGTATATATACTTGAATATATTTGTTTTGGGGATATTGGGTTTGTAGATTCTCTCTTTGGGGATTTTGCGTTTGGGGATTTTCGTTTGGGGCTTTTTTTTTGGGGCAAACGTTACCAACCCTCTCAAAACTCACCGTCAGCCCGCACCTGAGCCAGAACTTTCAGATCAACATCACCGACGCCAATGTAGCATAAATAAGAACTGGGCCACACGTTATCGATTACGTGATGGAATTATGCTAATTTGGGATTACAACTCACGTTATCGAGTAATTTAGTTCCATAATTTAACACTCTCTCATCACTAACTGAACGGAAATTGATTAAATATATAAGCAGCCAACAGAGATTTTGCCGTATCTGCACGGAGTCTTGAATTCTTCTATTTAATAAGTACACCCCGGATTTGGCAAATTTGCATACCTATTTTTTATCAGATATATAAGATATTCATCATATCAATGTCGGTTACGTTGAATTAAAAAGAGCCAACTAGTCAATCCAGAAGTCAGTGGAAACAAGCCTTAAATCCAACGATACAATGAGCCCAACTTCGGATGTACGAGTATAGTCGAGTCTGAGTCTGACTTGCAGTTACTTGGCAACGAATTATCTGGCATGAAGGCAAAATACAACGAGCTTAATACCAAATTTCTTCAATTGGAAAATAGAAATAAGCAGTTGGAATTGCAGATGGACAAAATCATGCAAAAAAACACGGAGTGTAATCTCATAGTTCACTTACCAGAAGAACAAAATGTTGACATAAAGGAGAGGGCAAAGTCCATATGTACGGGTCTTCTCGGCGCTAACAACACGAACGACATTGAGACTGCATTTGTTATCCCCACTCAAAGATCACATTCAAAATCCGTGATTGTTAAAATGAGGTGTCGCGAAGCCGTCTGGGCAGTACTTCGTAACGCATCACAACAAAGAAGTCCTAATTTTAGGGTAACGAAGGACTTGCCATACAATATACGCAGAAGAAGAGGCAAGCTATCGGCGATCTTGAAAGCACTACGCGAATCTAACTTGCAAAAGAAAATTGTTCTCAGAGATGACAGGCTTCTGATAGAAGATAAAGTATTCACTTGGGACACGTCAGAAGGACTTAAATGTGGTTTGGAAAATGGATTAAACGCGCTCACTAAAATTCTAGGATTCATGCCGGCAGGCATCGAAAAAGTTATGAATGAACTTCTTAAACAAAACAATGTGTACCAAACGTCAAGAAAAAGCCAACCTCAAATGTCAAATCAATCAAGAGGATCAACATCAACTCAATGGCAGTTACAAGATTCAACCACTGGCGCTGTACGCAAAAGCCCAAGTGAACATCTACATGAGCACTTTAATTGATGTTCGCAAGTCTACCAGACTGAATTGAAAGAAGCTTTACAAATTAATCTTAAAATTTTAAGTTATAATGTTTGTGGACTTAAAAATAAATTAGAATTTGATGATTTTATTAATTACATTAACGAATTTGATATTATTATGTTATATGAAACGCATGTATTAGATTTTGAAAAAAAATTATTTGTAAATGTCTTTGCTAAATATGAAGTAAATTGGAAAAACGCCATTAAAACAAGCTTATTTGGAAGAGGTAGTGGTGGTGAGCTCATTGGATATAGAAAAAACATCAAGGAAGTAAGCGTAGCATTCGAAAAAATTGGAGAAAATTATATCTTTAAATTGGCGAAAAACAACAATACTTTCTACATAGTACCTACATACTTGAACTGCAGTCACTGGGAAACGGACTTTGAAAAACTTAACGATCAACTTATTAACCTGAACTCATCAGACTTTATGATAATTGGAGACTTCAATGGAAGAATTGGTCTCTCACAAAATAACTTTTCGACGGGACATCCTCACTCAAATATGAACTGGATCAGAAAATCAAAAGATGAGTTATGTGACAGAAAAGGTTCAAAATTATTGGATATGGCAGACGCTTTTGACTGTAGAATCCTTAACGGCAGTTGTGACGGTGACTCTAATGGTGAGCTAACATTTTTGCGAGGAACTGCAGGCTCTGTAATCGATTATTGTTTTGTTGCTGGAAACCTTGTTTCAGTCGTCGATGATTTTAAAATTGGGTCAGAAATATTTTCTGATCACATGCCTCTTGAGGTTAAAATAAAAGTACCGGCCTTTACTAATACAAATACAAATCATGAAAATTTACTCAACTTGCTGCCCAAACTTTATTGGAAAGATAGTTATCGAGACCAGTATCAACATAATTTGAATACCCAACTCGAAATCACAGGAAGAATTAATCTCTCTCGCAATCTTGAAGACCTCACGGAAATAATCAGGAAAGCAGCTCCACTGAAGCCAACTACAACAAAAGCGAATAGATGGAACAAAAAGGAATGGTTTGATATCGAGTGCAAGATTGCAAGACAAAAATCGTTTAAATTTTTAAAACAACTCAGGAAAGATAATACACAAAGTTCCAAGCACATGTATGCCGAAGCAAACATGGAGTACAAGGAATTGTGTCGCTCAAAAATGAAATCCTTTGAGCAAATGAAAGTATCTGCTTTAAGTTCGGCACGTACTTCCTCCGATTTCTGGAAAGCGGCAAAACAATTAAATGGAAGAAAGCTAGTCATTGCTCCAAATCTAGGGGCACATAAGTTAAAAGACCATTTCAAGATCCTGCTAAATATTGATCAAGTATCTTTACCACACCAATATGCAGCGCCACTTTATCTGGATGATATTTTAGATGTGCCATTCACTTTTGATGAAGTTCAAAGAGTTCTGAGAAATGCGAAAGACAACAAAGCCCCAGGAGAAGACAGAATCCCGCTTGAATTTTACAAAAACTGTACAGTAGACTTCATGATAGCTATTACAGAAGAATACAATAAAATATACGAATCTGGAAACATACCAACGAGTTTTAGAAAAGCAATAATATTTCCATTACACAAGAAAGGAGATTATGACGACCCTAATAACTACAGAGGAATATCTTTTCTGAACGCTTCAGCAAAACTGTTTGGAGCCCTGCTCTACAACAGACTCTCACTCTGGATAAAAGAAAATAGAGTTCTTCATGAATTTCAAGCAGGATTTAGAGAAAATTATTCAACAATTGATCAATTATTTTCGCTAACTAACATTGCTGAAATATATATAAAAAAGAATAAAAAGTTATATACTCTCTTCGTTGACTTTCGTGCTGCTTTTGATTCCGTGCCCCGTGAAGCCCTAATTTATAAATTATACGCAATCGGAATTTCAAGCAAAATGATAAACATTTTGAAAGCCTTATACGAAAACAACTTAGCGAAGGTATGGGATGGAAAAAGTGTCTCGGATGAGTTTACGACCACGATGGGTGTTAAACAGGGATGTATTTTGAGTTCATTGTTGTTTGTCCTGTTTATTAATGATTTAACAGAAAACTTAGGAGGTGGAATAAAAATAAATACAACAAGTATACCTGCATTAATGTACGCGGATGATATTGCTATCCTTGCTGAAACTACAAATAGTATGCAGCTAATGATAAATAGGCTGTCAAAGTATTGTAAAAAATGGAACTTGTTTGTAAACTTGTCGAAGACTAAAATGATGATTTTTAGAAACGGTGGTGGGAGATATTCAAGAAATGAACAGTGGACTTTTGATGGAGAAAGAATAGAAGTGGTAAAGGAATATAAGTATCTGGGAGTTCTTATCACAGCCAACCTCAATATGAAAAAACATTTTGATGCAAAATTAGCAGAGGCTAAACGTGCCATTGGCTCAGTTTGGGGAAAGTGTATTGGTAACAAACAGTTGAGCCACAGCATAAAACAAAAAATCATAGGTGCAACTGCGACCTCAATTATTTTATACGGAGCGCAAGCATGGGGATACCGTTTGTTTAATTCAGTGGAAGCTTTCCAGCGATACTGTGTAAAAAGAGTATTTAAACTACCAAGTAATACACCTAATTACATGATCCACTTAGAGACAGGGATGCCACCACTATTTTTAGATACGTTAAAACTACATTTTGACTACGTAATCAAAGTTTTGGGGATGAACGAGAGAAGGCTGCCAAAAATTATACTCTCCCGCCTTTTGTCCACAAGAAGCAATTGTATTCAAGAATGGGAAAGCTTGGCAAACGATGTTGGACTCAGCTTGAATATTGAAAACGAGGAAGATGTTTCCTTTTTAAAGTTTAAATTTTCTGAAATTCTGGAAAAAACAGGAAACCGTCTATATGACACGTACCTAGAAGAAGCTCGATCCTCACAATATCGAATGTACTATAGTAAACTAAACTTCAACCTGCAAGAAAAAACTTACTTTTTAAATACGAATTCAACTGATAAAATTAACACAATACTTAAAATAAGAGGCGAACTAGCAAGTCTAAACTTCATACCACATCGTCCTGACCTCCCAATCGAGTGCAACCTTTGCAATCTAAAGGTAAGAGAAGACGTATACCATTTTCTCGGGATATGTCCTATTCTGTGTGAACTGCGAAGGATTTACTTTGGAGCCAATCTACTGCAGAGGGAGGATGTTTTGGGCATTTTGAATGGAGAGCGAGGATGGGAACTTTTATACAAATACACTGTAAATGCACTGCGATACAGAAAACGAATAATGGAAGGCGACTTTTGAACATCTTTTTATCTCTTTTTTTTCTTTTTATATTAAATTGAAATCAATAATAAAATAAAATTAAAAAACGTTAATCTGGTAGACGGCACTATGCCAAACCAATAGAATAAGTAAAATTTATGTACACAGTATGAATTTGAGTTAATAAAAATCTAATCTAAAATCTAATCTAGTCGAGTACAGAGATTCATTTTTAAGTGGCACTGCTCGTGTTTTGAATCCTTTGCCTGACTGTGCTTTCCCTTACATGACTTACCAAAGTTTAAACACAATGTGCTTTGTTGTCTCCTACTTAATCCCTCCCTAGTTTCCTATATGCGTGCACTGTGTTCTAAAGCATTATAAAGATAGTCACAACCCCTTGATATGCGCATTAATTTAATTGTTAAAAGAAACTAGCTTAATTTGTCTTTAAACCAAATACCTAACCAAAACGAAGGTATGCATAAGCTTATTTTCAAGTGGTGTAGGTATTGTCTACGAAAATGGAAATATAAAAATCTTTTTAGTATAGATAGTCCTAATAGAATGGCAAAAAATCCAGGCGGAACTACGGCACACGTTATCGAGTAACTCGTGACGGAATTACAACAATTTGGCATTACCGCTCACGTTATCGAATAATCTGGATCAGTAACCGCACGGAATTTCATTCGAAACATGAAGTGTTCGCTGATTATTCAGAAACGGAAATATAAAAAGTTTTGCGTACATTTTTGTTGTTTTTATTAGCCCAGTTCACACTGTACAATTAGTTGGACAATAGACAGTCTTCGTTTAATGGAAATTGGATGGTCGGATGTAGTTTTAGATTTTCAAAAATATTTGAAAAACCATCCAACAAGTTGGTCAAGCGGTCGTCTGAGGGTTCACACTATGAAGCATTAGTCGTTCAAGCACAAGTCTGTCCATCTAATTGTATAGTGTGAACAGGGCTATTGGGAAGTTAGATTACTCTATCCCAATCAATTAAATTTGCTGATAAAAAAGAACGTCCAAGTCAGACACAATTAAAATACCGAATCCAAAAAAGTACCAATCCGTTCAAACCGATCACTTTCTTTACCGATCGATGTAAATACATATGCACTGGGAAAACAATCGCAACCGTCTCGGTATCAATTGCCTGCATTTTTTTTAACAACACCACCGGAATGTAATTGAGTTTTTTAAATTTCTGAAGTACTCACTAAAAGTTGTCTTTTTTTTATAAAGGAAATTTTATTTTACAAAAAAAAAACTTTATTAGTCTTAAGAGACATCAGCGGTATTTGTGAATTAATAGAGACTACTGATTTATTCGACGTATTTTAAATAGCTATACGATACGTTACATCACGAATGCTGCAATCCCAAAATGGTTACTCACTCACTCGATCATTGATGCGTGATACCACTCACTCACTCGATAAAATTCATCTCCAGAGCTTACCATCTCAAGTTGTCTCACACAGATCCGCGTTGATCGTTTTTATTTTATATCCACTTGGGAGCAAGATGTGCTTCATTCTTTAGCGTTTAAATGGTCAAATTCTACCTACTAAAACACTTTACTGTTATCCATAATGTAACGACACTTCACAATACGAAGGTAACCATAGATCCCACAATTCCTTTTTAGACATCCTATGACTTCGAGTGCAGAAAGAACAATTCCTGAGAAATACTCCTGTTCTTCAATCCAACCACAGTCAAAAGGTGTCACACAAAGAGACACAAAAGACATACTTTCCCAATATTTCACAATTCATTGTGTACTTGCAGAACAATACCTTCTCGGGACTTAAAAAACCAGAATGTACAATGTACATACATACATATATTTTTGCTAAGAACATCATCCTCTATTAACGCTCCAGGTTTATCTATTGTTCACATCTCAACAACCTCAAATAGACCCTGAGTTTGTATCTTATACGGGGTGCGCCTTAAGTTAATAGGGTTTCACTCACTTTAAGCTTTTTTCGCTCCTATTTTGCGGTAAACTAAAACCTCAAAATTACTTTCTCATTCTCATGAGATTAATTGGAACGTACAAAACACACACGCCCACCCCAACGACGACGATGGTAGAGCTTCGCGATGCTCCAAACTTTGACGTGTATCTGATATAGAATAATTTGGTGGTAAGGCCACACCACCGCCATCGCCAATGAAAAATAAACTCTATTATGTTCTGCAATTAGAAGAAAAAAGACACCACGTGTTCTTTTCTTTACCCCAGATGGGACTCGAACCCACAATCCCCGGCTTAGGAGGCCGATGCCGTATCCATTGGGCCACTGGGGCGTTGCCGTGCTAAAAATTTAATAAAAAACCAAGCACATTGTTTGCATTTAATTAAAACGACAAACAAACCAATTTCTGACTATCGAAAATGATTTGATTTGCAAAAGAAAAATCGTAATTTAAAAATCGTTACCTTTTGCCGGTATTTGGCAAAGCAAACAAACCTGATAGTCCTTTTTGATGTGCAAATTTATTCAAGAAAAGAAAAAAGAATTCACAACAGGAAAATATAAAACTCATTTCATTTAAAGTCGTTCAATAAAATCATTTCGATTTCGATGACAGAAAACTCGCCACGTTCTTTGATGACAAAGTAAAATCTATTTTCGTTTGAACGCACATGCGTGCGAAACATTTTATTTGAATTTTCAAATTGAAAATGAATTTCTAAATATAAATTCATCCGGTATTCATTTGTATGTCTCCACTTTATGGAATTGTTGGGGATTAAAACGATTTGTATTGACTAGAAACACGAAGTGGCAACCGCCCCAGTGGCCCAATGGATACGGCATCGGCCTCCTAAGCCGGGGATTGTGGGTTCGAGTCCCATCTGGGGTAAATCAAAATATCTTTTTTTTTTTGTTTTTCCATCGAAGCAGAGTTAATTGAAATAAAAAATATGTATGCATGTGGGTGAGCCCACTTTACTGAAATTAAATTTAAAACAATTCCCAATGAAATGAATAGAAATAACAAATTGATGATGGAAGAATGTAAATGAGTGGAAAAGTTTTTTTTAGACTCGCATAATTTTTGGTATGCAAACGTTTTTTTGTGTACGATTCGATGAAAAATTAATGAAATATTTGCTTTTACCTGACATAGCGCAACGAAACGCATAGTGAGTTGTCTATCAAAAAATGGTGGTACTACGCTGTGACAGAGAGTCAATTTAGTTGAGTGCTTTATTTTGTCCACAAACTAATTTAGGAGGAGGTCCCCAGGGCTTGTATTGATAAATAAGCGACTGGGGTGCAATATGCTCTCGTGTACTAGGCACACAGTAAGAGCATCAGGGATGGATAAAAATTTATTGGGAACTATTTTTTTTCTTACTATTCTCGTCTCTGGGGGTCACTTACATCCAAATATGTTGACAGCAGTTTTGGAGATTTATCGGTGATTGAGATTGTTAACCTTGGATAAACTGATACTTAACGCTTGAAACTGTGTTTGTGTAAGTTTTCCTATTCTTCTTCTGGGTTCACTTACTGCTAAAAACTACATCACAAACAGCGTACATCAAACTGACAAAAATGAAAATTAGGTCGGTATTGATTCATTGAGAAGCAAATCCCGAGATCTGCAACACCGATTCGAAATCAACAAAAAAAAATTAAATTTAATTAAAAACACAATCTTGACAGATTTGGATAAAAATAGGTTTAGTTTCTTTTTTTTTGCCTTCATTTTCAATACCTCAATTTCTTAACAGATGTCATGACTTAAGATGTTACTTTTCTTGACAAATGAAAAAGAACAAGCCATTAAGTAAAAGTAAATGCATTGAAATTATTAAAGTTCACTGCAAAAATTGAGAGAGTTTCGAGGTCACCGTCGCAAAAACTCGTTTGAGGAAATAGAGAGGTGCCATGACAGGTACGAGATTCGGAAGTATTACGAAAAGGTAAAAAGATCCTGCCAGGGTGGCAAACCCCGAACTCAAGCCTGTAAAAACCAGCAGGAAAACATAATTGTAGAGTCACAGTCGCTAGAGAGAATCTGGAAAATCACTTCTGCAGACTGCTTAACGGCAATGAAGACACAAACTCCGCTGTCAGGCAGATTGCCCCATTCAGCTTGGACGATGATCAAGAATGCCGTCCTCCCGACCTTGAAGAAGTTAAGCCTGCCATATGCAAACTTAAATCAAATAAGACTGCAGGTACAGATGGCCTTGATGCCGAACTTTTCAAGGCAGCTGCAGATCAGTTGAAAAGGAGCATGCACCAGCTGATCTGCTTGATATGGTCGGAAGAAAGCATGCCCGATGAATGGAATCTCGCAGTATCGTGTGCCCGATCCTAAAGAAGGGAGACCTTCACAATTAGGTACGCCAATTATAGAGGGATAAGCCTCCTTAACGTCGCTTATAAGATCTTGTCTGCTGTAATATGTGAACGTCTGAAACCCCACGTCAACAACTTGATAGGTCCTTATCAATGTGGTTTTAGACCAGAGAAGTCCACAATAGAACAAATTTTCACATTACAGCAGATCTTGGAAAAAAACGCGAGAACATGATCGATATTCAACATCTCTTTTTCGATTTCAAGGCCGCGTATGACAGTATTTACAGAGACGAGCTGTACAGAGCCATGTCTAGTTTCGGCATCCCTGCAAAATTTCGTACGACTATGCAGGATGACTTTGGAGAATTCACGCTGCTCCGTCAAGGTCGGTAAAGAACTCATCGAGACCTTTGATGTCGAAAAAGGTTTTAGGCAAGGCGACGTGTTTCTGTCATGCAATTTCTTCAACATCATACTTGAAAAGATTGTTAGAAACTCAAACGTCAACACCAGAGGAACAATCTTTCAAAAGTCTGTACAATTACTCGCCTATGCACACGATATTGACCTAGTGGGAAGAAAAAAGCGTGATATGAAAGGTGCTTTTGCGAGTATCGAAACAGAAGCGGCAAAAATGGGTTTGATGGTTAATGAGGGCAAAACAAAGTATATGCTGTCATCAAACAAGGATACAGAACATCGACGAATTGGATAAAACGTCACAATAGACAGACATAACTTCGAGGTAGTACAGGACTTCGTCTACCTAGGTTCCGCTGTAGACACTAGACACGGAAAACAACATCAGTGCGGAGATTTAACGAAGAATAACTCTTGCTCTCTCTCCAGAAAAACCAAGGTGACCCTATATAAGACCTTAATCATCCCAGTCCTGCTTTACGGCGCGGAAGCATGGACCATATCGAAAGCGGATCAGAAAACCCTTGGTAGTTTCGAAAGAAAAATTCTCCGAATGATCTTTGGTCCCGTATGCGAAGACAATGTGTGGAGAAGAAGATACAACAACGAGCTGTATGAGCTGTACCGCGACATGGGCATAGCTAGAAGAGTACGCATCGCGAGGCTACGATGGTTGGGCCGTGTAGAGCCCAGGATGGACCCAAACGCTCCGGCTCGTCGGGTTTTCGAAAGCACATTGCAGGGAAATCGCGGAAGGGGAGGACCTCGTCTTAGGTGGCGCAATCAAGTGGATGAAGACCTCAACCAACTTGGAGTGCGAAACTGAAGAGAGCTCGCCTGAAATCGAAGTCGTTATAGAAGGATGTTGGTTGAGGGCCAGGTTCACCCAGAACTGTAATGCCCGCCTAAGTAAGTAAGTTAGTCGCAAAAACTAAAGAGCGTCGGCGTTGTTAAGCACCTTCTCGGTCAGAAATCGGACAACTAGGGGAAATTTTGAGCTGTTTGGATAAGTTTGTGGAGTGTAGATTCAAACTAGTGAGGTTTATAGCAACTGAGAATATTGCTGTTTTAGCACATGGTCTTAAGGAAGACGATCTTTGAAATCTTGTATCCTACAAGCGTTATTACACTGATTTTTTTCTATAAAGTCTTAAGGTGAAAAGTGCAGTTAACACAATAGCTCAAGCCTTCTGAGCATCAACAACATCTTGTATTTTCTGATATGGTCCTTAAAATGAATCAAAACCATCCAGAACTTCATCCAAAAATAATTTTGAACTATGAGGGGCTCTCCACACTTCGGAGGGTTCGTAAAGTAGCAAAATTTGGGTAGGTATTTGGGGACCGGAATACAATAGAATTATTTTTGAGAAGCCCCTTTATCATTGACATGTGACTATTTGGTGCGGTTTTTGATCTGGCGTGGTGATTGGACCAAAAGTTTTTTGAAACTAGGGATGGAGCAACAGCTAAGCTAATATCAATATCAAACGATGATTAATTTGGAAGATTTCACCCGAGATTTTTTTGACAAGGCTGATACCTATATTTATAACTTGGATATCCCAAAAAACGTATTGCAAACTGCATGGCTTTCATTGTTTGAGGGCTGGCGTTGGCTCGAAAAAATAAGCAAGCAATCTCTCATTTTCTGCATCCTCTTTTTCCTTTTGCTGTCAAAGTGTCAATGCAGACCGTCTGGGTGTCCTTAAACCATGTCCGGGCCACGTGATCGTCGTATAAATGCCAATGTTCGTCCATACCTGGTCTTTTTATACAACAACGAGTCTGTTTGCATAAGTGGTAAGACGAAAACAGTCGTTATGTTACACATCCAACAAGGAAGTCTCTCGACGAAAAATGTTAACTCGTTTCAAAGAGCTTTCAATGTTTCCAATCAAATGGTGGAAGATGTTTACAAGCTTATATTAAATCAAGGAATTTGATATTGTAATAGTAAGTGCAAACTTCTTTCTATTTCTTGACGAATTTCACCCACTTCTGTCGCTTTCATTTTCTTATCGTTTCAACTTATGAAAAGCTGATTTAATTTTTTTTTATAATTAGCTAGCATATCAAGAGGTTATGAATACTCTTATAATGTCAAACACAGTGTGGGGGGAAAAACAGAGTAAGGTAAAGCATTCTACATTCGGGTGGTGCGACTAAAATATGAATCTCTATACCTTACTGTACGTCCGAAGTTGGGTTCGAGGTAAAACTCATTAGCTTTTCTAGCGAGGCTGGTGTTGCAGCTAAAGGGAGGGAATGCAACTGACTATTTCACTTGAGCACTGTTTGTTGAAAAAGCGATAGAAGAGACTGAGTGAGGTAACGTTTCGATGATTTTCGAGAGAATCGATCGATTCTGCTATTGAACTATCAGCTTTCAATCTCAACGCTCTGTTTTGTACCCTATCAAGCAGGCGCAAAGATGTTTGAGGAGCACCTCGTAAAAAAAACTCTTCTTCTTCTCCTAGGCATAATATAGATCTTTGGTCACTTCGCAACCTGCGAAATAGTTTGTGGAAAAAATATCCTCATTCTAAATAAGAAATCAACCACCAGGATTTCACATTGGCTTTCGATCAGTTTTCTGAACTTAGTGAATCTCTCTATGACGAAATGGCTCTTAAAATGCGATCGTTTATATGAGTTTTTAAATATCTCCTTGTTTTCCTCAATAACTCATCATCCGACCCGGAAACAATTGCTAAATTTTCTGATTTTTATTCTGCTATTTTAATCAATCATTTAGTGATTGCACGGTGGAAGTGCATATCTGTAGATATCTCCTCAAACCTCATTTCCGTACTGAATACTCTTTTATCCAGTATCAAGGATAAAATTGATAAGCTCCAGGACGATTAAACATCTGGACCAGATGGAATTCCAACTATTGTCCTTAAAAAGTGTTCGAATATTTTAGTCCAACCACTAGTTGACCTCTTCAAGCTATAGCTTTCGAAAAAACATCATATTTGTTCCTATTTATAAAAAAGGACCCCAAAAAAGATGTGATAGACACCGTGAACTATACATTACCCAAATACCCGATGTTTCTTAAAGTGCCATTAGTGACAAAGAGCTCAACTTACAATCCTATATAGAATTTATAATAAAGAAACCTTAGAGCATGTCTGACTTTATAAAACGTTCGTCGAAGTAATTTCCCGATCCATGTATCCTGAAATCTCTATTCGTCTCTTTCGTTAGGCCAATCGAAGAATATGCTTCACAAGTTTGGCCACCTTATTCAATAACAGAGGTTAAACGAATCGAAGTTGTCTAACGCTGATTTCTTCTTTTCGCTTTACGATAGCTTCCTTGGGATGATAGATACCACCTGCCTCCATATATGCTGATCGTTAATAACTTACTAGCTGAGCCGCCCGGTTTGCTCAGATCTGCAGTTTTAAGGTTCCCGTTCTCGTTTTTCCTCTTCCGTAAGAATTTGGGGATGAAATATGATCTTTCGCACTGTGAAACTATGTGGCATCCTAATGCTGAAAAAATTTTGAAATCTGTCCAGTAGTTCCCAAGTTTCCGTTCCAAAGCCATTCCTGTTGGAATCTTCCGTCCCAGCGGAAATATGTGAATGAAATAAAAATATATTTCACTGAAGGATAATGTCACATCCTAGAGTTGAAAGAATTTTCGAGATCGGTCAAGTAACTTTAATGTTCCTGTTCTCGCTCCTGTTTCTGATCCTATCTTTCTAAGATGAAAAATATAGCCATAGTTACTGACAAAGGGTGAAGGGGGATAATGTAGCACCCCTAATATTGAAAGAATTTTTGAAATCTATCCAGTAGTTTCTTAGTTTCCGCTCCTAGTCTATGTCACTGAAAGATGATGTAACATCCCAGAATTGAAAGAATTTTTGAAATCGGTCCAGAAGTTTCTAAGTTTCCATTTCTAACCCCGTTCTTGAAGGAATCTTCCGTTCCCGTGGAAATATGTGAATGAAATATCAGTATATGTCACTGAGCGATAATGTAATATCCTAGAGTTGAAAGAATTTTTGAAATCGGTAAAGTAAATTTAAGGTTCCCATTCTCGTTCCCGTTTCTGTTCCCGTGGGATAATAGGGATGAAATACAGGCAAAGTTACTGAGGGATTATGTGGCATCCCAGTACTGAAAGAATTTTTGAAATCTGTCCAGTAGTTCTAAGTTTCATACATCCTATTTTATATATATAGATTAACATATAGTCTGCACAAAGCAGACGTGAGCATATACGCAAAACGACTTCTCCAATCACTTTGACCTCCATACCTCAAAATCAGCCCTTCGTAAATCCCTTAATTCCCATTTACAGTAAATAAACCCCTCCGTAATCCATTTTAAAGTTCAAAATTATCCTAAATTTAGAATTAAGTTCAGTATGTGCTTCGAGTAAAATAATATTGTCAGTCTTTGACTGTGTGATGCCTACGATGAATTTACATGAGACTTATACTGTACATATATGCGAGTTGTAAAAAATATTTTATGATTTTCTTCAGACGGACTAAATTTGTTTTATTGATTTTCATCAATAAAAGAAAGTGTTTTCCTATACTTTTGTTCGGTATAATACCCTCAGCGCAACGTAAATTCATATTTAAAGTTTCCAAACTAACACACACAGCAACTACATATTTAGCCGGTTTCATATCCTAAAACAATACTTCAGCCATCTGGCGTATACCAAAGTTATTCAATGCCAATTTAAATTGCATACCATTTCAACACTTACCTCAATGGGCCTGTTTGTGCTTAGATCCACAAGTTGGTCCTCCACACTAATGTATCCAGTCTCAATGAGTCCTGAAATGAAAGTAAAGTGTAATTGTTATTTGTCTTTCAAAAGAACACAAATGAAAGTTTTCAAAATTAAATTCCATTAGGCACCGAAATTAATTGCCCCTTGGGCCAAACCAGATGTGAGTCAGTGCAATGTAAATTCAAAAACACAAATGTTGACTGTGTGTGTATGAGTGGCGTAAATTTTTGGGAAGCAATAACATGAAATGAGTGAATAATGTTAGAGTGTAGTGAAACCGCTTGAATTGTAATGGCCTTATTGTCTGAACATTCGTTGACTACCTACACATTCTAGATTCTACTCACGCACCGAACGACGGCGACGTAAATAAAACATCTAGGCCACATTTCCGCCGGCAAAAATTAAGAGTTTACGTGCTCATAGTGGAAAGTTCAACTCATTAATAAATGATGACTATGATTGTAAGAATTTCATTTCAATTTGGTTCTTCATAATTCATACACTACGAAATTTCTCTCGGGAATAGGCACAACCACATTCCTTGTGGCAGACATTTATCTAAACGGAGTCAAAAGGAATACAATTTAGAAATTGTTGTGCTTCAAACTTTACTCATAAAACTTCTCTCTTAAAGCAAATTTATGCTTATTGAGCTTTTCAAACAAGGACGGTGCTTCAAAATAAAGTTTATTCCACTATCCAATCTAAAGATGATGGAAATTGATGCACAATTGCATATAAAAGTAAGGCAAACAAATAAACTTCTTGGTCCAGGATCCAGGTATTATCTATGTGATATTTTGTATTGTGAAAGAGAGACTGCTAGTGGTGGGTGCAACAAAGGACACGACAAAGGATTGCTGGAAAATAAAAGGCTTACGATTCAACATTGTGGAATAATATTTTCGAATTGCTGCTTAAAATGTGGGCGTTGTGGGAAGCATTTGCAACAAGGAAGTGTAAGCTGCTAGCCTCGCACATAAAAATTTCAAACAAAAGAAAATTAGTTTTGTTTGCATCCTTGTCTAATACAAGACAACCGCAGGCAATGGCGCAACGGAGCTTGTATAGTTTTAGCTCGAATAACAATTTTTAAACATTTACTCCATATTGTTGGAGTCAAAAAGGGAGTCTTAACTACGTGATAAGGTAACCCTTGGTAGCATTGAAGCGGAAATGGCAAGACAGAAAACGTACCCTCAGGCTATAATTTAAGGTCCCTTAACAATGATGGGAGTTTTGAATACAAATTTATTTTTGTTCTGCTTTGGAGTTCTACTACATTTCAACGACTTATAATAAATACTTAATCTTGCATTAAGCTTTCGCAGACCTACCCCTTTCCGTTTGAGAAATTCACAAAAGAAAGACGAAGTAAGTGTAGAGTGTTTGCAAAGGAGTTATGCCGGCTTTTTAATGCTGCTAAATAGATGTTTAGTTAACCTTTCAACTCAATGTCACGATTATCCAAAAAGCTCAGAAAATCACAGCTGGGTAGGAAGTCAATAGGGATTAACATTAAAAAATTCTTGCACCAGCCGGAAGTTATTTTCTATTTTTAGTTTTTTTTTTTAGTTTATTAAACATTGTTGAATAAAGCATTCCTATAAATATTACAAGATATGTATTTGACAAACAAAATTCATTATGACATGGCTCCTGCCGTTTGCGAGATTGACAATTTTTATATACTGTTACAAATGATTAATCGAAAGTATAAACTTTTTAAACAACTATTCATTTTAAAATTGTAAGCTAAGACAAAGAAACTTGAATAAGGGAGCAACCATTTTCAAAAAAACTGCTAAGAGAAGAAGAAATGCGCAGGAGATTCGTTCGACGAAGTTCATCACTGATGCTCACGGACTGCTACTTGTGGATGACAAAATTCTTCACAGGTGGCGACAGTATTGCGATAATCTTTTGAATGAACAGTTTCCTCGGCGCCACTTTCCAACAGCTGTACCTAACTTTACGGAAGTATCCGACGTCACAGTCGAAGAAGTTAGGGAGGCAGTTAAAAACTCCAAAAAAGGCAAAGCAATTGGGCCAGATGAGGTACCATATGAGTTTTGGAAAAATATGGGAGTCATCGGGTTGAGATGGCTCACGATTCTCATCTCCAAACTTATAAGAGGTGACAGTTTGCCCAATCAATGGAGGGAAAGTTTTCTTCTTCCAATGTACAAGGGAAAGGGAGATACCAGAAGCTGTGACAACTATCATTCGATCAAGTTGATGTCCCACACTATGAAGATCGTTGAGCGGGTTTTGGATAGCCGACTGCGGAAAATAATAAGGGTGTCTGATGACCAATGTGGGTTTGTTGCGGGTAAGTCAACTACAGACGCAATCCAAAGTATCAGGATCATTATGGAAAAACACCGAGATGCCTTATAGTGCAGTCAATGAAGCATTTTAGGTCCGAATTTTTTTACTGTGAACCGATTTGCATGAAATTTTGGAATTAGGCTCATCTTACCCTTAACTTCAAAAGTGAAAATGATTTGAACACCGCCACCACCCTGGGGGTGGTTGCCACGCCTTCTCGGGGGTGTATTTTTATTTTTCAAAATAACCTCAGATATCGATAGAAGGCCTAATTTTAAGCAAAAAATCAAATATAAAGTTTTTCATTAAGTCCAATACTTTTCGAGTTATTGGCAATTGAAAATTCGCAATTTTTTCACGTTTTTCATCTATTTATTGCAAATATCTCCAAAACTATACGTTTTATCGAAAATTTTATTAATAACTAAATTGTAGCTGGTAAAACAATGAACAATTTGGTTTTTTATAAAGTATTCTAAGAACAATATTAAGCTAGATATAAAAGATCAAAGCCATTTTTTATTTTGTCTGAAATTTAATTGTTGTGGTCAATACCATTTAGCGGCGAGCAGATGCATTTTATGCATTCTAATACAAGTGAATGTTTTGTAGTTGTTCTTAAAATAAGTTTTTTGCACGTAAAATTAGTGAGCTGTAGTGCAAATAAGGGGAGCATTTAATGTTTTTTACTTTTAAATCAATGAGTTTTTGGACCATAACTCTTTCAATTTTCATGCTATCACAACTTATAAAAAACCATTGTAAAGGTAATTAAAAGAGCTACAACATCCTTTATTGCAATATATAGTAAACAACCTTTTGCTAAAACGGTGAAGGGTTAAAGGACTTTAGAGAGGCTGCGATTGCGCTGCAACGCGCTCTTTAAACAATCATATCTCCGTCAATTTTTGTATGAGAGAAAAAACTAAAAAACCAAATTGTTTGTCAGAAAAATACCTAAATTTTTACTTTCAAAACTTTTATACGTATCTGTCGTCATTTTTGAGATATTATGAAAAAAGTGGGTTTTTTTAAAATTTGAAAATTTGTTTTTTTTTTTTTAATCGTGACTTTTTTGAAAAATATGTGTCCTGAAGTAGCCAAACTGATACTATCTATCAAACTCTTCATAACAATCTTAATTTTAGGCGGAGTACGATTAAATTTAATTTTGGTGGAAATGGCACTTATGGAACCCATTGATTTAAAAGAAAAAACATAAGATGCTCCCCTTATTTGCACTACAGCTCACTTATTTTACGTGCAAAAAACTTTTAATAGTGCTCATTTTAAAGGTTATTTTAGGCACTACAAAACATTCTCTTGTATTAGAATGCATAAAATGCATCTGCTCGCCGCTAAATGACATTGACCACAACGATTAAATTTCAGACAAAATAAAAAATGGCTTTGATCTTTTATATCTAGCTTAATATTGTTCTTAGAACACTTTATAAAAACCAAATTGTTCATTGTTTTATCTGCTACAATTTTGTTCTTAATAAAATTTTCGATAAAACGTATAGTTTTGGAGATATTTGCAATAAATAGATGAAAAACGTGAAAAAATTGCGAATTTTCAATTGCCAATAACTCGAAAAGTATTGGACTTAATGAAAAACTTTATATTTGATTTTTTGCTTAAAATTAGGCCTTCTATCGAGGTTATTTTGAAAAATAAAAATTCACCCCCGAGAAGGCGTGGCAACCACCCCCAGGGTGGTGGCGGTGTTCAAATCATTTTCACTTTTGAAGTTAAGGGTAAGATGAGCCTAATTCCAAAATTTCATGCAAATCGGTTCACAGTAAAAAAATTCGGAGGTAAGGCCCTATTTTTCGCTTCATTGACTGCACTATTAGAGGATTTGCATATTGTGTTGGTTGACCACGAGATCTGATATGGGTGGCCCTCTGACACCGAGGAGTACCTGAAGCCTATGTGCGAATAATTATAGGCATGTACGAGGGAGCAGTTACAAAAGTGAGATGCCCAGCTGGAGTCACCGAAGAATTCCAAATAACAGTAGGTGTCTTGAGTCCACTGTTCTTTGTTGCTGTTCTGGATTATTTGCTCGAAGGAAAAGTAACGGACGATAAAGTACAACAATTATTCTTTGCTGACGATGGAGCCATCATAAGCGAGGATCCTACATCCCTGCAACGAGCACTTGACGTTTGGATTGATGTTCTGGAAGGAAATGGGTACCGTATTAGCGCTAAAAAGACTGAATACCTGTGCTGCCCTTTTTCTGATCAAGACAAGCCTATTCCAGACATTTATTTGAATGGAAATGTGCTTCGCAAGTGTGAAAAGTTTAAATATCTGGGATCTATGATCAATAGTGAAGCAACTTGTAATGACGACATCAATCATCGAGTAAGCGTAGGGTGGATGAAGTGGCGAGAAAACTCCGCTATCTTCTGTGATCAAAAAATGCCTCCTAAGCTGAAGGGAAGACTCTACGCAGCAGTTGTCCGTCCAGCTCTGACATACGGTTTACAATGTTGGACAATGTACAAAAAGTATGAGAGCAAATTGACGGCAGTCGAAATGAAGATGCTTCAGATAGGCATCCAGAAAATCTCTCCCAAAAACGCTTCCCTTTGCTTCCCTAAGAAATGCACTACGTCCTCCCTCTCCTCCAAGTTACATATACTGCAGATTATCGGCAAGTCTCCTCTGTGTGGTATATAGTTAAGATTTAGGATTTCTCCCCACAGCCGCATAATCATGGATACTTGTTCGATGCTAAGTTCATCACGAAAGTAATTCTCCTGGAGCAAATTGTGATTTAACAGACAGTACACCGTACGATACAAGGAAATTTGTGGCCTCTTCTATAAACCTGCTTCTAGCTTGTTCATCGAGCTTTGCAATTAGCTGATACAAGTCCTTCTTAAATTTCTTTAGATCATCAGCGTTGTAGCTTATATTTCCACGCCAGTAGTGCTTGCCAACACAATCCATTCTCTGTACCACCCTATTTTGGAATGGATTGCCTTCAAGGCCGCCTTTTTCGGTAGCCGATGGTCTCCCAAACTTAAACTCCTACATATAAAATCTACTTGTAGTTTGAGCGTTTTCGAAAACAGCGGGACAGTCCTGTTTCGAGCATTATCAAATAATTAGGCGTATTCGCTGGTAGACGAAACGTTTTCTTAATGTAGAATCGCAAACGTTTTTCAATAGTTTCATATTGGTGATCTCTCCAAACTGGTGCAGCGTAAAGCATAATCAATTCTGCTACTGCTTCCAAAATTTTGTATTTCCTACACCAAAGAACACCAAGATATTTGAACTCATTGACCACCTCAATCAAATTTCCATCGAATTTCCATTTTTCAATCAATCTATTCCTTCCACCACCATTCTTAAAAATCATCGCCTAGGTATTTCCTACATTAACAGTCAGCCCCTATTGTATGGAGTATTCATTAAGCTGTTTATCATCAATTGCAGTGATTGTGCGAGCAACACAATATCGTCTGCAAACAACAATTTTTTTATATGCGTTCCTGCATATTCAATGCCTCCACGTAAGCATTCTATTATATCCTCAATGAAGAGTGCAAATAAAAGCGGGCTCAGTGTGCAGCTCTGTCTTAAGCGGGGAATACACGATACAATTATCGTACCGATAATCGTACATCGCATGGTAAGATTGTATCGTGTGTGTGCATAAAGTGAACTGCTGTACCGATGTCGCAACGTTGAATGCCTTGAACTCAAAACCAAACTCGATCGTATGCGATCCAAGTCGCATACGATAATTGTATCGTGTATTCCCCGCTTTACTCCTGTTGTATAGTGAAACCAACTTGATTTTGTATTACCATTCCAAACTGCGGCTTGTGTATCTTCATAAAGTTTCTCAATTATCCTGCCAAATTTCAGAGACATCCCTAAGCCAAACAGATTATAAATGAGGGCCTTAGGTTAGGTTAGGTTAGGTTAGGTTACCATATCAAACGCTGCTTTAAAATCAACGAAGATCACGTACAGTTTTTTATTTTGCGCTAGCTGAAAATTAGCGATACTCGTCAGCATAAAAATCCACCGTTGAGTAGCCTGATCTTAAGCCACCCTGGATTTATTTCATTAGCTTGTTTTCATCAATCCAATTCGATAACCGCCTTTGTAAAACTGTAGTAAAAATTTTGTAAGATGCATTCAGAAAAGAAATGCCCCGATAATTTGCAGGACCTGTAGCACTTCCTTTTTTAAATATATGGGGAAAATCAGTGCTTCCTTAAATTGATGTGGTGTAATGCCAGAATCAAGGACATTATTGAACACGATTGTTAGGTTTTCATAGAAGGCATCAGTGGCATACTTGTAAAATGCAACTGGTATTCTGTCCGATCCTGCCGCTTTACCGTCTTTTAGTCTCATCGAAGCCAGTTTAACTTCTTTGGTGGATATACGCCGATCTAAGGTATTATTTACGAGTCCCGGTGCAGAATGATGGATGAACGTTCGCTGTATGGGTGGATTGAATAAGCTCTTAAAATGACCAAAAAAGGGTTTCCGAATTAAGTTTTGCGCTTATATTGAACTGCCTTCCATTTAGCTTCCAAGCCAGTTTCCAAAACTCAGAAGAGCTTTTGCATCTTGCCAATTTCTGCGCTTCCATTTCATAATGAAGTTTCTTTTTCTTTTGGCATATCAATTCGAACGTTTTATTGGCCTAAATGTATTGCAATCTGTGAACACAAGCAGTGAACAGAAGCAGAATATTCAAAAGACTGATTCCTTGGCATCCTCACTTAAAATTAGATATTTAAAAAACTTTCCTATGAAGTTTCGAAAGCTGAATGTGAAAATCATTGGAGAAGTATTCATATCGATAGCGGAAGCGCTTTTCCAGTGCACACATTACGCAAGTATTGTGTGGAGTATTTTTCATCCTTCAAAGGGATGCTAGCGTTTTTGAAGGATGATATACGTCTATCCGAACTTTGTGCAACGTTTTTTTCTGTTAAAGAAATTCTGCTGCATACTGCACATGTTCATTGTTTGGGATTACATCTTGCATAAAAAAAAATTATGACAATTCCAACACATCACAATTCACTCTACGAAGCAACAACAATAGCGTCATGTAGACGTTTAATTGCAACTCTTACCCCAGTGCCAATGCCCAGCATTTAATTATTATTTCGGTGAAATTGTTACGTAAACGAGCCATTCGTCCTTTTGTAAAAAAAGCTCTATTCCACTCACGTATGCAGGTTGTATTACAACAGTCAACGTGACTGTCAGTGTCAATTGTGATGCAAAAATAAAACGTAACTCATATAATGAGTCTTTTTAAAGTAGGTAACCGTATAGCAGCCATTGACCCAATTACACCCTCATCGCGCTAAGCAAGTCACCTCCTCACTTGATTGTCCTTTTTCTTCATCTGCTTCCTCTCTTTTGTCAAACACTTGAACACCAACTAATAAAGCCACTAACCAACCGTATCATTGTGTACCCCCACTGTGGCACACACAACTAAGACCGTAACATGACCATATCATCCCATAGTGTTAACCCAGGTGTCTAATTGCATGTATTTTCTGGTCTGCAGTGGATACAGTGGATATAGAGGTAATCGCTTGGTGTGGGATTAATTAAATGCTTCCGCAAGGACGTCATTTTTGCTTATAACTAACTTTATTAGCACACACTCATTTCACTTAAGCAAGCCCGTATACAGTGTTTAGATTTTGCTTTCATTGGGAATGGATGTGTTTGATGTTGGTTATGCAGACGAAAATGAAAAATATTGAAAAACTTGCCTTTTTTCATTTCGTTTTCGCTTGTAGGGCAATGTTCAAAGCATCGGACTATCAAGGTGGAGTTCGGGGTTCAAATTCAAATAAGAGCCGCAATTCTCACGAGTTTAGCAGTATGGTTTCTTGGTATTTTCAACTCTTCCGAGAGAAATGTCGCCAATAAAAGGCTTATTTCACTGAGTTCTTAAGAACTGCACGAGTATGACCCATTTCCCAGGGGAATTGCTCTAGGAATAGAGGTTCATCTAACGCGTCCTCTTCTCAAATATTTATATTTTTTTACCAACAGCTGGAAGATCCACTGAATTATGAAACTGAAGCAAATTAAAGTGCTTCTTTGACAAAAGCCAGCTTCAATAACAAACACAGAAAGGGATTAGGTGTCAAGGTATTTGGATTTACTGCAAAGTTTTTTGACACAACTTTATCTAAAGAACAACGACTTTAATATTCTGATTGACTTAAATGTCAGAAAACTAAATTATTAATAGTTTTATAAATAAATATTTATTTTTGAGTTAAGGTCCTCCTAAAGCAAAGTGTTTTTGATGTTGCCCAACGGCAAAAACGCGGTTGTCGTCATTTTTGCTGGCGTGAGAATACAAATCTATGAAAACGCTGGGTTTTTTTGTCGTGTCGGTGTATGTAGGTATTTTCATATGTCGCTTTTAATTTGATTTTGACAACTGCAATTCTGCAATTGCCGCTTCTGCGGCTGCAAACTGCAACACTTTGGCTAGGAAGGTCCTTTAAGCTTATGGAGTTCAATTTACCGAAAGCGGTAAACGAGGCATTTCCAAGTTGACAGCAAGACTGAAAAAATGCCACAAACTATTCTCAAAGATGGCTTCCTTACTACCGGAAATGAGATAAAACCTACATCAGTATTCTCTCTGTGAAGTCAAGTCCCCCATCAGAAAATTAGAGATGTACAAGAAAAACTTTGGAATAAGAAAATGTAAGAGCAACCAAGTCGTGACTTCATTTCAAATAATCAACTTTATTGCATCCGTGACCTGAAGTTTTTGACAGTTTGTTTTCTGTCGAACACACTGTACCTGAATTTATTTTCGCTTTCATCTCACACTTCAAAGCTAAATTTCACTGCTGGCTCACTCTACAAAACTTTAATGAAGTTTAGAATGTTGTGTTTCACTTTTTGCAGCCCGAATTTCTCAGTTACCCAAGTTTTCTTTGATTTATAGCACCTGCCACCTGGCTTCCTGTTTCTGCACTTGACCTACTTTGTTTTGCCAGCTCTTTAAAGAGGAGAACAAAATTTAAGGATGGTGTTTGGCTGGGCGCATGACAATGTTTACCATGAGTTTTTTTTGTACCTGCACCTCGGGGAGATGTTTTACGTTTCCCATATCAAGCTGGAGAATAGGATGCTTCGTGTTGTTCGATGAAGCTAACCATAGTACCGCGGCAGAGTTTTGTTGATGTCGTGTGTGTATGTTCTATTTTTTTCATCCAAAAAGAAGCTGTTCCGGACATTTAATTTCCACTAATGGATGTGGTTGAGCGAGGCCAGCCATCCCAGAGCAAACTGTAGGCACCTTTGTGCCTGATGGCTACATTGACAAAAGAGCAAATTGTTGTTCACTTAGAGCACATTTGTTATAATTCTGCGTTTCTGTTTTTTTTTTTTATTAGATGTGCTATTTTGTCTGCCTGATGATTTATTTATGTTGTGTTTTTGTGTTGCCTTTTTGTACCTACTTTATTTTTATCTTTTCTACACATGTAAAATATATGCTGACACGGCGCAATAATTGTATTCTTACCTTGCATTAAAACCACATATTGTCCTATGCACTTGCTGCTGCTGCTTATTGTTCCACTGCTGGACTGGCGGCTTGAACTTGATGAGCCTAGTCCGGTTTTGAGCAAAATTTTAGTGGTTTGAGATCGAAGCTCGACGGTGAGAGTTTCTTCATCACTTGCAGGCCGCGCCAAAGGCCATATGAACGACTGTAAAGAATCAATAATTTTAATTGTTAGTTTTATTTTTGAAGAATTGTTGCATAGTTTTCGGAGTCGATAAATAAAAAAATAAAGAGGTAAACAAAATGGACAAGAAGGACTAATTCATTTCATGATCTAGTTAGGTATGTATGCTTGTTGGTTATGAAAACGTTTTGCGATAGAATTCCTAAGGAATGGGACACAAAACCGAAAGCAAACGATAGACATCAAAGTACTGAATCGACTAGTGTTAAATAAAACACTTGAAGGAGATCGCAAAAGAGGATACTTTATAGTCTATTCTATACTATCCATTTAGTTGCCGTTTGTTTTAGAACAATTATTGTAATATTCGGAAGTTTAAAAATTAGCACGTTTGAGTCAGCTGACTGATTTGCTACTTCCAAGAATCAAAAGCAGATTTTGAGCTTCAAATGAAGCAATTAAAGTCGGAAAGTAAAATAAAAATCTGCTAGTTGAGAGAAGAGCCTGATGATTTCTTTTCAACCTAGACTTAATTTTGGTGGGGGTGAAAACCCCATTTATTATAGGCTTAACACAAGCTATTACTTAATCTTACTTACAAACTAAGAAACTTAATAGACTAAGTTAAGTTAACTAGGGCTAGGACACCAAGCTTTAGCCAGTGAGTACTAATATTGAAGTCAAAACTAGAAGAGTGAAAATTGACATTCCTCAGCATTCGGGAGATGAGTTCATTGGAGCCGTTAGAGGTTCGATCGTTCGATGGGTGGTAAGATAGAAGAGACGGGAGTTCCGAGTGTTACGAGACTTAGTATTTAGAAAGATGGATTCGTTAAGGGCTGGGTAGTCAATGGTACCTGTAAAGATTCGGTGAATGAAGAGAATGTCAAATATTTCTCTTCGATCTTTCAGCGTATTGAGGTTGAGGAGTTTGATTGGTCTTGACAAGGAGGTAATATTAAAGGATTACTCCAATTAAGACGGAAGAAACGGTGTTGTATGCTCTCAATTCTGGCAATGTGCACTTGTTGGAAAGGCGACCAGACTTGACAAGCGTATTCAAGAAGCGGGCGAACAAATGAAATGTAAAGGGTGAAATGCCGTAGGTGTCTACAAATTCTTTGGACCATCGTTTCACGAAGCCAAGTGCTGAATTTGTCTTAAGGATTATATCGTCGATATGCTTAAGGAAATTCAGGAAGGTCACGCATTACCTGAACGGGGGAAATGATTTGACTGTTCCTTAGAAGATAGATACGGGGATGAGATTTGATGCGTTTACGTGAGAAGGTAATTGATTGGCACTTGGAAACATTTAGATCCAAGATGTTTAAAAATTGTCGAGACCCTGTTGGAGGTGGGATAAAAGCCTTCAGAAGAAAAAATGACCCGGTAAAACTTGGTATCATCCGCATAGAGAGAGATATAGGAGTGTTTGATGATCATTTCAATGTCGTTAAAACTAAAAATGAAGAGGAGAGGGCCTAAATGGCTGCCTTGGGGAACTCCGGATGTAGCTAAAAAGTGGCTATATAAAGCGGATCTCAACCGAGCGCTGTAAAAACGATTTTCTAAATAAGAAGAAACCCATCTCAACAGAATGGGTTCAAAACTGAGGATTGAAAGTTTAAAAAGAATAAGTTTGTGGGAGGTTTTATCGAAAGCTTTACTAAAGTCAGTTGAAATTACATCGACCTATTTTCCGTACAAAAGAATTGATGACAAGGGAAAATTTAATTTTAATTGTTAACAAAAAGGTCACGAGAGGAGCTGGGCTAAAACACGTCCGATCGGTTTGGAGGTTGAAAACAGTATCTGAGTGTGTGTGGAATCACGTAGAGTGCTTTTTGGTTGTTTAACGTTTAAACCATTGCTTTTGTTTCATGCAAAAATATAAAGCAAGCACAATGGCTTATTAAGATTGATCGTTAAAAGCAGTTATTTATAATTCGTATCCATATATAACGTCATTTCAAGAATTAAATTAAATAAACGGTCGGGGCCGTGGTGCAGTGGAAGAGTGTTCAGTAAATGGGCCGGACGTGTGGATATCAACTTTTCTTTCAGCCTCACAGTTTCATATGGACGCCGGCCTTGAGGTTATATGTGAAATAACCACCTTACTTCCAACTACTGCAACACAAAAAAGGGAACGCTGCTACCCTGGCAATGGACCGAAAATTAAGTCTCAGTTCTCTAGATGAGCATAGAAGCCTCCTCTTTAAAAAAGAGGTCCCAGGTTCTGATTGTTCTATGTCGAAGACCAACCAAATTCTCATTAGCGTGTTAACCTGCTTCTCTTCTTTTTTTACGATCGTGTATGGTACTACCTTTTTAGTAGAGCTCAACATCTCTCTCTTTCTTTTAACAGTTCCTCATTAAATTCAAAAATCAGAGTCGAATCTTTAAAATGGTTGTGTTAAAAGTTTAAATATGGCAATGATATTAAAATAAAGCATTTTATTTTTCAGTAACTGAAGACTTGACAGAAGTTAGCTCAGTGAAAAAATATATAGTTATAGTTACATCCAGGTTAGGTTAGGTGGAAGTGGCTGTCAGCCATTGAGTACATTGCCTGATACACTTAGGCCGCAAGGGCCCATTGTGATACCACAGAGATCAGCAAGTTAATTCCCTACTGATCTCAGAAACCCTATGTAAGATTAACGAGTTGATCACCCATTTATCTTCCATTACGAAACTACCCGGTTAATCACCCACTAGTCGAACCACGCCGAACTTTTAATGTATTTCGAAAGACTTTTAGGGTCTATGCAAGCAGAGTCTAAGCTAAGTAATATTACATCCAACGTTGTAAGAAAAAGTGATTTGGGATAAAAAAGTATGAAGTTTCGTAGGACGCGAATGTGGAACACAGTTCCTCAGCCTTCACATATACTCATTTTTTACCAGCCAGCCGAACATTAATTCTTGAAATGTGTGCATATGACTGCATAAATGTTTACAGTGAAATCATTCATCATAGTTCATGAAATGTGGAAAAATCACTCATATTCGAAAAAACTCCTTTGAAAGCTGCTTTTAATGACAGTAATCTGTCTTCTATCCAGTAGCGTAGCTAGCATGGTTGGCTCCTGGGCGGCCATTATGGTGTCACTCACAGAATGTTAAACCGTAAAATAAATGAAATTCCACTAGTCCATTATATTGTGATTTCTTTATTTAAATTTAAATAATAATAATAAAACGTCTTCTTCCTAGCTTTTAAGGCAGAAAATTCGCTGATAGCTTAAATTTGCCAGATTGTTAAGCATCTTTTCCGTCATTGTTTCCCGCAAGTAGTTTTGAATTAATTTAAGCTTACTTAAACTCCTTTCACATGAATCAACTGACACACATATTGTCATAAACATTTTTAATGTAACAATGACATTCGGAAAAGATTCCGTTCAAGGATGAATTTCATAAAGACAAAAGATAACCAATTAGATGTTGTCACTTTAGCCGTTTTCAAATGACTTCTCAACTTTGGTATCTCTGAGAGAAGTTCTGACTCTGACACCTCATCATAACAACAAGCAAATTTTGAAACAGCTATTTTCAAATCATTAATGTTTGCTAAAAGTAAAGTATTCGCCTGTAAAACTTCAAACAATGAAGCCACCTCTTTAATCTGTTCTTGTTTGAAGTTCAGTGATGAATCGATCAAGGCACTCGAACATGTCTTTCCGTAGTACAGCGCTCAGAAAAAAGTCCTGCATCAATTTGCTAATTCACCAGCCATTCGCTTTCTACGACGAATTTTTCTTTCTGTTGGAATGTCGTATTTCTCCCATGTTTTTATACCAAGGTTAATTGCATCTTCTACGATCTATAACTCCATAGTATATGCACATATATACTCCCTGGTAGCTTTTGCATGTCACCCCCAAATGGGTGACACCCGGGGCGGTTACCCCCACGCCCCCTCTTTGCAACGGCACAGCTTCTATAATCTATCGCCTGTTATCTGCCACTTGTTGTCTGTCATCTGTGATCTGTCCTCTGTCATCTGTCATCTGTCACTTGTCGAGCTAGGAATAGAAAAAACTTCTATCCAATAATACAATAAACCGATATTAAGATCTACTAGTAGCAAAAAAAACCTCAGAGAAGAAACCTATTCACTAAATTAACTTGAACTTAAATGTTAATTACAGAACAAAGTATTAACTTTCAAAGTTATTTTAGATTGTGGAAGTAGATGGGATAATGGATTTTTAGTAATTTTTTTTAGAAAATTAAGTCCATTTGTAATAATGCCCCTTCAATACAATTTTTTTTCTTGTTATGACCCAACCGATCCGCCCTGAACTTCTGTCGCATTACATGCAAAACACCCTCTTCATTGTCAGATTGACAGATGTCATTTTTTCTACTTGTATTATTTCCTGTTCCGTTATTGATTGTCCTCATACAGTCAATGTATTTTCATTATTTCTGAAAATTTAGGCGAAATCTCAAATAATTTGGTCTTCTGAGAGAGGGCAAAGATTATATCGAAAGAACGCACTACGTTCCTAGTAAGAGGTTGATCTTGAAAACCTTGAAGGAAATAATGTATTTTTTTTTTCATCCGACTTTCATTTGATTTTCTTAAGTTAATGTCGTACGTGATCAAAGATTGTGGCTTTTGTGTCATCCCTCTATGATTTATGTGCAAAGTAATACAAACTTTAATGGCTGACCTCTCCACTAACCTTTGACAAAGAAAGTTTGGTTCCGTGATTTTAGGTATTTGCCACTTTTGACATCAAAAGGCAACAACCCGAAGAAGCACTGGTAAATCAAACACGTATTTTGTTGTTCCTTGTTGCTAAACATTTAAATCCCTTAGTTGCTTAATATTCCAGTATTGTCGCCAGGTGTTTACCTTCTTCATTTCATGTTTTTAGAGAAATAACTCGGGCAATAATCCAAGCAAATTAAAAACACAAAAGCATTAGGTACGCTTCAAAAGAAGGTACAAAGCCCCAGGAGCAAAAGTTGCCTTTTTTCTCAACGACAGCAAATAAAAAAACGTTTGCTTGAGATTGTTTGTATTCAAAAAACGATAGGCGTTTTTGTATCTCCACCATTTTTCAAAGTTCTTATTTTGTCTTACGAAGCCAGCGAATTGTTAAAACATACATTTATGTAGGATTGAGTGAGTGACGAACAGACTCACAGAAGACATCGACAATGAGTACATACAATACATTACCCAACGGACGAACCAATACACACAATACATAAACCGACAGACGAACAAGCACATAACGAAACATGGGAAGGGGAAAACACAACCGCCTAAGAGTAGAGACCAGTGACCATGGACACAGTCAATTTAGAATATCCAAAGTGTGTGGTCGCCTCGCTACCTAGAGTGTAAGAATTTATTCAATAAACTGTACTATTATTCATTAAAATAATTGAGCCAAGTGTTTGTTTTAATTGAACCCTACAAATTGGGAGCTCAACCGAGATTTGAGATTAGATTGAGTTTAGTTTTGCATAGTAAGAAACAATTAATAGAAAAAAAAACCAGAAGCAATTTTAGCCACTAAGCTAAATTGTCATCGACGAGTGCACACATTTTTTTGTGTAGACAGTGGTTGTGTGAAGACGAAAAAAAAACGAGAAGCAATTTTAGCCACTAAGCTAAATTGTCATCGGCGAGTGCACACATTATTTGTGTAGACAGTGGTTGTGTGAAAAAGAAAAATAAAAAGAAGAAAAGCAGAAAAAGGGCTTCTACCTTAAGCGGTGTGAATGTGCAAAAAATAAAAAGTACATAAAGACCACCGTGGTTGAATGCTCCAACATTAAAAAACGGAAAAATCAAACGGCAAGTAAAGAGAAGTAGCGTGGCTTGCCCAACGTGATCGAAAAACGGAAAAATCAAACGGCAAGTAAGGAGAAGTAGCGTGGCTTGCCCAACGTGATCGAAAACGGGAAATCCAAACGGCAAAGGAGGAGAAGCGGCTTGTGCGAAAGCGAACGGGAAACAAAAGCAAATACAAAGAGGAAAATAGCGGAGTTAACTGAAAATTTTAAAGAAGGTAAGCGAAGCGACCGTTTGTTTTGATTTTGTTTTACATAAATTTAATTGCTTTGGCACTGGTCGAGAATTTTATTAAAATTATTGTGAGGGGTAAAGAAAGTAGCTTAAGATGGAAAGGCAGGAAATCTTAATGTTGACTGTAGACGCACTACGACGAAGACTGACGGATCTAGGACTAAGTACAGACGGACTGAAACGGACATTACAAGATAGGCTGCTCGAACATTTCGGATTAGAGGAGAATGAAGAAGAAAATGAAGAAGCCAGGGGAGTAGTGGAAAGGGTGAGGGCGCTCGGTAGGTTCACGCTGAAAGATATTGAGGATTCGCTGACGCATTTCCATGGAAATGGAGACATTGACATTAATCAATGGATTCAGGAGGTTGAGGGGAATGCGGTAATAGTTGGATGGGACGAGATTCAAACCTACATCTACGGGAAGCAACTAGTGAAGGGTGCAGCCAAGTCTTTTGTCAGAAGCCAGCCGCATATTAAAAGCTGGGACGCGCTCAAACAAGCCCTCATTAAAGAGTTTGGAATAAAGCTACCGTCCGCTGTGGTCCACCGCAGGCTGAGGGTGAGACAAAAGAAGTCGACCGAAACGCTATTAGAATACCTGTACGCACTTTTAGAAATAGGTAGCAAAATTGAGTTGGATGCCGAGAGTCTCATCGACTATTTCGTTGAGGGAATACCAGATGCGAAGCAAAATAAACTGATGCTGTACCAAGCAACAACGGTGGAAGAGCTGAAGGTGCAGATTAGGGTGTATGATAGAACGAGAGTTTCCCAGTCGCAGTCATCAAACTCAAGGGGACGATCGAGCTATACGTACACTCCTAGAGAAAACACTCTTACTCAGGTACCAGTCAAGGACGAGAGAAAGAAATCGTGTTACCGGTGCGGAGATTCTACGCATCTTGCAAGGGAATGCCGAGGAACAGCGATGAAATGCTACAGGTGCAACAAACCAGGACATATGGCTCGTGACTGCAGAGGAACTGATCTACGACCAAGTCAGCCGCGGGCTGAAAACCAGAGTGGGCGCACTGCAACAACAAGTGCTCACAACAATTTTTCGCCGGAAGCCAGAATGAACTTGGCCATTGGGACAAATCGAATTTTTAAAGACATCTCAGCTGGGGGATGTAAGTTTACCGCGCTGTTAGACACTGGAAGCGATTTATGTCTGCTAAGGTATGATGTCTTAATTATGATGGAATTCGTTGAACTCGGCAAGGAAAAAAGAAATTTGTTAGGCATAGGGCAACATAGGGTTACAACATTAGGTAACGTTAGGGTGAAGGTAGAGGTAGATGGAATCCCGTTAAACTTTAATTTCCATGTAGTAAAGGAGGGAGATATGCAGTATTCTGCGATAATCGGGAACGACGTTCTCGAGTATGTGGATCTAAAAATCACAAACGAGGGCGTGGAGTTTAAGCAGAAGCAGAATTCGAATGAAACACCAACGGAGTCATGGGCTCGGGCAAATGATGAGGATACTGATGGAGGAGTACGTGTTGATGCGGGTGCGATTAAAGAGGCACGAGAGGACGTTAAATTCGTCGATCATCATGAGAGCCATGGACGCAAGGCAAACGATCTGGGATCGAATGTTTTTGAACTGGAGGAGGTATTTGGAGAAATCTGTTTGGCTGCGGAGCAAGGCATGTTCGCGAGAGATCTGGATCTGAGTCACCTAGACGGCAACATACGCAAGGTGGTACTTCCGATCATCGAAGGTTATGTTCCCGAGGGAAAAGAGTGTTCACCTGTCACGATGAAACTCGTTTTAAAAGATGAGGTGCCTGTGTTTCAACGACCGAGGCGAATGGCGTATTCAGACCAAGTTTTGGTACGCGAGCAGATCAAGGAATGGCTGGAGCAGGGGATTATACAACCAAGTAAATCCGAATACGCATCACCGATCGTGCTGGTGGCGAAGAAGAATGGGACCAAGAGGTTGTGCTGTGACTATCGGAAGTTGAACGAGAAGGTCAACAGAGATAATTTCCCGATGGCACAGATGGACGAAGTGCTCGAGAGGTTGGAAGGAGCGAAGGTGTTTACGACGCTAGATTTGGTGAATGGGTTCTTCCATGTTCCGATGGATAAGGATTCCAGGAAGTATACAGCGTTCGTGACACAGGATGAGCAGTACGAGTTTTTGTACGTCCCTTTTGGAATCTCGAATTCACCCGCGGTATTCGCAAGATTTATAAATGCGATATACAGGACATTAATCCAATCGCGAGTAGTCGAGGCGTACATGGATGATCTCATCATACCATCCAAGGATGAAGAGGAAGGTGTCGAGAAGCTGAAGTTAGTGCTGGAAGTTGCTTCAAGGTACGGATTACGCTTGAATTGGGGAAAATGTCAGTTCTTAAAGAGGAAGATTGAATTTCTTGGATATGTCGTCGAGAATAGCACCATTAAACCATCGATAGAGAAAACCAGAGCGGTGGCAGAGTATCCCGTGCCGAGGGACCCGAAGGCGCTTCAACGTTTTTTGGGCCTGACGTCGTATTTTAGAAGGTTCATTGAGGGATACGCTGTGGTGGCTAAATCTTTATCTGATATGTTGCGGAAAGAGAGCAGATTCGAAATGGGTACGGAACAACTGATTATGTTTGAACAATTAAAAGCAGCACTAATCAAAGCGCCCGTGCTAAGACTATTCAATCCCAAAGCGGAGACGGAGATTCACGCGGATGCAAGTAAGTTTGGATACGGTGCCGTGTTGATGCAGAGAGACGGAGAAGACCAGACGTTTCATACGGTACAATACATGAGCCGAAAGACCAGTAAGTCGGAAGAACAGTTCCCTTCGTATGAGTTGGAAGTTTTGGCAATCATCGAAGCGCTTAAGAAATGGCGAGTGTATGTACTAGGTATACCTTTCAAAATAGTCACCGATTGTAACGCGTTTACTCAAACGATGAAGAAGCAAGATGTTCCTCTCAGAGTAGCTCGCTGGGCGATGTTCCTGCAAGAATTCCATTATGAAATCGAACATCGGGCCGGCACGAAGATGAAGCATGTTGATGCTTTGAGCCGAGTATTCTGTTTGCTGATCGAAGATTCGCTAAGTCACCGGATTAAGGAGGCGCAGTTGACAGACGAGTGGATAAGAGCAGTTCGGAAGATTCTGGAGAAGGAGAGTTACGAGGACTACTTTATGAAGGCGGGGATATTATACAAGGATCCCACTAAGGAACTTGTCGTGATACCCACGGTCTTGGAAAAGGAGCTGATTGGAATCGCACATCAACAAGGGCATTTTTCCATTAAGAAAACCCAGGATGTGTTGGAGAAAACTTACTACATTCCAGAAGTCAGGAAGAAGGTCACAGAGGTGGTAAGAGGGTGCGTCAAGTGCATTATCACAGAATCCAAAGCCGGTAAGAAAGAAGGATTCCTGAGACCTATTAATAAAGAAGACAAGCCATTAGGGACCTACCACATTGACCACGTCGGACCAATGGAACAAACTCGGAAGTTGTATAACCACATTTTGGTCGTAGTTGATGCCTTCTCCAAATTCGTCTGGCTTTATCCAACGAAGAGTACGGGAACGGCTGAGGTGGTAGATAGGCTAAGTAAACAGGCCGCCATCTTTGGTAATCCTAGGCGAATAATATCCGACAGGGGGACAGCTTTCACTTCAACAGCGTTCGAGAACTATTGCAGAGAAGAGGACAACCAACATCTACAAATCGCGACAGGAGTACCTCGAGGAAACGGCCAGGTGGAAAGAATCCACAAGATCATTGTACCAATGTTAGCAAAGGCGTGTGTCGGGAACCCAACAAGCTGGTATAAGCATGTGGATAAGCTACAGCAGGTGATCAACAATTCACCGTCTAGGAGCACGAAGTTCACTCCGTTCCGAATTCTCACTGGCTTAGAGATGCGTACTGCTGATTGTCCGGATATGAGACGATGGCTGGATGAGGAAGCAATTGAAGACCTGCATACCGAGAGAGACTCAATCAGAGAAGAAGTGAGCCATAACATCGAATCCATTCAACGTGAGAACAAGCGGTCATTTGACAAGAATCGGATCGCTGAAATAGAGTACGAATTGAACGCACTGGTCGCCATTAAGCGCACGCAATTCGGTACTGGTATGAAACTCCGACCGAAATTCTTGGGACCCTACAAAATCGTGGAGAAACTCAATCACGGAAGATACAACGTGACGAAGGTTGGCGAGCATGAAGGGCCAAACAAGACGACGACCGTTGCGGAAAATATGAAGCCTTGGAATCCTTCATTCGGGGCGAATGGTTCGTAGGATAGCCGAGTTGTAGGATTGAGTGAGTGACGAACAGACTCACAGAAGACATCGACAATGAGTACATACAATACATTACCCAACGGACGAACCAATACACACAATACATAAACCGACAGACGAACAAGCACATAACGAAACATGGGAAGGGGAAAACACAACCGCCTAAGAGTAGAGACCAGTGACCATGGACACAGTCAATTTAGAATATCCAAAGTGTGTGGTCGCCTCGCTACCTAGAGTGTAAGAATTTATTCAATAAACTGTACTATTATTCATTAAAATAATTGAGCCAAGTGTTTGTTTTAATTGAACCCTACATTTATGCTTTTATTGCGTAGCATTAAGTCTTTACTTCGAAATACCCGACTTAACTTTGTCATTTTTTTGTATATGAAGTCCAGTGGTATTAAAAATCAACAATCGACTTGAAGGAAAGGAAACCATACCCTGGATTGATAGGACGGCTTAATCGCCCTATAAAAAACGAAGACAATTTAAAATTTATTTTGCACATGCTCCTCTTCCCTCTCTTTATTTCCAATGGATAGCATTTGTTGATTCTATTCGATACCATTTTACAACGTAAACAGTAAAACACCCTCTTTTTTATTATTAATTTTTTACACATTGTTTACTTTCTTACAGTGTATTGATTATCCTCTTCTCCGAAGAAAACTGTTTTGTGATAAAGAAAAAATTCTTGTCATCATTATTCTGGACGCTTCACATCATTTCTTCAAAATCCTTAAAGCTCCAAAGAACACTTTGGCACACAACACAAAAATCCTCACACGCATACCTTGTCTTTTATTTAGCAGAAGAAAATGGAAGAATAGATAGAATAGACGTTTATTGCCACAAGAATCTAAAGATGTATTAGTTGGTCAAAAAAAGGAAGCTCAACCGGCACAGGCGAGGTGAAGGTGACACACTAACATTCAACTAAACAAAACAAAACCACTCAGGATGGTTCGGCTGGCTGGGTAGATGGTAGAATTTGATGCGAAATTCATGGTTCGTGCAGCACGGATTCAACTATTTGTAATTTCAATGAAAGCACAAAATAAATGAGTTCTTCACCGCAACGTGTAAGGAATTTCAGGATCTTTGTGGTGGGAAGAATAAAATGTCTTTACGATGTTAGGTGAGATTATTTCTGCTTTCTTATGGCATTTCTTGATGTCTTTGTTTACATGTTTATTTTTATTTTGTAAGTTGATACTCGGTATCGAAATGTTGTTCTTATGAAACGAGAAAATTCGTTAGGAATGAGATTATACTATTTGGGATATTCGAGTAAGACCGAAAGAGGGGGGAAGGATCTCATGTGGACAATTTTATTAAGAGCAGTAAGAGCTATAATTGATTACTGTCCTTCTTAATTTCAAGGCAGAAGTAATTTGTTGCTTCTGCGAAAGAAATGGTCACTCAAATACGACGAACAATGTTAATCTTAGAATTCTATTATGTGTAGTAGTCCCACTTAAGGATGGAATTGTGGTTATAAAAGGAAGCTAAGAACAAGGAGTTACACAAATGTGGAGGACATGGTAAAAAATAAATAATTAAGTAAGGTCTTTTCAATGCTACATGGTTTTAGGAAAGTTAATTAATGGTAACTAGTATGCAAAGTAAGGCCAATTTATTCCAACACCGAATAAATTTGAAAAGAGAACGATTTTTTTCAAACGGAATTATTAAGGACGATCAAGAAAGTACGAAATTAAATTAGAACAATTGTTTCTTTCAAAGTATTTGACTTTGTTAGACACGTAGCGTTCAGTTATGCGCTACGTGTTAAAGTATCTACGCAAAGTTTGGAGTTAAGAGTCTAATAAAGTTCAAGCTAGTTTTTATTTCTCAGCAGACTACGATTTTCGTGCAAATAAAATAAATACGCATACGGAGTTAGTGAATCTGTGTAGTAAAACACAATTTTACTGTTCTCTTCGCGAGGTATGTACCAAATGCTAACATTGCGTTACTGGGTCGCAATGACTGTACCGCGGTGCGTCCAGAATATATGAATGCTTAACAACATTAAAAAGTTAAGGGTTTATGGTGAACTTAAATTCAAAGAGACTTTATGACATAACGTAGTTGTGGCGTAACGTAACTGTGGTTTTTCATAATCATTCGAGCTTTCTTATTTTAAAGTCTGGGAGAACTCAAAATAATGTAGCGCAACAAAGCGAGGAGCATCGGGCCTAGAGCAATTCTCACAATTCACAACCATGCCTTGTGAGGGAATGGAAAGCACCTACAATTTTTTGACGGTGCCGAACGATTAATCAAAAAGAGGCTTTTCATGCCAGTGAATTTACTAAAAGAAGACTTGCCAATTCCTCGCAAAAGGCGATGTAGATGGAAACACATTTAACGAATATTCTTCTCCATGGCGTCAATCCTCTTGCAGTTGTCTGCGTAGACGAGTGACTTCACATAACCCCACAAAAAACTACTCAGTGATGTTAAAACGCCCGATCTTGGAGGTTACATAATTAGAACTGATCAGTTTTGTTCGTTGAATTATGACTACTTAGTTGTGTCAACAGGCATACGTTACGTCGCAATTACATTGTATCTCATTACCGCTATAGCCGTCGTTCTCTATACTTTGTCTTTGAAACCAGTCGGAAATCTGTATACTACAGTATACGAGTACGTAGCGTTACGATGCGCTATTGATATTGTGAAGTTTCTGGTTCTCAGGCGTTATAAAAAGCAAATGACAAAATTAATTGAGACTCTGTAAGTTAAATTTACTGAAAGAAGTTTCTAAATTCCAGAAAACCAAATTAAACTGCTGGCGTTCAAGTAATGCCTTGGATATAACAAATTAACTTTAGCCAGCCTACAAATACAAAAACAATGTAGCTGTGATTAAACTTATCGTGTCCTTCTGTCCAGCAACAAGCTTCGTGTCTGTACACATTTCATTGCAAAAAAATAGGAAAAAGTACGAAAAAAAACAATGTCTACAGCAACTAAGCTTCAGCAAATAACAATGAGGGAGGAAAAGGGAAACATCAAACATAGGCTGGTCTATCATTGATTTATTGTCCTTTTAGAGGACTTTCACTTGATCTAAACACAACAATAATGGATTGCTTGTGGTTGGCTTGTGCGTTGCGAGTGAAAAAGCTTATGTGTTTTTAATTTTTCTGATAAATTATGGCCAAATTACTTCAAAGGATGGGTTTTTGCTTCATATTTTTTTTTTTAAGTGTCATTGAGCAATGGGAAATTAATAGGCTTTAGTTCGACGAAGGAAAGTGAAGAGCTGCGGAAAGCTCTACAAGGAGGTATAACTGAACTGTTGCAAATCTTAAAGATTTTACTAAATATCAATTATTTAAGTGAACATTGAGATTTATTAGTACTTTAATTTAGGAAGTGGTTTAAAAATTTAGTTGAAAACTAAAGAAATTAAATGAATATATATTTTTAATCGTTAAATGAATTTTTTAGTTCTTCTTTTGGCTTACCTGGTTAACATCGATGCTGGGGGAAGTAGCGTTTAGCTCAGATGTAATATGAGCAACACCTGTAAGAAAAGACAAGACATTGGTTGAAAAACAATATGCAAACTTTAATATAAATAAATTGAGTAAAATCTAAGGATGTAGTGAAGGCAGAGGTGCTGTAAAAGAAGAAAGGGGTATTTGAACTATCGACACGTCAGAGATTCGAGAGCAAAAACACCTCTTCAGTCATCACGCTGTCATTTGCTTTCAATTCATAACAAAAAATAGAAACATGATAGATACAAGAAACTAGAGCAGCTGCCAATATTTTTGTGGTAGACTTTTTATGGCATTTTCTTTTTACACTTTTATACCAATCAAAGTAGCGCAATACAGAGGCTGCTGTAATAGCTTGGATAGATTCAATGCATGTCGAGACAAGGCTTTAGCTTCGGTTTCGCTTTACGTTCATGAGTACAATCATAGCAAACCAGTACAGTCTGTCACAGTACCGCTCCGACTTCGATGTTGCGTTACGTAGCGTGACTTGAACTCAAAGGAAAAATCGGTTTGATTAAATTTTCGTTCACTTTCACAGTAAAAAAGAAAACAAGAATAAAAACAGTTCAAAGCGAATGCAAAGCGCTCGCGTGTTATAACGTCGAAGCAGAAGCCAAAGAGTGGTGGTAAATTAAGCATAAAAGTCAGTTATTTTTGTAAATGAACAAACGAAATGTTGAAATTAAAGCTACCTTCTGATTGATTTTGTATGATTGAAATCACAAACAAGACCGAAGCTAAGGGCGATTGTGTTTCCAACACAAAGGAAAATTACTCTCGCACTTAGGCTCGTAGTAAAAGGTCCATTGAAATTCCGCATAAAAAAACCGACGAGTAAATACGTCTCTATAATAACTGAGTTAAGCTATCATAGAGGGGTTGTCTATGTTCATAACACCATTATCAAAAAAGAGCTCTCCTAGAAGCAATTTAGGTTTTTGAGAAAAGACGTGCACGAACAGAGAAGGTGCAGGAGAGTTTCCTCTCTTTTTTCTCGTCCAAAAAGCTTCTCCAGAAGTAATTTGATAGGTCATTGAGCTTTGTGGCATGAGGTAGGCATGAATAAGTCTGTTTCTAAGTATAACGTCGATTACGGAGCTAAGGTAAAGTTTGCTTTCTGACAACGTAACGTTTCATATCCAGATTTGATAAGATCCTTTTGGTAACCAGACAGGTGGTGATGTTTGTCTTTAGTTGCTTGTTTTCGATATAGCATTTTTTTGGACAAGCACACGATACCAATCCAAACCAGTCAATATTCTTTCAACTGGGTAAATCTCGTATGGTAGCTTCATTTCCGGTGACTTTATTTGTTTTGAAGGAGTTTGAAATCGGCATGTGCCCTGGCATCTAGAAAAAGTGAATGCCTTACATATTTAAAAAGTGGAGGGTTGGAGAACCCAGCTTAACTACAAAATGGCTTTATGACATAACGTAATCGTAACCTTACGTGATGGGGATTTCGAAAAGTAAAATAACGTTGTTATGTTATTCAACACTGAAGAAAGAGAATGTAATGCCTATCGTGCCTACAAAAACACACGAAGCCTTAGCGTTAGCTTCATTTTATTTAACATGAGCAAAAGTTCAAGTTTAGTCTGAACAATTTGTTTTTGAGTTGGAATTGCGTTGCACATGAACCAACGCGGCTAACACCACGAGTGAATCATTAGTGTGAAGCAGATAAGTGGGGCACCTATGGCTCCTTCGACTTCGAGATCACGATGATTGTAACGTTGAAAAAGAAGAAGAAAAATCAACGTGATGTTGATAATGAAATCATGAATGTCAGGCGAGATTGTGTTTCGGAATTAACAGGTGAGAGTAGCTTTAAAGCAATGCTTACCCTTTGAGGATATAATTAAACCAGCATGAAAAAATGTTACTGTGTAGTCCCATGACCAAATGAGAAACGCATAAAATACATAAATGACTGTAATCTCATTTACAAGCCTCAGCAGGTTTAAGAATTAACAAATTAAGTGACGCCTTTCGTAATAATGAAGTGCGCTATTGACCAATGTGATATACTTAATGAAAACCACCTTAAATTTTACATACGTGGAGTGGAGACACACCATTCAATTTTATTTTGAGTGGTGCCACCTATCGCGAGGAATTCTCAGGTCCTCCCAATGTAGTTTAACTGCCATGAGAAGTTATTTCTTACTCTCGAAATCGGCAACTAGCTGTTGTTCGTTGAAGTACATAAGGTTCCGAGCTTGGGGCTCTGTGTTTTTATCATACTTACTTATTAGCTTGTTTCTGAAAGCAAATTTTAAAGCAGGAACTGTACATTGTCCTTCGTAAACCCAATCAATGTTTAATTTGAACCTTACCTTCCAAAAGCCAAATAAAAGAAATAAATGATTCATATTTTCTTATCTCTTATACATATTACATAAACATTTATGCTGATGCACGTATGTACAAATATGTTTTCCCATTTGTAAAACTTTCTCATACTGAAATTATAAATCCTTTGTTGACAGCAGTAACCAGATACAGTCAATGATTGGTTTATTTGCGTAGTATGAAGTGAGTAAGGAGGGGTGTGCATTGTGCATTGGTTGGTTTGTAATTAAATGGTGAGTGTTCAACGTAGGAAATAACAAACAGATTGCTGTGAACTTTAGAGTGAGAGTGAAAAATGAAAAGGAATTATTTGTTGGATTTTTCTATTCAAACAAACCAAATAAAATAAATAGTCCTTGATTTCTTTTAAAGCTAATTAATTAATTGTAAATATCCTAGATTGTCACAACTGACGCGTTTGTTACCAGTTAATTGTAAGGAATGGCAGTTGTGAGAAAATCAGCTACAAAATTAGTTTTAAAGGAGATTGCTAGCCTCCAATACCATAACTTGACCGACCAATGAACTAGGATTGCAACCAAATCGCCGAGCACTCGAACTTTCAATTTTGACTGAAAAATAAGAGAATTGAAATTTCATCAAGTGCTTTTTTCGTACAAGAAAGAAGTCTGAGTGATGATGCAAGCTAAATCTTCAAAGGAGACTATTAACAACATCAACAAAACGTTATTTCGGCGCATGACTAGATACGAGATATCTTATACCGAGAAATAAGTACCAAGTCCGAAAAAACTGAGAACGGCAAAAATAGTCCGACACGGAAAAGAGATCCTTGTTATGTCGGGGTTTCGTTTAGAAGTTTTATCTCAGATTTTTACATATTTTTCATCTGTCTTAGTTGAATATCTAAATCTCATTGCACTTCTGGACACCAAGCTTTCTATTAGTGGGTCAAATTGCAAACACATGTATGATAACTCACACTTAGACGGACTGCTGTGAAATGCCCATCTGGTGCCAATGGCAATTGTCCTTTGAGTCTTCGATTAATATACTGTTGAATGAAGACATCTATTTTTATTACCATTTTATGATCACTGTGGTTTTAGTTAAAACACAAGACTTCTTACATTTACCTTCCTCGAAGTTTCTACTGTGGTTGCTATCTTCTTCAGGTTATAGATAACTTCTTCTTCTCATTCTTTTTTCAGAGTTATGACCTCAGAAAGCGTCCAGAAAGCGTTCATTTGTCTGTACCAGTAGTACTACCTTTTTCTTTCGCAACTTAGTCTGAACGTAGCATGAACATAACATAAAAACTCCATATGAAAACATTAAAGGTCCCATGTAAAAAACAAAAATACAGTGTCAATTTTACATCGTTTTTATATTGCTGGATTCAGTTCACTTATCTAAACAATTATTTAGAGAGGCAAAAAAAAAACTGTCAAAAACAAGCTTTTGGGCGAATTTAAGTTTCTAATATCAAAAAGTAATTTCATACCTTGCCCTTCTAGCTTAGTCTGATGTAGCTATCAGTTTTAGGTGCTAAGCTTGGAGGCTTGTCGAGTTTTATTAAGGCATCGTGTTTATTTATTTAGATATCTGGTTCTTAAGAAAGCTTTAGGGAGACCAATGAGCTGTTAGTCTTAAAGGTATACGGTGCTTCGTTTTCGATTTTACTCATTTTTATTGCTGAAAATGTGGATTTTTTCAAAGGTTAATCGATTCGAATTGCGTTTTTCAGTAAGAAGATCTTTGACGCCTGCACCGAGGACCCGGCAGAACAAGCGCCATTTCAGGTCGTCATTTACATTTATGCTGTGATGGTTGGGAGGGAACCCAAACGAAACTTTAAGAACTTAGTCTTCCGACCGCATTCAGAAACTTGTGGTCCTGAGGGTGCCATGACATTTGGCCATGTGCCATATGGCCATATTTCAAAATATGGCCATTTGACACTTTTCAATTGTGTCACATGGCCATATGGCCATTTGTCCCTTTGGCAATGTGTCATTTTACCATATTTTTTTGTGTCATTTAGCCAAATGGCCAAATGACGCTTTTCAAAGTGACAAATGGCCGTATATTAAAATATGGTCATTTGACACATTTTCAAAGTGTCGTTTGACCATATTTTTTGCAGGTGTTTCGAGCAAAAACAAAATGTTATGCGTATATTTTGGATGGGCTTTTTAGTTCAAGGCTATTTAACTGAACCTTTTTTTATCGTCTTGTTTTTTTTTTTTTTTTTGTAAGTAACTAATTTTACAGTTGCAAGAAATTTGAACAAGTATATTCATGGTTGCCAATTTGGTACTTTTAGTATTGTACCTTCTTGTGGTTACAAGCAAATGTTAATTCTGCACTTCGCGCATGATAACCACGTGAGTAAAAACATTTTAATTTACATTTAGTTAAAATAAAGATAGAGATTTCTTAAAAAAGAATTATAAATAATATTTATAATTTGGAAACATATGCAAAGATGTTAAAATAAAATGGCGTTGAGATTTTCCAAAACATTATCATTATCAGTTTTCGAAGAAAAGATTTTCAATTGGATATCTATAATAGTAGATAAGAATACATAAACATAAATACATATGTATGTATGCATATTTATATGTACATTCATACTTTAAGTTTAAAGGTGAATGATAAACAAAAATGATCGTCATCATCTGCACGAAACGCAGCAAGCGCAATCTTTTTTTTTTGTTTTTTCCATCAGATAATCAATTTTGTGTGTGAAAATAAAAAAATTCGCGCGAATGAAAATGATCGTCATCATCTGCACGAAACGCAGCAAGCGCAATCTTTTTTTTTTGTTTTTTCCATCAGATAATCAATTTTGTGTGTGAAAATAAAAAAATTCGCGCAAATTTATTTTCACACACAAAATTGATTATCTGATGGAAAAAACAAAAAAAAAAGATTGCGCTTGCTGCGTTTCGTGCAGATGATGACGATCATTTTCATTCGCGCGAATTTTTTTATTTTCACACACAAAATTGATTATCTGATGGAAAAAACAAAAAAAAAAAGATTGCGCTTGCTGCGTTTCGTGCAGATGATGACGATCATTTTTGTTTATCATTCACCTTTAAACTTAAAGTATGAATGTACATATAAATATGCATACATACATATGTATTTATGTTTATGTATTCTTATCTACTATTATAGATATCCAATTGAAAATCTTTTCTTCGAAAACTGATAATGATATTGTTTTGGAAAATCTCAACGCCATTTAATTTTAACATCTTTGCATATGTTTCCAAATTATAAATATTATTTATAATTCTTTTTTAAGAAATCTCAATCTTTATTTTTGAATTTTTGCACTTTAAGAACAAGTTTCAAAGTGTCATTTGGCCATAATGGTCAAATGAAACATTGCCAAAGCGACAAATGGCCATATGGCCATGTGACACAATTGAAAAGTGTCAAATGGCCATATTTTGAAATATGGCCAAATGGCACATGGCCAAATGTCATGGCACTGGTCCTGAGTTACTTTCAAAGAGTAGTTAGAGGGTTGAGAAAGCACATTTTGGCCGTCCCTGTAAACACAAATCCACCTTTCCGTCCAGACATTGTTCATAAGGTAGCTTCTAGACATTTGGATAGCATACGCCTCCGGTTGGAACTTGGAAGACGGTTGCATATTTGTCTATAGAGACGCGCAGTCGTATGTCATCGGTCTCCATAAAGACAACAGCGCCAGATCCATCATCGGTTTTGGAACTATCTGAGAAGATCCGATTATAATGCTTTCCTCTTCTAAATTCTAGAGTCCATAACCAAAAGTAAGTATATAAATATGTGTAACACGACCTCAACCGAATCATTTGAGAGAATAAAGCAAATCGTGCGGCTCGGGTTAGTTCGTTCAAAACGAAATTACTCAACCATTTCTGATAAAAAATGTTTCCTGTTGATCAATCTAAAATAAGTTCATTGCAGTCGTTTGAGCTGAAGATCTCATAGTGTTCCTAGAACTTTCACAAATTCGAAGTTGTTTGAGTAAAGTTTTGTCATTAAAATGCGCCCGTTACATGAACACCATAAGTAATGGTTATGGTGTTCATGTAACATCAAAATGATTCCTCTTATGTTGTGAATAATTAGTCACACAGAGACGTTAAATGTTCGTCTGTAACTAATGAAGATCATTTAAAGGGTTTTCCAATAGGTATGATATGATTTTGCAGTGGTGTTTCGGCCATTTGTAGTATGTCATAATCTCTCATCTATTTTTATTGCATTCAGAAGTGTTTACATTTCACCATTGGACCAGCGTAAACGTCGTGAACCTTCTGATTTTGCCATGGAACAACTTGAAATCGATAACGATTTTTTGAAGAAAATCACCTTTTACCTTTTTTTTAAACAAAACTGGCGATGAAAATCCTCAAAATATTTCTGAAAAATCATTACATTCACCTAAACTGACAGTTTGGTGTGGTTTTGAGCTGGTGGAATATCATCAAAAATAAATCAAATAAGACTGCAGGTGCAGATGGCCTTGACGCCGAACTCTTCAAGGCAGCTGGGGACCAGTTGGAAAGGAGTATGCACCAGCTGATCTGCATGATATGGTTGGAAGAAAGCATGCCCGATGAATGGAACCTCAGTATCGTATGCCCGATCCTAAGGAAACGAGACCCTCACAATTGCGCCAATTATAGAGGGATAAGCCTCCCTAACGTCGCTCATAAGATCTTGTTTGCTGTAATATGTGAACGTCTGAAACCCCACGTCAACAACTTGATAGGTCCTTATTCAATGTGGTCTTAGACCAGAGAAGTCCACAATAGACCAAATTTTCACATTACGGTAGATCTTGGAAAAAACCCGAGAACGTAATATCGATATTCACCATCTTTTTTTATCGATTTCAAGGCCGCGTATGACAGCATTTACAGAGACGAGCTGTACTGAGCCATGTCTAGATTCGGCATCCCTGCAAAACTTGCACGACTGGATGACTTTGGAGAATTCACGCTGCTCCGTCAAGGTCGGTAAAGAACTCACCGAGACCTTTGATGTCGAAAAAGGTTTAAGGCAAGGCGATAAGCTGTCATGCGATTTCTTCAACATCATACTTGAACAGATTGTAAGAAACTCAAACGTCAACACCAGAGGAACAATCTTTCAAAAGTCTGTACAATTACTCGCCTATGCAGACGATATTGACGTAATGGGAAGAAATAAGCGTGATGTCATAGGTGCTTATGCGAGTATTGAAACAGAAGCGGCAAAAATGGGTTTGATGGTTAATGAGGGCAAAACGAATTATATGTTGTCATCAAACAAGGACACAGAACATCGACGAATTGGACAAAACGTCACAATAGACATCAGACATAACTTCGAGACTTCGTCAAACTAGGATCGACAACAATATCTGTGCGGAGATTAAACGGAGAATAACTCTTGGCAACCGTTGCTTCTTTAGGTTAAGAAGGCAATTGAGAAACAAAACCCTCTCAAGAAAACCAAGATGACCTTCTATAAGACCTTGATCATCCCAGTCCTGCTTTACGGTGCGGAAGCATGGACTTTATTGAAAGCGGATGAGGAAACCCTTAGTCGTTTCCAAAGAAAAATTCTCCGAATGATCTTTGGTCCCGTATGCGAAGGCAATGTGTGGAGAAGAAGATACAACAACGACCTGTATGACCTGTACCGCGACATAATAATGATGTTTATTAGTTCGTTGAACTTTTTACAAATTTGGTTTTACAATGACTTTCTCTTGTTTTTGTGTAACATATTTTGACTTATCTTACAAAATTTTGGTCTTAATTAAACAGTGTATTAGTTAAATATTGTGTAATTTAAGATTTAAAATTTGTTATTTTGACATTAATGGTTATCATACAAAAAAGATTTTAGTTTTCGCTTAAAAGGGTTTAATCTTGTTTCATTTTTTATTTCATTTGGTAAGCTGTTAAAGAAATTTAGGCCTGCATACATTAATGAATTTCTGGTACTGGTTCTGTTGCATCTATCTGGTCTGAAGTTTTGAATATTCCTTAAGTTGTACGGTTGCAATTCCGAAACCAATGTGATGTTGTCTTCTAGATATGATGGCATCATTCCATTCTTCATTTTAAAAATAAATATCATTGCTGAGTAGGCAATGCTCTGCTCCACATTCATCCACTTAAGTGCTTCAAGCATATGTTGTATAGGTGTATATCTGCTGCATTTAAGTATACATCTCATCGCTTTGTTTTGCAATAATTGTAATCGTTGTTTTATCTGGTTTTGACATCCAAATAGTATTGTTGAACAATACAAGAAATGAGGTAGCACTATGGCATTGTATAGCATGATTGCGTTTCCCATATTAAGAACAGATCTTATGCGTTTTAAAAAGCCTACCTTTTTCGAAATTTTGGCGCATATATATTTGGCATGGTCTTTGAATTTAAGATCAGTGTCTATTATTACCCCAAGATACTTAATGTTTTCAACACATTCAATTTGACAGTCATTTATTAGCACTGAAATAGGATCACATAAATTTAGTTTCATGCACTTTGTTTTATTCACATTTAGACTCAGTTTGTTCGCACTTAGCCACATACCAATATTCTTCAAATCCGCATTTATTTTTCTACACATATCATTCACATTTTTTCCGCAAATATATATTAAAGTGTCATCCGCAAATAATACGACTTTGCAATATTTACAGTTACAGTCAGTTTTTACCTTTATTCTATTGCACAAACTAATTTCCGTTAAAACATAATCTATAAGCGTTTTTGAGGTTTCTGTTATTCTTGTTGGTTCCTTAACTATTTGACACAGTCCTTGGTCTGTTACAATGTCATCCATTTTAGATTTATTATAATCTTCCACTAAATAGTCTATATTAAAATCTCCCATAATAATACAATTTCTATCACTTTCAAAACACTGCGCATACCAATTTGAATAGGCTTCTAAAAATTCATTCACTGTAGAGCTTGGAGACCTGTATACTACCCCAATTGACCATTTTTCATTTTGAATAGATATTTTAACTTTTAAGAACCATGTAACATATTCAAGTTTACTTACATTTTTAATTGAGTATTCTATACCTTTTCTTATGTACATACTCACTCCACCGGTATGCCTTGATATTGATGTGCATATGATGTGCGTATATCCATTAATTTGTGTTTCCGAATCTTCTATTTCTTTTGTAATGCAAGTTTCAGATAGCACTACTATGTCAGGGGAATACTCATTAATTAATAGTTCTACTTCACTCTTATTTGCCAACAGACTTCCGACGTTCAAATAATAAATAAGGGTTTTATTTTTTTTGTTTTGAACTGATTGCTACCACTGTTTTTTCTTCTCTACACTTAGTTTTCTTTTGTAAACTTCACAGTTACTGTCAAATGCATTATGGTTTACATTAAAATTAAGTTTGAGGTCTTTATTAACCTTAACACAGTTAACACATTGTAACACTTCAGCTTTACATTCAGATCCGCTATGTGATCCACCACATTTAAAACATACTTTATTTTCACTTGTGCACTTCTGACTAGAATGGTTGAACCCTAAACATTTATAGCACCTTTTAACATATAATCCATCTTTAACAATACATTGATCCCAACCAACACTAACTCTGCCTTTTTCCATAACTTTGTTATAGCTTTCAACATTTAATTCGACAACTGCAGTGAAAGAATCTTGCCTTTTAAATTTATTTTTCCACTGAGCCTTCACTTCCATCTGGCAATCTTTTAAAAATTCATTTTGATCTCTCAGACACTTTATAACAACACTGTCTTCCATTTGCTCTGATATGTTTATAATTTTTATTCTAGGCTTTCTACTTTCTAACACATTCACATTGTAATCATTTCCCATATTCACTTCAATATTATCTTTAAATTTTTCCACTGATTTTTCATTATTACAAGCTACGATTACAGCTCCACTGCTTAGTTTTTTCATTCCCGAAACCTGTACACCACAATTTGAAGGATTAACTTTAGATTTTATTTCGTTTTTTGTTAAATCTGCACTTTGGTTTGTTTTCGGCTCAATCATAACCGATGCACTTTTTTTTAGAATATTTGCAAATGTATTTCTCTCACTCAAACTACTATCAACAGCTTTCTTTATTTCTGCCATTACAGTTTTTCCACTAAGACTATTACCAATAGCTTTTTTGATTTCACTTGTCAAAGCATCTTTAACAACACCTCTATTTTCATTCTCCATTCTTTTGACATCTTCACAAATTTTTTCACTTTGAACCTTAAATGTTTCACTGTATTTGTTTATTTTTTCCATTTCTTTTACACTCTTCTCACAAGATTTTTGGATATTTCTCATTTCGTTAAGTCTATCCAAATATCTATTTTCAATGGCCTCTAACAGCTCCTTAATTTCAAATTCGCTTTTTTTTAAAGATATTTCAAATTCATTTTTATATTCTTTTAAATAGTTTCCATTTTTTTTCACTGTGTCTTGAATATCCCGCACTGTTAAATCCACATTGTGTATATACATAACGCAGTCATCGCACATAAACTTCACCATTGTGTTTGTGTTTAATACACCGCTACTGTACCGGTCTAGTCCACTACATTGTAGTTTTGGGTGGAATACTTTACCGCATATGCCTGCACATTGTATTCCAGATTCACCAGAAATTTCATTTTTACACTTATAACACTCCATTTGAATGGATTTTAGAGTCTATAAAACTCCAGCACACTTTAGTCTATAAAATTCGCGCACCGGATAAATATTTAAACTCTTAAATTACGAAAATCAATTATGTTTAGCACCACTAGATTTATACACGTCTATACTCTACGACACTCTCTCTCTCTGGGCATAGCCAGATGAGTACGCATCGCGAGGTTACGCTGGTTGTAGAGCGGATGGACCCAAACGCTCCGGCTCGACGGGTTTTCGAAAGCACATTGCAGGGAAATCGCGGAAGGGGAAGACTTCGTCTTAGGTAGCGCAATCAAGTGGATGAAGACCTCAACCAACTTGGAGTGCGAAACTGGAGAGAGCTCGCCCGAAATCGAAGTCGTTATGGAAGGATGTTGGTTGAGTCCCAGGTTTAACCCGAACTGTAATGCCCACCTAAGTAAGTAAGTAAGTAAGGAATGTCATCGGTCCGTACTTCTTTCAAAATGAAGCTGGTTACACCATTACTGTCAATGGAGAACGGTAGATCGATAATAACCAACTTTTTATGAGCGAAATTGGAAGAAATTGATTTTGACACTATTTGTTCTCTACAAGACGGGGCTTGGTGTCACACAGCAAATGCAACAATTGAGTTATTGCGAGAAAAAATTAGAGATTCGATTCAAGAAGTCGCGATTTAACACCATTAGGTTATTTCTTGTAGGGTTATTTGAAGTCATTGGTCTTTCAAAATATATCAGATTCTCTTCAAGCCTTATAAGTCAATATTGAACGTGCCATTCTTAATATACGACTTGATTTAGTGGAAAAGTGCTGAAAAATTAGGTTCCTCGAATTTGTTGCTCCAGAAGAAAACGTGGTGGCCATTTGAATGACTTTTAATTTAAAACTTAATTGTATTGATTGAACTGCACATTTAATAAAAAATATTTGAATTTCCTTAACAAAAAGTGTGTTTTTTTTAAAAAAAAGAAATCATTTCACTCTTATTGGAAAACCCTTTACAATAAAGGCTTTAAAAGGTTGTGGTTGCAAATTCAAGAGAAGCACATACTCGCTTACATATGGACTCTCGCTCTAAGACATGCATGTCTCTGAGCTGGTAAAGAAAAAAGTTGCTAACTCATTCGTGTGCTGATCATCAAGGCTTACAGACATAACCTTAAAACAAAAACAAAAATTAATTAGAGAATAAAAAAATTGTTTAGATATACATTTGTATAAGCATACAGCTGTTTTTCCCAATAAAAAAAAAAATAAAAAAATTATATCTGTAAACCTAATTAGAAATGCGTTTTAGTAACAAACCCATAATTCTCACGAGAATTTCAAGGCAGTACTCTTTCTAATGGTTTCACCTGTTATGAAGGAGGTTTGCGCTTTAAATCCCAGAAACATTACGAAAAAAATGTTTTTCCATAGTATGATGAGCACATCGCAAGGAATTGGCCAGGTCTCCGATAATAATCACGAAAAGAGATTTCCAATTTGCCATTCGGAATCAGCAAAAAATGGTAGGTACCATACATAGTTGCAGTTCCTCATCCAATTTTTTTTTTTTCATTTTGCAGTTGAATGATCAAACTTATAACAGAAATTCTTGCCAAGTCTGGCAACTCAAATGAGCTCATTTATGCAAAAAATCATGTTTCTTTACTGAAGTCAATGCAACACAAAACAGTAAAATGGAGACTACATACGCACAAATCAGCGTCACTACCCATTAATGTTGAATTTTTACCTCTTCCGCACAATCTCATGGTCCCTTTTTGCATCCTGCTGTCAACACCCAAAGCAAATACTTTTTTAGTCACTTCGATAATTTCAGTTAATATAAGATAAACAGCAAGGTAGAAAATTGCTGTGTTTACATGACTACATAATATATCATACGACAAAGAGTGCGAGAGAACTAGTCCCCATGACATGAACATTGAACAGGTCCTTCGTGTATAAATCGCATTATGGCTACACATGTAATCTGATTATAATTACTCTGTTTCGACAACAACTTAACATGGTTCGGAAATAACACACGCCATTAATTCTGTACATTGTAATAGAAAAGCAAAAACAATGTGTACAACACTTTCATCGAAACAATGACAACACAACACTCTCTACCCATTAGTTGATATAAAAGTGGCATAAAGGCTTGTGAGAAATTAAATTAAATTTCAAAAAGATCCACTTTCTCTTAAAATTCGAAAGGTAGTTGAATAAGTCGTCGTCGTAAGTTTGAGCAATTTCGAATATAATGCATTTGCATTTGAAAAGAGACATCCTTATCCTTCTTTGATTTTTATTCAAAGCTTTTTCTAACTGCTTGACTCAGTTGAACACCAGTTAGTTTTTGAAAATCAAAGTTGAAAGAAGTTTGTCTTCATTCGCCAGGATAGTGTTCCATCTTTCATAAGATACTAAGCAGGTTTGGGACATTTCTTTTCGCTTTTCAAAGGAAAACATCTAAAAATCAGGACATGAATTGATTTTATTATCATACCCACATACTTAACTTTATCTCATATGGCTGATGGCTGTCAAGAAGTGAAGTATGTGCAGAGTGAAGAACGAGAGCAAAGTGAATAACGAATGATGTTCTGCTTCCGCAGGAAATGTCCTTGGAGACATTTCTCATGTATTATTCAATACTGCCAAACTAGTTTGTTCAATGTTTGTATATTGCAACTGACGACTGGGTTATTGAAAACGAAAACTCTTAGAAATTCAAAGAACAATGTTTACCTTTATTGAAACTACATAAATATTCTCTTGAGTCTTAAGGGTGGAACAAGTTTGGTATTCAGAAGAACAAACCGTTAATAGTTTTCGCTTTGTTCTAGAGCCACTGCCACTGGCTTTTTGTTTATTTGAATAAATAATATCGAATTGATAGAAATATAACATCAATTGAAAAGTTTACTAAACAAGTTGAAATGTAGAAGTTTTATTGAATGTTATGTACGCTGCTTCATCATTGCAGAGTTTCCACTTCATCTTTTTGTTTCAAGGAAATATAAAATGAGAATTTACGTCAGATGTAACAAAATAAATCAAGTTGACGTCGCTTTTAGGGTCTTGCCTGATATAATTTATGTGAACGTCTCGGACAACGAATACTGTTGTGTCCCTGAAGTAACAAAAACTTTTGGTCTTTTGTTAACCTTGTCATTGGTCCCAACGCTCGTCTTCAATCACTCGATAAAGCTTATTTGTTGCCAGCCCATTTTGCTGTTTACTCGGCACTTCCGATAGCATATTATGCTCTCGCCTGAGCTTGAGACTTTAACTTCTGCAATGAAGCAGATATTTTTTCATGGCGAGGATCGTTGAAGATCTCAACATTCATAAGTCCGTTGGTGCAGATGGTATTTCCGACGTTGTTCTGAAGAGGTATTCCTCTACGCTGAAAACCACTGCGTAGGCTATTCCATCTATTCTATTTTCTGGGCTCTTTTTGAGCAGATGGAAAACTGGATTTGTCTAGCCCGACCTTAAAAATGCGAGTCTACCTCTCCTTCTAACTACCGTTGCAATGAATTATGGCTAGCTTTTATCATGGCCTGCGGCCGATAGCGCCGATCTCGTTTTTAGCCTACTAAGCGCCACCCCATCCACCCGCTAGAATGTCGTCGTCGTCGTCGTCGTCGTCATAATGTTTTATTATTTTTACTGCGCTAATATTAACAAGTATAGAGTATCAATTAATATGCGTATCAATTAATCAATTAATGAATTAATAAGTGCAACAATATATAATGCAATATATTTGATTTGTTGTCTTGTTAACGAGATCAAGTGTTAGTATGGTTTTACTAGCGGGTAAGGACGCTTTTGGTATCGATGAGTCTCTTATTCGTTGGATTAGAAATTACATTTCGGACCGTTCAATACAAGTTGTGTTGGATGCTTTCTCCGACTCTCTTCCTTATTTCCATAAACGATCTCTTGTTTGAAACTTTTATCTTTCCAACTGTTTTGCTGACAACTCAACCCTCAGCTTTTTATATTCGTTTCGAAATTCACGTCCCTTCTCTTCGGATGTGAAGCTGAAACAGTTGCGTATGCGAAGCCCATTGAATTCTGACCTTGGCAGCATTAACATGGGGTAGTAAGAATCGAGTAGAATTCAATGCTTCGAAAACACAATGTTGTCGTTTGTCGTTAAAGCTTGACATTTCCCCACTGCCATTATTTATGAACGGTACTTGCATTGAAGAAACCGAAAGGCTGTCAGTATTTACCAAGAGTGTATATAATATTCATGGAATGAAGCCGAGAAAAATGCCCTCATTGCTTAGGTCTCTTAGGACGATTCAGGAAATTCTTCATAACTTCTGATTTGGCTATTATATTTACATAGATTGATAGCTGATAGTTGTATCATAGACTCAGTTGATACACTTGAACATCGTTGAAACGCTACCAGTCTCACTCTCCTCTATAGTTTTTTCTATAAACTAGTAAAATAGTCAGTTGCGTTCCTCTCCTGAAACAGTTAAGCCGCAACACGAATAAGTTAATTCGGCCCAATAAGGCATATTTTTAAGTTTTTTTTTTTTTTTGGCGTATACTACATTCTTCTAAATATGGATTTGCAAAATATTCAAAACTGAGCTAGTGTAAATAAAACTCCGGAGGCGCCTCGGTAAAAAGTTGGTTTGCACCATAACTCATAACAGAATCATCCGAAACAAAAAAACCAAAAAGCATTCCTTAAAGGAGATGCTTTCGAGGATTTTTTTTCTTCAATTTTCGACTTTCCGTAACAATTGAGAGCCAAAAATTACAATAAAAAAAACGAAAAAGATCTCTACAATACCTGATGAATTATGTGAAGAAGTATTGTGCAAAATTTTAAAAACAATTGGTCCAGTAGATTTTGAGTTATCGTTTACACGGACTTCCAATATTCCCAGAAAACCGTTTGAAAACGCAGAAGAGTTTCGTCGCTTAGCGGCATACAGAGGTGAACTGATGTACAGACTAATATACAACATTCCTCAAATATAAATAACAGGCCGGTTTATGAAGGAATTTATTCGGGGTCGAAAGCGCATGAGATCCGGGAATGAGCAATAGACGCTCAAATATCAAATATCTCACCGAACAGTAGCACAAGTCTTTACATCGATTTGGAGAAAGTAAGATAATTGCGCTTGATATTTCAAAAGCATTCGATAGAGTTTGGCATCAACCTCTTTTATCTTAAATGCGTGCTTTTGGTTTCGATAAGTTTCTTCTAAGCTGGATTAGTAGCTACCTTTCAAAGCGTTTATTACAAGTTGTTTTGGACGGCTATAAATCTGAAAACCCACAAAATAAATGCTGGTGTCCCCCATTGCTCCGTTTTGTATTCCACCCTTTTTCTAATTTTCGTTAACGATCTTTTGTCTGAAACTAATAATCCACTAAATTGTTTTGCCGATGACAGTACCCTCAGCTTTTCATATTCGTTCTTAAGTTCACATCCCTGTTCTTTTCGGAGTATGGAACTAGGGCAGCAACGTATGTTAGTTCATTAAATTCTGATCTAGACAGCATTGTCCTGTGGGGAATAAAAAACCGCGTAGAATTTAATGCTTCAAAAACTCAATGCTGTCTTTTGTCGTGGAAGCGAAACTTACCACCCTTGCCACTTTCCATGAGTGTCTTTTGAATTTTGTTGAAACAGATTTCGGGATGTCCATTACCAACCACCTCATGTGGAATAACCATATACTTGATCACCAAAAACGCTGCAAAGTGCTTAGGCTTTCTTCGATGATGCAAGAAATTTTTCTCACCCAATGACCTGCAGTCATCTACAGAACGTACATTCGTCCTAAGATGGAGTATAACTCCCATATTTGGGCTGGTGCTCCTTCAACTCACCTCAATCTTTTGGACAGTGTTCAGAGAAGAGCCTTTAAAATGATTGGAGATTCGAACACCATTGAAACTTTCACGACACTCGAACATCGTCGTAATGTTCCTTGTCTCTCCTTATTTTTTTTTTTTTTTAAACAGACAGTGCTCTTAGGAGATGGTCAGTTGCATTCCTCCCCTTAAACAATTCAACCGTAATACTCGCGCTTCTTGGAACGCCCATCAGTTTACCCTATACCCTTGAGTCCAGTTTCGGACGTACTGTTAAATACAGAGATTCCTTCTTCAGCCGTACCACGCGAATGTGGAATGTATTGCCCAGCTTTGTAGATTCTTCCCTCCCATTACAATCTTCTGAAATTTAAAACTAATGTGAATCGGTATCTTCTTTCTAACTCTTTCCCTTTTTGCTAACGCTCGTACTATGTTACTAAACATGTTAAGGGTAGTCACAACCCCTTGAGTGCGCTCAAATTATAAAAAAATACTCTCAACTCCGTACGTTTTACTCCGATCTGCTTGAAATTTTAACAAAATATTCTTGAGATATTAATCATCCCCCTTCCCCCTACCCTCTTAAGACCAAAGAAGTTGACAATCGACCAAATGCTAACATTGCGGCTAATTTCAATTCTGTGACAGTCTAAACAAAGACGAGCTGTACTGAGATATGTTTTATTTCAGCATCATTGAAAAATTCACACGACTATGCAGGATGTGTTTGGAAAATTCACAGTACTCTATAAAGGTCGCCGGTATTGATTTAAGATTTACAAAAAGAAAAAAAAAAATTGTCAGACTTTCATTAATTTATTTTTCTCGATTACACCTTATGCCATTTCAAAGCATTTTATGCAATTTACTCTGCATTCTTTTCGTAAGAATAACGACTCGATATTCATAAAATCACAAGATGAAGTTGTGCTTCAGATTACAACTTGCACTTTGAAGCACGAAACCCTTAGCTTTTCTTTATAAAAGTGTCACTCTATACACCAGCAATGACGCAATTACCATAAAACAGAGTCGTATGAGGGCCTTCTACGCTGACGGCGAATAAATATTAAGTACGTGCACACCTGACGCGTCCTTAATCAAATTGCATGCCCAGTAACATGCAACCCTTTCAGACTTATGCATTGTGAGCGTATAGAGTTAATACAATTGATTTTTCCAATTACTTCAGGTATGACCAAGCTTAAGTACGATCAAAATAATACATCACTCGCAACGGATACTTCCGAATATTATGAATATCTACATAGCACAATTAATTTGACTTGAAATATTTCAAGCATTCCGGCTACTTTGCTGAAGGAAGAAGGTCACAGAGCTCACAACGGAAGGACGTCGCACATTTATTTAAGCTTTAAGGCTACAAATAAACGACCAGCACAATAGTAAGCTCCATTGACATGACTCTAAGTGGATAAACGTGAAAGTTTTTCCAAGGCAATAAAAAATAAAAAAAAAATAAAAAAAATTCTCAAACAGTTCACATGTATTCATGTGGGGTTAATTTAAGTGCCGAGTGCTGAAGCGGATGTAAGTGTCACTCAGACATGGAGTGTCTAACGAGCTCTGGGTTGTTGCTGTAAGATTGTTGATTCTTTAGAATACTCTTCTCGTAGATGTTTTCCTCTTACGTCTTGTTGACACCCAGTGGATTGTCGTCGGCATACGGAATTAAAGTCAGTTCCATTTTGATGATGAATGTCCTTGGACTTTAGTCAAACATAAATCATTTTATACTTTAAGAAAGTGCTCGTTAAAGAACACACACTTTTATTTTTTGAAATATATTTTACTGGTGTTTCTGCTTCATACCAACCAACATCAGCAAGGAAATGACTTCCATGTTAGTTCTTTGACAAAATGAAAAAGTTTCGTGTAAAAAATTACAGGAGAAAGTTAGGACGTAGGATTATTTGTCCTATTTTTTTTTTTGAGGATTTCGTGGTTTTAAACAGGAAAAAGTGCTGCAGGTTGAGTTCAGAGACAATTAGTTTAGCAATAAATAATAAAATCTGTACATATATCTTTGTTTGCAGATAACAAAACAAATAAATAATAACTCATGGCATTCTTATTCTCATTGAGATTATCCTGGAGAGAAATAATTTTGAGGAACTTTTTCCCAACAAAAGTGAAACAACTTTAGTAAAATTTTGAAAATGAAATGTGGCCAGTGGAAAGTTTTTCGCAGTTTTCAAGGTGCTATGAATATTAAAATTATAGAAGCTATGTAAGATTTTCAGGAGGAATTTTTCTCGGCACATTGAATAAAGTTTGGAGGCCATTATATTCCTTTGAACATTTTTCACTTTATAGATTACAGATGCATAATGGATTTTCGTACTTTTCATGGAACTTAAATGATTTTGGAGTGTCATTGGTCGAAATTGCTTAAAGGGTTTGCTAAGATTCCATTCGCTGTGTCCTTCATGCTCTAACATTCAAACAGTTTTCTGTTCGGTCGAGATATTTTTCCGGAATGCATACAAAGGTCCTAATTTGTATAAGAATTGCAGTTGGGGGTTGAACATGGGCCAAAACCTACATTTTCCGCCAGCAATTTCGATTTCGAGAGAACTCTCTCAATCCAATTTTGAAATCTACGCCAGCTGAGGACTTATTCGACTCTATTGCGGCATCTAAGACGTGGTATTTCCCTGCCACAATATCGATATAGAAAAGCCGTCAAGGTGGAGAGTCCGCTCAACATGTCCGAAGCATTGAAGTTAGATAATCCCATGTTGCGATTCAGCTCATACAGTTGGTCTTTGAATCTTCTTCTCCAGAAATTGTCTTTACGAACGGGACTAAAACCTGGATAATATTTCATTCCAAACAACTGAGGGTTTCTTAATTTGCTTTCAATAAAGTCTATTCCTCTGCACCATATAGCAGAATTGAGAAGAGAGAGTTCATAATTTCAATTGCTTTCAGAACCCAAAGTAGCAGCGATTGAAAAAGCACTGATCTACGGACAGAGATGAGGTTTTCCTTTTCTAGAGGATCATAAATAGACGAAGTCCTGTAAAGTTTCTTCATGGTTCCTCGTTTTTGTTTGATGAAAACATACAAACTTCGTTTTGCCCTCGTCGTGGTCACAAGTCTCATCGTTCTCTTTGCAGGAATCTCGCTCTGTATCATTTTTTCCTTTCCAATTTCTTGTTTTCTTTTTGCCAAATTTCTGGATATTTCTCAGAATTCTAAAAAAATGTATAGTTGCTTGATAGTTAACCAAGAGGTGTCTATCATTTCAAAGCAAATGAAGTTCAACCATCAGAAGTTCAACCAAGTTTCATTTAAGGATGGTTTAGTCAATCTAGTGTGTTTCCATATGAGAACACAAGTTATGAGTTTCTGATGTCTATGTTTTTGCAAAAGCTACAAAGATTAGCCTCTTTAAGTATCACAATAGCAATGCGCACCTGTCCAACAATACTGATGGAAGGTTTATTAAATTTTCCTCCGCTATATTAAAGAGTTAAGAAGACCACCTTACAAAGAAGACAAAAGCTTCATCTCACAAAACAACTGAGGTGAAGAAAAATTACAGGAACATATGAGCACTCTGCAGATGCTCCCAATATTGGAATCTCCTGCAGTTCACTCATCGGACTTTATGCCTAAACGCATATTGTTACACTACCTCTTTGAAGTAATCTTTCCTAACCGCTCAGCGGTTATTCTTAGTAACTTTGAATACATTTGGGACGCTGACGCTTCAACAACTAAGAACGGTGTAGGTACAGGGATTTTTTTATCCCAACTTCACATCATCTACATCCCTTGGAGCACAACAATTATATTTCAAGCAGAGGTAATAGCGCTAGAGAATTCTGTGTTAGAGAATGCATTAGAAGAAACCTCCGAAGATCACGCATCCTAATAAAGGTATTATCCTCAACCAAATTCGAAAAACTACTTGGGAACTGCCTGACATGTCTATCTCAGCCAGCCACAATAAAGTCATTCATTCTTGGGTGCCTTAATCCTACTGCGGTCTCCTAATCGGTGGCATTTAAAGCGAAGTGGTTACCTGGAAAAACTCTGAAGGCCAACGCCAGCCAAAACTATTCATCAATTTATCTCAAAGACGCATTAAGGAAAATCTTGACATAAGCAAACGTGACTCAAAGTTACTTACGGACTTCCTCACTGAGCACTGCTCTCTCAAATATCATCTCAAAAGCATTGGCTTCAGCCACAGAATGACACCTGCCGTCTCTGTCTCGGAGACACAGAAACGGCTAAACACATTTTATGCGAATGCCCTGCCATAGCCAGATCTAGGCTAAAAATATTCAATGAAGGATTCAGTAGTCCCCTTGACATTAGAAACATCCCTTCAAATATTCTTAGGTTCTTACACGACCTCAACTTCGAATGAATAACTCTGCACTTTACCTATTTAAACCTAAGATCTTTCAGGTCGACGTGTTAGTAAAGGCGTTTTACCTTAGCTTTATTTAATTAAAAATGGGAAGTTTTGAGTGAAACTATTTTAACTCAAAGTTGGAAGCATAATTCTACGCTTTGTCCGTCCTCAATCTCGCTTTATTACACATAAGCATTCAAACAATGAACTATTTGGTATTGTGAAATCAGCCACTATTGGTACATGCGTCATGCGTTCCGTTAATCCAAAGAGTTCGACAAGGTTACGTTGTGCGTATCGGTGTCGGCAAAACTTGACAATCCCGATGGGTTAGTTCAGCCAACCCACATTCAAAGAGCTCGAAAAGTCGTTGGTATAGTCAATGACTTTGGCTATCTGAATGGGTGAGTCTAGAGCCCCATTATCTAAAGTCGATACTTCGCGAGAAAGAAGCGGAATCACTAAAACAGAAAGTATTTATTTTTAAGAGTTCCTTAGTGCAGATACAAGTTGCGGAACGTGAGTCGAAATAGTTCCTTTCAAATTTACAAACTGGCACATGACGCCACGCTGGGCGGGTGTTGCTTGCGTGTAACTTATTTAAAGTATTGTCAACACAAAATTGCTAAGGAACCAAAAATTATCTGGGAAAACATGAAGATTGCCTAAAGGTTTTTAGTTTTTCGTTCCCGTTTTATTGGAAATACGGAAATGAGATATAGTCTATGTTTTTAAAGGACAATGTAGCAATCTCATGTTGAAAGAATTTTTTAAGTCGGTCTAGTAGTTTCTAAGTTCCTTATCCCGGTTTCGTTCTCTTGGGATCTTGGGAATATGGGTTAAAATCTATAATCCTTTTCCTGAGGGTAAGAAAATGGAACGCCATTCCATCATTTTCATACCTTATTTACAATTAACGTTAGGCTTAAGGTAATTTTTTTAAGTGACTGAAATTGTTAGTTGACGGTGTTTAATGTCTTAGGTGGTGGTTGCTGTATCCTTTACATCTGTCGCCTATTCATCAGACGGCTTGATTTTCTTCGCTTGTCTTATTTCATCTATAACCAACGTTTTTTGCTACCGGAAACTCACATTTTGAATGTTTTTAAAAATGCTGGTTAAGCAAAAGGGGGATAGAAACATGTTCACCTCTACTCTCTCGGAATTAAGCATACGTATATGGGGTGGTGTAACAGAGCGGTAAGATCCGGGGCATAGTGCATTTCACACAACCATACCTTGTGAAGAATTTTCACCGATTCCGAATGGGTAATCGAGAAAGCGATTTTCTAGGCTAGTTTACTAACGGAGGACTTATCATTTCTTCGCAAAAGGCGATACCCGGTGGAAAACCATTTCTGTTGGAATTCCAGCCACGCAATAGGCAGACATGATAAACATGGGTACGCATGCATATCTAAAAACAATAAGCGAAGAATTGGGAAAATAAAGCAGTGGAAAAAGGATTCCGCAGATTGAATAAGAGAAAAGCTTACTGCGACAAAATAAACAAAATTTCTCATTGGCAAAAAAGACACGACCCAGTGCATTCAAAAATCATAGTCTATAGACCAACGAACGCTTCGCGAGTGTAAAGACTATTTTTTTTATTATTGATCACATATTTATTCGAAAAGAGTCAAATGTTTGTTTATAACCAACTTAACCTATCCTTCCCAACATTGCTTCAAAGTGACAGGGGTGGTTTTGATTGAATTGATTCACATCGTTATATTCTTACGATCCACAATTACCTTGATAAGACCAAAATCATGTCCTCACAACCTAGATGTCAAAAATCATCTCCAACTCACCTCCTATATGCCAAGACTTCTATGACGTTAACTTCTTAAGCAACCAGAGTAAGTTTTCGAGGGTAAAGCTAAGGACTCTGTACACGTACTCAACAAGCCCTTTAATAATTTAAATAGCAAGAGCTTTTTTTAAATTCTTTGTAAATGAATACGTGCAATATCCATCCCCCTCGTCTGATGCAATTGCTATCAAAACACAGGATGCCTTAAAATAAAATCACTTCTTTCTTTAATGGCATAAGCTCCTAGTGAACATGCCAATGCCTTGACACTATTTTTGGTTGCCATATGTGCTTGTATGTGAATATTAATATTTGTAAATAAATCCAGTGTGTCAAAAGTATTTTCATGGACAATTTTGCCATTAGCGAAGCGAGGATTTGCTATGGTCTTATGCTGGGCTTTCAAAGTTTTGACATTTATCTCGAAAAAAAATTGAATTTATGGAGTAATACTGTGCTTGTAAGAAGTAACGATATTGAGGTTTATTTCTTGATCCCAAATGACTAATAAATCTCGTTACTCACAGAATTAACCTCAGTGGCTTTTATCTTGGCTTTCAGGATTCATTGGGAATAAAAATACAGAACAACCTGTGGTGACTTTGAAGGCGACCCTAATTCGTAGTGTTGGGAAAGAAATGTTATTTCGCTTCAATTTTTTCTTTCGTTTCTGTATTTAAGGATTCATCATTTGAACCATTTAATGTAAAACGTAAAATGTAATGTAATAACTTTTCTGTTAAATGAAACTAAATTTCTATGTTCTCTATATAAAGAACTTCTGACTTTTGAAAGCCTATTCTCGTAAAATCATTGTAAATATAGACTATAGTAGAATTGTGAAGACTTTTGGATCGGCCGGCGGTGAACCTATAGTCTCCGGTCCAACCTAACAGTCTCCGTTTCAAGTAAATGGTTTCACCATTGTATATAAGAAAGCGTTTTCTGCGCCACTGGTGTCCTCTGGCCCATATGTTATTGTTAAATAGCCTTTTTGACCTACTTTGCTTATTTACACAATGACAAAATCTTAAAATAATCAAAAAAGTTAAGTTTATGTGTCAAAACTTATGTATACCTACCGTTAAAATGTTATTGAAAGCTAATTTGGAATTTTTTAAAGGAAACAAAAAAACTGAATCTTCCGATTATTTCCAATCTATTAACAGCCCATGTCAATCCTTAAAAAATAAAGCAACGCATCAGATATCAAACCATTCATAAAGTCAACCCTAAAATATTTTTTTTATACATGCACAACACTCCACACTCCATAAAAAAATCCCTTATCTCGATTTTCCTTTTCAAGCCATTACTTCTCAATGATTTTTCTGCTCGAGGCGTTTAACAATCACAAAATTATGAAAAAAAATTTGGGTTCTCCAAAAATATTTTCACACAAAAGACACACCATCACAAATCTCAGCAAAAGACCATAAGAGTTAAATGCCTCAAGGTGTTGGAATCCGAAATACATAGCATTCCATTTTGTCTGTCAACCAGTCAACCTTCTTCGTCCGAGGTATTCTATCAGCATTAAATTCCTGGCATTAAACATCAACTGAGGGAAAGAACGAAGGAGGGCAAAAGGTTGCAGAGTTGTATGAATCGAAAAGTTGTTTTTTTTTGTTCCGGAAACAAATGGAAACCATGTTCGGTAGACTTCCACTTTATTGTTAGTTATGAAATCGATTTGAAAACATCAAGAAGAATGGTAATATCTCAATCGATATCAATCCACATACATCTACATAATATGAATATCAATCTGCCCAATTTATATGACTCCCATAACATTACCACCACTGGACTGAGAGTGGAAAATAAAGGCATGACTAGGTCGTATGAGTTTGCTGTATGGAAGCTGAATGCTAATGCTCATTGAATATGAAACGTTCTATATCTTGGTAAGACTTCACTTTAAAATCTTTCACAAGTATCTGTGCGTGCGAAGAGTAAGAACATGAAGAAGATCTGTCGGTAGGTATATTCAATTAAATAGAAAGATTTTTCAAAAGTTACAACCATAACAATGGGTCCACTTTTCCGCTATCAAAATCAACACACTGATATTCATCCCAAGTGACAAAAAAGCCTTCGTTAAATATTCTTAAAGCATTTGTCAATTCATAAGGATTTGGACTCACATACCATCTTTTTTGAGCTACTCTTTTTTCGTCTGCACATTACTTTCGATCAAAATCTTTAAGTTTTCTACGACACGAAACCAATACATGTCCCATAGACCAACCGAACAAAAATGAAAAAAGACCAGAGATTTTGTTTTTTCATATTTTGGAAGCTTACCACCTTCATCACCATGATTTATCAGCTTGAACTGAATCACAAAAGGAACGAATCGCTTGAGAAAAGAGGATTAAGATTAAGTGAAAATCCTTTCGGTTTTTATGGGAACCATCTTATTTATTTGATTAGTCTAAGTCACAAATACAAAGCAGAAGTAATGTGGAAACATTAATTTCGGGGTAAGTCCTTTTTCGTTTGTTTTACTAGGCAAATAAATTATTTATTTGTTTACTTCTCAGAAATCATTTCGTAAGAAGGTGGTTCCACCTTCTAAGTGACAAAGTGGAAGAAAGGAAAATCTTTTCAATGTTTATTAAATTCGACATGGAAAAAATAATTTTTCGAAAGTATGGTACTATGGTAGGCATACTGACTGACGTTAGCTATAGGCATCCAGATAGATGCAGCAGCTTAGAGAGCTCGTTATTTGTGCTTATAAACCACATTTCGGGAACCATTGATTCCTCGTATTCGAATATACATATCCGAATACTAAAGGCTCGGCGAATAAGAACTGACTGTTCGAATCTCAGTGGTCTGCCAAAGATATTGGTAGAGACATTTGACGTTAAGAATCAACAGCCAAGAAGAAAAATGAATGAAGAAATGAGATCTACTGTACAACTTAGTTGAAAGACCATTCTGGTTACTTCAATACAAAGACATGGTATTGAATTACAAATGGTGGTGGCTGAGCTGCGATGAGTCCACAACGTCTCTCATATTCTTTGCACCAGGATTCCACTCAGCTCAAAAGATTTGAATAGAAAAAATCCTTTGATGATGAAAGCTTGTAATTCAAACAAAATCATTCCAAGATGCCTGGATATCTATACTGTTTTGACGCGGTTATTTCACTGCCGTTGAAAAGCTATTTCTCAAATGCACCTCTTTCCCTACTTAACAACGTAGCTGTTTCGGTGCCAATAGCGATTTCGTTTAAAGGCAACTTACCAAACGGGAACGTGTGCAGTTCCCAGTGGGATTACAGAATGCAGATTCAATTCTACGATAAAATAGCAACCCACACTAAGCATAAATCAAGTAACAGCTGTATAACTCCAAAAAAGGATTTCCAGATTGAAAGTCACACGCCTAAAAAGAACACATTTCTGTCATCATTACGAGCGCAGCCATTAGATGATTAAAAATTGTGAAAAGCTTCTTTGAGATTTTAAGGCGACTTTATGCCTAATTTCTATGCACTAAAAAACAAGTTTAAAAACTGAGAAGTTACCACAAATTGTTATTTGTAATCAATAGTAAAGTTATCCTTTAATTGCTGAATGCGAAGTTGCATGATACAATCTTGTAATGATACAATCGACGCGACTATAAACGATCAAAAAGCAACAGTATAAAAATTTACGACCCAGATGGTGGAATGTTACCTCTATGTTCTTCAAAGTGCGATTATTCGATTTAAAAGGTTCAACCTTTTAAAGAACATAAATAATTATGGCAGAGCAAATCTCGGAAAGGCCCGGCCTAAGCAAATTTCTCTCAAACATATCTTGTGAGGGTACCTACAAAAATGGTCTCTTCTCAACGAGTAAGTAAGAAAACGCTTTTAGTGGCAGAGCAAAAGGTCACATCCGGTAGATAAACAGTTGGCTATTTCCTTGATTCAAACCTCGAACTTTCATGTAACAGACAGGATAGTTCAGAAAAAACAGTCCTGTGCAGTTGGTTACCAATTATTGTCTTGGTTTTAAAAGGTGGTGCCTCATCTAAGCTATTTGCTTCTCCAACTTCAAGTATTCAGAGATTTGTGATTAAGGAGAACAAAATTGTGAAAGAAGAGCATTGCAGGTCACAAGTGTTCAATGTTGCCATTGCACCGATATAACAAGTACAACTTGTTATTTTCAAGTGTAAGCAAGCAAAACATTGTTAAAATACCACACCTTTAGATGCTACCGGTACTGCTATGGCTTTGTGGGAATGATTTTGTCATAAAAGCAAGAAGAAACAACTTGTAGAGAAATTACAAGTAAACAATCTTTCACCAGTAGAATATTTTATCAAACTTAACCAATTTCGCAAATCTTTTTTCTAAAGCTAGTTTCTGAATTTTCAATTCGGAAATCAGCTTTATTTTAACAAGTTTGTAATTTGTAAATTGCAAGTTAAGTTTTCTCACAAATTTCCAGTTGTAAATTACAACCGCGTTTGGTAAGGTAAGAAAAATAAAAAAGAATCAGAGACTTTGTTAAAAGACTCCTCTAATTAAAAATTCTGAAGTTGGTGAAATAGACCACAGATGCAGGCCCAAACCGAACCCGAACAGTATAACATCCAAGCCCCTAGTACCGCAATGTGGTAGTCTAATTTGCTTAAATAATTGAGAACGTTAGCTAGTTCTGAAAATACGCTTTAAATTCTTGAGCGAAACAATAATTGAGACTTAGAGAGTATGTCAAAGCGTGCCCGCGTATGGCGTGTCTCTATTATATAGCCACCTTCTACAGATATTTTCAAAAACTGCTAGCTTTTAGGAAGGTTTTTTAAAAAGACTTGTTTCTTTGCTGACCATAAGTACCTGACTTTTTTGTTACGAAGGTGCAAATGGCCTTATTCTCAAAATCTCAAAGCAGTTGAAGAGAATATCCGGAGAAAGTTGTGCACCAGCTGTTTTTTCCCTTGAATTGGATTAAGTTCCATTTATTAGACCGATTGCTGCCGTGGCGTTCTAAAATCATTTTCTGTGGTTGGATTTTTCTTAAAAACATTTTCTCTTTCGATCATGGGAGCCAAGTGCCACAAAGTTATTAACATTAAAACCTGCATAAAATATTGAATGTTGATTTCATTTAAACAGCTCGAAAAGTCTTCTTTTGGTGTTGCTACACGCTCATTTCCTTCAACCCTTTTTTTTTCTCTTGTTTGTTTTTGCCAAAGCTCTGCCTTCTACTCTTCCAGGGTTTAGTGGTTTACTAAGGGCGTTCTTGCACTGAAAATATAATCGCCTGATGGTGGTGATTGGGAAGCATTAAAAACTTCTATCGCATTAGAGGATGCGGTACTCATATCTGCATAAGATGGCTTGGATTATTTATGCGAGCTTATACCAAAAATTTAATTAAAATTTTTACAGAGTTTGGAATAACACAGAGATTCAGGTAATGGCTTTCATTGAATTACGTGAATGATTAAAGGATTCACACCGAACTCTGAAGTGAAGAACAAATTCTTTTTATCTTACTTATTTTTGAATGGTTTGAGAAGAATTTAACACACATCTAACAGTACATGTGTGTGTCATCATGTATGACTGAAATTTTTATTTTATTTTTTACAAATTCAACTTACCACGAAACTCCACCCGTGCTATGAGATTCGATTTGGTTTTTGGCAGATGGAACTGCACTATTTTCACCGTAAGTGACATTTTGGTGGGATTAATTCTCTTCACAGTTGCTTGAGAGTAAAACAATTTTTTTTGGATTTAGTAAATTCATTTGTAGACATGTTTCCAAAGCTCAGTGAAAATGACATTTGATGCAAATATTGTAATCCTGATTTATTGTTCTGAAAAAAAAATAAATAATAAAAAGATTAAGTTGGAAAATTTTGCAAAAGCGTATTCGGATAAAATATAATTACTATTATTAACATTCGAATATTGAGTTTCGACAAAAATGAAATAATGGAATTAGTTCTACTTATGTTTCAACAATTTCTTATAGTCCTGTCAAATCATAATTTGATCTGGAAACTTCAGGTTTCTTTTTTGGAGTGCTGAACGCAAATATGAAAATGCCCAAGGAAGTGTTTTTAAGCAAATCTGAGAATTCATATAAATAATTATACATTTAAGATTTTTTTTGTTGTCGGACTTGCAACTTGAAAAATTGTATATCTTAGATTAAAATGTTTTTACACATAATATAGGAAAAAGAAATGCCTGGTTGTTTCGTAGAACCCGTGGGCACAAAAAGTCCAAGACGATTAGCAACAGGACGGAAGGGTGACGCACCACGCACCACGCACCACGCACCACGCACCACGCACCACGCACCACGCACCACGCACCACGCACCACGGATGTTGTTTGGGTCGCAATGCGGTATTGAACGTACCGATACAGTATATTTGCCTCCTTGTAGGTGTTTAACTGATTGTTAGAAGGTTCGTTCGTTGAACTTCATCCAAGGTTGATCCAGGTTTGTTTGACAACCCTTTAAAGAAAAACACATGACAGCCTTGCTCGTTATCTGAGCTCGTCCCAGCAAAAACCTAGTGCTAATTTTGTGTGAAGTTGAAGGCACACTCAGAGCGAGTTAAGGGTTTTCAAAAAAATTAAACGATTTGTGGCGATCACAGCGCACCCCGAGAGCTTTAACGTATAAACCTAAAAATAAACAACATGTTTTTGAGCAATATGTTCTTTTCCGTCAGGAGATAAAACTTGGTAACGTTACATATGACACGTAAATTTGAAATACTGTTGACATATTATTAGAGAAATGTAGAACCAAAATAATACAGTGGCCACATGACTGTTCATTACATAACAATGAGGAAAAATGATTTGAGAAAAAGCACTAACTCCTTCTACTGTGATGTTGAATTCTCTAGTGAAATAAGGTGAAACTGTTGAAAACACCGAAGTAACTTTTCGCTCAACATCACCTTTGTAGTACCGAAAAGAAGCTGTCGTTTAGCATCATTAGTGATCATCTGTAAAAGATGCGGCTATTTCACCGTGGTTCCAGTGACGTGATGGTTAGCTTGCCTGATGTAAACCCAGGTCTTCGTGGTTCGAAATCCGTGCAAAAATGTTTTTTCACTGGTATCGCCTTTCGCGAGGAGTTGGCAAGTCCTCCGTTCGTAAATTCACTGCCATGAAAAGCGTTCTCTCGATCAGCCGTTCGGAGCCAGCAGAAAATTGTGAGTCCCCTCATTTCAATTACAAGATATGGTTGCGAGAAGTGCGCTAGAATTTAGGGCTCCTCGCTCTCTTTATTATATTATTTTTATTTAACTACTTACATAGCTTCATATTCGTGTAATAGATATTGCATGTTTGCATCAGCAGCCGGAGCAGAATTTCCATAAAGCCCTTGATACATGCCCTTCGTGATTGGGGTCATCATTTTCTCGTTTTTCTTCAAGCTTCTTTATTCCACTTCTGCGGAGAATGTTTTTATTTAAATTTGTTGAGATTAACTTTGTCCAAGATTCTGTAAGCTTTCTCTCACACATAATTTGAACACTACATTGTAAGCTCGCGTTGCCGTTTGTGTTTTAATAGTATTGACAAAATTAACACATATAAAGTGCAGTATTACAAGAGATGAAGTCCCCTACATCACCTTTTTCAAATCATCTTCAATTCGAAACTTTGACCATTCATACTTTCAATTTGCAAATTTTTGATTCCATTCAATCCGTCGAATTACTTCGCTGCCATTTTAATCTTTACAGCTCCGACTAGATCAATTCGGTCCACGATTAGTCCATGTGAAGTAGTGGAAATGCCTTACTGGGGACCATTATCAATTTCGCAAGCGTTTCTGCAATACTCCTAGGATTTCGAGATTTTGGATAACGAATTTTAGTCTCTTGGCATGTTCTACTCCATTTTTCTGCTCTTACAGTAATATACTTCAGCAAATTTTGACGCATTTTCACATTTGCTGTAAAAACCAGTGTCTCAAAAAAGATAATGACTTTGACAAGTTTTAGCTGCAGTAGGGTGTCCCAGATTTCTGCGGTTTTTCTTAGTTTGATTCTATTTTACCGTTTGGAATGAGCTAAGTTGACATCAAATGTACAAAATTAGTTCCCGGAACGTCTTCGTAGTATAGTGAAATTTGGTATACAAGTAACACAGGAAGTTTTTGGTGAAATGAGACGGGAAGCGTTTCAATATTCTAGTTTGCATGTTTTGATAACCTCAAACTTAGTTTTTCTTTTGTAATAACTACTTTTTTCAGATGAAGAGAAGCAACAGTTAAGAAATGAAATAGAAGACAGCTACTAATTTCTCGGTATCCAGCAACTCTCTTCTGCAATGAAGCTTTGCATTTGTTAAAAAAAAAAAAACATTTAAAGAAATTCCATACTAGACTTGTGTTGCCATTCTAACTAAACTATTGGTGCTCAATGTGTGCCACAGGCATAAAAGACGCTCCTGCCGCCAGAACTTTTACTTTCTATCTTAAAAACTGTCCGACTATACAATAATAGTCGTATTTATAATCCCATTCCAAAGTATGTCTAACTTTAAACAGCTCTTCGAACAGTGTCCCAGTCCAAATCGTATTTATAAACACTTTCACCGCCGTCTAAGAAATGTCTAACTTTAGACACCCTATTTGGTTGTCTAAACTATGACTAAAGTGACCATGGATACAGAAAAAAACAATTTTGTTGAACATGTTATAAAACACTGTTGAGAGTGTTACGATCGAAAAAATTAAGTAGTTTGAGGTGCAAAAATACTACTTTCAACAATTCCATTTATAAATTGCTCAAATTTAATCACTTTATGAGACTTGGAAAAGCTGTAATACAAAGTCAAATAGGCTGTTTTTTCGGTCTAGTTCAAGTCCTACGCCACTCTCTTTCAGAGCCTTATAGTTGTTGTACTTGTATACCAAAACACAGGCAATAGTACTGCACGGATACATCATGAACGCTACCATTTAGTTTTTCATTCGAAGTTGACAGTTTTAGGGGTTGTTTAGACAATTGCTGGAATGCATTTATAAATACAAAATTGGCTAAGGCTTGTCCAACTCTTTAGACACCGTCTAGCTGGACAATTGTCTAGGGATGTTCTAAGGAAATTTTATAAATACGACTGTAAGTTTGTAGTTAAATATTTGGAATAAGAACTCGACATCAGTTTTGGCAGAGTTACGCCATGCACTCATAACTCATTCACAAAGACACATTTGAAGTCAGCAAAGATTTGTTTTAATATCATATCAAGCTCTAACCGTCATAACATCATGTGGTTGGCTTCAACGTAAGTCTTTATTAAAGTATGCTTTAGTATTCACTCTACAACTTTAAACTTACTCTTCCTTAAAAGTAAAAAGTAGAAGGAGAAACAATTATATAAAGAGCATTATGTAACTCCCGAGACTTGTATGATATATGACCTGTCATGGTAGCACGATAGGTTTCAGTTTAAAATAAAAGTCAGTCATTTAAAGAAAAAATATAAAAATATTTGTGAAAAATATGTGAATATCACTCCCCTATTTTCCCAGTCGTTACTTTTCAATACACAAGTGTATGTTAATAAAACCTTCCCTTCAAACTACACCGATATTATTCTAAATTCAACAACTTGAATTAGATTTACAAAGTCAATGTACAATATTTTATTGCAGTTGCAATATTTTATTGCAGTTAACCTCTCAGTTCAGAACTATTGAACAGCCATATGAGGCACCCTTTTATATGCATTCCATTTGATTTCAAATTCTAAGAAATTTATAGTACAGTGCTTAATAAATTTAAAAGCATTTGTATTGGCAAGCCACAATCATCAAGGTTAGAAACTCCATCACAAAATAATATATTATTTAAATTTAATTATTTCAATGCATGTCTGGTCTTACGCTGGCTGTAAGAGCGTTCCTGTTAAAAATTGAGTTTCGTTTTCATTACAAACGGCTCTCAACAGAATTACACTGTTGAGGTATTGGTTTTGGAGCATTTGACTGACGGTTATTTATTTTTTGCTTCATTGGCTGTGACACACAATGTTAAAACTGTGGCTGGATATTTAAGAAAGACATTTTAATTAACACTGAAGGACAATGCGAAAAAAAGCAACTGAAGTAATGGTTGGATATAGAGACAGAGGATTAGTCCGTACACTGTTGTCGTCGATGACACGCAATTATATTTGAATTTTTCGAATTCATAATTTTGCTATGAGAACGAAGTTGGCTTATTGTCAAGTTTTCCTTTTTGCTTTACTCTTATATAATTCCTAAAGGATATTAAAATGTTGTCTTTTTTTAATATAAAATCTGACAGGTTGACATTTTTGATACATTTATGAAACAATGAGAGTTGTTTGTGGTGTGATAAAGAAAACGAGAGAGAGGGAGTGGGAGTCACTTCCTCTTATTAATAAAATAATTTGATTTTGTTCGTGCCTGGAGGATTTTGTGTATAGAAAAATCAAATTGAAGAATGGTCGAGACCGTGAACGTAGTCATTGACTATGACAGAAAAGGATGAAAATTGTATACTCGTTGAGTTTCCTCTTCATTCATTCTGTTCATTGAAACAGAGGGTTTGATGTTGAATTGTGGGAAAGATTCTGGGAAACAGAAATGATGTCACGTTTGCTTTTAAGATCTACATGCGAAGAGCTTACAAAATTTGAGCTCATGTCAGGTATTTGAGTTGCTTTAAATCAATTTGAGGGGAAATGCTAAAAAAAGTACGTATACGCCACAGTAACTAATGGACTTTAAATGTAAGAACACATCTTAACTTTACACTTGTTTTGTTTTTGTTTGAAATAAGGACTCTTTATAAAAGACAACATTTAAGGCATATTCTTCCAATTGAAAAGGTAGACAACGTATAACTCAGGCGAATCATTAATGTGAAGCAGATGAGTGAAAAAATTGTAGTTTCTTTGAGATCACGATGAATGTAAAAGATGTGATAAAAGAATAAGACGCATATTTATATTGCTTATGTTATACATTTTGCTATGCTTTTCGTAGTGAATTTCTTTTGATTTTGATAAATTATTCAGCGGAGATATTGTCGTTAGTTAGAATAAAAACGAGTTTGTAAAGTTCTCTGGAACTCACCCCACTCATCAATTCTGCCGAATAAGACGAGGGAGGTTATGTGATAAGTCCGTGACTTTTTGAATAAAACAAACTTTTTGCGTTAAATAAACATTTTATTTTTCTACATAAACACCTTTTAGCTCGATACATTTAGTCCAGCGTTTTCAAATTTTTTATTCCCTCCAAACAATAGGTTTTCTCAAGTCTCTCAATATACGCGTTTGTTTTGGTAATGACTTCTTGATTCGACTCAAATCTACCACCCAGCCATTTCTTTAGGTTTAAAATAAAATAAATAGGGTGGCGCAACTGAGCGAGGAGCCCCTGGGCCTAGCGCGTTTCTCACCACAATGACTTGTGAGGGAATGGAGGTGACCTACAATTTTAAGCCGGTTCCGAACGGCTAATTGAGAAAGCGCTTTGCATGGCAATGAATTTCGGAGGTCTCGCCAATTCCTCGCGAAAGGCGATACCCGTGGAAAAACATTTTTGCCACTGCTGGGATTCAAACCTCGAACCTCTGGGTTAGCTGGTGGACATGCTAACCATTACGCCACGGGTACCACATTTCTTTAGGTTTGGAAACAGATAATAGTCACAGGGGGCGATGATGGTCACTGACTTATCAAACCGCCCTGGTATTCTTCTTTTTCATTTCCGGCGTTACGAGTAGTGATCTTGAAGCGATCACAACTCTCCCACTTTTCTGCTTCACACTAGTGATCCGCCTGTGGGGTACGCCGCGTTGACCTCAGAAATCGTGGGCAAGCCTCCCGGTTTTGGATTGTTCCATGTCTGAGGCCTACCAAATGCTGCTGTTTTTGCATTTGCTTGTACCAGGAGTGTTTTGACCGCCCTGGTATAATATTAATAATTATTTCATTCTCAAAAAACTAAGCCATTCAATTGTATTTCTTATCGACGCATCCAATTAGAAGTGTTCGCTGTGATTGAAACCCTGTCCCGCGCGGTTAAAAAAGGTCACATCTTAAAGGAACAAAAATTTTTGCGAAGGCGAAAGATTTTAAAAAGTATTGATGGCAAAGGACATCGACTGCTGTTTCCAGTACGAAATATTGACAGACGGCGAGCATCGCACCTCAGTGAAATGAAATGAGTCCCTTTACGTTATAACAGCTTTGGGATATATTGAAAATTTATTTCCAGACAGAGCTGGGTAGCCCATCAAGCAGGTATTTTTGAAACGACGCAACGTCTTCACCACAAAGAAGCACATATCACTCCTGTTGCTCCCAAGTTTGATGAAAAAATTCGTCAAGTGCAAGTAGACATCAAACCTAATCTTATTTCCAAATCTTCGCAGCATTTTGCACACCGTTTATCGGTAGCAACGCGGCGAATGTTGTAGCCCAAGTCCTCGATCATCTTATCGCTTAAGATTATCGATTGAAGATTGATATGTGAAAATCGTCTCCAATATCGATCTCGTTTCGAGACAGCTTACCTAACGTACACGGAGCAATTGTTCGTGTTAAACTGGTTTAAGGATGGAAATCGCTACTCGAACCCCACGAACTTATTTTATATACCGATCCAAATAATAAATAAAACAAAACTCTATAAAACTATAGTAAGACAATTGAAACAGCTGACGGCAAGACCATAACTTAAAATTCATTCAATTGTTAACAAATGTATCAAAACATCGAATCAATATATGAATACTTTACTTTTACAATTATTGAAATGCACAATCTTGTGCCGCGGGAAAAATAATTCGATTGCCGATGACAACAACTTTAAAAATGGATAAAAATTGCAACAGGCAGAAAACGGAATGCTGCCATTGTGCATGAACCCTTACATGTAAAATAAAGCGTAGTTCCAAAGTTTCCAGAAATCCAAATTCTGCCTAAGGAAGGTGTTTGCAAAATGTTCATTTTTATTACATTGAATTGAATTTGATGCTCTGAAGCTTACTCTTAAAAAATAAATTTTCTACGTTTCTTGTGCAGATGACTGAGAAATATCTTTCCTGTAAAATCCTCTAACACAGTCTGACACTTGTGTCTTGAAGGATTTCAGCTCATATAGAACACTCAATTGAATTTGATGCGAGCATTTTACTGCAGTCAACGTGTAATCTTCCATATCCCAGACACTTTGCCTAAAAGCCTTTTCTGCTCCGTCTAACTGCAACTGTGCACGTAGATTTCCATCTGTTACCTTAGAAATAAGAGAAAAATTAGAATAAGAAAATCGATAACAATAACTCGTTAAAAAAATACTTACGTAGTCAATATAGCACGCCTCAAGCCTGGTTTGATTGTTCCAATATTCGGAGCATTCTTCGACATTTAGATCTAACTCATTGATGGCATATGAATAAGCAATGGACAAATAATTTCTTCCAAGATGTGTCAATTCAATGGCATTGATCTTCGCTGCGTTGTTACAATCCTTGAATTGCTGTTGTGCCTTGTCGAAATATTCCCACTGCGAATCATAGGTTTTAATGCAAAATTTCCGGGAAAAGCTCAAATATTGCAAGTATGCGAAAGTCTGATTTACGTGCTGAATTTCATTTAGAATTTGTTGCTGTTGAAGTTCAATAACAGCTAAACGATCGGCATATCGGGCATCAATTGCGTCAGCATCTTTCAAACCTAATTCGACTTTATCCAAAATGTTAGTTTGAGCTACTTTGACGTAAATGACCGGCCCGGTACAGTCGTTATAATCTTTCGGTTGCTAAAAAAAAAAATTGGACACATTTTTATTTTTTAAAGACAACATAACATAAACATACCCCTAAAGTGACCGCAACTACAGCAGCAAAAAAAACGAGAATTTGAATGAAAAGCGTCATTTTCATACAAAAAACGTGACAGAGTCTTAATGGCTGGAAAATTCAATGTTTTCGATATTTATATCATTAATGTTGTGATTACTGAAGTGCTTATAAAATACGTATTCTTGATAACAAAACAACATTTTGTTACACTTTAATTTAACGATTAACTAAATTTGTGATGAAACAAAACTACTAAACGCGTTGGGATTCACCCGATCCAATTAATTAAATAAATAAAATAATATGCACAACCGATGTGTCGCGAGATAAACAAACGAAATTTTAAACGCGCTGATAACCAAAAGTGCAACTCTCAGCAGGTAGGCTGCTAACACCAAAGGCTATAAGCTCAACTGGGCTGGGTTCACAATATATAAGATGATTACGTAGCGCGAATAATTTAAAAACGATCGCAAATAAAAAGGCCGATTAATTAACTACAAAGAGTAGTTAAAACTATTTTCTCAGTACATGGTGTACTAAGAAAAGTGGGCGCCAGGAAATTTGGAGGTGAAATTTCCAAACCAAAAAGTTGTTGGAAAAACCGTACAAATTTAAAATCCAAATCATTTCAACTACAAAATGGTACAAAATTTACGGATAGACGAACCTGCTATGGTTGAACTTTAAATTGAAACAACTCTTGATTCTAAATGACGACTGAATCTATCCTGCTATGAGATACCCTCAACCATGCATCACATCAAGATTTTTCTTTGTATGGGTTTTGCATATCAAGCATTATGTGGATACACATAAATGCAAGTATACAAATGAGGTATGTTTATGATGATGATCAATGCGGAATACGAGCAGTGATGTGTTTATTTAAGATAAACATCCATGGATTGAGTCGCTGGTCATTGATATTATTGATTTCGTCGTGAACCTACAATACTGAACGGATGTTTATGAGAAGAACTATCGAAAACAATATTGTGTAGAGGTTTAAATAAGAAGTGTGGTAGAAGTGGATTATTTATAATAAACACTTCACGCAAGAGGCAACTGAGCCCCTTTTCCACATTCAATACCACGATCGATTAAAATAAACCGAGTATATTTCCAAGCTAAATACGATGATTTAGCACCACCATAGCATAGGTCGCGTGTCTCACAATTTTTAAGAGTTTTAAAATCGAAAGAAAAAAAACCGAAACATTCTTTGACAACGCTCACAAAAACCTTATCACTCTACTTATCTTTTTTCCTGCTTTTCCTCCATCCTTCAATGTCCTCAATTTTTGTCCGTCTGACGGTTCCTAAAAATTTTATATTTTTTGACAGTTTTAAACACTTTTTTAAAAAAATATCTTCAACTTTATACTACTAAATTTCCATTTTTCTCTTTAAAAAATCTCAAATCACAAGAAAAACCACTTGTCGATCTCTAGGTCATTTTCCATTCTCGATCCTCAAGTTCATCCACACATTCATACTAACAGCCAATCGTGTCTCGAGGTTTGCTGTCACAGCTTTCCAGCACATGCCGCTGACAATCGCACCGCATCGAAACAGCAAACTTCTTCGGATATATGCCATTAGAAATCACGTGCAATTTTGGCCTGGCGGATGAATTATCTAAGCCGCTTGAGCTCCTTCCAAAGTTACATTGGAGTAATAGTTTATATTTTTTAAGGAATTACCAAACTAACTTAGATGAAGAACTAAGAAAGCAAAACATGCAATACAATAGTTTGAATATAACTAGGAGATAGTAAAAATCGCGTATCCAATAACCAATCCTTGGAAACAGAAGACGAAGTTTAAACAGAAATGGTTTGATTTGGAATGCTTTAAAGCAAGGAAAAGAACATTTAGTCTTCTGAAGCTTATTAGGAAATATAATGCAAATATCTTTTGAACCATTTATGCAGCATCTAACAAAGAGTATAAACTGATCTGCCTTGCAAATCATAAAGAAAGTGAGAAACTAACCATTCAGCGCTCAAACTCAGCTATACCTCCCGCCGATTTCTAGAAAGCTACTAAGGCAATTAATGGAGGCTCTAGTCGTATTGGATCTTCACTACAAGCAGCAGAACTTCAGGAGTACTTTAAAAGGTTACTCACAACTGCACAGTTTTCACCTAATCCCAATATGCTGCACCGTTTTTCTTAGACGATTTTATTTTACAAGCTCTATTCTTTGAGAATCTCAAGCAAAGTTGTGAATCTGCTGAGATCAATGTATGAGAACAATGTTTCCTATATTTGGGACGGAAAATTTATTTCTGATGAGTTTGAAACGCAAATGGGGCTAAGGCAAGGATGTGTGTTAAGTACCTTGCTCTTCATTTTGTTTATAAATGATATTGTCGAGGCAGTTGGAGAAGGTATTGATTTCGGAGGCTTACGAATACCGTGCCTCATTTTTGCTGACGACATTGTTTTTCTGGTGGAATCAGTGGAGGGTATGCAGCGCATAATGAACCGTCTGGAACGATACTGTGATCAATGGAACCTGACTGTAAACCTCGGAAAGTCTTAAATGATGATCTTCAGGGACGGTGGTGGTAGATACTCGAGAAATGAAAGGTGGAGCTACAAAGGACAGAATTTGGAAATTGTTAGAGAGTATAAATACCTCGGCGTCTTGATTTGTTCTAACCTTAACTTCAGAAAGCATTTTGAGACCAGATTAGCAGAAGTTAAGAGAGCAATTTCTTCACTTTGGGGACGTTGTATTGGGAGTAGGTTTGTGGACCATAGCGCAAAGATACAGACTTTTCGTGCCACTGCTTCCTCTATCATGATGCTGGCAGTTCGATGCTGTTGAAAAGTTTCAAAGATACTTTCTAAAACGAATTTTTCGGTTGCCGAACTGTACTCCAAATTACATGGTTCATCTAGAAACTAATATGCCACTGTTATTCGTAACTACTATTAAACTGCATTTCGAATATATACTTAGAGTACTGGAGATGGAAGAAGGAAGGCTGCCCAATTTGATCCTCAAGTCAATACTTGTACAGAGATGCAACCTCGTAAAAGAATGGGAGCGATGAGGAGTGGAGCATTGCATAGAAAACCCTCAGAGTATAGCAGATATTGGAACCGCTAATCTTAAAAACTTCTTTGAAAAGCTAATTGATGGTGTAGCTAAATCAGCTTACAACTGTTATGTTTTGGAAGCTCAATCTTCGCAGTATAGGATGTTATATAGCCAGCTCAATTACAACCTGCAAGGTAACTCGTACTTTTTAAATCGTTTGCCGCTTTCAATGATGAGTATGATATTTAAATTGAGAGGGGAAATGATCAATTTCAATTACATTCCACATAGTCCGGACCCACCGATTTTGTGCGATATATGCAACCTCAAGGAAAGAGAAGATGTTTTCCATTTTATTGCTAGATGTCCGATTCTCAGTCAGATTTTTTGATAGATACATAATGGACAAAAACGATGTTATCAGAATTTTAAATAGAAGTCTTGGTTGGGAGAAACTGTAGGAAATATACAACGATGTCTCTGAGTTATAGACCAAGTATAATTGAAGGTGACTTCTAAAATGAATTGAATTTTCGAAACATTTATTATGTATTATTTTGTGTAATGTCATACTCGTAGACGGCCTTAGGCTAAACCATATTAAACTAATGATAAGTATTATGATTGTGAACTATTGAACAAAACAAATAAAGTTTCAATAACTAACTAACTAACAATCGCAACGAACTGAAAAAAGTTGTTGGGGGTTTGTTCCAAAACTTATTAACTTCTTGAGTCGAGATCAGACCTATCCCATAAAATATGTCTGTCTCTTCGTTACAACTTTTCTATCTAAACCAAAATGAACTACTTTACCCTATTTGGTGGATGTTTGAGCAGATTTGGAGATAAGGGGAAAACTATTAACGTTTCATTCTTATGATACGGTTTTACAAAGTGCAAATCGAATCCCAGCAGAGGCAAAAATGTTTTTCACGGGTATCGCCTTTTGCGAGGAATTGGCAAGTCCTCCGTTAGTAAATTCATTGACATGAAAAGCGCTTTCTCAATTATCCGTTCGGAACCGGTAGAAAATTGTAGGTCCCCACCATTCCTTCACAAGGCATGGTTGTGAGAAACGCGCTTGGCCCAGGGGCTCCTCGCTCTTCTGCGCCACCCTATTTATTTATTTTACATACGGCTTTAATTCCCCCACGATAAAATGGTAAACCAAACTATAAGCAGTTCACATGGCCCACCACAAAATTGCTGTCAATGAAAACAGTGCTGCCAACCTAATGTTATACACCTTTAACATCATTTACATGGAAAACTAAGCCTTTTCCAATTTATTGGATTTATGAAACAGAAACTTGTATTCGGACTACCCTTTATTGATGGGGATACAATTTAGATTGCGCCACGCTCTAGTTAGGCAATGAAACCATCGCTACGATTGAGCATTTGGTTTTACGAACACACCATCCTTTAGAGCTGACTACGTGTATCACAGAAAGAGTTCCCGTGTCGTGATGCAAAAGAAATAATACAGCGTTCAATAGCCATATACGATTTTGTAGTTGTTTCCATGTTTAAATGCTGAGCAAATAAGGGTATCAGAGAAATTCTGGAATACCTTTCGTTTTATTTTAAGCATTTAAGATCCAAAGAACAATTATTAGTTATTATTACTCAATTGCCTCCTAATTAGGAGTTTTAATATATCAAAATCATTTCTTCTAAAGTAAGAAGTAACAAGCAAGGACATATATGTGACATCGTATAATATAGTTTCAAACAGCCAATTAGTAAGTTTGCTTTGCATATTAAGCATTCAAACGGAAATCATTTCGTACTTAGTTCCTTTGTAGGTACATTAAATAGTAATCAATATCCTCGAGGATTTTAATCAGGGAAACATTAATCTTTCCTTTTTGGTGTTAATTTCCGAAACGTGTGTGACTGGTTTAATTCATTTTCTGCTCATAATTGATGTAAAATAATACGTAGGTATAGGTACTCGATTTATGTAGGTGCTAGTCGCTTTTCCAATTGATTGATCACATAGCTAAGAAAGCGTAGAGTAAAGTGTACTATTTTATTTGTTGTTTATTTAAGACCTGTAATAGATGAAAGATAAAATATGACTGCAAGAAAGCTGAAAGAAACAATGTTAATAAACTCTTATGAAGACTGTTCAAAAATCATTATTTCATCATGAGATGGGAACATTATTTGATTTACTTTCATTGAGGAGAACTGCGAACCATCAATATCATCCCTTAGTTATTTCCTTAAAACTGTTATCTAAGTTAACAGTCAATAAATTTCAAATACTTAAGTGTGGATGTAAATTTATTTAGCTTCACATTAGGGTGGTTTTTATTAGTTTGCTTTTCAAGCACTTAGTTTTTAAAAGATGGTCTTTAAAATAGCGTCAAGCAAATTTTAAAAAGTTGTCAGGATTTTTCTAAATTTTGAGTTTTTTCCCCAAGAAATCATCACAATGATTGATCATATTTTGTTCTTATTTAATAATTAATAATAATTATTATTATAATTTAATAACCCCCAATTAAGGAATGTCCCAAATTTTTATTGTTGCTTATGACGACCATCGTGATTCTAATTTATGATATCGTATCGTTATGGTTCTTTAATACGGTCTATCAAAATCTGTTTCCTAAGAGTACTATTACACGGTGAAATTTGTTGCTTGAAACTGTTCGAACACCATAAGTACAAAAGAGAACGAAAGTTCGAAAAACAGAGATGGATAATGTGCTACCGTGTGTCGCATGGATTATGCTTTTGGTGAAACACCTTTGACGTTTCTCTTTGTCCATGTTCGTGTTTTTTGTTTATTCTGTTTCATTTGGTTCAATAATAAGTAATAATACTAATACTTATGACGTTATTGTTTTTCAATTGCCAATAAAAGAGGTTTTGAAGCAACTAGACACTAGTAGATAACTATTTCTCCCCAAAAACAAAATCGACGAATGAAAGATAAAGAGAAATGTGAAACTAGTTTCATGTAACTGGATTTCATCGTGAAATAACACTTGCGACACGGGATGGCAGAACAAAAAAGAATTCGAAGAAATTACATGCAACAAATTTCACCGTGTAATAGTAATCTAATTGATTGTGAGACAATTATTATTTTTTTTTTAATTTGCAATGCTCTTATGGAAAATCAACTTTTAAATTACTCGACCAGACGTTTCTCAAAAAGAACCGAGTTTCTTGAACACTATTTTAACCATAGGCAAAGACAAAGTGGGTCATGCAATTCTGTCTGTCTGTCTATATGTATACGATTGGGGAGCCTAGAGGATCTGTAAAGGAGCATACTGGGGGTTTTTGCTATTAGAATACCTGCCTATTAGAATACCTAAAGTCTACTAAAGACAAAATCGAAGGTCTTTTAAACGCCTGGAATCACCGATTAATTCGTAAATTACTACAATTAATAACTTTCTCGTGGTGAAACTTTAAAATTATCTCGAAACTACTTTTTCAAAAACTACCCGTGTTGCAGCTCAAAAAGATAGTTAAAGTAAAAGCTTGGACGTATAATAATTATTCGGGGTCAAATCTGTCGAAAAAATCGCCGAAAATTCAAATTTTAAAGTAAAAAGGCTCTCAAATTTTGAATTTCGCACTTTTTCATTCTTTTTTAGGTATACCCTTCACCTTAATATGTCAGTAAAAGAATGAACTTTCGTAAATCTTTATCAGATCAACCGAAAAAAGTGGCAATTACAGCAGTTTTCGATGTCGCCGGAAGCAGTCGTCCGGAAAACTTCAATAACTCCGCCGTTTTGTTAGTCATCGAATAGATTAAAATTTTTTTGAGTACTGGACAGCTCTAACAAAAATTTCTCCTAATTTTAAAAATGACTGGGTTATTTTACTCCCTCTAAAAAAATCCCAAAAAACATGTTTTTACGCTCTTAAGGAGGTGTCCCCCTTAATTGAGTGAATTGTTTTTGAGTAATCAAGCCGCAAAGTCAATATTTTTAAAAAAAGATCAATTTTTTTTTCTTCAGATAAAATTTTGCGCCGGTTAATCACCTGTTACTCAAACCACGCAGAACCTTTAATGTGTTCTGAAAGAATTTTAGGGTCTATGTAAGCTAAGTTGCTAGTATCGTCTAAGTAGAATTCACCGAGATGAGTTTTCCTCTTATGAAGTAGTGCTGGGCAAGAACAAAGAATGTGTTGATCGGTTTCTTCCTCTCTTCATGCAGTTTCAGCAGAAATCATTGGGTTACACACCAAGTCGGGGACCTCAACTAGGGATTGGCGTTTCGTCCAAGTACGACAGAGTTGTAATCATGTTGGATGCTTTTAGGTATCGTTCAACTAATTTAATGTAACATCTTAATTCTTACCCCTAATCTTTTCAAATTATGTAAAAGAAAAGAGCCAAAAATAAAGTGCCAAATATTTTTTGCCACGGACTTGTAGGACCATGTGTAACAAGTTTACATAAAAATTTAGATATTTTATCTTGCCATTTACTTTTAAATTCACTTTTTCTACTTTTACTTCTAAATCAAACGAAATTTATTCAAGTTTGGCCTTATAGACTGCAGATAGTTTCTGTCCCCTAATTTTACAGCCAAACCTGTAAGTCATTCAATGACTTAAATATACAAAGTTTTATTTTCTAGTTAATCTTTAGCCAACACATTACACGAAAATCATAGTTGGCAATATTACTCAAAAACTAAAATCTTTCAATAAACAGATACATAAAATACATTTTATTTTAAATGCAACATTTACAAATTTGAGTAACTTGAGACGATTTCCCTTAGCAAACAAGGCAAGCCCCACTGCTGCTTCTATAATCGATACAATTGCCGACGAAACTCGAAACCTATTCATGATATTGCTTCCATTATTCTCTATTCATTTAAACGTTGGTATATCGACAATAGGCAAATCTACCACAGATTTCCCTTAGGTCCAATAGCAAATTGTTGGTAAATGAATATTGCAATCGTTTTAGAAACTGGGGTTGGAAAACTGTAAACTAATAAATGCAAATGGTCAACACGATACAATCTCATAAATTTGGCTGTAGGAAGAGCGTATGGTAGTTTATCGGACACTACGGATTGAAGAATAACTACTGCCTCCTAAATCATTTCACAACAATTTATGGCTGCACAGCTTTTTTTTAGTTTGGTGGCGAAATTAGTAAAGCATTTCAGACACCATTCAAAATGTTTATAATCTGAAGAGACACCTCATAACGATGACCAACGTTTTTCTGGATGTTATAACTTCAATAAGCTATGCCAACCTCAGGAGACTTTCTCTAGCAAAGGGTTTTCAAAGTGAAGCATCCGAGATAGCTTGACAGCAAAATTTACTTAACTGTCCATAGCCTTCTTCGAATTCGAAGAGCAGTTCTTTATTATTTCCATCCTGCTCTTGAATTCACTTCCGTGTTCCATGTTGGCTTAAGCAAAAATTGAATGACCCACGATTAAGGCAGCAACTTGGGACATTCGTGACAAGCAAGAGTGCGATTTAAATAGTTAAATAAAGATAATCATGAAATTTGCAAGACTCAGGCCTTTATTCAGGGCCTTTTTGCTATGCTTAAATTCAAAACATTATTAATATTTCATGTCTTAACGAGGTACAAGACCAATCCTTGACATAGAATGACTTTTTTTTCGTTGACAAAATTGCTGTTGAAAACATGAGGCTTGCACAAAGTTGCCCCCATTCAGCAATTAACTGTGCATGGACATGCCTAGGTAATTAATGCAACTTTTTATTTGCAAACTTTGTTTTTTATATGTAAGTGTACTGTTCTGTGCCTATTCATGTTAACTACACAACAAGTTAATATGACTCCTACACGAACTTGGATAGGAATTCCTACTTCACTCTATATTCGGTGGGAGTGTACTGGAAAACTTCGTTTTGTTTATGCAAAAACAGGCTTTGGCTGATTCTAGCTAAAGTTATGTTAACTTCACACGCCTACTGCAAATTAATTTGAACTTTCTGATTAGGACTTTAGTTTCTGTTCGTCTGGTCAGTACAAGTATCGAATATCACAAAAATGCTAGTTTTTGCTAAACAGTTAAACAATTGATCGAACTTTAGCCTTTTTCATGGCCTTCAAACAATACCTGCTGTGATGCATCAGAAATCGATATTTTTTCAATGTTTGTGTTCTAATATGTAAGTCGAAAAGGTTATTGATTATGTTGTTTAAATATGCATATCATCAGAGCTTCATGTCTTGCATGTCAACAACACTGAAATTAATCAAATAATAGAATTTATCTATCTACTGACCTTTTCCAAAAAGCGTGTACACACAGTCATCAATTTTGTTGATAAGATACCTTTTAAATAAAATGATAAGTAATCATTACTACATTACGTACACAATCTTCAGACCTCCTTATTACAAAGGTATGAAGTAAATAAATAAACACATGTGCCAGGAGTTTCAATAAAGCAATGATATGGTCTTAGTAACAAAAGACTACGGTACTCACTGAATATTGCTCTTTTCAATTCAGAGCATTTCGAAAGGAAACATTAGATACAAACATTTCTCTAACTCAAATACAAATTAAAAACAACTTAATGTACAAACAACGCACCTTTTTACGTTCTCCTGTGGGCTTTGAGGTATTTTAATGTCTTGAAATGAGCAGAAAGAACGTCAGAATAATTCATAGTATGATAAAGAAAGTGACAATTAAATGAACACGATCCTTAAAACAAAAGACAAGGCTGAGTGATGTGACTCAAAAGTAATGATGTGTCAACCATGCACCATGCTGCCTATTCAATGTTTGGTATTTGGCATTTGGCAAGGAAAGTTCAAAGTTAGCACTCCATCATAAAATAGAGGTGGGGAGGCTCGGGGCCTAACGCGTTTCAGGAACCTTAAATTTCTTTGATGCTTCACTTCAAATCTACAGAAATTATATGCCACCATCAAAGACGGCACAGATTCGCACCCACGTTTGAGCCGAGTTTTCACTGAATACGAAAAGTAAATCTTCTCACTACCATCTTAAAGGTTATAGGGTAATTTCTTTTTAGTCTATGATTGTTGATTTGTGGTGGATGCCAGTATTTGACTGCTAGACTTCTCAGCGTTTGGGTTTGAATTTGACAGTCAGCAATAGAAATTATATTCTAAGGTAACAGTTTTAAGACAAACCAAAGGATAGGCAATTCACGACCGAAGTTTTCCGTGTTTTCTATGAAACCCGACGAGCATACCTCTAGAGAAAAAAGCACAACACAGAAGTTAAAGGGAAACATTGCACCTACGAAAGAATCAAATTGATTATTATAGCGGTAAAAGAAACTTCGGGGGTAAACTACATACTTCTATATTCTGGTTAACTCGTAACGGTGCACCATGAGAATAAAAGGAAGAAATAAATTCTATTGTGCTGCGAAACCTACCTTCAAAAGCTTTGGACATCTACACCTCGGTGTTTAACAATGCTCTGAATAATGCATATTGTCCAGTGCGTTGGAAAACTGCGCAGTGGTCCATCCGCTCTTTAAAAAACTAATGGTAGTTCCAGTTCGCCAAATCTGCGGTCTTCAGCTAAACCTCAATAGGAAAACCCTAAGAATTATTAGCATTATTAACCGGCCGCTTTTCTTTAAAGAAACACCTTCACCAAACGTGGTAAGTAGCGGATCCAATCTGCAGACTATGCCTCGAAAATGAAGTTAAATAACTCTGCACATTATTACTTAATTTCCAGCACTTTTCCCCCTCAGAAAGCAAATCCATACTACTTGTTTATGAGATCACCCCCTTGACAGTGCCGAAACTAGAACTCGATAGTAACCCAAAGCTGTCCTTACTTAAGGATCTACTTTCAGCGTTTTTCTCATTGTGAAGTCCTTGATTACATTTTCATATGACAGGAGCCGTGCTATGTCGTGCTCAATCGGCAAAATCGCTATGCCAGACAATCTTTCTTGACCGATCGTCGACCGCTGATACGTTTTTATTAATTTGAGCTTACTGAATGCTGTCTCACAAGAAGCTACAGTCACTGGCTTCGTCAAAAATAGCTTTATAGTGACTACTACATTGGGAAACATTTCCTTTAAATTCAGTTCCACTATAGCTTTGAGAAGACCCGTACTTGACTGACATTCACACTTATCAAATAATGTAGTCGCTTCAACTTGACTCTTCAAAGTTTCTATTTCTGACCAAAATTCTGTGGCATTTATATTTGCAGAATATTTGATACTCAAATCAGCTGCATGTTTTTTTAGTTCTTGAACTGAATATGAAGTAAGGTGTTTTAAGGTCAAAAACCCGAAAGAGTTTTGTATGTCGCGTATTTTTTTCGAATCGCCATTTTAATTCAGAAATTTTTTTTTTTTTTTTTATTTTTAATTCTTTTATTCGTACTAAATATTTTTTTTAAAAAGCCTATGACCGCACGTTTTACATTCAGATATTTGATATATTAAATCTTGTTACTGAGATATTATTTGAAAGATACAATTTTATATTTTGGGGAAAAGAATTATAATTGAAGGAAAATACGTCAAAACCTTCATGCGAGTAAAAAAAAAAAAGTGTATGTGTATTAATACAAAAGAGATAACATAAATATAGGATATAATGATTGAGTATACAAATCAACAGATTAGTAAGGAAAGTGGTTAGATAATTTAGAAAGTATAAAGATAAATGAATAAATAAGTAAATAAATAAATAATTAAATAAATAAGTAAGTAAACAGATAAATAAATAAATAAAAAAATAAATAAATAAATAAATAATTGAAAAAATAAATAAATAAGTAAATAAATAAATAAATATATAAATAAATAATGAAATAAATAAATAAGTAAATAAATAAATATATAAATAAATAATGCACTAAATAAATAAATAAATAAATAAATAAATAAATAAATTAATTAATAAATAGAATAAATAAATAAATCTATATATAGGCAACGAACATTAAGTTATCACAGATTCATAGAGCTCTCGAATAAGCGGATTTTCGGCAGTATCACAGCTATTGTTAAAGTTCATGGACAGTTTGTTGATTCTGTCAAAAATCAATTCAACATTCGCTTCCTCATGCAGATCATGAGTGGAATGATGCCAAGGAAGGTTAAGCATCATTTTGAGGACTTTGTTTTGGGAAATTTGAAGTTTTTTAACATGACATTTTGCCGCGTTTTTCCAAACGGGACATCCATATAAAAGTATTGCCTGAAAAATTACTTTATGAATTAATATCTTGTTATCATTTGTAAGTGGCGATTTCCTATTGATAAAAGGATAAAGCATTTTAATTGCAATACCCATTTTCTTCAACGTACTATTTATGTGTTCCCTAAAAGTGAGTTTGGTGTCGAGATGAACTCCTAGGTACTTAACAGACTGATTCCAGGCTACTGTGTTTCCATTAATTTGAAGCTGACTGCTGGGAAGATAACAAGATTTTCTTTTTCGCGAGAAAAAGATGGCTTGCATTTTTCCGGCATTAAGTTTAATTTTCCATTTGTTGTAATAAATTTCTAGCTTTTCAATCGCATTTTTTAAATTTGTCTCAATGTTGAGAGCAAACTCATGCGAAGAAAAAATAGCTGTGTCATCAGCAAAAATAGCTGAATTGCAATTTGGAAGTACAGGTAGATCAGCTGTAAATAAATTATATAATGGCGGTCCTAGGACTGAGCCTTGAGGAACACCAAAACTAAAATAATACACACTTGAAACACCACCATTAACATGGACTTGAAAACATCTATCAGACAAAAAACTACGAATTATTTTACACAAGTAAACAGGAAATTTAAGTTCGGACATTTTATACACTAGGCCATCATGCCAAACCGAGTCAAAAGCTTTTTCTATGTCCAACAAAAACATTCCTGTAGAATTTCCTCGTTCGCGTTGTGTTTGGACATAGTTACAGATTCTTTTTATTTGATGAGTAGTGCTGTGGGATTTTCTAAAACCAAATTGCTCGTTTGGGAAAATACTCTTTTCTAAAACTGTTTTCAAAATTTGTTCTTTCAACACTTTTTCATAAACTTTGCTAATGTTGCTTAGCAAACTAATGGGCCTGTAGCTGGTAGCTTCCTCCGGTGCTTTTCCAGCTTTCAATATAGGCACAATCTTAGCTTTTTTCCAGGTGCTAGGAAAGTACTGGTGTTTAAGGCATGCGTTGATAATAAAAGTTAAAAATTTTATTCCGATTCTTGGTAGTTGTTTCAAGAAAACATTTTTTATTTGATCTAGCCCACCTACCTTTCGTATTTGTAGGCTATCTACAATTTTTCTTATGCTTTCTTCTTCTATTAAAACGTGTAAGGGTGTCGTTTCGAGTGAAGCATCTAAGTTTGATACAGCAATTCTTACAAGGTCATCGGTTACACTGTCACCTAAATTTTGTGAAACTAAATGGTTTGCCGAGAAAATCCTTGCAAGTTCTTCCGCTTTTTCACTATCTGTATAGAAAGTTGAGAATGGGTCTTTTAAGAAAGGAATTTTCTTATTTTTGCCTTTAACTACCTTAACAATATTCCAGAAAGGTCTCCCATTTTTTTCAAGCACTGTTAGTTTTTTATTCCAATTTTCATTGCGATAACTAAGAAGCTCACTTGCTATAATTTTACTATAGTAAGATACCATACTTCTTGAAAAAGGTTGCCGATATCGCTGCCAGTTTCTCTTGTGAATATTTCTTACTTTAATTAGCTCCAAAATCTTCAGAGGAAGCTTATAACAAGTACTTTTAATTACTCTTTTAGGAACACTTTCGTTAACTGAAGAAATAATAGCTTCTGAAAAATCTTGGATCACGGAATCTACTTTTTCTTTAGAATCAATGCTTCCAAGGTCTACGGATTCATTCTGTAATTTATTTTTGATTTTTGTTCTAAAGAAATTCCAATTTGCATTTTTGAAATCCTGGAAATATTGCACTTTGTTTTCACCCGACCATAAAAAGTCACAGAAAACTGGATTGTGATCTGAAGGGAGAGCATTAAATGAAGTTGGTTGTGTTACTAGACTTGGGACATTTGTCACAAATAAATCGAGGACAGAAGGACAGCCACGAGAACCTGCAGGAAAATACGTCGGACAAGAAGGGTACAAGATATTTATTGGTAATGTAAGTGGGAGGTCTTTTAAAATATTGCCCCAAGCATTTGCCCTTAGACAACCCCATTCTCTATGACGACAGTTGAAGTCGCCACCTACCAGAAAATCGCCACTCAATGTAAATAATTTTTTTAAGTCTTGTTTAAGCCACTTTCTTTTAATGTCTGATGAAGAACCACCAGGAAAGTAAACAGAAAAAATCTTAACCTTCCTTTGATTCCTCAAAAAAATCTCTATCCCTACATTCTCAACAATTCGTGTTGATACAACAGGTAGAAGCGAATGCTGAATTGACTTTCTTATTAGAATCGCAACCCCACCACCCGATTGATCAATTCGATCCATACGGTAGCATTTAAATTCAGATGACGGCAGCCTGACCTGAGATGTAAGCCAAGTTTCGTTTACCAAAGCAACATCAACGTCGTTGCAGGTTAAAAAATTTAGAAATTCAATATATTTTTTACGTATGCCTTTAGCATTCCAAGTAATAATTTTTATATGTGTGTCTGCCATTTTACTTATTATTAGGACTAGAGTATAAAAACTTAGTTGCTAAACGTGCGATCGCATTGAATTGATCTAATTTATTTTTACAAAAAGATAAGCTTGTTATCATCTCCATGCATAGTGAATTTAGTTCCTCTATGGAGAACAGTGTTGAGGTGTCGTTGACTAAGTTGTTGTTGTTGCTGCTTGGCATATTGTTTACATTACTAGAATGTGCATTAGCTTCCCACACATTACTTTTCTGCTGTAGATTTGGTGGCTGCAAGTTTGATTGCACGTAGTTGATATGAGGTGCAGTGACCTGTCGTTTGTTTTTTTGTGCGAGCGATGGAAATTCAGTCATCGAAGCAAGTGAAACCGGTTTTTGCGATGGATTAACTAGATTAGCATGTGATGCAGATGAGGTGAGGTCGACTGTTGGTTGTAGATGGGATCTTCTTCCAGCTGATGACTTCTCTTTTATCTGCATGTACCTTGCCCTGTATATACACGATGTGTCGGTAGACTTATGGCTCCCGCTGCAGTTTGCACATTTTTGGACAGTAACATTGTCACATTCGGATGTATTGTGTGAGCCGGCGCAGTTAGCACAGAAAGTTTTAATATGACAATTCCTCTGCCCATGTCCAAACATTTGGCAATTGTGGCATTGAGTCAGCTTACCTTTAATTTTTCTTTGGAAATTCCAACTTACTTGGGTGTGCAAAACAGAGCGAAAATTTTTTTTTAGATCGTTCAGTTTAATGGATCCATTAACAAAGGAGACGAGATAAATAGTGTCACTGTAATGATCATAGTTTTTTGTTATTTTCTTAATTTCGGTGCATTGCAAACCTAGTGAAATGAGTTCAGTTTTAAGCGCATCCACATTCATGTCTTCTAAGCCATACAAAACTACTTTAAATGATTTTTCACTCTTCAAGTCATGAGAAAAGTATTGACAATTTTCATCTTTTAACTTTTTGAGGATAACGTTGAATGAATCAATAGAATCACACACAATTTTTATTCCGATCGAAAGTTTTTTAATTGAATAGTTGAACACTTTAAGGGATTTCATTAAGCTATGCACATATTCGGCTGACTTTTGTAATACTTTTATAGGGGGCACATACACTTTTTTAATGATCGGAGACTCTATGTCATCCATATCTGAATTGTCAGTATCTGGGTGACATTGGAGAGGGGCGAACTTATTGTGAAAATGCGTTTTTGGGAACATTGTAGAACAAAGTTTTTTATCCGAGGACAAACTATTGTCCCCGGTTTCAGGCGATCTATCGCGTTTGGGAATGGTGGTAATTACTTCGAACTAACGAGAGAGATGAACACGTCATGCGCAGTCGAAAGCTCGAGGTGAACTGGTTAATTCAGAAATGATTCTATCTATTGTTTCATTTATCTGAATTTTGAAACTTTGTTGCTGAGTAATGTCGTAGCCGGTGTCTGAACTCTGAACTTTCACTTAAATCGTGTCTCACTCACTTTCGTCGCTTTTCAGGAAAATTGTCTTCAATGTCATATTGTTCACAAATTCTTTTTGCCTTTTTGAAAACAATGTCTACAGTCTCGCGAATATTTTGTATCTGGCTTGTTAGTCCCTTGATTTGTTCAGGAGCTTTGTCGTTCATCATAATTTTAGACTGTAGAGCTACATTCACTTTGTCAACAGATTCCAAAATTTTTTGAATCTGTATTTTTGTCTGATGTGTCGTGACGTGACGTAACGACCATCACAACACATTACGCACTAGTGTGAACGTTACCATACTTAATGTATGAAAAAGATAATCCACTTTTACATGTCTTCTTGTTTCAAGATCATGAAATAAAATGTACCTACTAGCTACCATCCATGAGAAAAACTAAGGGGTCAGCCATCTTAGGTTTTTTTTTTCAACTAGTGCTTATTTCGTGAATGGTAACACTTAGCTCATGTTTGATTTGACGGATAATTATAGTTTTATCCTTCCGCTGAACGAATATGGTAAACGCTTGAACAACGCTGGGAAATATTGCGACATTGCTTTGAAAATCATGGTAATGCTGCTGAATGTGTCATGTGTGCGAAAATTGCGTACGGATTTTTGAAGAAGAGAAGCACCGTCAGCTCCGAATGTAAACAAGCAAAATTGGGGGCACAGAAAACCCTCACGCACATTGAAAAGCTGATACACGCACTGATACATACACTGTTTGGTGCGGATTTTGGTCCAGAGGCATAATTGGGCCACTTTTCTTTGAAAATGAGCAAGGAGTGGCTGTTGCAGTCAATGGCGACCGTTATTGGGCCATGTTGAACGAATGTTTGTTCACAAAAATTGAAGAGGAGGATATTTGCAACATTTGGTTTCAACAGGACGGTGCTTCGTGCCACACAACCGAAGCTACATTCGATATCGTTTGACCACCTCGGAGCTGCGATTTGACACCTTTGGACTATTATTTGTTGGTTGCCATAAAAGATAAGTTTTACGCCGAGGTAATTGACGGTTTAAAAGACAATATTCGTGAAGCCATTGGTGAAAAACAGCTGCACACAAGCCAAGGCAGCCATTTGAAATAAATTATTTTTCATTATTAACCGGAAGGATTGTACTTTCAAATAAAAAAAGAAATTTGAGAAAATTTTCAGTAGTTTTTTTTTAAAGCATTTAAAAAAAAAAAAGTTATTTGGCGGACCCCTTAGATACTAGTCTGGTCATTTCTGCGCCCCTCAAGCGGATGCGCCCTGTGCTGGGCACCGCTGGCACCGCCCTACGGCACTGCCCCTAGATAAACTCAAACTCATTCACCCACAGAAGATTGTTAACTTCTGGTTCAACTCATAGGCAGAAAAACTGCCCTGAAACCAATACGGTATCCACTCCTCTCCAAAATTTGTTCCAACAAGTCAAGTGCTTGTTGCAAGGCTGTTAAAATTTCACTAATGGGCCTCTTTGTCTTGAAGAAATTACTTTTGAAGTTTGCTGTCTCTTTCATTTTGAAAATAAGTTTCGTTGGTCAAGGATTGTAATAAAGAGTAGGAATTTAAGACGCTTTTATTATATGTATACCTTATATATACTGTGCTCCTACTTCTCATTACCTGACAACCAACAACTGGTTTATTTAATCAAAAGCCTTGAACTACACTTCATGTCCTCAATGAATGTTGAACACAAGAAAAGTAATTCTACGAATTTTGGAATGAATAAGATTTCTGTTTCCGAAAGCGCGTGTGTACAGCTTGAAGTTAAATAAATAAGTAAATTTTAGCTTAAATTAATGGTTCTTTAAATGAACTTCTAACTAATATTGGTTCTTTTTCAAAATAAATATCCTTGAGGGTGGCAAAATGTTTATAGCTTGTGGGGCTCAACAGTTGAAATCCTCTCTGACCACAAACATACTTACTCCAACTCCCGTTTACTTACAAAATCAATTTTTTAGCTTTACTTTGAAGCTGTAAACAAAAAAAAAAAAAAAATTGAAAAAAGCCTAGGTGCGTTTGCTTACACATCTTACAGCAAGACAATGATAAATGATGAAAAAATGTTGTTCTGAGTTTCGATCGCTCGAAAATTCATCTTCACCCCATTTCGTTAATGTAATAGTGGTTAACACAATACACAGCCCATGTCGATTTCCGCAAACCAGAAGAGAAAATAAATGATTCCATTCTCGTCAATAACGTCAATTACACTTTGAAACGAAAACAAACCCCATGTTATTTTTTTTCTTACTCAGGCCACAGAAAACACCCACACAAATACTTCTAGAAGATTCTTGTTGTGAAATAGAAAATGTGGCCTATGAATAATTTTCAATCAATCAATCCATCCAACCCACTCCAATTTCTTTACACATCAATAATTATGGTACCTACCTACTGACTGACGCTGAAAGTGAAAACAAGCACTCAACCGATTGGAGACTTTCAAGATGTGTTTTTCCACTTTAGTGAATTTATTTTCTTCTGTCAGATTGAATAGGTATCACCTTAAACAAATATTGGCTTTTTGACAAATGCCTATGAACTATTATTACCAAATCAATTGATATACTAGCTTAACCAGAGTATTGTATAAGTGGAAAAATGTACATTGAGGCGGGAGTTTTATCAAAGAGTCTCATCAAAGATCATGATTTAAGATTTAGAATGTCCAATGAAATCCAACATAAGCTATTTACAATACAATTACAATTTTCTTTAATGAGCTTAAACATCAGAACACTTGCATTGTATCTTGATACCTATAACTCATAGCCGGTTTCAGGATATGTCTGGCTAGAAAACAAGATTTTGTATAAAAAAATTTTTTAATTTCAACGGATAATGTGCATGCTTATTATAAGCTATTCACACTATCTTAAACACCAGATAGGTTTACGTAAATATGTAAACTATTCAGACCAAAAGTTAATAGGTTTTTGTTTGACATTTCGACAACTTCTGTGCTCTTTCTGATAAAATTATATTTACAAGTATTACTGCATTTATTATAATCTTATTGGAATTATTGTCTGTTTATTAATTTACACCACTAAATATTTAAAAATCATGTGCTTGAAGTGAAAGGAAAACATTTGTTATGACAGCTGAACGAATTTAGCACACAAAATAGTTTCTATCCTGTACAACCACCAATCGTTTTGCTATATATCGGTTTTTTTATAAACAACGTCATTCACAAGAAACTAAATGGGCAAATTTAGCAGTAGGACAAAGGTTTCCTTTGATATTATAAACACAAAACGTGCATGTGGCGTAATGCTAAGCACATCAGCTGTTGCACGGGAGGTTTATGGTTCAAATCGCAGCAGGAACCAAAAAATGTTTTTAGGTATCACCTTTCGTGAGGAATTATCAAGTCCTCGGAAAACAAATTCATTGCCGTTAAAAGCTGTTGCAGGATTAGCCGTTCGGAATCAGCAGATATTTGTAAACCCCCTACTTTTCCTCACAAGGCATGGCTATGAGAAATGCGTTAGACCCCGGGGCCCACCACTCTGTTGCACCACCCTATGTATGTAAAACGTTCAAAATCATCCACATAACCTCAAAAACTGAAAAGAATTAGCCTAGTCGTATATCGACAGTTGTAGCGCTGATCAATGATCAAAGTTTTTACACTTGATTGTACGTCCGAATTTGTGCTTATGGTAAAACTGATGAGCATTCTAGCGAAGCAGGTGTTGGGGCTAAATTGTTTCTGGGGAAGAATGCAACTCGCTATTTTACTAGAGCATTGTTTGTGAAGAAAGAGAATCGATCGATTCTACGATTGTACCATCGCTTGTCAATGTCAACGCTCTGTTTCGAACTGTATCAAGTAGGCGCAATGATGTTTGACAGGCACCTATCCAGATATAAGAACTGTACAAAAATTTTGGGCGGTTGTATGCCTCATAAATTGAAACCAGATCTGAAGACGTGCATCATTTTAAGAAACTTAAGCATTTAGCAGTAAAATATAATAAAAAAGATGTACCCGTGGTGTGATGGCTAGCATATCCACCTCCTAACCCAGAGGTTCAAGGTTCAAATCCCAGCAGAGTAAAAATGTGGTCGTTCTAACGAAAATCATTATTTAAAAACACATACCAAGTACTGACAGCCTTTCGGTTTCTTCGTTACAGGTATCATTCATGGATGACGACAACTTGTTAATTTAAAGTTACAATCTAGATTATAACTATAATAGTTTTGAGATCAAGGCGGTAAATATACCACTGGATCCTTATCAGACATCTTCTATAATCGAATAGCTAGCTTAGCAGAGGCTGGCCGGCCCTGTATATGTTCATATGACATCAAAGTCTTCAAAATGTCCGATGGTGTGTTTCATCAGCACCAACACCGAGAGCTTCCATTATTTCAAGTAACCTCAAATTATGTGAGAGTGAGAGTAGACCACTCTATGGGATATTATAAGTTTACCTTACTTTCTAGGCACAACTAAACAGAGAGTTCGAATACAAATACAAATCACACCCATTCTAGTTAAATTGCACATAAGAGGTAGATTGGCAGAACATGAGCATTTCACAAGAGCATATGAATCTATAATATCTCGACTCGAATCTCATTTCCATCGTTCAGAACACACCCAACATTGGATTGATGTGAGTACGAAAATGATTTATTTTCCAATTGAATTGTAATTTAAGTTACATCACGTAGTGGATGGAATGAAGGAGACAGATTGGGAATGTATTACACATTTGAGGTCAATACATTTAAGGGTAAGTTAAGCCTTAAGAAGAAATTCAAGGAATATACAAATCAGTTGGAGAATAAGAGAAGCATAAACCATGAAATTGGCATAAGCTTTAATACGTTTGCTGTGGAACGACCAGAGATGGTATGACTCAAAAAGTTTCTTTTTTGCATTATACTTTGTAACTTGGTGAAAGTTAGCTGAAGCAAATTAGAACCATGTCATACTGCTGTTACCAAAATACAAATCATGGTTTTACAGACCACGACGAAGAGACTCTTATTATAATTTTTTGATTAACATCTTTTTTGCTCAGTTTCCTGAAATCCGGAAAACAAGACTTCAACCGAAATTGACTGACAAACTGGAGTGAGCTCTCCAGAAATCGAAAATATTGACGGAAGATGGTGGTGGTGCCCACCCAAATGAGTAATTAAGTTTCTGAAATCTGTGAGAGCGATTTCTTAAAAAAGGACGAAAGTGTATAAAACGAGATTTCCATACGGAATTGTGTACCTACTTGCAGTTAATTTAAAATATATCCCGAAACTTGAACGGAAAAATCTCTTGGATCGTAAAAAAGTCCTGGTTTTCGGCGTCCTTTCTGGCTCACAACAATACGCCAGAATATTGCTTTGCCTAATAAAGGGTTTTCCAATAAGAGTGATATGATTTCATTTTTGAAAAAAAAACACACTTTTTGTTAAGGAAACTCAAATATTTTTTATTCAATGTGCAATTCAATCAATACAATTAAGTTTTAAATAAAAAGTCATTCAAATGACCACCACGTTTTCTTCTGCAGCAACAAATTCGGTGAACCCAATTTTCGAGCACTTTTCCCACTAAATCAAGTTGTACATATATCATGAATGGCACGTTCAGTATTGACTTGTAAGGCTGGAAGAGAATCTTGTTTATGTGGAATGACCATTGACCAATGACTTCAAATAACCCTTAAAGAAATATTCTAATGGTGTTAAATCACGACTTCTTGGAGGCCATTCAATAACACCATTTTTTGAAATAATCGAATCTCTAAATTTTTCTCGCAATAATTCAATTGTTGCACTTGCTGTGTGACACGTGGCCCCGTCTTGTTGAAACCAAATGTTGTCAAAATCAATTTCTTCCAAATTCGCCCATAAAAAGCTGGTTATCATCGATCTATACCGCTCTTTATTGACAGTAATGGTGTTACCAACTTCATTTTGAGAGAAGTACGGACCGATGATTCTACCAGCCCAAAAACCACACCAAACTGTCAATTTAGGTGAATGTAATGGGTTTTCATGAATATATTGTGGATTTTCATCGCCAGTTTTGTTTATTTAACGCACTAGTCAAATAAAAGTAAGCCTCTTCGGAAAATATGATTTTCTTAAAAAAATCGTTAACGACTTCAAGTTGCTCCAAGGCAAAATCAGAAAGTTCGCGACGTTTACAGTGGTCCAATGGTGAAATTGTAAACACTTCTGAATGCAATATTTTTTTTTATTTTTATTTTTATTGACTAAATATTCATGTGTATATGTAAATTGTATATTCCTTATTACAAAGTTATCTTATAGTCTAGATGGTTTGGCGATAAGCCGTCTACCAGGTTGACATTTTATTTTCTTAATTCGATTAAAGAGTTTAATTTTAAATAATTTAACTATTTTTAATATAAAAACAATAATATAACTATAGATTATTTGATTAAAAGTATCCTTCAATAATGCGTGTTCTGTAGCGTAATGCACTAACGGTATATTTATATAACACATCCCATCCCTTGTTGCCATTTAAAATTGACAATGCTTCATCAATATCCAGTATATTTGCTCCAAAGTAAATCCTTCTTAATTCGTACAAAACAGGACATTTTGCGAGAAAATGGAAGACATCTTCTCTCTCTCGAAGGTTGCAGAGACCACATTCGATTTGAAGATCCGGACGATGCGGAATGTAGTTTAGGTTTGTTAGTTCTCCTCTAATTTTAAATATGACATTAATTTTTTCAGTTAAGTTATTGTCCAAAAAATATGTTTTTTCTTGTAAACTGTGGTTTAGTTTGCTGTAATATGCTCTATACAGAGAAGACTGAGCTTCGTTGATATATGAGTCATAAAGTAGGTTGCCTGTTTTCTTTAGGATCTCGTAGAAATAACTTCTTAAAATAGGGGTTTGCTCAAAGTTTGTTATTGCAGTTACTCCACACTTGCTTGCTAAGTTATCCCATTCTTGGACACAATTACTTTTAGTTTGGCAATCTTCTTTCTTCCATCTTCATCACTTTAATCACGTAATCAAAGTGCAGTTTAAGTGTTTCTAAAAAAAGTGGTGCTACTCCTGTCTCCAGATGAATCATGTAGTTTGGAGTGCTGTTTGGTAATTTAAATACTCGTTTTATGCAGTAACGAAGAAACATTTCAACAGGAACAAAAGAGTGGTAGCCCCATACTTGAGCTCCATATAATACAATCGAAGTCGCAGTCGCACGTATAACTTTTTGTTTCAAACAGTGGTTTAGATATTTACTTCCTATGCACTTTCCCCAGATTGAACCGATGGCTCGTTTCGCTTCTGCTAATTTGGCTTCAAAATGCTTTTTCATATTTAAATTAGCTGTAATTAAAACTCCTAAGTATTTATACTCTCTAACGATTTCTATTCTCTCATTGTTGTAATTCCATTGCTCATTTCTTGCATATCTCCCTTCTGAATGCAATAAAAAACAAATGACAGATCATGACATACTACAAATGGCCACTCCAAAATCATATCATACCTATTGGAAAACCCTTTATATCCTGAAAATTAAGTAAAACAATATAGTTAGCAACTTAAAGACGTATCGAACGCCCACCAGCTGGTAGAAAATTTACCCTTTCTCATAGATTGTCACTTCATAAGTGAAGAGAATTCTTGAAATCAATTTAGTGACGATTGCATTAAAAAAAGATAAGAATACTTATCCATTACAAATAAAAAAAATATCATCATGGAATGCACCGAAAATCAGTTTAATCGTATTCCGGCACAGCGATTTTTCGTAGTTGGGCTCAGAAGAGAGTGCTTACGAGAGAGTAAAATATTTCTTCACACTGCAAATTTTTCACACCAAAATTTCTGTTGACAGAAAGCGGGGACAAACCGAAACAAATATAACAACTGCCAAATACACGCTCTTGCAAGCGTTGCTGTGAATGTTTTGCTTAAGTCATTTCTTTGCTTTGTGCATTAAAAGTCTTTCTAATAGAATTTGAAAACGTTTACATCTTAACACGCGAGTAAGAATACAAATGATTCTATCCTATCGTATATCCTTCAAAGCATAACGTATTAAGAGATCGTTGCTTTATTGGTCCTGGGCATAAAAATACGAGATTTCCTATTTTCTGTTTTGTATTTTAATTGTATTTGGTGGTGGTGCCTTCTTCAGTTTGGCAAGGTTCTGAGAAAATTTCTAAGTCATTCTGACAAGCTTTCCTAACTACGCTTAAAATAGAAAGGGATGACATCGACCTTTTCACTTCCAACAAATGCAACTACGAGCGTCAATATCAAAACAATGGTCCTTTGCTTCTTTCTTTTCAGCAACCAGCTCCGAAATGGCACTTCGACGTGGAGGTGGCAAGGGCCACGTGTGTGGTTTTTGTTTCACTGTTTCCCGATTATTTATGAACGTCTTAACCTTGCCGCAAACTTGGACCATCTCTGCAAGAAGAATTGGTGTCGAAAGTAATTAACAGCTTACCCTTATTACTTTATATTGTTTTAAGTCACAACCATGACGGATGTCTTACGAGCTCTGAGTCTACTGTTGAGCTGTCTTAGAAAAGCGATATAAAAGTCTCCGAAAGACTATTTGAGCCCTGATGACCTTTGGAGAGCCATGTCTAGATTCCTGAAGTGCTCAATCAGCGCATTCTTCAAGGTCAGCCACAAGGTTTAGTTTCAGAAGTATCCAAAACCTGGTTTTCTTTGGAGATCAATGTTCTAAAATTGTCTAAGAAACCAGTCAAATCTAGAATGTTTGGTTCCATCTTTTTCATTCTTTCATCTCTCATCGCACATAAAAAAGTTTAACAATTTAAAATTATTTCTCTGCTGTTGGAGTTTTTTGTTAAGGAAATTCGTTTCTAACATGTGCTCCACGACACTTCATGTCTAGTTCTTTTTCAGTTTTCGAAGTACCGAAAGCTTTCTTTTTCTCTTAGGCTTCCTCGTTCCTTTAGTTCCTTTGGTAAACCACGGTTGTTGGAGAGCACCACGTAATAAAAATAGAGTATTTAAATCACTTAATGACAAATCTGACTGAGGATTGAAATTAAGGATGAGAATTTTAAGGCCAACATGTCCTGTAAAACAGACTCGTGCTTATGTTGAATTACCACATTTCTTAAATTGATTGTTTTTATTCGGGATTTTTCCTCAGTAAATCAGACTTTCTTAGCTTTGACACTTTTGATGTAATTAAATCAAAAAATTTGCCCACTATCCTCTAAAACATTCAGAGAAGTTAGCCACAATCAACAACATCGATAAATTTTTCTATTCACCAATTCTCCAAAACTTTTTTGCAAAACCCATTTTCACATCCTTAATGGTTTTAGAACCATAATTTTTGTAAGAGCAGTTCAATTACCTCAAATGAGAGCTAAAGGTCACCCGTGCTTTCTAAGCGTTCCTAATTTTCCTTCTGCATTCGTTCAAATAAAAGTCACTTTACCTTCATGACTTTCACCATAACCATGCCAGTTTACCACTTCAAAGCAGGAAGCAAAAAACAAAAACGAAAATAACATCCTTTGCATTCACCCGTAGAATTTACGAGTACCTACCATTAAGGAAATACCCCAAAAATACACCTGCAAGGGCAATTTCGTACACCTGTAACCTTGTGTGTTTTGCTCTGTTTGTATATAATTTGCTTGCAACAATCTGTTATGTTAAAGGAAAGCATACCTTTTTTCATTCAAACGGTTGTGTTTCCATAAAGCTAACATCTTTGCAAAAAAGCAAACCTGAGTAAAGAAGATGAAATTCAATAATCATTTCAGAAAAGGGAATTCGCGTAAGTAACTTAGCCAACATAAAAGGAATACCTCACTTCTTCTGGCACTCTGTTCAAACTCAAAGGTTTGAATTTCCTAACCCATGTAGTTGAGAGTATGGTATGTACAATTACAAAGAGCTGGAGCATTTTTTTATGTGGAGTGGCAGTACATCAAGGCAGCCACTATACCGATTCGGTTAAAATTTATTGCATCACCGGAGTGCTGGTGAATTTAATTTGGTATCCCAAAGGCAAATATGTTTGTTTGGGAGTAGCTACGAATACGGATCAAACCATGCATGATAAAAATGTAAACAAAGCGCACAAAACAGAAGAGGGTACAGAACCCAGAGAAATTAAAATGAAACGGTTAGGGTTTCTTATCCCCACCCCTCACCTATGGCAAGGATGGTAGTACACTGTACATCCCTTTTTTTGAGAGTGGAGTTGAGAGTACCCCCAAGGATATTCTTTTTTGTTACCAGTTTAAATATCCGTATCAAATTTGGACATATTTGGGATCTTTTCTCTGAAAAAAGCTTATTGTGTTGGTTAGAAGAAATCGTCATAATCACTGAAAAAATGCCAGAAATAATAAGCTATTCTAAGAAAAATGCCATTCCCTTTTTGATTTAGAAATATGTCTCAAAATGAATTAACTATTCAAGGTCGACACAGTAGATGTTGATATCCTCCCTTCGTTTCAACAAACAAATTCAGATTTAATTCAAGATCCTGATTGTTTAAAAGCTTATTGCAAATTGAATATGAAATACGAGCAACTTCATTACGAGTCTTCAAAAGATTTTGTTGAAATGAAAATGAGAGAGTAGTCTAGGAACAGCAGTACATATTTTTCTAAGAGAAAAGAATTCCTGTGCATATTGTACGTATCTACTTTGAAGTATATAAAATAAGGGTGGCCTACTTTTTTATTCTACGGGATTATGAATACCCTCAGAATATTATTAAATAGAGTGCGTGCGTTTAGGAAAACAGGAGAGGATTAAGTACCAGATACCGATGCACATTGCCTTTGAGCTTTGTGAATCGTAATGTAGGGAATAAACAGAAGGGATTCAAATGATTTTACAGATGAACTCCAACCTATTAGTCTGAAAACTTTGTTTTGCACCCTAACAAACAGACGCAAGGATGTTTGAGGAGCACCTGAACAGATATGAGAATTATACTCGTGTTTTGGCCCGATGTAGTCTTTCTAAATTGTAGCCAGAGAGGAAGCGGAAGGCAAATTCCTCAATCGGCTAAGTAACCAAAGCCGTTTGCAGCATATTCGACCGTAAGACCATCGTTCACACACATACCGAGTACAGACAGCTTTTCGGTTTTTTTTGTTGCATGTTGCATGGATAAGGGCAATGGAGAAATTTGATACTTTAAATATCAAAAGCAACATTGGGTTCTACTCGGTATCCAATATAATAACGCTGTCAAGCTCAGAATTCAATGAGTTCATCATACGTAAAAGTTCCACATCCGAAGAGCAGAGATGTGAATAGGAGGTGAATTTGAAGAGCCGAGGGTTGAGTCAGCAAAACAATTAAGAGCGTTAGAAATTTCAGACAAGAAGTTTCATAAGAAAGTAGGAAATAAATCGGAGCCTTGCGGCACACCATCATCGTTAAGATGTGTATCAAATTTAAAACATCCAATACAGCGTGTATTGAACGATCGGAAAAGCAGTTCCTAATCCAACGATGAAGAGACCAATTCAGAAGCATAAAAAAGTAATTAATAGAGTGGCGCAACAGAGCGAGGAGCTCCTGGGCCTAGCGCATTTCTCACAACTGCAATGGTCCGATCTAAGTGAAAGACTATGCGATGTTTCTTATATGTATAAACGCTTTGATGCAACTGACCTCTTTTGATATCTTAGTCTATAACATTGAGTAGTTAATATAAAGAACTGTAACATCGTGCGATCGATGGATTAGAGAATGTATGTACATAAAATACAATCAGATACAACAACGGACAAATCACTTTACATATTGATGAAAGGATATTATGTTCCTTACACAACCAAACCTTGATAAATTTCTGCTGGTACAGAACGGCTAATTGAGAATGCGTTTTCCATGGAGGACTTGCCAATTCCTTGCGAATGGAGATAGTAGTGCAAAAACCCTTTTTGCCTCTGTTGGGATTCGGACCGCGAACCTCAAGTTTATCAGGCAGACATGCCTAGGGAACTTTTGTTTTTCTGGTAAGAGAGCCTGATTCCAACCTCTATCAAATACGTTAGAAATATCAAGCGCAATAATCCAATTTTCTCCAAAACAGGATAAAAATTGGTTTCACTTTTCGGTGTGATAAACATAAGTCATCAGGTCACCGTTTGTTGGGCCTTTGGACGTAGATACTGTTGGTCCAGTAAGATAAAAGTTTTCGTTCTTCAAGATATTTCATGAGTTGACAGTCTATCATGGTTTCCATGACCTTCGAAAAAAGGAAAAAGGGGTGTAGGTGCAATGGTTGTGAGAAGTGCACTAGACCCTGGGGCTCCTTACTGTGTTGCGCTACCCTATTTATTTATTTAAGTGCAGTTGATCGGAAATTGGAAGGAGAAGAAAATTCAACTCTTTGAAGAAGCGGGTTGGTCAAATGCAATTTACCATCTACCCGTAGAGAGTCCGAAAGAAAATTATAGATATAGAAAGTAACTTTAACGTTAGGAATTCCATTCGGATCAGCGGATTTGTTACTGAGATCCTTAACCCTTTGTTCCCGGAAGTGTATTTTTTTTTATTAATTTTTCGATATATTTTATGTAAGTTTGAAAAATAAAACTCATTAAGAAACGACTAGGAACATAGAAAAAATATTAACTGTGAGGTCACCCCGCATTACCACTAGAAAGCCTAGGGTTAAGGACCCTCGCAGCACTTTCTGCTGTGAGAACCTGATAATCAGAGGAAGCTGTCAAAGATCATTGTCTGATCAGTTTGTCAGTGATTTCACTGCCGTGGTGATATGAAACCAAAACGAAGAAGATTTTGCGTTCCTGAACAACTTCCAAAGTCAAGGGTGTATTTTTTAGGCTCGTGGTTTTCTAGAAGATATAAAATGCACATATGTATTTTAATTCTATGGCCATGAATTTAACTTATAGCAAAGATAAGGGTTTGCTATTATACCTTAAAAATGATTTTGCGTAAGTGGCTGTCGAGGCTGATTGCTCGAGCAGATTCCTGCCGATTCGGCCAAGTGTCGGCCACTTTTTGCGGCATTTGGGGCCGTATATTCACTTCCAAGGAGTCAATCGTCTCGGGCTTTTATGCGTAGACAAGTGAATTCACAACTGAACAAAAAATAGTCCAGTGGTTTTAAATCGCTCGACATTGACTTCAGCTCACAGCTTTAAAACTCAAAATCAGCTAAGAATATGTTGAATTGGTGAAAATAAAGGGTGGTTAAATTTTAAGGGTCGATATTGAATGTGAACCACACCTAAACGTCAAGTTTTTCATGCACTTCATTTAACATTTCTCAATTTCAGATTAATACAATTTGAATAATGGTGACAGACAAGAAATGACAACGGTGGATGATCAACTTTCGAAGAAAAATATATTCAGTGATGAGGCACATTTTCACCTCAATTAGATTCGTCAATAAGTAGAATTGCCACATTTGGGTGAATGATAATCCAAGAGTAACTGTCGAAAAGCCAATGAACCCAAAAATAATGACTGTTTGGTACGGTTTATAGTTAAAAATTAGGCCGGCCAGGCAGTCACTGTATGGTGTTCGCTATCGTGAGATTATAACGAACTTTGTATAGCCCGAATTGAGAGGTAGAATGTGGACGATATGTGGATTCAACAATACGGTGCCACTTGCCACACAGCTAACGTAACAATTATGGCTCTTTTGTGCGACAAATTCAATGGTCGTGTTATTTTACATGTTGGAAATGTTAGTTGGCCGCCAAGATCATGTGGCTTGACCCATTTGGACTTCGTCCTTTGGGGTTATTTAAAAATAAGTTATAAGTCTGTAAGAACCTCAACTATGCATCAGCGGTATCGAAAATTTCGACCATCGGATGTAGGTGTGCCATTTGGCCGATACAACCGATCAAACTGGTCAACTTTCGACGTCACGTGTATACCCACAAAGGAGGCTGTAGTTAACTGTTTAGTACAAAGGCTGGACGGGTTGTTTCGAATCCCGCTTTGGGCATCTGCTTTCATTTCGTCCTCTCAGTTTAATCTGGACGCCGAAATGTTCATATGTGAAATTACACCCACCTTATTTGTATCTTCACCACAAAAAAGGAAAGGCTGTACCCTGGTAGTGCAATGGACTGGCAATTAGGTCTGAATGCTTCAGATTAGCATAAGCCTCCTATTTGCAAAAAAAAAAAAAAAATAAGAAAAATCCACTCTCATTGCCATCTGTATTAATCTAACTAAAAATAAAATAAATAGGGTGGCGCAACAGAGCGAGGAGCCCCTGGGCCTAGCGCATTTCTCACAACCATGCCTTGTGAGAGAATGGAGGGACCTACAATTTTTGGCCGGTTCCGAACGGCTAATTGAGAATACGCTTTTCATGGCAATGAATTTACTAACGGAGGACTTGCCAATTCCTCGCGAAATTAATCTAACGCCTGTATGAATATCGCAATCGAGGGCAATTTATAAGAATACATAACGACCCTCCTCAATTAGAATATAATTTTAAAATTACCTACATCAAGCAACTTCAAATGGCTCGGATTTCCTTTTCATTTCCCTGTTTCATATTCGTCGGAGAGAAAACTTTTCATCGTTAAACTACTTTGTAGCTCAAAGTAATAAACAAACTTTTACTGCGAGAATAATCGAATGAGCTTCATTACACCCAGATGAAAAACACCCACTTGGCCTTCCATTCCACGGAACTTTATAAATCAAACCCAGCTGTTTGATCGTTTATGTTAAGCGTTGCGTGCTCTTTCGAGCATTAACTTTAGCACAATCAAAGGATTAGGGCAAAACGTTTTTCTCGTTTTGTATTGTGTAGTCAATTGTCTGCACAGGGATCAAGAGATAATTGTCTTAATGATTCAATGACCAATGAAAAACTATGACCAATGGAAAGCAATTGAAATAGGTTTATTATACGCACGAATGCGGATGTAACATGCCACTGGCAATATATTCAAAGGAGATTAGAACACAGTTGTTGGAATTTTTGGAGTAACGATTACTAACGAATGAATTAGTTTCCCAATTATCATTTCCTTGAAGGTTCTCAACAGGTTTTGGGTTTCCCAAGGAATCAAACATTTGCAGTTCTATTCAACTTTTGTATAGGAACATTGGTTTAATATTGAGTTTCGGATGTTGTTGTGCTTCAGTTTCCAAATAAAAGTCTTCTACCAACAAATAACCAATTTGAATTCATCAATTTAATTGATTCTCACACCAGTTCCATAAATACGAAGATCGATATCTGAACCCGTCTGATTGAATGTACACGATGGACGTATCACATTCGAGATTACAAATCGATTAGATGTTATCTTTTCTCACTAAAGTATCTGCCTTTGAATGAGGAAATACCCTTAGGGTGCCACTTATTATAGCTTGCTTTTAATTAATTGGACATTATTAACGACACCATTACATTGCTACTCAATGTGGTTATGAAGTAGGTAAACACTGAAATAAAGTAAATGCCCACCCCAGAGATGCTCATCGCGATGGTCGTTCTCTCACTTGACGGGCTGTTTAGTACAACGCTTAGATGTCATGCAGTGGTTGCACCTAAATGACATTTTACTGACACATTTAATTATTACAACGGATATTTCATGCCACACACGTCATACACTCAGATTTAACAGTCCGAGAGAAGATGAATTATTATTGATGAAAGCACAGGATATTTCATTGGTAGATGCGTTGTGTGGAATTAATAAATCACAAAATTTTTAGATTTTCAATTTAAGAACGAAAATATATTGGTATAGTTATTTTTCCATTTTCTTGCAGTCAATGATTATTCTTAGATCAATGTACATATTTAAATTTATGATTTTGCTGTGATTTAGTTTTTTTTTTGCAAAGTTTTTTTTCGGTATATGACTGGGGGCGTCCACCATAGCTCTTAATTGTATTGTTTTGTTTGCTATCCTATGTTTAGCATAACTATTTTATTCAAATCAAAGCTCAACCAGTGTTGTCGCTGTACGTACTTTGAACTGAAAAAATTCTGTAAGGCAACAGTATATTTTTTGCTCCATATTATAGGTCGGTGCTATAAAACAAGTTTAGCAATGGAGCAGAATTTTTTTGTAAATAACAATATAACATATGACATAACGATGGTAGAGAAATACGAAAAGTGGGCCTGATTAAGCGTTTTTCATGGCAATGACTTTACTATCGGATGACTTGTCAATTCCTCGCCAAAGGCGAAACCAATGGAAAAACATTTTTGGCGGCTTCTGTCGGGGCTCAAACCACGAACCTTCCGCGTAAGAGGTAAGCATGCCCAATAATCACGCCACGGGTACTACTCACATTATCGTTGTCCTATTTCTCAACAACATCAATTTTCCTATCAGTAAACTGAAACAAAATACCCTGAGATAATAAAAAAATGGCAAAATACTAGATTTCCAGCCGACAAAACAGCGTTAAACAACGAACTGAGAAAACAACGAACTGAAAAAGCTAACCTGTTTGCAGAACATCTTGCGAATGTTTTTAAGCCATTCCCAGCAAACACATCCGAAAACAGCTTACAGTTTATTGATAAAGTAGATGAAGTTGACATACCAATTGTCACACTCAAAGAAATAATAAGTGTGTGTCGAAATTAACTATCGGACAAAACATCACCTAAATGGCGCAGGGTCATAAGACCCAGGGAACTTAGCCCCAACCAAAAGAATTGGGCTTTATGACCCACCAGAGTGGGTCATAAGGTCAAAATTGTAGTTGGGGATTGTTACCCGCTTGGGTGGGTCATAAAGCCCCTTTCCTTTTGCACGATGTGGGTCTCGAATTTCCAAATATTTGGAAAAAGAAGCAAAAGCTTCTCGGAAAAAATAAGACAACGTACGATTTTTGAAATTCATTGAAAACAAGAAGAGAAAACAAAAAGTCAGAAACATAACCAAATATAGTGATTTAATACAAATAAAAACAATCGAATTCGAAGATTAATCATTGGTTCAAAAGAGTCTCCGAATATAACGTACACAGTTTTAATTATAGGGTAGCCTATATAGAGTCTCATATTTAAATTTTCAAGAAAGTTAGATTGTACTGAATTGGAAACAACTAGAATATTATCTTTTCTTATTTCACAAAAAAACTATCGGAGAAAACAAAATAAAAAAATTATAGCCTTAATGGCCTTAATTTTATACTATAAACAAATAAAATTTGAGTTTTTTTAAAAGATTTAAAAACAAACAGAAACATACATTTATTATGTTCTTACATTATGAAAATAAAGTTTTAGAGAATTGATTTTAATTAAAGCCCAAAAATCGCGAGTTGTTTCCAATTCAATACAATTTGACTTTCTTGAGAATTAAAAAACAAACAGAAACTTGCATACATACTTACACAATTCTAGCTATAGAGAATTTGATTCAAATAAAAATTTTAAATAAGAACCTAAATATCACGTGTTTCATTTATCATCTACTTATGCACTTACGTGTTCGGCATGAGCAATGTATATGATAATTTTTGCTTGCATCCGCATGAGGGTTGTACACTAAAAGTCCTGTCAATCAAAAAGTGCTGTTCCGATAGAGGAATTGGTTTTCAATTAGCTCCACTATCTTTGGAGCTAAATAATACTACATCTGAATTTTTGTTCTAGGATGGTATGCCTGAGTAATCGAATCGAAGTCGAATCGACATTTTTTTTCTTAAAATGGTTTAAAATATATGTATAATGTTGTCATTTTCATGTAGTGGGACAAAACCCCCATCATTTTTGTTTGGGCCTTACGACCCACCAGCATGGGTAATAAGGTCCACTTTGCGATTGGGCCTTATAGCCCACTCTTTTTTAATTGGGGAAAGTTCCCTGGGCATTATGCCCTGCACCGATCTAATAACTGCTCAGGTTATGAGAGAAATGCCATCAAAAGCCTTCATAAAACTCCAATTCATAACAAATGCATGCCTAAAGACCCAATATGCCCCACACCATTGGAAAATTGCTGAAGTAATTGTTATACCAAAGCAAGGTAAGCCACCAACAGAAGTGACGTCTTACTGACCAATATCGCTTAAACCAATAAAATGGCAAAAGTCTTTGGAAAATTACTACTGAAAAGACTAAGCAAAGTCATAGAAGAAAGACCAAGTTCATAGAATAACGGATGCAGTTGAAAAAGCATTAGAAGAAAAACAAGAATGTTCGGCTATCTCTTTAGATGTTGCTCAAGCATTCGACAAAGTATGGCATGAGGGGCTAGAGTATAAACTGCAAAGGGACCTACCCAGGCAGTACTATACGAAATACTAAAATCTTATATCTCAAACCGGCTCTTCAGAGTATGGTATGATCAAGAATATTCAAATCTAAGCAAAATACAAGCCAGTGTTCCACTAGGAAGCGACCTAGGACCTACCCTGCATTTGCCATATACAAGGGATATTCCAGTGGATAACAACACCATTATGGCTACTTTTGCAAATGATACTGCAGTTTTGGCATCCATTAACTGCGTCGTCAAGCCTGCTGAGAAATTGCAAAATGCCGTCGACACCGTTAGTGATTCGACCAAAAAATGGCGTATCAAGCTCAATGAAGCTAAATCTGCACATATAAAATTTACAAATAAAAAGTTAAGCTACGTAAAAATATTCATCATTAATCAAGCTGTACCTTACGCCAATACGGCGAAATACCTTGGGATGAATTTGGATGCAAAGCTAAAATGGAAAGAACACATCAAAAAGAAAAAGGAAGAGCTCAACTTGGAGTATAGAAAAATGTACTGGTTACTCGGTAGAAATTCGGACTTATTTGTCGAAAATAAAATAATGCTTTATAAACAAGCACTTAGACCTGTTTGGACCTATGGAATCCAATTATGGGGCTGTACAAAGAAAACAAATACTGCATCCAAATGTTTCAAAACAAAGTCCTTCGTGGAATAGTATGATATATAAGATTTTCTCCTAACAAAAAAAAAAAAATGTTCCTATAACAAGAAGTATGTACATAATTTAAACAGCTTTTCATTGAGTCTTTAAATTAAAGATAGGTGTCAGATACATAAGCCCCTACTCTGATGTTTTTATTATTGTTAATAGACCGTTTTCCATTGAAATAAAAAAAAAAAAACAGCTTTAACGACATCCAAACTACCCAAAAATAGATATGTAGTTTGACAGCTTTTCCTTTCGAATTAAACGCCAACGATTTCTGTTTGGATTACTCTATTCCTACAAATCCCTCAAATGTGCTATAAGTTTGGATTAACGTGTCGGTACATCAAAATGACAAGTTTTAGAATGGGATTTGACAGGTTATAGTGAGGTATAATGTGTTGCATCGTTGTTGATTGAATATTCTGCTGGGTTTTTTCTTCGTTACGATAAATCGAAATCAATTGAAATGTCTGCCATACCAAGGCCTACATCAAGAATCGTAGTCACCGTACATTGTGATTTGACAAGTAGTAGGCATTTGACAAAGACACGTTTGCGAACGAAAAAATATACGCCTACTAAAATCGTGCCTCTGAAAAATGTCATCAATCTATTTTCTGACATGTTACCCTGGATGACACATCGAATAAATTCAGTAACCAATTATTTTTTTTTATGGAAATGAATTGCGTGCATTGCTGTTATTTGAATGTTTGGTGTTTGAAATGCTTGCTTGTAAAGAAATATATCTTCAGTTAAAATGAAGGATCTCGAAAGTATTTTAAGCATGTTTTGCAGAAATCGCGAAAAACCGAGACACGCAACACCGTGGGTCGAATTAGCGCATCAGTGATCGAGTGAGTGAGTAATATTTTTCTTTTCAAATCCGCTCTTTATTATACTACTACATTTATTGTGATGTGCTTTTTTCTCTAGAGCTGGTGTATGCTCGTCGAGTCCAGGGTCGACCAAAGAAAACACGTAAAACTTCGGTTATGAAGAAGGTCCAATCCTTTTATTGGTCTTAAAGCTAATCTAATATAACGTTCATATTTTCTTATCACTAATTCTGGTGGTGGTTCCAACGCTGGTATTCCTTACTCCTATGCTGGCAACACGGTCATCAAGTACGGGTCTTTAATCGCTGGCATCAACAGGAAAAATCCTGGCATCAACAGTAAAAATACTGGGATCAACAGCAAACTCAGGCATCAACAGGAAAAGTCTTTAAGAGGCTAGTGGGGGGATTTGTGCTAGTAACTCCAAGGAAACCCCTGGTTTTCCTCTAGTGGAAGTAGCCTGTACTCGAGATTGGTACATTTCAAGACGGGCTGGCTTCGGTCTTCTCGTATTTTTCAGGGTGCCTTATAAAGTTATCTGCAACAAGTGAGTGTGAGCTCTATGGCGTGAGTGAAAAATCTCATGTGAAAACAATGGTATGTGTATTGGCTGGCGGTAGGGTGTGTATTTGTAACTCCGTTACATTATTGACTTCAACTCGTTCAAATAATGATGAGAAAATGTCAAATTGTGGAAGTGCTCGAGAAGTGATGCCGAAAATACAAAGTCAGTCACGTGTTACTTGATCGCGTGTGCGGCCCCTGACTTGTATGTAAGGTATTTATTAACTTTTTTTCTTTTCTACGAAATGCTAAGAACAACATATGCAAGTTCATTGAAAGTGCCAAAATGTGGCTATGAGTTTTCTTAATTTTTTGATTTACGAAGTTCTGCACCTTAACTGACGATTTGTGCATTTTAGACCGCATTCAATTTTATAGCCAAATAAGTTATGCTTATCAAAAAGTTATACGATCAGCAGAGGTAGGTTATCGAGGTGGAACAGAACATATGTACATCGTATGATCGGATTGTGGTTTGTATTGAACATTTTTGAAAGTTTTCAAAGGACTAGTTTACAAATTTTGGGAGGAATGTTCACATTTGTCTCAAATGCACCTTCAAGAAAGGCACAGCTTAGTCTGAGAAAGGATTCATGAATCTTAAAACCACTGTTGCAACTTTTATTTGCTGGGACAAAATGTCATAAAAATGTTCTTTATTCACATCCTGGTGTAATAATCTCACATAAGTCTGTCACAATTAGTTAGACAGACTTCGTTTGATAGATCTTGTACGGTCGGACGTAATTTGCGTTCAGACTTATCAGACTTGTCGTCCAACATTCAACAATGGTCGTTAAAGCCAAAATCTGTTCAACTAATTGTGCAGTGTGAACTTCGCTAATGTCGCATAGTTTTTATAAATTACTGTGGCGTATGAGTAATTTTTACATTGTGACAAAGACCACAAGACCTACTTAAAAAGTTGAAGTCACATACATAGAACAAATGAAAACAGTAGGTACTCGATGAGGGAGTATAAAGGGCTCATCATTTATACACAGCCATTAACAGCACTCAACAAGGCACACAAGGCTTAATTACAATGTTTTAAAGCGGAACGATGTTTTCAAGTGATAAGGCCTTTGGCGTTGTTGGGAAAAATCAATTAAGAGGGTGTGTATGATTTTAAATACATGAAATGCATAACTCATCACTTCCAAATTTGTTTTCAAGAACTTTAAAAAGCACACAATTTTACTAAAGCAACCTCTTTTACAAGTCCCACAGGAGAGGGCATATAGCAGGACTGTATAACATTAGAGGCTCGGAAAATCCAAGAGATCTAATATTTCTTTACGGCCGGTGTAATCTTGAATGGATCAAAACTATCCCACGTGATTGCTTTAAACTAGTGATCTCCCAGTGGGGTTCTACGAGACTCCAAAAGTTATCAAAGAAAAGCCCCTACATCCTCAACGTATGACTATTTGGCGCGGTTTTTGGCCTGAAAGGACCAGTGGACCTTATTAACTACAGTACATCGCCGATAATTGGAATTGATTGGGACAGGCGTCGATTCGAATTATCGAAAAGTCAAATAATTGGACTGAGACTGTTAATAAAGAAAAATATAAGACTGGTAATAAATTTAACAAAAACATTTCAACTAATGACGCTCACTTGAACATCTCGATCAGAGTAAGTTGCAACCCCATCAAAAACGAAATTAATTAAACTACAAAACAAAAATAACTTGGTTTAATATTTTTATATTACCTACTACCGATTCGGATGATTGGCGATTCGGTCAAATAGCCTTCTACTGTATTTCGAACAAGTCACCTTGAACGGATTGCTCAATCGAACAATTTTTAAAGAGCTTGTGACCCTGGAATTGCCATCAGATATTGATGTGGAGGACGTTTATTTTCAACAAGAGGAAATGTCATGTCATACAAGCTACGAAACCAACGCTTTATTGCGTGAAAGGTTTCCTTCTCGTATCCCGATCTCGAAGAAGAGAGCATAATTGGTCACCAAAATATTCTGATTTTTATATAATTCTTCGGAACTATGTATGTGAATCAAAGGGATTATGACTATGACTTGCAATTGATTCAAGAAAGATGGAATTTGTGATGTTATGGAGGATATACGTGTGTATGGCCGCAAATGAGTAAAGTGATGATGGAAAGTTTTATGAAAAGAATACGGTTCTGCAAGCGTAGTTGTGGCGCCATTGTTTTCGGGAGAAATAAATATCTGAATCGCTCATAACGGCATCTATGGTACGGGTATCCGGGAAAACCTATCCGATAGGTTCTTAACCCTTAACTGATGTGGCGAAATTTAGTTACGAATCTAAAGAGGTGGGTCAATTGGACCCAGCTTTTTGAAAGTGATAAAAAACAGACAAGTTTACATTTTTTCTTAAACATCTTTATTTTAACTTAAAAAAGGATCATTTGCAAAGGTATTTAACCAGGAACTTCATTTTCAACATAAATTTAGACATAGTCAAAAAAAGGCATTTCTAAAATGCACATTATAAATACAAAAAACAAAAACAAAAAATCAAAAAGTCATTTTTCTTTAAGATTAAGGAATGGTCCTTAGTTCTTTCACAAAAAAAAACTCAAATACAAACTTTAAAAACAAAATTTTTGACACCCCTCAAATTTGGGGCTTAAATGCATGATTTGCATACCTGCTGCCTGCTGGGAGCATGTTAGGCAAATAGGCTGTGTGCATTTTGCATATAAATGAACTGTCTTTGCTCTTCTATTCGGTGGACAAGAAAAAAACACCCTTTTCTTTTATTTTTCTTTAATTTGGCGTTTTCGTCATTGCCCGTTGTTAAAGCCGTTTCAGCGGGTTCAAGCCAAAAAAGTTACGTATCTACTGGTGTGGGTCCAATGGGCCCACGTGCATGCTGTAACTCACCGAATCAGAGGATATCGAAACACGTCCTTTCGTATTCAAACACGTCCGCTTATTGTAGGAAGGTATCTAAAAGCGCAAATTGCTGCGATTATCGCAGCGGTTGCTGTACATGTTTGAAAATTGAATGTGGGTCCAATGGACCCGCCACACCAGTTAAGGGTTAAACGTGCCTATATAGATATTTAAAAAACTAAATGGCCACCACATCTTGCAGGACTTTCTTCGCATCGAAATTAACATTCGATTATTTTCATTAAAAAAGTCGTTTTTCTTCAAATATGAAAAAGAAGAAACCTTTTCGGGACCCTATACACTCAGAAACGAATTAAAACAAATGATTTTTAAGTTCAAAATGTACGAACCTGAGTTACACAGTTAATGAAGACCCTTCTGCATACAAATATAAAAACTGAAAACAGCAACCTTTTTTCTAATTTTTTTAAAAACTTATCTAAATAATGGAACAACGCAGCAGTTCTTTTTCCACAGGAAGTTGGAAGTGGTGCGTAATCTCTTTTTCCATAATTGAAGAATATGATCATGACTGATTACACTTCCCACAAATCCCTGGACATCATCTCTTGAGTCGTGTGCGTTTTTGTTGACTTTTGCAATTTAGGCTGATTTTAATAAGAAAATCCAGGTCAACCTTATTTGAATTAATAACTCGGTGTCACACCCGAAGATAAGGAAAAGAATAAACTATTTTATCAAAGGAAACCTCAAATGATATTCACTTCTTTTTCGGCATATGTAGGAACATACCAATTAATATTTAATTTCAAACGGCATGATTCTTTATCTAAAAACGGGCCTTTATCCTGGGCTCTTAAGTGTAAGGAACTAGGTACGAGTGTTTGCCTGTCTAAATAAATAATTCAAGAGTATGACAAATTGCAAGCACACACCATGACTATCTCCTTTTCCGTGAAAAGAAATATGTACAAAGTAGTTTCACCAAGTATTTGAGTCACATGTTGTATGTGTTATCCTTGGGATGATTCTACTGTAGAACTAGCATCCAGCAGCTTTGATGTTTTGTTGTAGTTGCTCTTCATATACATACTCGTACTGCAGTCGTTGTTGTTATTTGTCGAACTACATAAATGGAAGTTATTCTAGGAACTTGAATGATTTCATATGTTCTTTACCATGGAATGAAGAAGAAATATTTTGCTAAAGCGTATTATAGAATTTGCTGTCGGGTTTCTTTGTTGAGTATTTTCTTTTGCGGTGTTGAAACCTTAAATCTTTTTTAAATTAAATTTCTATTTGATACACATGGGTGTTTTGCAGTATTGTGTGTGCTGCACGATACTTATTCTTACTTGTGGCAAGGCTTCCGAGTTTCCCTGTGGGCTTTCAAATTGATGTGGGACGACAAGGAAAAGGTTCAGATATCTCAAATCAGATGTAAACAATACTAAGTAACGTGGTTCCGAGCTCTGCTTATGATTGATAGATTTTATTTTGTTCTCGTGTAGGTAGTCATTAGATTGCAGAAGAGCACAAAAGAAGGTGGGAAGGTCGGCCTCGGTAGATACTTTTTTCATCCAGCTAAAAGTGCTCAAATTAATGGTTTGAGGTTTACCAAAAGTGACAAATTGTACTTCTTTTCAAGAACATTCTGTTCCTTTGAATGAATTTTTTGTGTAAATTTTTGGAGAAATCAGCTAAACTACAAACGAAACACGTTAGTAATATTGTCTTTGCAGGAGTCGATTTGAGATGGGATTTTTCCATCGATTGAAAATTACATGTATGTAAGGGTGGTCCTTATTTAACTTTTTTGCGAAAATTGAGTGCGACGCCCCCTAAATCGAATCTAAAAATTGAAAAATAAGTCCAATAAGAAAAGTGTACCAAATAATCGATAAGTGGACCTTTTTAAATTGTTTCTGTTTGGAATGTTGGCACTTGAGTCTAGGAACACCATAATTACAGTAGACGCTCGATATAGTGAAGTAATAAAAACCAGCCATTTTCACTATTTGGAGATTGTTCACTATTTCGAGCGGGAGGCTAGAAACGCTTTCCAAAGCTAAAAAACGCACATTTTGTTCAGTGTGAAGATAATAATATTTATTTAATCTATAAACAAACACTTTGATCAAGTTGACTGCTAAGAACAAAAACAGTTCTTAATAGATCATCACTACATACATAGTATAAAACAAAGTCGGTTTTCTGTCCCTATGTTCCTATGCATGCTTAAATTTTTAAAAGTACGCAACGGATTTTGATGCGTTTTTTTTTAAATGAATAGAATGATTCAAGAAGAAGGTTTATATATATAATACATACATTTTATAGCAGAGAAAAGCCGATAAATTTAAAGATTTGTAATGCGATGTCGTAACAACATATTTTTCTGCGCTTGCATTGCAAATGCTGGCTAAACCTTACGAGATTGAACAAGTTTATGTACTACGGAATTGTATATGTTAAAAAGATAAATAAAAAGTTTGCGGCAGCATGTGTTTATCTCCTAATTATAACCCACAGTAACCATTTTTATCTTTTATATATTACAAAAATAATATGGATTATTTACCAAGCTATTTTAAACGATTCAGTATCATTCCTTATCCAATTTAATACATTACAGTATGTGATTTAAATGAATATTTTCGAAGATATTACAGCTCGTTGTTTTGATTGCAAGTGCAGCTACCGGCAACGCTTCCAGTCAAAATCTGTCAGTGAAATTCTTATAGAGCTTAAAATGTTGAAACATACGAGAAATGAAACTCGTTGAATCATTTTCAACGAGAAAACTGCCTGCTTCTTACTGATGAATAAAATGACTTCGAAGTATCTCATCACTACCACTGTCGGCCACAAATGCTCTCTTACCATAAAACTTAAATTAAACTCTGTATAGACGAATTGTGGTACCCATATTTGCCTGTTCGAAGTTCAAGTCCCAAAAATGTTTCAATGGGCATAGCTTTTCAGAAGTAACTGTCAAGTCAATACAGATTTATTGTGTATACTTCCAAGAAAAGTATGTTGGCTAGTTATCAACTGATAATATTTTTTTTAGTACCACTGCTTTGATTAAAAATATATAATGTAATGCGTCCGTGATTACATAAGAACTTATAAAATATCTATTGCCACATTGAAAAAAGGCAGTCATTAGAAGACTTTCACTGCCAAAGACCCACTCTTTTTATTAATCGCCACTACAAGTGTCCTTTCTCAATAAGCGTTTGGGAATCGACAAAAATGTGTACGTCGCCTCCAGTTTCACAAATTAATGGTTGAGAAAATTGCGATAGGCCATTGGCTTCTCAATTTCTGTTGTACGATCCTATAGTTTTTATGTATTTATTTTATGGGCTACCTTTATAAAAGTTGTGATGATGAAGATGACACTCCACTACACACTTTCATGGATCTTAAAGTACTTTCCAACATATCCGGAAATGACGAATGCTTTTCTTGAGAAAATGTAGGGTGACACTTCGCTGGATCTCGCACAATAACTACCACTATAGTGGACCATCAGAACAGCAAACTACGTCTTTAGCTGCGCAGTAGATGGAAACAAAGTGGTTGTAAATACAATGAGAGTTTCAAGGGTGATATCCATATCAAAGCTAGAAGAAGCCACGTATTCCAGTCACCGACTGAATCCGACTTAACCACTGCTACACTGCTACCCTTGAGAAGTGCTTGAAATTCCTTAAAATTTTAGGATAAAAATATGGTAGTCACGCTCCCTGCAGCATCACAGTTGAACTTATTGCTCTTGCAGTCCACCTATAAACCTAGCCATATTTAAGCTAACACTGAGCAGGTTCCTAAGCATAATGCAAAGGATGTCTGCACCATATAATATTGTGAAACGATGTTATATTTACATATCGCTCACTTGAACTTCTCTCTGTTGACTTGAGGTAAAATGTGAACTCATCAGTAAACAGCATTTGGACTCAGACTTGGTATCTTTAATTTGTGCAAGAGCAGCACACTCTACTCTATGGCACCTGGTGAAATAAGGAGAGTCTTTACTATAATATAGATGATATTTGTATTAATTCAAAATAATTTAATTATTTTTTTTTTAACATTTTTATATAGAGTTCCACCATTTTTCCTATCCAGAAGTCTGTTCCGTGGTACCCGTGGGGTGATGGTTAGCATGTCTGCACTGTTAACCCAAAGGATCGTGGTTCGAATCCCAACACAGGCAAACATTTTTTTTCACTGGTATTGCCTTTCGTGATGAATTGACAAGTCCTCCGATAATAAATCCATTGTCATGGAAACCGCTTTCTCGATTAGCCGTTCGGAACCGGCAGAAAATTGTAGGTGAATTTTATCATTCATTTTAGAAAATACTATACATACTACCAATGAGGGGTTTAAAGTACAGCCAAGATCCATTCACTCAAAAGGCATGTTTGTGAGAAATTAGCTAAGCCCTTGAGCTCTTCTGTTGCGCCACCCTATTTATTTATTTTGTTTTAGAAGTCAGTTCCGGCCTCAATTACAACCGCGAATGTCATTTCATTGGAGACATTGGTTGCAAGAAACTAATAGTCTCTTTACTTGCGAACATTTTGCGGAAAATACACAGTTTAATTTGTATTTGTTTTCCAGGATATCTGTTTTCTAAAAACTTGCAGATTTGAAGAACATAGCGTTAAAGTGCCTAAATGTGATGTTTCACCGCATGTTATCATGTTTCGTCGAAGTTTGATGTTCGAATCTAAGAGACATCCAATTGTAGTTTTCAAGTATCACTTTTTGCGCGCATTTAGCAAGTTTTCCGAAATTAATTACACTGCCATTAAATGTGCTTTTTTACTTAGCCATTCGGAATCAGCAACATCTTGTAGGTTCCCTCAATTTCTCACCAAGGTGTGGTTGAGAGAAATGCTCCAGGGTCTCGAGCTCTGTTCTGTAATTTTTTTTATCACCGTCAATTACAGTAACCATGTCAACTTACTGTCGATAAAACACAGTATCAGACGTTTTCACTTAAATCAATCGCTTTTGCCGTTGACAATATTCCAACAGCTGTTGTTTAAATAAAATAAGTCCAAAAAAGCATTAAAAAAAAATGATATAAGAAAACCAAAGTCGCACAAGTATCAAATATTCAAAGGCCTCAATTTAAGTGCTTTGATTCCTTTCGTGTTAGCCAAATGGTATCAATTCTTACAAATACGTTATTCGAACCTTGAAATATTTTCAAATATAAAGTACACATGGAAACGATCCTAAAAAATTAAATTATACATACACAGGAAAAGTACCCAACGGTGCCTTTGATTAAGTTCACCTGTGTGTATGAAACGAAAAACCAAAAAAAAAAAAAAAATTTCACCTTGACATTGACAAGTGAATATAACTGCATTTTTTATTTAAATCTTATCATCACAGAACTTCAGTACGTTCCTCCGTGCGACCTATTCGTTTAATTAATTTTTTTTTACCATCGCACTTTCTTTTCATTAGCCGATGTTGTTTTTGAAAGCGTAATCCTTGAACAGCTTTTAAATAATCGAGAGTGGGAAAACACCTTAGGGATTCGATAGCAGCTTGAGTTTTTCCCAAGAAAGTGTTTCTGCTATTGTTTGTTTTCACAAGCGTAGGTGTAATCTCTTAAGATTAAATTCTTCCCCCTTGAATATGCAAGATTGCCTTATCATACAAACAACATTGTCATTAGTTTTGTTTACATTTCACTGTAAATTTAATTTATTTAATAGTGGAGTTTAAAGCACTTTAAAAGTTTTTGAATGGGGAGAGTAATCGTATTTTGAACTTTGTGGCAGGATTATATTCAGTAGAGCTTTGGGGTCAAAAGTTTTGCCAAGTCAAAAACAGTGTACAAATTTAAGGTATATTTATAAATTCAGCAACAGTTAAATTTCTTTTTCTCATGTCCCAGGAGGACCTGCTATCCGAAAGTTGAATCTATTTAATAATTCGAGTAAAGCGTGCTAGGCAACAATTTGTTTCTGATGAAGTAAAGCCAATAACTTAATTTTAAAGAACAGCTTATTTTGAGACTACTCTTGGGTTCATTTGATTTTCCAAAGACAATAGAACGCTCATGGCTTACAGATCCCGTTTTTTCGTATTCATGTTAAGATGATTTTGACATAGTCTTCTATTAATTAATTTACTTTTATTTTAATAACCATCAAGGACAGCAGTATTTAAACTGAACACAAAGTGTAATGTTTGATAATTTCTTTATATATATAATTCTGCTGTACGTGTGTGGTGTGTGTGTCATTGAACTCCTCCTAAACGGCTTGACCGATTTAAATGAATTTTTCTGTATATGCGTTTGAGTGTCGCCCTGGATGGCTTAGCTTCACAAATCAGCCCGGACGATGGCGCTGCAGTTGCAGTTGCTGATCATTATTCTGGCTAATACTCGGGAACGGCTGAACGGATTTATCTTATCTTGATCTTGAAATGTTCGTGTAGGTCTACGGAAGGTTTAAAAGCTTTTATTGTATCCCCATAATTCCTCGGGAACAGAAACAGGAACGCGAAACGGGAACCTTTAAGTCACTTGACAGATTCCAAAAATTATTTAAACTCTAGGATGTTACATTATCTCCTCAGTGACATAGACTGTTATTTCATTCACATATTTCCACGGGAACGGAGAATTCCCTCAGGAACATGGTTGAAAATGGAAACTTATAAACTACTGGACAGATTTCAAAATTATTATCTTCAATTTGTGTGACGTAAGGGTTAGCAAATCCGCCTGTTACGTTGGAGCTGTAACCTCGAAATTCGAACCATAGTGACACCAAATTGCTTTTCCGTTTCCCGCGAATAATTGGCAAGTTTTTCGAAAAAAATAATGATTTATTTATTAATATGGCTTTATTTCATTTTATAGTAAACTAGCTGACCCGCTCGCCATAGGTCGAGCCCTACGGTGATCGAATTGAGTAAATTGTGTAAAGTAGTTTCCAAATTTCCGTTTTAGTGGGGGAAAGGAGGATGAAATAAAGTCTATGTTACTCAGGGGCAATGAAACACTCATACGATGAAAGTTTTTGGAATCGTTTCAGTATTTTCCAAGTTTCCGGTTATGTTCCAGTTCCCGTTTTCATTCTCGAGGGAATATATTGAAAGGAAATATGGCCGATATCATTTCTCAGTTTCAAGATCATCTTTGTTCCAAACAATATTCAATTCAATACAAACTTTAAGTTCTCGTTTTCGATCCTGTGCCCCTGTTCTATAACTGTCGCCTCGATAAAAGCAGGCGATAAACGGTGGAAAATGGAACGAAATCCTACTAAATTCATTGAATTTTATTCCATTTTCCAAATGGAACGAAATCCTACCAAATTCATTGAATTTTGTTCCATTTTCCACTGTTTATCGCCAAGGCGATAGTTACAGAACAGGGGCACTGTTTCCGGGTCCGTGGGAAACATTCACATAGAATGAATAAAATTGTAACGGTGGAAGAATGCTGGAACCGGTCAGGCAGTTTCTAAGTTCCCGTGTCCTGCACATTATTAATAAAATGCTGTTAGTCCTTGGTTCGTGCTGTAGGTTACTTTGTTTAATTTGTCCCTCTCGTCTTTTGTTTTCCCACAAGCTTCGAATTCTTCTTTTATTACCTTATTGCAAAAATCAGCGTTATTCTCAGTATGATAAAATCTATAAAAATTTAGGTGTCGGATCATGGGAGCGGCAACATGGATTCGTCAAGGGAAAGTCTATCATAACAAATTTTTTAGAAATATCATCTTGTATCACAAAAGGATTTTTGAATGGTCTTCAAGCGGATGTTTTACATACACTGATTTTGCCAAACCTTTTTTTAAAATTCATCACCAGCTGCTTTTAAAAAACTTTCATATTTCGGTTGGTCCCCAAAACTTGTAAATGTACTGAAAGTTACTTATCTAATTCTTAACACGTAAAGTTTAAGTCTCAAGTTTCCAGGCAACAGAAGTTCACCTGGGATCACTATTATTTGTGATATTTGTTATTGCCCCTTCTGGGGCAAACAAAACTGTGATATACAATACATCTATATCCCGACGATGCACAAATCTCGTTTCTATACAAAAATAGTGCAGATCACAGCGCAGGGACATAGGTCCTAACTTGTTTTTTGGTACTTTTTCCCCACTCAAGTGAGACAAAAGTCCCAACTGCGATTTGGGAGTTATATCCCACACCATAAGGACATAAGTGCCAACTTTTATCCCGCTGAAGATGGGACATAAGTCCCAAATTTTCAAGGATTGGACTAAGCAAATCGATGTGCATTTCTATTAGGCAACTAAAAGATTTTTTATCGCCATAAAGTTATTGGTTTTTGATGCCTTTTTCTCAAATGCTTTTAGATAATCGAACCTATAACCTCCAGCCTCAGCATCAGGATATATTCTACGAATTCCGTTTCAAAGGCTCTGTCCGAATAGGCAGCGGGCGTGAAGGGAAAATTTTCTTCAGACTTTTTACTCATTAACAAGTAGAGCTATGGTTCTTTTTCTCAATTTCTCAAAAATAAAAAATTTTAAAAATTCATTTTTGAGCAAAAAAATTTTACTAAGTAAGTAAGTAAGTTACTACCGGTTTTGTTTTTACATTCTCAACATGAAACTCGTGTTCCATGGTGCTACTCAACTCTTTTGTCCTTCTGCCTTAATAGCAAGAAAACTAGCTCTGTTAGTAGACCTAACTTTTTAAGGATATGTTGACTTATGAATATGCAATAAAAATGCATATTTTTTTTATTTTTACTGAAGAAAGTTTGATTTCAAGAATTAAGAAGTCATTTACGAGCTATGAAACAACAACATAGCGTGTTAAAAACCAGAAAACAAACAGTTTTAATTCATATTTATTATAATTTTTATGGAAATAAAAAGTGTATTCGCTTTTCTTATGTCAATCTTATTTTTGCTAAAATCAATTTTGTAGTCTACTATCCCCGGTCTCCCCTACGTAGCTTTCTTGGTCTTATATTGAGTTTCAGTTTTCCCTTGGAAGTTGGAAGTACAAATATCAACAAATTCGAAACTTAAGGCCTATAAAGTTCATGTCTTTCCTTAACAAAATTCAGTACATTGTACTCGTCCTCACTACCATTTTCGAGAGCTGTTTAATTTGTTCGGATTAGGTTATTTACATGCCCTACAGGCCACATATTACTTTCGTCATTATTTATGTTCTGTTTCTGCAGCCAACCAGATATTAAATGAAATACTGCTTCTGATACGCAGTTTTTCCAACAACGCACACATCTTGCACGACACTAATATGATTCCACAAGTAATGTCCTTTTGTACGTGTCGCATAATAAAATCGCTATTGTTCCAATACAAGTTTATTAATTTGGATGATTATTTGTACTTTGTTTAGTCCTACCCTGAAGCATAAAACCTTGTAGCATAACAATCGACATCATGTGCACAACAGCGATATCACTTACACAAATGGACTATTTTGCTGTAAACCTTTTTGGGAAAAACAATGCTGGCGTAATGTTACGATCTACCCAAAGCCGTGCGTCCATTGCTAAACAAAATTGCTTTTGTTTTTGTTATTGTTAATATTCTTGAAGGACAGACACAAATAAAGGAAGGTATTCAAGTGTAGATACTATACAACATATCATATATTTGATGACAAACAATTTTCCCATAAATTCCTGATGAATAAATATAAAAACAAATAAAACAAATAAAACAAAATGTGCTGTGCCGATTTAAACTGCTTTTGGATAGCTCCATATGCTCCGAACGTTTTTGCTAGGAACTGTGATAGAAACAAGCCTTTCATCTTTTTTTTAAGGTATATTTCCACGAGTTCTCTTTTACATCACCTTGGTTCTTTAAGCTTTTTCAAGACCGTAGGTTTAATAAAACGAAACAGTGTTTTGCCATATCATAAATTTTTATTTACGAATGGAAACAAAATTATATTGGAAATGGAAGTAAACAGAAGCTAGATGAGGGGTAATGTTCTTAAAAATCTGGATGTTTCAATATGTTTGTTGACACTGACGTCTTAAAGGTGTTCTAACAATGCGCTTAAAAATTTTGCAAACTCAAAGCCATCATCTTTCTTAATTTTTGAAAAATATTTGAAATGAACAGATGGATGTGCTTAAGCACATTGGCTCATGTAAACTAATTTACTTTCTCCACTCTGAGGATATCATGAGGTTTCGAATTTCGGATATATGCCGCTTAGAGTCAACTTTTTTTCTTTTCATTTAATTTTTTCTTTCATCCATCCACAAGCTTTTAAAATATACCACAAAATTTGTTAAGTTACCTATTCAAAAAATCCCATTTATTCTCCTAAGTTAGTTGGGTGGAAAACTAAAACCGTTCAGAAACCACTTAAAAAGTCATCACTTTTGTCTGTGCAAACAAAAAAGTGGTATTCTTCGTTCGCACTCATGCCCGTACCTGCTTGAACAAATGGTTGGAATAATCAGAGCTCATGCAGTATGAATTTTTAAGTGCATTTAAATGCATCTGCTAGTGCCGATTACCGAAGTGGAGGAAAATAAATCGGGGCAGATATAGATTATAAAGCACAAAATTCAAAAAGAGGAACTTGAAGTTGCTATAATCAGTTACATTGAAACTTGTGGACAACCTTGGATTCGAAAACGAAATATTTTTGTGCCAAAACAATTTTTTTAATTTTTATTAGTTTTTTTTTTTAAACTTTTTTACTTATAGCACAGTCATTTGCTGCTAAAAAGCTACTTGAAAAGTTTTCCGGTAGTTTCGAAAATTTATAATTTTATAGATTTGAATGCGCTCATCACTAATCTTAGTTTTGTTACCTCGTGTCTATGCCGCTCGTGCCTTCAATCAATTTTTTGACAAAATCTCCTTCCCGACTCATTTTCCGATAAATATAGCATTTTAATCAATTTACCTACAGAAAATTTCCTATAGTAGGAATATGTAAAAATCATTTAATTGTAAAATATATAGTTCTAGCGTGCGGGCGCCGCAAAACCTACTTCAAGAACGTTCTGTCAAAAAACTCATTTCCGCACTAATCTCGTCCGCTACGTTGTTCTTTACGTTTTCAGGACTGATCAAAATGTCATAGGTAGAAATTTCTTCCGCTTTGACCGCGACGGGATTTTCGTTTTCCCCTTGGTTCTCGAATTCTGTTTGAGATAAGAGCGAATATACTGCATTGCATTATCGATATCGTTTGCATACGGACCTCCTTTATTATTGTGAAACTGTGCATTTGCTGCTCTGTTGTGGTTGAGAAGTCGTGGCAACATTTCCTCCACACAATGAAACAATGATTAACTTTTCATTATCATATCGTTTTCGACATACGCGTTAACAACTATCGATCTTAGTCCCTGTAATAGTCTGTTTAGACGGTCAGTTCTCAGTTAAATTTTCAGTTCAGTTGAAAAAAAGTCTGTGTAAATAAACTTTAGCTCGATGTATAGTTCGGCTTTTATTTTATTTGTGAAAAATCAAAATCAGAAAGAAAACAGAGAACTGAACTGAAAACATATGGGAATTCCATCAGTTTCAGCTAAACGCTTCAGTTTTTGGCATTTAGACATAAGTTTAACTGAAGTTTAACTGATACTGAAACTGAAACTGAAACTTAAATGATCGTCTAAAAGGGGCTTAAAATTTTACCCTAATTCAATTTTTCTTTACACTTGATCTACGAAAAGTCTCCAATCCTTTTTCTTCCACATCTATGAGTTCACTTTTTAGCGCCCGATTCAATAGTTAAAATTATAAAACTTGCAAAAATGCAACGTGCAAAAAACACATAATGTCTTCAAAGAGTGCTTTATTAGTTTAGTTGCAATTTCTGAGAACAATAATGTAAATTGTTACATAAGAAAAATCTTGATCATACGATCTGATCTTTTGGTTAATTTTTTATATATAATAGAAGAGAATAAAAGAAAGCATGCATGTGATCGTAAAGTAGAGGACTTCTAGATGAATATTATTTTGAAATTCTTATTTCGTAAATGATTCAAATGTTTATATCTTTAAAAACTAAGTCCATACTTTATTCGCCTCTCGTTCATCAAAAAATTTACGTTCTACGTACTTAATTTGGTTTTCCACTCTTTTATCGTAATAAATTTCGCTAATCAAAATTTTAAAGCGTTTTTTAAATGAGCGTATGTTTTGAAAACATAAAATAGAAATTTAAATTTTCTATTAACTTTACTAAATTTAGATATTATAATAAATGATCTTGAAAAATTTCAATCTGTTTAAGCCTAAAATTTCTTTCTTTTTTGTTTTTCATTTACGATAAAATTTACGAACTCAGGTAAAACTATGGCTCGAATTAAGGAAAACTTCATACAAATGCCTTTTGGATATGACATACCAGCATTAAAGTAAAGCTGGCTTTTGATGGCGCTAATACCCTCATTGTAACTGCGGCAATTGAAGAAGCGTCAATTTAAGACTCGGTAGAAATCGAAGGCAAATATATTGATCCGGTGGTTTAAATTACCGGAGAGTACAAAAAAAACCATTTTTGCATAAACCAGCTAAAGCGATACAAGAGCAAGGATGCATACTCGAAAATAAATTTCGATACAGAGATGCTAACTTAAGTCGGAGTGCGATTCCTCATCGGCACCCTATCAGGGCTATCGTGAATCGCATTTTCCAAGAAATTTTTTCCTTATTCGAAAATGAGGTATAGTGAACTAATTTCGAAATTAGGGAAAAATTCCGCGAGAAATGTTTACCTATCATGAACTATTTTTTTATGGGAAATTTTCTTCTCTTTCTCGATGAATATTCCCTTACAGTTTTGCAAGTGGAATTACAAAAGTTATGAACAAAATAAGTTATTTATAGAAAAAAATAATAATTAAAGATAACTATTAAAACTAACTAAAATGGTTAATTTTTAAGGTCTAATTCTACAAATTCCAATCAAATCGAACATTTAATTTCCTTAACGAAAAAAGCCAGGACATTGTAAAAAACTTTGTCACAAATAAAAGCAAGGATGATGTCCAAAAATTTTGGAAACAGCTTGAGCAAAACCTCAACCTAAAAAAAAAAGCCCTAAGCGGCCCACCCTTATGAAATCAATTGCCGAGTGGAAAAAAGTAAGCGGTCAATGATTTCAATGATGTTATTGATTGAATAGCTGTTTCAATATACAGTGTTTGTGGTAACTTCAAAAGATCTGAATGATTTCTTAAACCACGTAATATGGCTCTCGACTCATTCCGCTTTCTTTGTTCTTCTTCTTCTGATAACAATAACGTTGATAATATTTGCATTTTTACTAACTGAAACTTTTTATACAAACCTAACTTCTTTGTTTTCTTCTTTAAAATGAAATGCCAAAATATTCGAAAACTGTGTTCGAATAATTTATTCTCATTTTATTGTTGGTAAAACATGTTCCCAAAGAAAAGCGTTCCACGTACCACGAGGAATTCCCGATAGGAGGAATGTGTTCTCGAGAATTTAGTCAAATTCCGCGGGAGAAATATTTCCCAAGGAATTCCCCATAGAGCTGTATATGATGCCCTCCAGAGATTGTAGTTCTTATTGGAAATAAAAATAAAAGGAAATTGTAAATTCAAAAACGCTTTACAATTTTGATAATAAACCTCTTTTCGATATTTACTACGATAAATAAGAAAATACAATATAACCAATTTAACTTTAATTTAACTTCGCAACTTAAATTTTTGACTTTTCGATACATATCTCAATAACGACGAACGAAAGATCAAAAATATTTAGACTTTATTTGTAGAACGTAAGAAACGCAACAAAAAAGTATGAGTTAAAAGTTTTCGTATCTTAACGGAGAACCGAGCTATTGTTAAAAATCTGAACAACTCAGCAGTTTTTTCAAGACGGCGCGGCGCGGCGGATAATGGACAAAGGAAGTCATGGTCGACAGTTTAAAATTAAGCTTTTTTAGACATCCCCCACGCCATATCCAAAACTCAGTTTTCTTGGTTAATTAGCATTTCCAAAGCATATGATAACTGGACTATATATAGATGTTCCATGTGAAGGAGAGAGTGGGAAGGCCATACACCTGCGGAGGACCCTACAATTCGTATTTCAACGAGTAGCAAAATATTTGTAAAACATTGTTGATTTTACAAAAAATGTTATCACATAAATACTAATGGAAATGTTCTCTTGTTTAATATTTTCCAACATGGCGGCTCAGGCGGCATAGATGCGATTTGGCGAATTTGATATTCTGAAAGAGCACACGGCGTACCCCACAGGCGGGTCACTAGTGTGAAGCGGAAAACTGGTAGAGTTGTGATCGCTTCAAGATCACTACTCGTAACGCCGGAAATGAAAAAGAAGAAGATATTCTGAAAGAGCACATCAAAATGTATAAGATTATCAATTTCCAAAACTTCTTGGAAAACTTTCCAGTCAAAACTACGAAATGATTATACACTTACCGTTTTTTATATTTTAATAATTTTCAGTAGAAACGAATAAAACTATGGTTGCAGATGAAGTTCTCATATTGGAGATGAACATTTATGAACAATGAACATGTTCATCAAGTGCAGACGTCTACATCACAGAATAAGGAAATACTCTGTGGTCTACATTTAGGGTCTTCCCTCTCTACAAGACAAGAATAAATTTCATATCTTGTGTTTGTTCTTCTTTACTGACAGAGGCATGTAAATCCAACAATAAAAGGTGCATCAAAGCGTAAAGGTTTCGATAAGACGAGATGAAAGATTGTACAGGATGGTAAGTCCCCTTCCTTTAAAATTAAAAAATGTATGTATACCCAAAACAGGATGAAATGTAACCCACCCAACCGTTTCCTGTATAGATTGCCTTAACGTTTTGATGCATCAAATATACTCGTACAAATCCCCCTGTAGGATTTATATTTTTCCCAAATCTTTTTTCGAGTGCTTAACACAATTCAAAATTAATTTAAGGAACAAGGTAATCTCTGCCACTATGTTGAACCTATTAAATAATATTTAAGCTCATGACAATAGCTAATTAACTAAGTCAAGAGCATTTTCATTTCCGTTGCCCTATCTGATGGCGTCTACCCCTAACAATAGGCACAAAATCTAATTAAACAACTTCCACGGGTGTGTTTACAGTGCGTCGTCGTCGCGGTCGTCGTCGTTTTCTTAAGGCTGTCGTCTGTCGATGTCAAAGCGCACTTTTGTCTTTGCCGTTATGAATATATTTTTTTTTGTCGGCATAAATTAAAATCTTGTTGAGAAATTCCTTTAAGTTTGCCATGAAAGTAGCACGTTTTTCCAGCGAGCAGAAGAATCTGTTTCTCGGTCATTGTGAGTCAATTCCTTTGGGATGTCTTAAATTTTGGGGGTGTTTAATTTCCGTGCAAATTGCTATGTCGCTATGGATTTTTGATGTGCGAAAGGGCAAAGTTTTGAAACTCTTTCAATGTCCCTTGGGTAATTTGGGTGTGGAAACGGAAATTTCGGTTTGATACATTTTGTTGGAAAAGGTTCGTATTGTAGAATTTCTTTTAAAAAGCTGAATGGAAAAGTTTACCAATTTCAAGTTACCTGCTTAAATGTAGGTACACAAAAGGATTTTTTTTTTTTCGCTGAAGGAGTCTTTGGGGTGGTTAGGCACCTACTTATGATGGTATTAGATGATGTTATTGTTAGTTAAACATGAATGGATTAGGCTGGTGACAGGCAAGGTCGAATGCTGAAGCATCGTCTGGCAAGCGAAATGAGACAAAAAAAAAGGATAAAAGGCTTGGATGGAAAAAATTTTTACAACGAAATCCACCAAGCGAATCCACTTCTGTCCGGTAAAATGAATAACTCAAATAAGACGTCGTTGATTTTTATGGTAAGTCGTGTTGTTCTGCAAATGAAGAAAAACAGAATTTTAACTTTGATTTAATGCCAACTAAATGGCTAAGCACTTGTTTGTGTTGTGTTCCGATTCAAGGATTATAATCTTAATTTTCCATTTAAAAACTACCTAATCTTCATTCCCTCTTTGTTTTGATAATCCGCAGTATTTATCTGCGGACTTAAAGTTTAATCAGTGTTGTTGTTAGAATGTAAGAATTTTGAAATAGGCTTTGTGTGTTTTAGTAGATTTTAATTAAAATGCTTGAGAGATCTTTCTGATTATCTAAAATTCCTTTGACACTGTGCAATGGAAATGAAGAAATTGGTTGGCATTTTACAGTTGTTTGGTGATCCATTATATATGAGTAGACAGTAGAGTCTGAGTAATGTTTTGTTTGCACAGTCAGTTGATTGAAAATACAGCTTCGAATTTCATACCTCAAGGACTAATTATCTTTTCCATCTTAAGAAAAACTTTCGTTTGGATTTGCTTACAAAAGTTCGAGAGCTTAGGGACATGGAAACAAAGGCAAACCACCGATTTAATTGATACTCATTAAACTTTTGAGCATTATTAAAATCTGAAGGGTAATTGGAAATTTACATCAAAGAGAAAAAAATCTCAAATTTCTTTCCAAGCTTCCATTTGCTTGGTTATAAAGTACGTCTTCAAAAAAGGAATATTCTAGGAAAAGTAATTTAACGAAACTTCTGAAATCATTTTCATTTTTTATATCATTTCTACACTTTTGACCTATGACATATGACACATACGGGCGACATATGAAAAATGATTCTGTGCCATTTGTCATATGAAATTTGATGAAACATGACGAATTCAATGATGATTGTATTGTTCTGTTCCAATGGAATAATGGAACAACCTTGAAAGTACCGCAGTTGGGTTTAGACAAACACATTGAGCTAGAGCATTGAAATCCATTCGCTCTATATGTCATCGAAGTCTATTTTATGCGTATTTTCCCAGCTATGCCATCAACGTCATGGTACAGCTCATACATTGTCTTCACATAAGGTACCAAAAATCAGTCGTAGTATTTTTCTTTCGAACTGGCCAAGGGTTTCTTCATCCGCTTTAGATATGGTCCATGCATCCTCACCGTATAAGAGGACTAGGATGATCTTTATATAGATTTAGAGAAAGTACTTTGGGTTTTACTTTGTAAAAGACTACCTTTTTTAGGATCGCGCATACGATACTAAAGTTCCATTCATTGGGCATACTTTCATCCGAACATATCACGCAGATCAGTTGGTGCATGCTCCGTTCCAACTGATCTCTTGCTGCCATGAAAAAATCGGCGTAAAGGCCATCTGCACTTGCAGTTTTACTTGAGGACGGCATTCTTGATCTTCGTACAAGTTGAATGGGGCATTCTGCCTGACAGCGCATTCTGTCTTCATCGCCGTTAAGAAGTCTGCAGAAGTATGGTCTTTCCAGATCCTCAATAGCGACTGTGACTCTATAACGATTTTTCCTTGCTGGTCCTTACAGGGTTGAGTTTGGGGTTTCCCACCCTGACAGGATCTTTTTACATTTTCATTAAACTTCATATGTTTTTCGAGGAGCTCGTAGAAACAGTCTTTGGAGTTCTCGCACGCCAATGTATGCGAATTAAGCCCTGATCCATATGGTCATTATACACTCATTTACTTGATTTCGGCTAATAATCTTATCCCTGAGTTTACTCCAACCCGCACCCAATTAAGCGTTGTTTCTGTTTTCTATAGCAGTCGCCAATAGTAGATGTCGCAGTCGCAGTCTTTTATCTTCTTTATGGCCGGCCTATTCCATCGCATTTCTTGGAATGTGGTTACGTCTGAATTGTTACAGCTCGAAGCGTCTAATTCTCTAAGCTGCACGCAATCCGCTAAGGGATCTTACGTTCCACGCGCAGATCTGCAAGTCTTTGTCCTTTTTTCGTTTGTTTGGGTCGTCAATGTTAAAATTATAATTTTTATCCGAGGTTGTTGGTTGTTTCGGAACCATTATTTTTTTCCGTGGTTTTACCCTATACGTACAACCCCCAATCTGGATGGACAGGTCCTTTTGGTATCCTCTTGTACGTAAAGGGCCAGATTAACCAGAAGCAGTACGCTGCTGAAGGGCTATGAGAGCTCCTGTTGGTTCAATAGGAGGTCATCCGCTACCATCTCTACTTCAATACCCTATCCTAGTACTGAAAGACCCTGAAAGAACTTTAAACCAAATATGTCGGAGTAGCTCAATCAGGAGTTTCTGCTTTTGGACTGCTGAAGTCCACCGTTGATTCTGTAGGTCGAATTCATCCACTCAGACATGCAAAGAAAGCTCTGGTAGAAAACTGTGTTTCGGGCAGTCAGTCGTTACTCGCAGATCATTATAGTGGTGATCTTTTTCTTTTTCGACCCTTTGTCAACACTTGTTTAGCAGGTCAGTTCCGGGTGGAGCATCCGAGTTCCTAGTGGTTACCGCGTGGAAGTATAGTAAAAACAATCGACGTGCACTATAAGTTGCATCATCAGAGCCTTCTCAAATAGTACACGCCCAACCACCTTCAGATATAATCGGAGGGAATATGGTTTTTGTTTTTGGAGTTTGAAAATGCTTGTAGCGTCAAAAATGTGTATCCATGTGTTTGCCTGTAGACGCAGCGTTATATGTTTATAAATTGCTCAGACTTAAAAGACACCATCGCAATCCAAAAAAGTTAAACATAGCTGTGAGCTAATGTGATGGCACTACCGTGTCCTTTGATAAAAGAAATCGAATATCCTACTACATCCTGCATATCCAGCTACAAACTTAGATCTGAAACCATTTCAACTTTAAAGAACCTTCGGCTTTGAATTCTTTAACCCTTTTCATCATTCCTCTGTAACGAAGTTACAAATACACACCCTACCGCCAGCCAATACACATAACATTGTTTTCACATGATATTTTTCACTCATGCCATAGAACTCACACGCACTAGGCTTCGATAACTTTATAAGGCAACCTGAAAAAATACATGAAGACAGAAGTCAGCCCGTGTTAAGAAAGTACCAATCTAGTGTACAGGCTACTTCCAATAGAGGAAAACCAGGGGTACGTAGTGTGCCCAGACCCCAGAGATTCCCAATTTTAAGCAAGGTCTCCTTGGAGTTCCCAGCACAAATCCCCCACTAGCCTCTTAAGGACTTTTGGGTTTTATTTTGCCAGCTATTAAGCCGTGGATGCCAGCGTTTGACTGTTGATGCCAGTTTATTACTGTTGATGCCAGGATTTACCTGTTGATGCCAGTGTTTTGCTGTGGATTTACCAGCGATTAAAAACCCGTACTTGATGACCGTTTTGTCAGCATAGGACTAAGGACCGACCAGCGTTGGAACCACCGGTCACCAGAATAAGCGCTAAAAAATAATAAAGGTTATATTAGACTAACTTCAATACAAATAAAAGGATTGGGAATTGTGATTCTTCATAACCAAAGTTTTACGTGTTTTCTTTGGTCGACCCTCGACCCGACGAGCATACCCCAGCTCAGGAGAAAAAAGCACATCACACCTCTAAGTCACTTATATTTTTATAATTTTCGGACTCAACTGCTTTAAAAGCACTTTGAATATTCAAAATGAAATAATTGAAAAAACCCAAAGAAATTGAACGTTTCGTTCAAACCGAATGGAACAAATAACAAATTTGAAAAGACTTTGATAGTATGATTTTCTTTACTTCTTTGATGTTGAATACATATAAATGTTCTCAAATAGAAAACTAATGAAGACTCGTTCAAGTCAAAATCATAGTTTCATTTATGACTATACAAAATTTGATAAGACTCCTTCAATCCGATTGAGTTGTAGTTGAGTGTACACAGAGAAGCATGAACTGACAGACGATATAACTAAAAATAACTTTTCATTAAAGGCTGGAATCCGGATTTCATTTCAAAACGAAACCAATATGGCTTTACCGAAGCAGTTAAAATTGCTTCTTTTAGGAAATTCAGAAAAAGGAAATGTCCAATTTCTAGATCGTAGAATATTCCATCGTTGCGATTCTAAAACAATCCATATTCGCCTTCCTTCCATTCTCTATTCAATATTCTCCATCCAAAATACATATACATTTAATGAATGTGGCGGTGGATAATAATTTCAGTCTTAATTGCAAATTAATATGAACATAGCAACGGAATTTCATAGAATTATTCCTCACTGAAACATTCTGATACTTGGTATCTACATGCATCTCGGAAATTTATTATTAATTATCCTGATAGGAATGTATGTACACACACAGGAAGCTTATACAAAGATAAATTAATGGTTTGTGGTATTCTGACATCGACATAATACATACTGAGAACTCAGACTTTCATTTCATAAATAAAAATCCAAAAGGCTTCTCAGTTACTTCAAGTCAAAAATTATTATTTGTAGAAATGCAATTTTCAGATGATGATGATAATCCTGATCAGATACGAACGAAACTCATTAAACCAATTATTATTTTGCATGAACCGAGTGGGTAACACGAAAATTCCTGGTAGGATTTCTTCCTAAGAACTAAATAAAAGGATCCATTGGTCTGTTTTTGTACTTTAGAAATGAATATGCTTTTTATTTGAATGTTGAAGGAGAGGGTTGGAGATTCGAATGAATGCCAACCTGCTATTCCTATTTCTATTGGCCACTTGCAGCAGGAGCTTAAAGGATAAACCTTGAATTTTATTCAAAGAAGATAAATCTGAAGTAGCTGAATGATGGACTGAATAGTGAAACGATACTGTACGAGTTAATTAACGATGACAAGGAGTATAATGCTCTTCGACTATGATGTTTGGCTGAAAGCAACAAAGGGAGACCATTGTGGTTGTGAGAGTTCGTTCAATAGATGGATTTAAGATTTGAGACTTTATTTAAAAGGAACTTCAAGCTTAAGAAGGATTCAGAAAATTTTGTTTGACAGATCAGAGTCTTCTTGAAGAAATCAATTCAACATTGTGTTGCAAGTCAAAGTGAAGGTAAGAATTCGAATTACTTGGAAAGAGAATTTTACCTGAGCTTTCTTGTAAAAACATCATCCAAAGAAGACCCGGGAGAGGTTTTTGCTCTCTGTAAAACTGGTGCGAGAGACATCGCCAGCAGTGGTTCAACAAGCTTATTTCTGCTTTTAATCGGCTTCTCGCTAAGCTACTTAACTTTGCTTAAATCCACCATTTTAAACTGAAACCAGAATATCAAACTATTTCAGAATTTACAGACCAGCTTTTCATTTTCCCAAGGACATCAACAGCTACATTTTTAAGGACGAGCAATGAAAGAACCAGGACCTGATGGTTTAAATGAGAAAAGTAAATAAAATAGTTCCCAACTTTCCAAACAAACTTAGTATACAATCCAACCAAAAACTAAAATAAATTCACATCCTTTCTCATTATATCCTTGACAACTTTGATTCAGATCCCACAGTAATAACTCATTTCAAAAAGTTTTCAAACTTGTGTCAGGAAATTAGTGCAAATGATGTTACATTGCACTATAAACCCAATCTTTTCTACCAATGAAGGACGAGCGCAGTTAATAATTTCGCCTCATAAAATAAAATAAAATTGTCCCAGAGTAATTATCATGGGCTTGATAAAAATAGGTTTTAACTCGTCAAGAGGTTAACTACACCACATGTGACATATTATAAAGCCTCATACCAAGCATAAAAAGTTTTTTTTTTAATGCTGTCCCTTGAAATCCACTGAGCTGAAGAATCCATGTTAACTACAAAGGGATATGGAAAGCATATTATGTAAAGAGGACCTTTACGACCGTGTGCGTGTGGCTCGAGCAATTTCGTAAATCATTGTGTCTGTATTCCCGTCCATGGATTTGCGAGGCCTGCTCACTAAGCAATGTGGCTTAATAAAATAAAAACTTGACATTTTACGACCACGCAGCAAGTTATTGGTTTGGAAGACTATACATGTAAATCAAGTTGCCATTATGTGTTTTAGCACCTGTGATTCCAACCAGATCCAAGATTCTATGTCGAGATAAAATATTTAGTTTTATTAGCCAGTCTTCTAGTCACATCCATGAAATAAAAGCTCTAAAAAAGTTTACATTAATAAAATAGCGACGTAGCCTGCAGCAAGGGGCACACCAACTCCATAGTCAAAATGGCGACATACTCCCCGTTAGTGCGTCGCTCACTCAGATGGATGCCTTAAAAATTAACATTCCCAGAGAGAGTAGTATTGAAATTGTGTTTTGTCATTTAAGGATGAGTCCGCAGGAAATGAGTACTGCACATGACTTCACCATAACCATATCACCATTAAACCCCTTTCCCCATTGTTCACTCTTCACTCGCTAAAATGTGTGAAATACTCAAAATGTTGAAAATAAAAGGCATTTTCAAGTTCGCCAATGATCGTTTCCAATTTTTCGATGGAGCCTAGCTACTTTTCACATTCAACCACAGAAAATAATCACTCCGTAAATCACGCTTCACAGCAAACAAAAAGTCCCAAAACGTGGAATGGTGGCCTCATCAAACGTTTCTTTCTACATTTTGATTATAGGGTGCGCTTTGTGGCATGTTGGGCTGTCTTGTTGAAACAACTTCTAGACTCGAAAAAGAAAAACTTATTGATTCACCCAGATCATAAAGCACACCATGCTTTGAGTTTTTCTCGATTTAACAGTGTCTCAGCAACAAGTTGACCATTAACTTCTATACAAGTTTGACAGTTTTGCAACACTGGCGTAGCCATTCAGTCAAAAATGAGCCTTATCTCTTTCTAAATAAAATTTTCAGGTGAAAACAAATCAATACTGAGTACTATAGCTAAATATTGATTTGTTTTTGTGTTCAAAAGCACCTTATGACTTCTTACCAAACCTGTGTCTTTAGCAAAAAACAAATCCCTTCCCTTGTGTGGACAGTTATTGATTGCCATACTTTGTGCCACAAACAATACTGAATTATATTCCCATATCCATTCATATTTTGAGGGAGGAGTTTTTGAACCACACTTGAATCGTGTCATAAAAAATATATATATATATTGAACACTCCTCCAAAGTGTTCCTTGCCTTGCCACAATCGTTTTTGATTGAAAACACTTGAAACAAATGCGACGCGAACAAAATCAACCTTCCATCCACTTAATGAATTGGATTTATTTTTATTTTCAACAAGGCAAAGGTGACAAAGGCATGAAAACATTAAAACAATTCCCAAAGAGAATATTTCAACAAAAAACAACTCAACGAAATGCCTTGGAGTATGTATAAATAATGTACACATCGAGTCTAAGACCAACTCAATTAATATCACTGAACATCAGATGAAAATTTCAAATGTATTCTAATGGAATTCCCAACAAAATTTACATTTCAAGTAAATTTATATAAAAAAATATAGGTATACGTTCTTGCAGTGAAAAATGTTCCCTAGAAATCGTTAAAAATTCAGATTGAGAATACTTTTTAAGATTGATTTTGGTGGACTCGTTCGTTGTCTAAATAATTCATACCACACGATATGTATATTTCCTTATATCAGTAGAAGTATAAAAACAATAAGGGATAGCTGATATGGGAACTTTTTTCAGATTAGCATTAATACTCTATTAAAAAAAAGGGCAAACAATGGAAAATAATAATGCAAAGGTTTATCCTTTTAACATACACGAACCTCATCCCAACGAGCCTAAGCCAAATAGCAACTCAAACGATCCCATTTCACAACATGAATGGACTAATCGGCTGAGAACATTTTTTTCAGGTTGTTCCCTAAGGCTGCATTTTTCGGATGAGCAACCTATAACTATTGTCAAATGTATTTTTTGGACAATTTATTCAATAACAATCCAAGTGATTTGCATGAAAAATTTTATCAGTATAAGGGTTGTAGGTAATTTTTGGCTGCATGAGAAGTTTCGATGGCTATTGTCGCTAGCATCGCAAAAACTCGAGAACGGTTGGACTGATTTGACAAATTTTGATTTTGAACTATTTGTGGAAGTCTAGGAAAAGTTTGAAATGTAAGTAAGTATGAAAAAAGTAAAAGTAACAATTTCGCTTTCCCTAGAAACTACTGTATAATGTAATTGTGTTCGCGTGCTCGTGTTAAATTGAAGAATTTAAGCGGAACCACTACACTCTTAAGTTCAAAAAGCTCCAAAATAGTAGTTTAGTCAGACAATTTTACTGATCCTTTGGGATAGCTGATGGCAAATAAAGTGTTGTCGTGTTTGGTCATGACAGCACCCAATCGTCACTTTGCTTGATTCAATTAAGCAAGAGCAAAGAGAACAACAGTACGACAATACAATCAAATCGACAACATAGAATCACCTACGATACATTGATAGGATCTGTGAACAGTGGATCTGATGTAATTTACTTCCTTGATGCTCCCAGAGTGGCTGAAAAGGTGTTTCTACTTTCATTGTTGATTAGCTCTAGCGTTGCCTTCATCTGGAATAGCTGTGACTCTATTAGAAAGCGGACGAACTACACAGCCTTGAAATCGCTATTAAACATATTTACATCAGGTATACAATTGATTGTTTGGGAGGAATGCGAAATGGCCCATAAGAGGTGTGTACTGTCTGGAGGCACTGGACGGAGCGCTGATCTTCGTGACAACCACAAGATTTTTGGTGGGAAAATGGTTCTGTTGTGATGATTTTTGTCAGACTTCCAGATGTTCCCCAATCAACTGTTGACAACTCACAAACTAAACGAATATTTGAAATCATCAAATTTGTGTCAGCACGTAAAAACAATCCAAACAAATCCACGCTAACATGCGAGTGTTTTTGAAACATGATCAAACTGCAATTTGTGTTTTCGAAGTAGTTGCTAGACATTGGAAATGGTAAGAAGGGGAGCGGCAGCAGCAGTCCAAAAACCATAATTGGCTTTGTGAAAGCGCAATATTGTCGGCGAAAATTAAATGATGATCGCAATGTCACCATTCAGATTTTTTTCTGAGTTGTTTTTCTTGAAATCAGCTAGGACGACGTAGTCAACTATGACAAGGAGTTTTTGCATTCACTGGAATTGCCTAGACTACCTTACATTTTACAATTCAAAGTAGGTTGAGTTGTCATCATACTGCGTACCATTAATCAACCTCGACTGTGCAATGGAATGAGATTAGCTATAAAAAAGCTAATGAATAACGTACTCGAGGTAACGATCATAAGAGAAAATACAAAGGAGAGGTTATGTTGGTCCCTCGAAGACCTATGACCCCAACTTAATTACCATTCAATTTTAAGCGTTTACAATTTCCAGTGCATTTTTGACTTAAGTTGAAACATTCTTCAATCTTTGTTCAACTTTTTAATTTTTTAATTCTGAGGCGGTAGAAAGTTTGCCGGGTCAGCTAGTTAATAAATAAATACCCAAATCAGCAAACATACGCACAAAGAATCACTTATAAAATCTGAGATGTTTTTACAAAAAGTGATAATTGGAATAAATTTATTTAAAACTAGCTGACCCGCCTTTAGCTCAGGTCTTAAGTAGATCGAACTGAGTATATTCCAAGTCACCTTTTTAGTGTGAAAATTAAGTTGAGATATAGTCTATATTACTCGGGGGCAATGAAGCACTCTGACGATGGCAGAATTTTTGGAATCGATCCAGTATTTTCCAAGTTCCCGGTTATATTCCAATTCCCGTTCCGTTCCTTAAAAATATGGGAGTGAAATATAATCTATGTTACCAAGAGACAGTTTAACACTTTACTGATGAATGAGTTTTTTGAATGGATCCCATATTTTCCAAGTTCCCGATTATGTTTCAGTTCCCGTTCCGTTTCTTTGCAATATGGGGATGAAATATAATCTATGTTATTTGAGTAAAACACCGCACTGTAATATTGAAAAAATTTGAAATTTGTTTTTGGGTAAGGTTCTTTTAAACGCCGATGTTAATGCAACAATCCGGAAACTATTTATACGCTCTTGAGGCCAATATCATTCAAGCAATCCGTAAGCTACATACAGGAGTGCAACATCAGTCATTTTAAAAAATAGACGTTTTTGTGTGGAATGACTCTTGTTGAGTAGAACTTTCTTGGAATAAAAATTTAGCAGAAAAACCTGTCTATCACGTCTTTCAAAATGAGAGTGAATTTTGTAAATAATCTAATGAAATTAAGCAAATGATTGATGATCGACGCAAAGGTAAAACAAAATTTATTGTCTTCAGGTTTTCCAATTACTTAAATTGTTACCAGGTATATAATTTTACATGAATGTAGAAATTTCGATTGCACATTGGTGTAGTTTTATATCGATATCCTGTCCGGTCGAGCCTTTAGGTTCAAGACTGTCTGAGTATAGAAGTTGAAATAGCTTTCGCACTGCCTACTTACATAACCCTATTGCTATCTTCAACGTATGTTTTGGGCTAGACCATCACTACCCGTGTAAACTTCCACTACTCCCCAATTAGAAGGTTGTCATGACGAACGAAAGCAATATCCATAACCTTGATGCTATTTGATGGCCGCTGAGCCACTGGCACTTGTTCAGGGTTTGTGAAGTTGACAAATACTCACCACTCCACGTTTGCCAAAAGCTTTGATGAATGTGTCGTCTCGAAGCTACTGCCAATTTTTGACACAATTAAAGAGATTTTGGTTGACATTCGACTCGGACACTGCAATTAGTGGTGCTCAGGAAATCAGGAAATCACCCAGGGTTAAAGCAAATTTGTCCTTTTCTTATTTATATTTTCCAAAACCAATGTTTAATTCCAATTGAACTTAATTTCACAATCAGGATTTTCAATTTCAATATCACTGATGGTATAGTCACGCCATTATTTTCTAGCAAAATGAATTATTATTCAATCGTGTTTTTCTTTTTTTTTTTTGATTATGTTTGCTATTTAAAATTAACGAGAGCATTTTCAACACGAAAGAACAAATTGAAATCATTTAATTCATACAATTCATTAAAAAACAAGCGCATTATTTCAACATCAATGAGTTGCGTGCATATTCCAACAAAATTCAACAAAAACAAATTGCCATGTCATCGATTTGAAAGAATATCCTACTATGTTTGCATATCACAACAAATTGTTGCCCTAGCTGTTCGTAGAATTATATGAAGTCTTTTGTTTTTGCCAATTGAATTAAATCACATAAAATATTGGAAAAAATTAAATTGAGTATTTCAAAGGTTTCAAGCGAAAATCTAAAAACGCCATTCTCTTGCAAATGCTAATAAATAAAAAAGCTGAAATTGAATATAAATCAGTTAAAAAAGAAGTAAAACTCTTACTTCAACGTTTATAACAGAAAGAAATTTTATTGACTAAAAAATATATTACAGACATGTCATAGAAACACAGAAAACGAAGGTGCTTTGATTTGATCAAAATAAAATAAATTACAACAAGTGAATATGAGCAAAGTGTTTTTGCTCTACGTAAGAATTATTTTATCTAACACTTCCCCTCAAATCAATACTAAATTATTGTTAAAGAAAGACCTAACATTTTTGAAAATTTTAAATGTTTTGTTCTTCCTAAATTCTTAGTTAAGATGTCTGCTGTCATGTCTTCAGTGTTTTTGTATTCAAGTTCAATTACTCCATCTTCAAATAGACCTCTTACGAAATGGTATGAAATATCTATATGTTTCGTCCTTGGGTGATGAATAGGATTTTTAACAAGATGTTGAGCTCCCAAATTGTCGTTAAACATCGTTGTTGGATCTTGAATGAGTTTATTAAAATTAAGTTCCTTGATTAAACTTCTCAGATATAGAGCTTCCCTACTGCATTGTGAAATAGCTATGTATTCAGCTTCAGTGCTGCTCAATGCTACGGAAGTTTGTTTTTTCGACTGCCAAGTTATCGCTCCTCCAGCAAGAATAAAAGTAAATCCGGTGTATGACTTTCTGTCATCTGAATTTGCCCAATCCGCGTCTACATACGCAATCAGATTCTCTTTAGACTCCTTATAATGTAGTTTTGATTTTATAGTCGTTGAGAGATAGCGAATCAAATGTTTCAGGGCACTTAAATGGTCTCTATTTGGGTTTGAATTAAATTGGGCTAATTTATTAACCGAATGTGTTATGTCAGGTCTGGTAGCAGTGGACAAGTACATCAATGTTCCAATTAATGACTGATACAGTGTTTGGTCAATTGTTTCGGTATTAACTTCCGAATTTTTGTTCAGTTTCATTCCAGGATCTAGTGGTGTATAACATTTCCGGGTTGTTTCCATGTTTAAATCCTTCAAAAGTTCTCTGATGTATTTTTCTTGAGATATGCTTATTGATCCTCTGTCCCCTTCTCTTTCCACTTCAATTCCAAGATAATATTTCAACGGTCCTTTGTCAACTGTGTCAAACTTTGAATCAATTTGTTCTTTGATGGATTCCATAGATTCACTCGAGCTGCATGCTAAAATTATGTCATCTACATACACGCCAATGATATTGATTTCATCTTTTTCATTTTTTACGTAAACGCAACTATCAGCAACACATCTTTTGAATCCAATCCCGAGAAGTACTTCATTCAGTCGTTTATTCCATTCTCTTCCAGACTGTTTAAGTCCATAGATGGATTTCTTGAGTTTACAGACTTTGTTGGAGTTTTTAACATCTTCGAAACCTTCTGGCTGTTTCATGTAAGCCTCCTCCTCCAAAACACCATGAAGGTATGCGGTGGTAACATCCACGTGATGGAGCAAAAGCTTATACTCAACAGCAAGAGCAATAATTAAACGAATGGTTGAATGTCTGATAACAGGTGCAAAAGTCTCAAAATAGTCTACTTGGTACTTCTGTGCACATCCTTTAGCGACTAGTCTACATTTATATTTCTCGATAGATCCATTTGGGTGCTTTTTGACGTTGAAGATCCATCTGTTGCCTATCGCCTTGCAGTTCTTAGGTAAATCGACCAAATCCCAAGTTCCATTCGAAACTAATGCGTCGATTTCTCTCTTCATCGCAGATTTCCATTCTTCCACATTTTGACTTTTGTATGCCTCGGCGATGGTTGTCGGAGTTTCTTCATTAATGGAATTTACAGCTTCGAGAACGTTATACTGCTTTCTTGGGCGTCCTGGTTTTCCAGTTCTGATCAGTTTTGGACGGCCTGGTCCAATTTTAGAAAATGATGGAGCGTTTTCAGATTCTTGCGGGATCTCTGGGCTGCGATTCGAGTTCGGTTCCGGACTATTACTAAGCTGAGGTGCTTCAACACGCGAGATCTCTTCAAAATCGAAAATAGTAAGGTTGTCTTGAGGATCGCAGTTGTTTGCAGTATCGGCGTTCTCATAGAAAATAACATTCCTATCCTTGACTACTTTTCTTGTCCTTGGATCAAACAGCCTATATGCCTTGGACTCTTCAGAATAACCAACCATGATGAGTTCCTCTCCCTTTGGTTGAAATTTGGATTTGCCTGGCTTCTTGTTCAAAATTACAGCCTTTGTACCGAAAATTCTCAAATGGGAAACGTTTGGTTTTCTTCCATGCCAGCTTTCATAAGGTGTCACATCTCGGAGACTTTTTGTAGCTGACCTGTTCCGTAGATATGCTGCTGTGTTGATTGCTTCGCCCCAAATATATTCTGGAAGGTTCGAGGTCATAATTAAACATCTCGCCATTTCCACAAGCGTTCGATTTGCCCTCTCGGCGACACCGTTTTGCTGTGGTGAATACTGTACTGTCAGTTGTCTCTGAATGCCATGAGCTTCTAAAAATGAAGAAAATTTGTTACTCAAATACTCACTACCATTGTCACTTCGCAAAGCTTTGATTTTCTTTGAGGTTTGGCACTCCACCATCTGTTTGAACTTCTTGAAAATTTCAAAGATTTCATCTCGAGTCCTCATGAAATAAACAAAAATCATCCTGCTCTTGTCGTCAATGAACGTGACAAAATATCTGGCTCCTCCAGAAGAAGTAACTTGCATGGGTCCGCAAATGTCGCTATGGATAACCTCTAAAATATCTGAACTTCTCGTTGTCGAATGTTTAGGAAACGGCTTAGTTGTTATCTTCCCCTTAGCACAGATAACACAATCTAGGTCATTTGTGGGGTTGATTTTGTCGATTCCCACCACCATGCTGTGAGAATACATTTCTTTCAAGCTTGAAATGTTGAGATGACCAAACCGAGAATGCCATTTCTCTAACGAAGGCTGAGTTAATTTCATCGCCGCAACAACAGCTTTTGGTTTTACTACGTAAACATTTCCGACCTGCGTAGCTTTCACAACAATTTCGCCTTTAGAGTTCTTGACAAAAGAGCTTGCACCAACAAACTCAACGGTGTGATTTCTTGCAGCAATCTTGGCCACCGATAAAAAGTTGCCCTGCAGCTGTGGAACATAGATTACATTAAGCAATTCAACACAACCTGTCTCTAATTCCAGAAGCACAGTCCCTATGCCACTTGCCATAAGAAATTTGTCGTCGGCAAAATAAATTTTCTGTGAAAATTCTTGATTCAATTTAGAGAACATATCTTTTTCTGAACACATGTGCGACGTTGCACCGCTGTCAAGACACCATTCACCAAGATTGACAATTCTGGACTCCTTCACATTAAAAAGACCAAACGAATGCGCTGATTTTTGCTGGTATCGTCCATCTTGCTTCTCCGGACATTTTGAAGAAAAATGACCTATTTTTCCACACGAAAAACATTTCACACTTTTCTTGCCTTTCGATGATTTGAAGTTTCGTTTATTATGAGCCAATAGAACATGGCTGTCCCCGCTTTCCGATTCTTTTTGAAGTTTTCTTGAATCTTATTGAAGAAGTTTTGTCATAAGCACTGAAAGTGATGGCATCTCGTCTCTACTTTCCATAGCAACAACAAAACTTTCATAGTGGTCCGGCAAACTACATAGCAATATGATTGATAAAATTTCCTCCGGAACATCAACTTGAATTTCCCTTAACTTTTCCGAAACGCTGTAAAAATCCTTCAAATAGTCCGACATTGACATAGTTCCAGTCATCTTAACTGTTAATAGTTTCTTAAATAGACTTATTTTGCTTGAAGGTCCTGCTGGTTGAAAAATTTCATTTAATCGAAGCCACGCCTCTCTTGAAGTCTTGCAGTTTTTCACATGAATCAGTTCGGTCGATTTCATGCTCAGAAAAATCAAAGAAAGCGCCTTTTCATCCAGATTGGACCATTTTACAGCTTCAGCTTCGTCGTCAGGCTTCAACTTTTCCCCAGAAACATACGGCCATAGTTCTTGAAAAATCAAAATGCTCCTCATATGAATTTTCCAGCTTGTGTAATTGATTCCATCAAGCTTTTCAATGCTCAACATCGACGCAGCCATACTAAACGAAAAATATTTTAATTTTACTTGAAAAGAAAAAATATTTCAATTAATTCTCTGGAACTTTCCAATTCAGGAAGCCTGGGCCCATAACCTATTAGAAGTAAAACTCTTACTTCAACGTTTATAACAGAAAGAAATTTTATTGACTAAAAAATATATTACAGACATGTCATAGAAACACAGAAAACGAAGGTGCTTTGATTTGATCAAAATAAAATAAATTACAACAAGTGAATATGAGCAAAGTGTTTTTGCTCTACGTAAGAATTATTTTATCTAACAATTTTTACTTTTCACTTTTTTTAAAAACGAGCTTCTTAAAGGTTAATTATACAATACAAACATTTGAAAATAATCGAAGATACAGTTTTGAAGTTATAACAAAAAATTTAAATTTAAAAAAAAACTATAAAAATTTCAAAGATTAAACATTTTTAAATGTTAATATGCAATCTTTACTACGCAATCGATGAGGTACCGTTCTTAGACTTTTCCAAAAAAAAGAGAACCTATAACCAATCCGTCACACAAAATTCAATCGACATCACTACAGCCGTTTTGGTGAAAAATAAGTATTATCATATCGGTAGTATGGCAGGTACCGTTATTAAATCTAGTCTAGAGACTTACTTCTAAAAACCCTTTTTTAAAGAAAATTGGTCCATCGCATCGGTTCAAGCTGTCCATATACGGGCAGACAGACAGACATAATTGCTGGACCCACTCTTTTCGTACTCTCCATCATCGTTATGTCATGTTTGATTGTTAACTCAAAATTTTCTTTCTTCGTGAAAGCAAAAATTGCTTTATAGTATCTAAAATCGCATGTACAAATAAATACTAAGCTCATCACGTTCAATCATTAAATAAGAGAAAGCAGAATCAACTCACTTCGAATACCCAGAAAATAATAAAATAAAAACAAAAATAATTCCAGCAATAACCTGAGTATTTTTACAAGAACCATGTTCAGGGTGAAAAGGATGACTCTAAGTCAATGCTAACAATCCATACCTCTTTTAGGCGAGGGAAGAAACGCACATAAGGACTCTTCGGCTTTCACGTCCGTTTTATTAAAAAGAATTAGCAAAGGAAACTACAGGCTTTCAACTTTTTTATGTTAAATATTTCTTCACATCATCACAACTCATTATGATAAGTTTCGTGACCCTTTTAACTTAACAGACATAATATACAAGTTGATTTATGTGAGCTAAATGTGTGAAGAAATTATGTTAGTTCATGTTTAATTTACGACACGACACGACGTTTCACTTCTTCATCAGGCCATTAAGTTTGATAAACATTAGTTTACAATTTTTTGAGATGCTTGAAAAAATTCCAGAGTACGTATTGAATAATTTTATCCTTTGTAAGCTTTTCCCACGTCCCATAAAAGCTGTGAACGAATGCGGTTTGCTCTTTTCTATTTACATATGTCAAAACTAAAGGCCAGATGAAGAGCGTCGCGTCGTCGGTCTAATAAAAATAGGGAAACATCTTCTTCTATTGAGCTGTACCAAAAATAAAAAGCAACTTTAAGTTTAAGGTTAAGTTAATGTTAAGTTTATAGTAAGTAATGTTCGATGAAAACTGTTTATGGTCACATCAACGTACTCAAAACATGCAGAGGACGCTGGACTGCTAGGCTGACCGGAGACATAGGCGAATGGAGTAACCGGAAACACGATGAAGTGAACTACTACGTCACACAGTTCCTCACCGGACACGGGAATTTCAACGCTTTTCTGTACAAAATTGGAAAAAGAAGAAGTCCTACGTGCCAATACGGAGATTCGCTGACAGACGACGCTTATCATACAGTTTTCGAGTGTAGTAGATGGGAATCTCCCCGTCAAGAAATAAATAGAGTTATCGGAAAGCTCAGCCCGAATAATATCACCCAGGAGATGCTGAGAGACGAGGAGAGTCAGTAGTTGCCAAGTTTACACCTTGGAGAGTCCGACACACGGCTCTCTACAAAAAAAACCCCTACTCGAAACATAGTTGGGACATATTTCCTTGTGAGATGAACATCTGAGAGCGGAGAAAGCGAATTTCTACATTTTCCGGCTGGACCAAATTATGAATGAGTTGTAAATGTTTGATAACTGAATCACAAAATAATTTTTTTTTTTTTTGTAATTTTTGGAGTCAGAAATTTTCCCAAACAAAAACCAAACACATTTTTCTTTTTTGTAATCAGAGCTTCATCTCATGAATGAGAGAGTTCCCGTACATTTTGCCCGTGAATGAGGTTCACTGCTGTCAAACGATTACTCTTCACTTCACGAGCAATAAGTTCACAATTGTCAAAATTGTATTAATTCACTGTAAGGTTTACGAGAATGTATCTACTAACTACTTCTTTAGCGTAGTAGAGTAGGAAGAACTTCAGATTTCTTCTCGCATGCCACATCTCTTCTTTTTTTTGCAAAAGAAATGATGAATACGTAAAAAATTTAGCTGCCTATTTGCGAAATCGGTCTAGTATTTTTCAAGACCCTATCTAACTTCATCATGTAGCTTTTCGATGGTCGGTATACATGCACGCATCTTAATTCTATCCAAACGGGCCAGAATAAAAAAATGTAAAATCTCACTTTTTGAGATATAAGCAAATAATATACAACGCTGCTCCTCTCTCTATTTCACCCCCCGCTCAACAAAACTAGCAAAGTAATAAAGCTTCATAAAAAAAATACTCTGGAGGAATAGCCTGTGATTCAAAGCTTACTTACTCACTCTAAATCACCTTTTTATTAAATTAGCTAATTGGCAAATAAAACTAAGCCGAAATTAAAACTTCACTTTTATACGCTCATACACTGAATCAATTAATAAACAGGCTGTTGTGAGAAAAGTAAATTTATTAACGAACATTAATTAATTTAGGCAATGAAAACGTTTATGAAATTGGCAGTTTGTTATATGAAGAGCTAATGGGCTAAGTTAATTGTGGTGCTTTTTGGTGGAAACATAAGTTAGTAATAAAAGTACTTTAGAACTTCAGATAGTCCTTGGGAAGCAATGGAATAATTCATTATAATAATAATATATGAAAATAACAATAAACACGAGCATTGGAAAGGCCAGACTCGTGGGTGTTGATTTAGAAATCCGGCGTAGAAAAAAGTCATTCAACGACCAATAGAATTAAGGATAATTATTTCAAATGAATTCGAGTACATTACGAAGACTAAGTCCTTAAAAATATTTTGTGAATTCAAACAGCAATAGTGTCACCAATGAAATCCTAGCTTCGGGCCAATCGAGAGTGACAGACAAAGCTAATTAGTTTTTACCATATATGGTACAAGAAATGGTCTGCATTTGCACTACTGGGATGTTTCTCATGTTGATCAGGATATTGAACACCCAACAATCAGCAAAGACTACTTAAAGTCATGTGTAGAGTTTCACTGAGCATTCCACAACACTTTTCCCCAACAAAGGGAAAAGGCAAGGCACAAGGGGTAGGATATCGATAGTGGTGGCTGTGAAATTCTTCTTCTCAGAAACACTCAAACTATAGCCAGTTCAATCAGATTTCCTGATTAGCAATGTTTTTCAGACTGATGTTCTGGCACTGAAGAAAAAAGAAGGAATGTTGTCAAAACCACACGCAGATGTTACCTTTTTCATTCCGAATCAATCTGTTTTAGAGGTATTCTCTGCTATTGAAATAAAGGCGAGACTGAGACACGCGGCTGCGGAGATCTAAGGCTTCAAGTAAGGTACATACCACATGTTTACACTCTGATAGAGGTTCCTGGGCACAGTGGTGTATCAGGAAAGGAAAATCTGACAAAATGCCAAAAGCAGATTAACACTAGATCATCGTAAGACCCGAACTTCGCCCGCCAGGCGGATCAGCTGGTCTGAAGTATAAACAAAACTTAATTGTATAGTAAAGGATAACTTCAAGAGCAAAAATGAACAAAGGAAGGCTTTAGTTATTGTAAAATAAAAGAAAGGAATTTACGACGGACTAACATCGAACTGGGGAAGTCAAACGTTTGCAGGTTATAACGCCACATTTACTCACACTAAGTTCTAAACTATTTTTATGGAACCAAATAGAGAATATATCAAAACCTTACAACTAAGAATTAATTTATTGATAAAATAAAAAAATGATGGGCCATGATGGCTGCCTTGAGGGACACCGAAGCCAGAAAGTGCTTTTAAAGGGTGGGAGATAGAAAACCTGAAGCAGACTACCTATATTTTCTTTGAGTAAAATAAGAAATAAGAAGTGGGGAAAGAATAGGATTTTTAGTTTTAACAGGATGTTTTTATGTGACATTTTGTCGAATACTTTACTAAAATCAATATCAACGTAGTTTCCTTTATCTATCGTACACAAGGCATGAGAAACAAAATCCATCCGTTTGGATGTAGTTGACTTACCTGCTAAGATCACGAGACAAAATAGATTTACAGTAGGGAGACATTGATTTTGGAAAACATGCTGTATACACATAGGAAGACTTTACATGCATAACAAAAACAACATCGCGGACATGCTGGAGATAAAAGGATGAGTAGAATCCTGTCCGGGATAGATTTTTTACATTTACCTACTCGAGCATCGAATGATTGTCCGGCTCATTCATCGCTAAATGTTGGTACAACTGATGAATTTCATGTATCTTGAACAAAAACAAAATGGACGTTGGAGGGTTTGTTCACAAGTACTTAACAGAATAGAATCACATTCCCATTTTCGAATGCAGTGATTTTGGAGTTTAACGACTTTTATTTTTCTTCTTTTTTTTTAAAGTTTATTTATTTCGAAAATTTGTAGAAATATTTAAACCAACGAATTGAAAATTAAAAAAGTTGTGTTTAACAATTGCAAGCATTTTTTGCATAGTTCTTTTCACATAGTTTTATTTACCAATTGTTTACTGTTTCAATTTGTGTATAAGTGTAAGAAAAGCACCTTTATCTTTTTTACCCATTGAAGAAAATCATTGAAGGTTAGTCTTGGGCCGAATTACCACACACGTGATCGGGTAATACCAATACGTGACTGAATAATGTGTTTTTGGCATTTCTCGCGTTATCAAGCACTTTAGTACCATAATTTGACATTCTTTCATAATTTTTTGAAGGAATTGAAGTCGATAAATGAACAGTAGACTGATCTTGCGTAATGTAAAGCGAATTTTTAAAGAAAAATAGTTCTCACTCACTCGATCACTGATGTGGTAATTTGACCCCTCATTCCTAAACAGGTACCTGTTGTATGAGCAGTTTCGTATCTCATTTTAAAAATGTATTAGGATTTAATCTTTGATTGATGATTTGGCCAAGCTACCGACCATTGTATCCTTATAAATTGTTAAAGTAATTAATATACAGAGCAAAAGTATAAGAGAATTCTATGTACTGCATGCATTCCAAAATGATCCAAAAATTCCAAAAGGAAAGCCTTTTACTTATTTTTGAACAAATTTAATCCGTCTGACACAAGTCACAAAACGTTTTTCTCCAACTCCTTGCCTATTTTTTTGAACAAACCCATTTTGGACATTAGTATTTTCTTTTGCTACAACTAATCAAGAACACCAACGCTCAAGAAAAAAAAACAGTGTAGCTATTCGTTTCTTTGGGATACCCATGTACCAACAAACAAGGGTAGAGTCATATAAAATGCTTTCAAACAACTTTTGTGTTCATAGTTTGGCTATGGGACACATCTTTCTTAAGCCCTTTTTTATGAATAGAGACATCATAAAATTATGTTCGGCATGACGTTAGAAACATGCTTTGTAAAATAGAAATTTTGAATGGCTGGATTAAAATGTTCGAACAACAGCTGGAATTCCATCTCGTCCAGATGTGTAATTGCCCTGAAGCTTACCTATGTTGACATTGAATCGAAAAATATTCCCCGCGGAAAATGAGGTTTGAGGAGAGTAGTGACACAAAAAAAAAAAAAAGGAAAAAAAAGTCTTACATTCTGTACGGACGACCTGTTTAGAGGCTGTGAATATGAAACTGTGGAGGAGGACCCTCCACACTTCCTCTGTCACTATCTGGTACTGTATCACTCACATAAGAAATAGAATCCTGGAAAAACTTTTTTAAGAAACTTCAAGAACTTTCCATTGTAGTTATCAATAAATCAATCAGAAATTCAGAAATGCCTGCGTGGGGATGACCTGAATCTCCTAAAACACGTGGGTTATCCTTAAAATAGTTTAACTTGAAATTTTGTTCTTAATTTTATTTTTAAGGAATGTAGATTTGCATTGGCTTGCTCGTGGAAGAAATGCCAACAAGGTTCGGCTTTTTTTAAATGAAATTTTTTTGCATCACGCTGTGTTTGACGTGTCCCATGCTATCGATATCCGTCATATCATCATACAATCAGGCTATCAAAAGAACCACCTTCCAAGCGCAAATAGCAAAACTAAAAAAATATGTAAAAGGAGAACTAAAAGTCAAAATATAAGTGGCACAAAGTTGTAGTTGAAGTAAAGAGTGTTTTTCAAGACGTGTATGGTCTTCAAGAAGAAAAAACGCGTTTATTTTAATGTTATTTCCAAGAATTTGGGCTCATTAGATAGACAAGAATTTTAAATATGATTTCGGGCAAGTGGCCGCCGATTTTTTTTTTTTTTTTATAATTAACGCGCACATCAAGGGGTTATGAATACCCTTATAATGTTGTTAAACACAGTGCGAGCATTTAGGAAAATAGGAGAGGATTTGAAAGGAGACACCGATGCACGTTGCTTTTGAATTTTTGTGAATCGTAATGAAGGGGAAATACAGAGCCAGGTAAAGCATTCCACATTCGGGTGGTGCGACTGAAATACGAATCTCTATACTTGACTGTACGCCCGAAGTTGGGCTCAAGGTAAAACTGATGAACATTCCTAGCGAGGCGGGTGTTGCGGCTAAATTGTTTCAGGGGAGGAATGCAACTGGCTACTTCACTAGAGCACTGCTTGTGAAAAAAGCGATAAAAGAGAGTGAGACAGGCAACGTTTCGACGATGTTCAAGAGAATCAATTGATTCTACGATTGAACTATCACCTATCAATTTCAACGCTCTATTTTGTACCCTATCAAGGAGGTGCAAAGATGTTTGAGAAGCACCTGACCAGATATGGGAGTTATACTCCAGTTTTGGGCGGATGAAGGCCTTATAAATTGTAGCCAGATCAGAAGGGGTGAAGAACTTCCTACATCGTCTCAAGAAGCCTAAGCATTTTGCAGCATTTTTGGCGACTTCAAATATGTGGTCATTCCAACGAAGATCATCGTTTACACACATACCAAGTACTGACAGCTTTTCGGTTTCTTCGATGCAGGTACCATTCATGGATAATGGCAATGGGGGAATGTTAAGCTTCAACGACAAGAGACAGCATTGAGTTTTCGAAGCATTGAATTCTACTCGGTTCATAATACCCCATGCAACAATGCTGTCAAGGTCAGAATTCAATGAGCTTATCATACGCAACCGTTCCAGTTCCACATCCGAAGAGCAGGGACGTGAATTTGGAAACGAATATGAAAAGCTGAGGGTCGAGTCGTCAGCAAAACAGTTAAGTGGATTAGAAGTTTCAGACAAGAGATCATTAATGAAAATGAGGAAGAGAGTCGGAGACAAAACGGAGCCCTGGGGCACACCAGCATTTATGAAGTGGGTATCAGACTTGAAGCCATCCAATACAACTTGTATTGAACGGTCGGAAAGGTAATTTCTAATCCAACGAAGAAGAGACTCATCGATACCAAAAGCACGCATTTTCGATAAAAGAGCCTGATGCCAAACTCTATCAAATGCTTTAGAAATATCAAGCGCAATAATCTTACTTTCTCCAAAACAATGTAAAGATTGATTCCACTTTTCAGTGAGATAAGCCATCAAATCACCAGTGGACCGTTTGCTACGAAAGCCGTACTGACGGTCATTAAGAAGCTTTCGTTCTTCAAGATATTTCATAAGTTGACGGTTTATCAACGTTTCCATGACCTTGGAAAGAAGGGACGTTAGTGCAATTGGACGGTAATTGGAAGGGGAGGAAGATTCGCCTTTTTTAGGGACCGGCTGGACAAATGCAGTTTTCCATCTGCTCGGAAAAATCCCAGCAGAATAGGAAAGATGGAAAAGTTTACGCAGTGGTTTTGCCAGCGTAGAAGAACACCTCTTCAGAATAACGGCGGGGATACCATCTGGACCAGCGGATTTATGTATGTTGAGATCTTTAAGGACTCTCGCAACCGAGCGAGTTCGAAAAAATATCTGCTTCATCAAAGAATTTGCAGACTCGAGCTCAGGTGGAGCCACTATGCTATGAGGAAGTGTCGAGTTGGCAGCAAATTGAGCTGCCAGCAAATTGGCTTTGTCGATGGAGCTGACATACGGAGAGTCATTGAAGACGAGCGTTGGGACCGATGACGTGGTCGAGTTCTTAATGTTCTTCACAAAAGACCAAAAGTTTTTACTTCCTTTTGGACACAATAGTATTTTTTGCCTTACTTTTTGGTCATGTAAAAACTTAGCCCTTTGTATCTGAGCATTACAGCTATTTCTTTCCCGTTTGAACAAATTTCGGTTTTCTACAGTAGGGTTATCTTTAAATTTGCGAAAACTACTTTCTCGATCCCTTATCGCCTCTTTACAGCTTGAATCAAACCACGAATTCTCTTTGGGTGTGATACTTTTTGTTCTGTGAGGAACAAAATTTCTCATGCCGTTGAGAATTACGTTAGATATCATATCAGCTGATGCATCAACGTTTCCGTCGAGAAAGCACAAAGACCAATTAAAATTTCGAAAGAAATTATTCAGGCCGTCCCAATTGGCTTTCTCGTATTGCCACACAGTTCTTTTAGGGACTTTATCTTTTTTTACCGTGACGGAAATCGAAAAATCTACCGATATGACACAATGGTCTGATTTGCCTAAAGGAGATGATACTACAACCCTGTATTTTTCGGGATGAGAAGTGAGAAATAAGTCAAGAGTGTTGGCCGCATGGCCTTCAATATCTGGAACCCGAGTGGGCTCATCAACAAGTTGAGTTAACTGGTTAAACTCAGCGAAGATCTCAACACACTTTCCTTCGGGTGTTGTCTGGCCAGAATGTCGAAGCCAACCAGAATTGTGTACATTGAAATCGCCCGCAATTGCGATTTCAGTGTGAGGATACAGGGAAACAATTCTTATTATGGAGTCAGATAGCGCATCAAACTCGTTAGAGGTTGAATTGCTATCTAAATTGGGGCTTCTATACATGAAACAATAATGAATGATATGCTTACGGACGGTGAATTTTAACCACATGAAATTAAAGTTCGTATTAGAACAGAGGCCGTATTGTGGTAGAAGCTGGTAAGCAATATCATTCCGAATATAAACGGCGAGGCCATGGGAGGAAAAGAATAATGGCACTAAGCTATACCCAGGCAGGTTGAACTCTGATGAATCAGAATCAACACCCACCTGAGTTTCACTCAATGCCAAAACAGCTGGCCTGCATTTAGCAGTGTGAGCGTACACAGAAAAAAAGTTCGATCGCAACCCCCTAATGTTGCTAAAATCGACTCTAAACTTACCCGACATTACGATGCTGACGCGAATAAATTCCAGCCGAATGGCCCAATTAGGGATTGTATGTCAGCAGTATTCTCGAATATTCTCCTTCAAGGCCTCAATTGTCTTGGACTTATCTCGGTTGAAAAGCGACATCACATAACTCAACAAAAAATAGTCCAATGGTGTTGAATCGCCCGATCTTGGAGGAGACTCACTAGTTTAGAAGAGAACTTGAAATTTTGTAAAAATTGTCTTCCACTGAGGTTTCGTTTCGAGATCATTTCCCAAACCAACGCAATATCCAAAGGTCGTGAATCTTCAATTATTCCACTATAAATAGAAAAACCAGACTGAGCAAAAATCAATTGACAGCTGTTAAAAAGACGAACGCCGAAAAAACAAAATACGAAAAAAACCAGCCATATGGTAATGCACCTCCCTCTGTTCTTAACCATCTTCAACTCTAAAACTTCTAAATTCTAATATCAAATGACATGTAACTCAAAGAAATAAAAAAAAGTCCAACCAGAAATGACATTTGAAACGGTTCATATGTTCTCATAAATCTTGTGTCCTCTGTCATCTTTTTGCGGCGGTAAGTTACTAGGCATACTTAAAAAATTCTGAGAGGTTTAAGTGAATGACCACAAAAATCTTATTTCAAATTATTATTCACCTCTGAAAAGAAAATATAAATTTCAAAAGAATACAAACTTCAAAAAGAAAAACACCACACATTTCTTTTAATGCCTAAAATGTTTTAGGTATCAACGTGACTAAAAATAAATTTCCACCGGAAGCAACAACGTACGAGAGGATACGAAAATATAAACCTTAATTTCTTATCGAAACCAAAAATTCTTTAATACTCCATATACACCAATCCCCAACCGACCGACACAACATGCCCACGAAAAGTATTTTTTCCTTTCAAAAAGTTTAAGCAACTCATGCATAAAAAGCCTCCAATAACCATGAAGGACACCACGACACGACCACCATACAGCCTGTGTAAGAACATTTTCAAATTTCAACAAGCCTCACTGCTCAAACATAATCTCCTTTCCACTCCCGCATGTAAAATGAATGAGAAACTTTACTCGCTTTTGAGCAGTACCTACCAAGAGATACAAAAACGAAGAATCCAACAAATTCTGTTAAATTAAATCTTCACTTGACCTTGAATATGTACCAACTTCAAACAGGAACTAAGGAGTAGGTACACAAGGACGTCATGCATTCGACACTCCACTGAAGCACTCATAAATACAAACAAACTACTAGTGGAGATGCCTTTAATATTAATTGCACATTTAAATTGCGATCCAATTTTGTGTGTTTCTGTTTATAACTTGGAAGGCCTTCCATTTTTTACGTCCCTCAACTCCCATAAGGAATCTTTGAAAACATATTCTGTACCTGCTGGCCTTCATGCCCAGCAGAGATGAAAGTAGGAAAGGAATATATAGAAAATGCCAGGTCCTTTTGTAACTAAAGTAATATACGCTCTTGTTGTTGTAAGAAAAGATAAACAATCAAATTTTCCATATTTTCTTTCACGTAACTGAAAGCAAAGTTAGGGCTATTTAAGCAGGACGATCAAATCAGAACAGAAAGGCAACTAAATTTATCATTCTATCCTGTCCCATCGAAGTCCATCTCCTTGTATAGCCCACATATACAGTTTCGTTTTCGATAAATGTGAAATCTCACTTCCTCAAATGTCCTTGAACCTGTTGAAGGTAGAAAGGGTCGAGCTGTTTCCTACTCAAAGTGAAAATCCATTTCCCTTCAATGAATATGAAGGTTGTTCGATTATAAACTTACTTTACACTGCCATTGGTATTGCCACACTATACAACGTGGCTTAATCCTTTTTTGGGGGAAATCCTTTTCACCAACAGAACCATTTTCAAATCATTAATCTTCTTTGAACTTATGCTCTACAGTCTACACAACACAAAGCAGCTTCACTCATTAATTCAAAACACAATTCACATATTTTATCGCTAACAAGCATTTTTTTCGGTAATTATGGCAAATGAGTATAAAGGACTCAACAAATGAATGGGAAACACTTTGCACAGGAACAAACACTATGATGGGTTTAAGATCTCACAACTCACATATATGCTCAGGGAATGGGAGGTACACAAAAAAAAAAACCGAACAGATTGCAATGAATGTCACCACAAAGAGTATTTTATATGAAATCCTTTAAACTGGGATCGTCTTATTAGAGAACCGTAAACAGATTGAAGTCAAACTCGGAACTGAGTTTGAATTTAGGCCAGCAGGGATATTTAAACTTTTCCCATGAAAAGCTCCATCAAGATTTAGTGAATGAAGTGCGTAGAGACACGCGCGGTGAGGAGTGTGAAGGATTGATTGTTCGTAAGCTTTTTCTTTCTCGTCCTCCTCCTCTGTTGTCTGAGCGGAGTGACGTTTTAGAACTTCGTACTAGCGATGTACTAAAACTTTGATTTTGGCTTGGTAGACCGGTTGACGCACAATAATGGCGGGACATAAGTATTTATTTGTTTTGTAAACAAAAAAGCACATGGCTCTATCGCTGAAGTTCAATATACTTACCTAAGCTTATCTATTCTGGGGGTTTCTTACGGAGAAAGTAAGGGGTTTGTGTGTTGTGCATATGTTTTTCTTTTCGTGCGTACCTACGTTGTTAAACTTTCAAGAGGAAGGACTTTCTAATATAGGATTTGATAGTTTAACCTTTACAACACCTAAACTATATTTGAGACATAATTGCTTTGACTTTTGGCTGATAAGTGGCAGTTACAGGTGCATTCTTTCTTTTAAAAAAATGGTGACTAAAAATTGAAAAGAAGTGGGCATAACTATTAAGAAGTGGAATTGAAAAAAATGAATTCGTTTTTGTAGTGAAAGTAATAATGGCCATTGTAAACGTGATAACAAATAATTTGGGAAAAATAAAAATTTCAAATCATTACTGGAAATGAACAACTTTTTAAGCTCATTGAATGCAACGCAGACGTTGAACTGCTGGTAAGTAAGTCAAAAAGAAAGTTAAGCGTTCGTAAAAACAAATGTAGAATTTGAAAAAAGGGATGCCGCAACTCTTTCATTTCGTTTGCATCGACATCTGGAACCTGAAACGGATTAACCCATTCGTCCTTTAGTCCATAATTTTGTTATCACCTTTTTTTTTTTTGTTTTTTTCAACGAATTTGATATAAAAGTTGTATGTGTTTGATGTTAATGATGTTTCTTTTCTTGATGATTTTTATAAGGAAAGTGTAAAAATAGGTCCCAAATTGTATATTTACTTGGACAAGACTTTCTGCATAGTGGGCTGTTATAATTTAAACGATATCAAATATTAATATATCTAGTTTCCTAGCTCCTAAGTAGCAGTAGGGCCCAGCATTTGGAAGTCACAGCCCTAGACGGCTCTAGTCTTGAAATTTCGGAAAAGTGACAACTTCTCAATAAGTGGTGGTTAAAAATTAAATTTTTAATGATAAATATTACATAACTTTTCTTTAAAAATAACTTGGATGTATATAATAAAATAAATAAATATTGAAAGCCTTAAGTGAAACAGGTCCAATAATTCGATTTCAAGGCCGCATTTGACAGCATTTACATAGACGAGCTGTACAAAGCCATGCCTAGTTTCGGCAATCCCTGCAAAACTCGTAAGACAATACAGGATGACTTTCGAGAATTCAAGCTGCTCCGTCGAGGTCGGTAAAGGAATCACCGAGACCTTTGGTGTCGAAAAAGGCTTTAGGCAAAGCGACAAACTGTCATGCGATTTCCTCAACATCATACTTGAAAAGATTGTTAGAAACTCAAACGTCAACACCAGAGGCACAATCTTTCAAAAGTCTGTATAATTACTCGCCTACGCAGACGATATTGACGTAATGGGACGAAAAAAGCGTGATGTCATAGGTGCTTTTGCGAGTATTGAAACAGAAGCGGCAAAAATGGGTTTGATGGTTAATGAGGGCAAAACGAAGTATATGTTCTCATCAAACAAGGACACCGAAAATCGACGAATTGAACAAAACCTCACAATAGGCAGACAAAACTTAGAGGTAGTAGAGGACTTCGTCTACCTAGGATCCGCTATAGACACGGAAAACAACATCAGTGCGGAGATCAAACGAACAATAACTCTTGCCATGCCAACCGCTGCTTCTTTATTTTGAGAAACAAAACCTTCTCTAGAAAGGTAGCTCTTTATAAGACCAATCATGCCAGTCCTGCTTTACGGCGATAGAGCATGGACTCTATAAAAAGCGGATGATGAAAATCTTGGTCATTTCAAAGTAGGAATGAACTTTGGTCCCGTATGCGAAAAAAATGTGTGGAGAAGAAGTTACAACAGCTGGTGTATGAGCTGTACCGCAACATGAGCATAGAATACGCGTTGCGAGACTACGGTGGTTGGGCCATGCAGAGTGGATGGACCTAAACGTGCATGCTTGACAGGTTCTCAAATTGAAGGGAAATCGTTAAAAAGGAACATTTAGTCTAAGGTGGCACTTTTAATCAAGTGGAAGACCTCAACGGACTTATAGTCCAAAACTGGAGAGAAATCATATCTTTATCATATCTCTTTGAACAAACTTGATTTATAGAGATGTCGAAGAGCACGATCAATTGATAAAAATTAATTTTGATCAAACTAACAATATTTTCTTTTTCTTTGTTATAACGAAAAATCTCATATTATCTTCAATCTTTTTTTCTTTTTTTTTAAAGTACTTTCGTAAAAAATTAATGGAAATATTCAAAACCACTGGGTTAAAGTTCCTAAAAAAACCAAGTCTTGTTTTGACAAGGGCATCCTATTGCAGTGATAATAGAGTTTCCTTTTTCCGAAATTGTCCAAAAGTTTCTTCATTCGCTTTTGATAAGCTCTATGCTTTCGCAAGACTGGGATGTTTAGTGTCCTATTAAAACTTTCGTCCAATGGAAAAAGGTTTTATCACTGAATTGCTTTACTAACCCAGTTACGTCTGGCGAGAGTTATTCCCTGTTTGAAGGAGACTTCAAATTAATTCGAATGCAAAACTCGAAAAATTAGAAAAAGAATTGCGTAAAATATGAGTGGTGAAAAGTAACTTTTATCTGCTAAGCCTTTAAACAATCTATGGACAAGCATCACTGATAGATTTTTAGAAGGTCATAAACCAAAATATGCTGTGAGAAATACCACTTTAAACATTTCGTTAGACTGCTAGAGTGTTGAGTAGATAGGCTGGATGCGTGGATATGAATCTTGCCCTAGCCATCTTCTTTTCTCCCATCATCCCATTTTTATCTGGACGCCTCGCCGACCTTGAGAGGTAAGATATATTTGAAATTACAACCAACTTATTTTTCCATATACTGCACTACAAAAAAAAAAGAATGCTGCTGCCCTGGTAGGTCCATGGACCGGTTATTAGGTCTTAGTGTTCCAGATTAACATAAGCCTCCTCCTTCTATACATAAGAAAAAATGGAATGATACTCATACCTTCTCCGAGTAAAGCAACTCGCATCAAGAATAACACAAATTGTTTTATCAAAATCGTTCCAGCAGCTAAAAAAATTGAGAAAGGGCTTTGTGTGTTGACTCTCATTTTATTTAAGATGAAGATGTTTAATTTATTTTTGGACAAAGAGTTTTTTTACGATATTTAACTATCAGAGCAAAAATATAACAATAATTTCCCAAAAAAACTGCTTTTAACTAGTTTTGTTGTGGTCAAGTATATATTATGTTCATTACCTTTTTCATCAACTGAATTATAACGTACCCAGCTTTTGCGTATGGTAAGCATGTCTGCTTGTTACGCCGGAGGTTTGGTAAGTCCTCCGATATTTTAGCTCTAAACGTCATGAAAAGAGCTTTCGCGATTAGCCGTTCGGTAGAAAATTGAAGTTCCCTTCCATTCCCTCACAAGGCATGGTTGTGCTAGGCTCAAGGGCTCACAGCTCTGTTAGAACACCCTCTGCATTTTGTAATGTAATCTCACTATTATCCCTATCTATCTATCTAAACCGCTTTGAAAGTATTATCCGTTACTAAAACTAAAATACAATTCCAAACAGGAATACTTTTAATCTCTGCAAGTTCCTTATTGAGGAAGTTTTCATTTTGTTGACTATTTCTTTTGCGAACTGCAACGATTATCAGAAAAGCGAAACTGAACTGTTTGTACTTTAGGAAAGATGTCTTAAAAAATAAAAACTGTGACTGGGAAACAAATAGTTAGAATAGCCAAACAATAAATAGGGGGCCATAAAACCAACACTTCATCCAAGCTTTACGTTAAATATAAGGCAGGTTAAATTTTTTACGTGATAGAGCTAAGCAGTTTTAAAACTTCTCTAGAAACCAACTTTTAAATATAAAAACACAAAGAATAAGTGGACTGATTTCGCACTTCTCATCATAATGTTGTGATCTTTGAGTAATGATTAGCAGTCTTACCTTTTAAGTTTGGTTTTGGGGCTAAAACCACAAAAACAACCAATTATTTTTTCATGAGCGTCGAATTCTACGAAGAATTGGCATGTCCTCCGATAGTTACTTCACTACCATGAGGAGAGCTTTTCACTTAGCCGTTCGAAATCCCAAAAATTACATTTCCGTTCCTTTACTCGCCGGTTAAAAGAAATTCACTTCGTCTCAGAAGTCTCCAAACTCTGTTGCACCACCCTACATATTTACTTCCTTTTATTTGCCATCGTAATATCATCATTTTTATCTTAATGATTTTTTTTAATGCACACCTCCCTTTGTAGCATCAATAATCGCAAGTAAAAAGAACTAACTGTAAATATTAAAAAAAAAAAAAAAACAAACCTTATCAGTTCACTACCTTCAAGCACAGGTTCCCGATTAGTCACACAAAAATGCTCTCATAAAATCATAGATACGACACAATGTGCTGATTCAACCTACCCTTACAACCTGCTATGTTGATAACAAGTGTTGATATAACTCATGATTTTTCTAATCAGTTTGGGACTATTAACCAAGTTATTTCTTAATTCAAACACCACTCTAAACAAACAAACCGAAATAAAACCTGTAATTGCTATCTAGAACATAGGGCGAGATAAGAAATCAAAAAGAGTAAGTATCTGTTATCAAACCCTCAAGAGAGTGGGAGGCTCGAATCAAGCTTGCGTTCGCGTTCTCTCTACCATCGAAAGCTATATTAGAACACGGCATAAAACAGTTTAGTATTTCGTAAAAATTGCTCGAGATAAGTCACGTAGAAGAGTGTGCATACGCGTCGCGAGACATCCGCTTTACGCTTAATTTTAAACGCTTCCGCAGGTAAATGTGTTACAAAAGTTAATTACAATGAATTCTCATGAGATGGAAGAGCTGCCCATTAAAACGGTTATTAAATACGAAAAGACTTCATGTTACTTTTGCAACGAGTGGTTGGAATCGCAGACATTTAAGGTACCTTAACACTGCCGCTTCGTTGAATCTTATCGCACTAAATTGATAAGATACATGAAATTTCCAAACAAAACGCCCTTTAATTCTTCAGTGTTTTTTCTTCCATATATTTGTATATATAAAAGGAACACTTAATACACTGCGGTCAAGTCCTGGAACCATGCCCCAATTCATGCTCATCCTACATACAAAGGAAGAAGATGCGATCGCACTTGAGGGACTGCCCCAAATTGAATATGCGAGCTTTAACTTTAACCCCAAATGATTTGGATGGAACCATGCAAACTCGAATAATGATGCTGGAACAGGATATTGCAGCATTGAGATCTGTGTTAAATGAAGAGATACGACAGCGTTTACACTTGATTACCGATGTAGGCAGTCTCAGGAAACAAAATCAGGTATGATTCTTAAGAAATTCGTGGAAAAATGGGTGAAACTTTTGGCAGTGTTTTATGTGTTTTGGTGTCGTGTTTTTTATTTTTGTACCTAAACAAAATAAAAAGTAAATGTTTGGAAGTGAAGCAAATGCCAGACAAAAGCCATTATCAATGAAAATGGTAGCGAAGTTGAATCGTTTTACAAACAAAAGAAGAAAAAAACATCTGTTAATCGAGGGAGGGGAATTCAAAATTTGTTTTCGAGTGTTGACTTTATGATTTTTTTTTTTTCTTAATTAGGTATATACCGTTAAGAAGAGTGGATAACTCAACAGGTGCGGATTTGTTTGTGCTTTGTGTTTGAGTATGGCTTAGCATTCGAAAGAATTTTTGTTTTGGGAGAATGTTCGATCTGGAGGGAGGTGGTAATGGCTAGACTAGCTGACTGTTTATAATTTGCTTTTGGAGATATGGAGGGGTAGGAAGAATCTATAGATTAATCAAAGGTAGACATGATCAAACCTCCCAGCGCTGACGGGGGCTTACCATGGCACCCCACACTCGGTGATTATCTCCACGATCACTCAAAGATCATTCACCCTTTTCTGTTTGGATTTCTATGGTAAGGTTATGTTTAAATACCTCTCAGAAAAACAGCTGCTCACAAACTTAGAACAATGATAGGTTTGTTGTGATACCACATGCAAGATGTGAAAGATTGCCTCATCAAGCTTAGCCGTTTAGAGCTTTTTATAAAACAGAGTAGGCATTGAATATTTGGCTTCATCAGATCGCTTTTTAGTTTACGAATAAGGAAAAGAGCAGAACATAAAGAGAGGAGGTGTGGAATTGTCTCCTCTTCCTTCACGTCTAAACAGCTTCTGCAGAATCGTTTGACTACAAGGGCGGTTTAGAGTTATGTTTCAAGGCTATGGTACTTGTGTAATTGCTTGAGGAGCGCGACCGAACCGTAAACTGACCCCTAACAGTAGGAAATGCGTTTTCCAAATAGGATTCTGGAGGTTTAACAAAATTAGGAAAATGTTAGCACCTCTTACCCTAACCTACTACAGTATTCAATCAGGATCTGGTTTGTTGACTCTTAAGAAGTGCATAGCTTAGACTTCGAGATTTGCGCAATGCCAAATCAAAAGTTTTGAGTAAATTTAGTTAGCGCAGTCGAGTCCCGAGATGCAGGTCTTCCTTCACTTGTTTTGATGTAAATCTACCAGTTGTTGGCCCGCGCAGTAGTGGTCCAATGGCAGAGGTTTCGTGGATAGGACGGACACGCGGGTAGCGAAGGGAAGGTTGCTTCTCAGTACAATTAATCACCAATAAGTCTGAGTTCTCCAGCTTTTTATTATAGCCTCTTCCTTGAAAAGAAAGGTCACTGGCTCCTTTGTTGTGCATAAATTGAAAAAATTGGTCTGGGATGTCGCATCTTAAGCTTAGTACCTTTAGTTGGAGAAAGATATTTGAAGTTTTAGTGTTGACTCTCCTACGATCGTTGTTTTTGGGCGAGTTGCATGAAGGCGTCTTCGCAGTATAAAATAATTCTTTCTCTCTTTTTAACCAGTGCTCAGTTTTTCTCCATCGATTTTTGTCTTTCCATGGACTCCATTTTTTACTTACTTATTGCTGGAAAGAGGATGAGGATGCACTAACATAAATCAATTTTACAAGTTTGGTCTGTACAGAACATAGAACAAGCTGGTATAGGACAGATGTTTTTTTTACGGATATAGAACTTCCCTAGGCCAGCCCTGTGGTGTTGTCCTATCTTTCAATAGACATATAGATAGGATGGCACAAAAGGGCTTGGAGAGCCCCGAGGCCTAGCACATTTCTCTCAATCATTCCATGAGAAAAAACACGAGAAGAAAAAACAGTTTTTTTTATTACTATCGGAGGACTTGGCAGTATTTCGTTAAAATATAAATAAATTTCTTTGCAAATGGATTCCAATTCCAACCATTAATAAGTCAGACGTATACCCTTACAGTACGGGTCGGACACCAGGGTCGTTATCCATTGGCTTATTTAAAGTCCTTAGTTTCGAAAAACAATTTGGCTCGGGACAAATGACACCTCAATTGTAGTTGTAGGTAAGGAATTAAATATGGAAGAATGAAAAATTGGATAGATAGATAGTTGTTTTTTTTTATTTGATAACATTTATAATTCTTGATTACATAGTTTACAAAAAACAAAAAGCATGGCTTTTCTGCCGTCTGCCTAGTTGACAAAACATAATAAATTTAACTTTGAAATAAGATTATTCATAACAAATTCAATAATTGTTACTTAATCGTTGAACAAATTAAATTTTAAATTGAAAACCATCATTAGCGTTCGTTTAAATTACTTAAAAAGTCTCATTAATAAATTTGATTTCTATAGAGTAGAGCTAGTTTGCAGTATTGGAATAATTTTTTTACATCCATAGTATTAAGCAGTGTTATCATTTCTTTTTCTGTTAAAAAATTCGATATATTGTGGCGATTTTATCCTAAGCTGGACACCATCCCCGCTTCGTAGCACAAAATACTTGTTTAGTCAAGTGGTATTGCACAATGCGCATTTGCACATCTATTTTACCGTTGAAATAATAAAAAGGAAAACAAAATTGACTTGGAAGAATCGATGCTTCGATCCAAATATAAGCCATTTTATAAAAATAAAATAATAATATTTTTAGTATTTAGAAAGATCAGTGACATCCAAAGCTTAAGTGAAAATACACGCATGGAACACTGCGATCGGTAGATTTTTGAATCAGAAAATCACACGTAGCCGAGGACTAAACCTGAAAAATTTCAATACTTACCAGCTTCAATGAGGAAGGATTTAAGTCAGAGTAAAATTATTTTGCTAACAATTATCAGTAACAAGAATTGAGTATGAGTATGTCATCGTACATAGTCGTCATCAGTATGTGTTTTAGCCAAAGAGCTTATGAAATGTAAACAATATTTTTGATTCAATAAAACATGAAGATGGTCTCCATTTAAGGGCCATTTGTATTTAAACCTCCTCAACTATTTTAAAAATTCAAAACATTTTCATCAACTTTATTATTCGAAATGTCCTGAAATATTTTGATATGAAAAGCCCTATTGGAAAAGATATTCTAAGGATGTGCTAGTCACACGGTCTTGTCTGGTTATATATAATATATGTATGTATACATTAAACAAGCCCGACACTTTGTGACAAAGCAGTGGTGGAAATGAAACCCAAATGGACTACCATTTCGTAGCAAAGTTAATGAGGATAAGTTCGGGTCAGAGGCTGCAAAGTGGTACTGGAGAAGGCTGTCGCCAATTAACAGTGTGTTCTTACGACAAAATTTCCAAAAATACCGACAGTCAAATTTTTCCTAGGGATTTAAAAGGGACCTGCCAACAAACCAAAGAAGTATTGTGGTGGAATGGAGAAAATAGCGGTGATAAGTAAAAAAAGAGTAGGATGGTCGAAATGCCTTTCAAATAATAGAGATGAATTGAAACACAGAGCTTTGTTGCGCCTGTGGCGTAACTGTTAACATATCTGCATGTCTGAAACAAAAAATGTTTTTTGGTGGGTATTACATTTCGCAATGAATTGGCATGTCGTCCGATAGTGAATTTCTAGCCATGAATATCGCTTTCGCGATAAGCCGTTCGGGACCGCCAGAAAATTCTAGGTTCCTTCCCGGAGCCTTGGACACCCCTCTTTGTTGAGCCACCTTGTGTTTCTTATACCTCAAACAACCATTTGCCTAAAAGGTTGGATGGTTTTCAAATACTTTCGAAATTTTTGAACTGCGCTGGGGCAGTGATGACGACTTCAATCATTTCATGAGCGTAAATAAGATGGTAGGACAACTCAGCTATTGATCAAAAAATACTATATAACGGAAGACTCTGCACTTCAATTTTGTGCTGGTGGCAAAACGAATGGACCACAATGTTATAATAAGAAAAAACAATGAAATGAAGCATTTCAATGATTTACAGTTTTTTGCTGATTTCAAACGGTGCCGGCGTATTTCATGGCAGTGTATAACAACTCTCGTAACCAATCCTTGCCAAAAACGATGATTTTCCATAGTGGCCACTACCATAGTTATTCAAAAATCTGCCTTCTTTTTCTATTATGACATACGAGAGTTTCAATACTTATATATTCCAATCACACAAGGCAAATTCCTTTTCAAAAAACCCTAATCGGCTTATACCATCATTCACACATTATGTTAACAGTGCCTTCTACAGGCTCACGTTCTTTGAGTCAAAATTTAGGGCGGTAGTGGTGTGGTGGTATCGATTTTAGTCGATAAGCCGAAAGCGTAGTCAGAAGACAATTGCCAGGTACGATATTTTCTTTTAGATTGTCATTGCATCTCTATGTGTCCTCAAGGTTCGTCCTTTGAGCTCTATCCCGGGTTGACCCATTGGTTTGCTTAACAACCTTATCGAAAAAAAAGAACTGTGTTATCGACTCTGAAAAAAAAAACTATAAACCACCAAATCACCACCCAGCACCCATCCTAGTCGTTTGAAGAAAAAAAAAACATCTTAAGTGACAACCAGAACCTAAGGCTACTTCAAGGCAAGCTGTTAGCAAACAGATCAGGGCTTCAACAAACAAACCTTATAAATGAAGTTAAAACTTCCTTATTTCCATCAACTGACAGACAAGGTAACATCCCATACCAACAAACTTGAGATTGGTAAAAGAAACTTATCTGTATCCCTAAGCCTAGCGTAACGCCCGGCACTTCTAGTCACCTCATCAGAATGTGAGGCTCATCGATGATGAAATCGCAATTATTTACCCGGTCAAGCTCATTTGCTTCCAGGGCCAATTCATGAGTGATCCTATCCTTTGAAAAAGCTACATTGTTCAGTATCAGTATCCATCTTTTGTTTACTTTTCATAACACATTTTTCAACAGAATGAAAAAAGAATTACATGAACTTAAGGTCAATGCCGGTAGAATTTATGGCAGAAAATAAAGTTTTCCCATTATGAAGCAAAATAAAACTTTTGCCAGCGAGTAAAAATCACAACATTCTAAACAAACGAATATGTTATTGGGTTTATTTTTGCCCTTTGTCAAAGTCCAGTCTGGGCGTCGGAACTCGGAAGTAATCAAACTAAATTTGAATACTAAATAAAATATTATTTCCGATTTTCGTTGGCTGGACGATGTACGTAGAGTGTGAATATGAAAGTGAGACACTATTTGCTATTTTGAAACCCTTAAGCAGTACAAACTACACAGCGCCATACTCATCCCAAAACTGCGGTTGCGTTATAAAATGTTTTTAAGCGAAACTTTTTTGGAATCGTTTGAATCTCGACTTGAATCTTGATGAAACGAAAATGCACCAAATGAAAAAGATTACACAATGAGTAAGGACACATTACATACTATTTTACCCTCTCAGTCTCCTTCCAGTGCGTTGCTTTGTAGTGTCCCCTTTGTCGTCTACTAAGCACTATCCATGGTATCCGTGGCCTGTTAACCGGGAGGGTCGTGGTTCGGATCCCAAGAGAAGCTAAAATGTTTTGCCACGGCTATCGTCTTCTCCGAGGAATTGGTAAATCCTCCGATTCCGATAGTAAATTCATCACCATGAAAAGGGCTTTCTCCATTAGCTATTCGGAACCGACAGAAAACTGTAGGTCCCTTCCATCCTATCACAAGGCATGGTTGTGAGAACTGCGCTAGACCCCAAGTGTTCTAGCTCTGTTGCACCACCCTATTTATTTACTTTGTCATTATCCGAGTGTGTGTCTTTTGTGGAGTATGATTGTGGATATATCTATACTTAGAGCCGAGCCTTTTTATAAGACAATTAGTATCGCTCTCTTACTACAGCAATGGCTCATTTGTAGAGAAGATAGCAAATAGTTTGAGTATGCCCCTGCATATTACAAAGCTTCAGTTTCAGTCAAGTGATTAGTATTATTGAAGTGAAATTTTCTTAGCACCATGTGATTTGAAAATTCGATGAAACGAAAAAGCGACACAAAACACAATAGTGTTTATAAATAGGGATCAGTCTGTGAGACAATAAAATAGAATAGTTTATCCTGAAACCTTCGTCTTCTTTTAGTTATTTTTGCGTAGCGTAATGGTAGCGTGTATGCCTGATAGTAAGAAGTTCAGTGTTCGAATTCCAGAAACATCAAGCAAAAGCAATGTTTTTCGATGTGTATCGCCTCTCATCTGGAAGTGGCATGCCATGAAAAGCACTTTCTCGATTCGGAATCGACAAAAAAATTGAAGATCCCCTCCGTTTCCTCACAAGACATCGCTGTATAAATGCTCTAGGCCCCGGGGATACCCGCTCTGTTGCGCCAGCCTATCCACTTTTTTTTGTTTATTTTTATTAACAGGATCTCATATTTGTTTCATTTCTTAGGTATCTGGTGAATGGAGTCAGGAAACTGATCAAATTATGGCGCAACTCAAAAAATTCGTAAGCCAAGAATCAGAACTCCGAGTGTCCGCTGTTGAAGAATGCCAAAAGGATTTTCGATATTGTTTCGATTTGACCCAAGTGAGTTTCAATTGACTTAAGCAAATTTTAATTCCTTCTTTTGATTTGAACAACTGCTTTTAGTCTCTCAAATCAGAACTGGAGCGTTCCATAGATCTTTTGGAGAGGCAAATATCTGATGCAGTTTTAGAAACGAGAAAATCGCAAAACAGAATTACAGAAACTGTTATTAAGTTAGACGAGAACATCATGCAACAGGAAAACACATTCAAGTTAGTTGGAATCAAATGCTTCTTACAACATTGACACAATTCAATCAAGAACTCTTTCTTTTAGGTCAAAATTCAAACAACTTGAAATGTTCGTGAACGAACTCAGCAGTGACCTAAAGACTCGCTTCGTTTCAAATTCAGAACTTGGTACAAAACAATTGAAAATGGATTATGAAATAAAGAGCATGAAAAATATAGTCTGCGAGACTGAAGATAAATGCGAAAAATTGGAAAAACTTGTACAAGACGTTGACAAATCCTTGCACCACACAATGCAGAGTCTCTCGGATTTAGAGGTTAATTTGATGTCCCAATACAAAATGTACTCGATTCAGAACACTAAAGGTAAGTGGTTAGACTTTGTGTCGTGTGTTGAATTTTTCAAACTTTTACTCTTACTCAAGGTCATCTTCTTTGGCGCATAAGTGAATTTGGTAAGAAGTTTGAAGAGGCTAAAAAGCATGACACTGTACTGCAGAGTCCTATATTTTGCAACAAGTCTTATGGATACACCCTGAGGGCAAGTCTGACTACATGCATGTTTTGATTTCTATTGCTAATAATAATATCAATCAATTTAGGTCGACGTGTATCTAAACGGAAGAGGATCTTGGAAGGGAAGGAACATCATTGCCTGCTTGAATGTTATACCCGGAGAATATGACCCCCTACTGCAGTGGCCATGTAAGCTCCAAGCTGATGTCATTATTCGCGATCAGAACGTCGATCGAAACGTCACCCAGGATTATATAAAGACAATTATAGTGAGAAAGAAAAGCGACGAGTTTCAAAACAATCAGTTCTTTTATATTCCACACAAAATAGTAGGCAATAGGGACTATGTTAAGGACGATATACTTTTTCTAGAAATTTATGTTCATAAAAATAAAAACTTGTAAAAATCTTCCAATGGTGCTTTAAAGTGATTATTCCTTGTAGCGCACTCAAAACTGTTCTCTTTTTCTTTACCGTAGACGGTTCTATCCGTTCTATGAGCGTTGTGGCCTCACAATGTCACAATATAAAAAGGTCTCCACTCCACTCTTCTTCCATATTGGTGATACGCCTACAGCCGTATTTATTAGATTTCCCTAAATAGCTCTGAACGGACGAATAGTTATGTAGTGAATAGCACTCTATTCTACGTTAAAAAAATTCTTATTTATTAACCATTATAGTTATGGTAAGTATATCTTACCTATCTATAATCTATAATCTAATTTATAGCATTGAGCGGTAATACACAGGTGTACTTCACTATCGAAAACAAACCGGTCTCTGAAAGCCATCTATGTATCCGCCGGCGTACTAACATTTCCTTGTCATTTCACAATAGCGATGACATAAACCTATTCAGTCGCTATACTACCTAAATCGGCGTTCAGGATATTCCACCTCTATGTTACGTTCAAAAAGTTTTATAAATAGGTTTTTCTGTTCAGACGTATTATATGAGGAACATAGCGCTATTCGCTCCCTATTATGGGTTTATAAATAAGGCTGCTAAAGTGTTGTCCGCATACCTACTCATGACTACTAGTAATGTAGGTATATATATGTAATTTTTGCGATTCTTCTCGTTGTGGTTTTTGAATACGCTTTTAGAACACAAATCCAACCTGATATCAAAGACTTAAGAATGACCCTCAGACAGGAAACCACGGTGAAAAAAGCTGTACTTAATTTGAATTGATAGTTAGAACACTAGGTAGGTAGCAGCGTTGCCATAATGTGCCCGAACGGGCCATTTGGCCCTCTGTTTTTAATTTTGGCCCTTGGCCCGGGGCCAATAAGAAATGGCCCGCATATCGTATTTTTTTGTATTCCTCAAACAAAATAGGTATTGTATGAAGCACACCCATATCATTTTATCGCTAAAAGTTGCATTGTGCTTCCTTCATAAACATTGTCTGCTATTATACGGAGAAATTTGTTTCATGAAACAACTTCGAATTCTTCTTTGTTCTGTCATTCCGTGTCGCAAGTGCTATTATACGATGAAATCCAGTTTCATGAAACTAGTTTCACATTTCTCTTTATCTTTCATTCGCTGTTTTTATTTTTGGGGAAAAATAGTTATCTAGTAGTGCCTGGTTGCTTCAAAACCTCTTCTATTGGCAATTGAAAAACAAAGAAGTCATTATTATTAGTATTATTACTTATTTTTAACCAAATAAACAAAAACACGAACAAAGGCAAAGAGAATAGTGATGTGTCGGTATCATAAACCGAGTCAAACCTAGTTGAACTCAAACCGAGTTGACTCGGTTTACATTTTTTCAAACCGAGTTGGCAAACCGAAGAAAAAACCGAACCGTCAACCAAATAATTAAAATGAAATGAATGCAAGCAGACCGAGTTCACTTGAACATAATCAAAACTACCCTCCTTTAGTTGCGGTCTGTGCCAAACACAATGCACTTATACATATAAAAGTCCATAGTCGAGCGGTAGTAGTATATAAAGCATCAAAGCAAGTGAGTTACTTGCGCAGGCATACAGAAACACACACATCTGTTAAACTAGATGTTTTTTTGTTTTGTTAATAGGTAGACGTGAATGTTTTGGGTACATATTGCTACTCGAGTTAGGAATTAATTGTCTGTAAAATATCCAGAGTCAAGTCAAACCGAGTTGGACTGCGCATTGCGTTAATTTCTTTCTTGTGTGACTTTTTTTTAATTCATTTTGATTAAATCCGTTTATTTTGATTGAAAATTTTGCTTTGTTTCTATTTTTCAAAACATAGTATTGAAGGAAAAAGCACAAATTTATTTTTGTAAACCGAGTTAGCTAACTCGAGTTACAACTCGGGTTAATCAAAATCCAACTCGGGTTAACTCGGTTTGTAAATTTTACGGTTTGGCACATCACTAAAAGAGAAACGTCAAAGCTGTTTCACCAAACCATAGCCCATGCGACACAGGGTAGCTCATTGTCCATCTCTCTTTTTCGAATTTTCGTTCTCTTTTGCACTTATGGTGTTCGAACAGTTTCATGAAACAAATTTCTCCGTATAATAGCAGACAAAGGCAAAGAGAATAGTGATGTGTCGGTATCATAAACCGAGTCAAACCTAGTTGAACTCAAACCGAGTTGACTCGGTTTACATTTTTTCAAACCGAGTTGGCAAACCGAAGAAAAAACCGAACCGTCAACCAAATAATTAAAATGAAATGAATGCAAGCAGACCGAGTTCACTTGAACATAATCAAAACTACCCTCCTTTAGTTGCGGTCTGTGCCAAACACAATGCACTTATACATATAAAAGTCCATAGTCGAGCGGTAGTAGTATATAAAGCATCAAAGCAAGTGAGTTACTTGCGCAGGCATACAGAAACACACACATCTGTTAAACTAGATGTTTTTTTGTTTTGTTAATAGGTAGACGTGAATGTTTTGGGTACATATTGCTACTCGAGTTAGGAATTAATTGTCTGTAAAATATCCAGAGTCAAGTCAAACCGAGTTGGACTGCGCATTGCGTTAATTTCTTTCTTGTGTGACTTTTTTTTAATTCATTTTGATTAAATCCGTTTATTTTGATTGAAAATTTTGCTTTGTTTCTATTTTTCAAAACATAGTATTGAAGGAAAAAGCACAAATTTATTTTTGTAAACCGAGTTAGCTAACTCGAGTTACAACTCGGGTTAATCAAAATCCAACTCGGGTTAACTCGGTTTGTAAATTTTACGGTTTGGCACATCACTAAAAGAGAAACGTCAAAGCTGTTTCACCAAACCATAGCCCATGCGACACAGGGTAGCTCATTGTCCATCTCTCTTTTTCGAATTTTCGTTCTCTTTTGCACTTATGGTGTTCGAACAGTTTCATGAAACAAATTTCTCCGTATAATAGCAGACATTTTAAATCACTGAATTCGTTCATTCTTATTGCCATCGTCATGACATTTAAAGAGTGTTCAATGAGCTGTTCTAGAAAAGTTTCAGACAGGTAAGATCAGGCTTTTGTTATGCAATGAGAAATTTTATGTTCTTTTGTCTGCTATTATACGTAGAAATTTGTTTCATGAAACTGTTCGAACACCATAAGTGCAAAAGAGAACGAAAGTTCGAAAAAGAGAGATGGACAATGAGCTACCCTGTGTCGCATGGGCTATGGTTTGGTGAAACAGCTTTAACGTTTCTCTTTTAGTGATGTGCCAAACCGTAAAATTTACAAACCGGGTTAACCCAAGTTGGATTTTGATTAACCCGAGTTGTAACTCGAGTTAGCTAACTCGGTTTACAAAAATAAATTTGCGCTTTTTCCTTCAATACTATGTTTTGAAAAATAGAAACAAAGCAAAATTTTCAATAAAAATAAACGGATTTAATCAAAATGAATTAAAAAAAAAGTCACACAAGAAAGAAATTAACGCAATGCGCAGTCCAACTCGGTTTGACTTGACTCTGGATATTTTACAGACAATTCCTAACTCGAGTAGCAATATGTACCCAAAACAGTCAAACCGTCTACCTATTAACACAAGACGACAATCAAAAAAACAAAAAACATCTAGTTTAACAGATGTGTGTGTTTCTGTATGCCTGCGCAAGTAACTCACTTGCTTTGATGCTTTATATACTACTACCGGTCGACTATGGACTTTATATGGATAAGTGAATTGTGTTTGGCACAGACCGCAACTAAAGGAGGGTAGTTTTGATTATGTTCAAGTTAACTCGGTCTGCTTGCATTCATTTCATTTTAATTATTTGGTTGACGGTACGGTTTTTTCTTCGGTTTGCCAACTCGGTTTGAAAAAATGTAAACCGAATCAACTCGGTTTGGGTTGAACTCGGTTTGACTCGGTTTATGATACCGACACATCACTATTCTCTTTGTCTTTGTTCGTGTTTTTGTTTATTCTGTTTCATTTGGTTCAAAAATAAGTAAAAATACTAATAATAATGACTTCTTTGTTTTTCAATTGCTAATAGAAGAGTTTTTGAAGCAACCAGGCACTACTAGATAACTATTTTCCCCCAAAAATAAAAACAGCGAATGAAAGATAAAGAGAAATGTGAAACTAGTTTCATGAAACTGGATTCCATCGTATAATAGCACTTGCGACACGGAATGACAGAACAAAGAAGAATTCGAAGTTGTTTCATGAAACAAATTTCTCCGTATAATAGCAGACTTTCTGATCTTTTTTGTGTTCAATGAGCTGTTCTAGAACAGTTTAGCAAAGCGTTTTCTGCATCTCCTTTTCAGCAAGATCAAGTTATTTTTGCTCGTAGTTTTTTAAGCGCAATGTAATTTTGATTTGTTGAGAGAAGTTCAAAAATATAAAAAAAAATCAGGAAAATAACGCCTAACCTTGTGCTGAAAATAAAATTACTTGTTTGTGACGAAAATACACTCAATAAAGTTGATATCAGAAAAAGAAAACTTTGGTAGTTTTTTTTCATTTTTGTTGTTGCTTTTTTTTGACAAGTTTGCTTGTTCTAAGTTTCTTGACGTTTTTCACTGCTTCTGTGCTGTGCTGTTCTGATCTAAAAAAAGAGCCATTGAACACATCTTTAATAAATATTTATTTTGCCCTCTATTACCTCGTTTCCACTTAGAATTGAATCACACTTCAATTCGAATTAGTGCCAGTGTATACCTAGATCGAATTGAAATAGGATTACCCGATCCGATACAGCTCTTGTAGCTGGATCGATTCAAAATAGTGTGTTGTATACCTATATTACTCGATTCAGTGGGTAAGTAGATACCTGCATCGAAATCTGAATCATAAGGTCTGTTCGTTGAAGCCCTGGGGTTGCCCTAGGGTCGCCACAAAGCGTTTTTTGAGAAACCTAAATTCACCCTGAATGTCAAATTGAGTGTTTTTTGAGCCATAGGTTTGCCATAGGTTTTCCACAAACTCGCCCTAGCTTTTTGCTGTGGCGATTTGAGGGCTGTCAAATGGCATGTATTTTTTTTTTAATGACAGGGATGTGTGGTGATTTGTGGTTTAGCGTTTTTTGAGGATTGGAAAACCCAGGTTTTTTTGACAACTCATAGGGTTGTCAAGAAAACCTGGGTCAACCCTGGGGAAGGTTCAACGAACAGACCTATAATCCGATCCGATTACCCGATTCTAAGTGGAAACGAGGTATATACTTTTCTAAATCTTTTTTTTACTTTTCTCTGTAGTGTAAGTCTGCTATTATACGGAGAAATTTGTTTCATGAAACAACTTCGAATTCTTCTTTGTTCTGTCATTCCGTGTCGCAAGTGTTATTATACGATGAAATCCAGTTTCATGAAACTAGTTTCACATTTCTCTTTATCTTTCATTCGCTGTTTTTATTTTTGGGGAAAAATAGTTATCTAGTAGTGCCTGGTTGCTTCAAAACCTCTTTTATTGGCAATTGAAAAACAAAGAAGTCATTATTATTAGTATTATTACCTATTTTTGAACCAAATGAAACAGAATAAACAAAAACACGAACAAAGACAAAGAGAATAGTGATGTGTCGGTATCATAAACCGAGTCAAACCGAGTTGAACCCAAACCGAGTTGACTCGGTTTACATTTTTTCAAACCGAGTTGGCAAACCGAAGAAAAAACCGAAGCGTTGAAATGAAATGAATGCAAGCCTTAGATGAATAAAGAACAAGATGGAAAACCATTACGTCTCCTTCCCCGCAACTTCCATTTGTTTACATTGTTGTTTTTGTAATCGCAGCCTCCATCTGTGAATACGTGTGAGCTGCAGAAAAAAGGCGCCAAAAAGTTGTGGAAGTATATGTGTGGTGAGTTTATTTTCATTTGACGTTTCAGATTTCAGTCATTTTATTTATTTTTAGAAGAGGAATTTCTTTACAGTCGGGATCGTAATACATTTTTTCCTAATTAAATACCATAAATTGTGTTAAAATTATATATTAAAGTGACCATTATTCTATCTTCGACAATCGAAGATAAAAATTCCGTGTCAAAGTTGCATTTTTGATGTGAATTTTGAAGTTATCATACATGTGCTTCATCGCCTGCCCTCGTACTTAATCGGCAATTTTTATTTTATTTTGTATAATTTCACAGCAAGGGTATTTCCCAATCCGCTCTTACATTACGTTTCTATTTCGGTAGAAGCTCAGCTCGCTGATTTGGTCGCCCTCTTCGGATCTGTGCAGCAAAACCTTAATACATAAAATTTGATGAGTATAGAACCCCAAGAGGATCGTATCAATTGGAATGAGTTATCAGATAATCGTGACTTACCTGCAATCGTTCGCTGGGATCCTATGCATATCGTAACACATGAGCAGCACCAACGGGAGACCATTGAGCAAGAACTTGAATCACTTCAGTTGCGATCGTTAATGTTGAGACTAGTTGCTTCTTTTGTGGATCTCTACCATTTCAACGGCAACAGCAGTAGTAGTAAGACGAAGGATGACCCCAACAAAAGATACCGACACTGTGGAATTGCTGCAACAAGGTTGGAATACCCTATTCCAGAGGATACGTCTGATGAATTACGTATTACGTAGAAGATTTCTAATAAATTCATTATAGACCTGCATACAGGCAATATGAAAATGAAGCAGTGCAAAGTGATAAGCAATAGTGTCGATGATCCAACATTGGTGTTTTTAGATGCTATTAAAGAAAGTAATAACAGCGAAGATAACCTTTGGTGTCGAAGGTAGGTGCAGCAAAGGATTTCAGTTGCAATTGAGGTATTTAAAAAAAAAAATCTTTTGGTTCAATTGTCAATTAATTTGATTGCTTTGTTGTTACAGATTCTATCCCTTAATGCGTTTATTTTGTCTATGTGTCATGAACAGTTTGCAATAACATCACAAAATTCACAAGCTAAGAAAAATAAAGGAAAAATAAGGTTCCCACAAATATCATGATTGAAAAAGAACGGATGCTTATAATAGTCGAACTGATGCGTCATCTTAAACAACATTTACAAATTACATTTACGTTGAAGAAATGGAAGGAGTCAACTATTTCAAAATGAGATATACACAAAGTATCTTGAAGATCTTCAAGGCAAAATTATTGAAAGCACACTGAGAAATGGTGAATGGGTGTTTTTGAGAGCTCGAACTGATAGAACTCACCCAAATAGTTACAAAAATTTATTGTTCATTCAAAATGTTTTGTTAAATAACAATGAAAAATTACTTGGATAACCTTTGATTAATTTATTACTAGTATCATTGTGAGTTTAATTCTGGTATTTTTTGTCATGATGTAGGTACGGATAGAACCTACACGAAAACAGCGAACATGATGAACAATTAGATGTTAGTGACGAACAGGAAGAATCATCACATCCAACCAAACATAAACTTCAAATTTCCAAAAATAAAAAGAGATAACCTTTCTTTTGATTTTAGATCATAAAAAATCTTTATTTTTTTTCGTTTAACACTTTTTTTCGTTTAATTTGTTCGTAACAACTTACTCTGTTTAACATTGTTGTGAGAGCAAAACCCTAGTCCGACACTTCGCATTGTATGTGTGACCTGCCGTGCAACCTCATACTGCTGCTCCATGCTGGAAAACATTGCTTGTCTTGACTTGACGTCAGGACCGTGCTTTTCTACTGCCGTTGCAGTATCACCGTCGGCGTCGCCTGACTTATGTGCTGACTTTATGCCCATGAGTCGCATGAATTAGAATCAATTTGTTAAAAAAGTCTACGTTCTTCTTAATGGCAGCATCACGACCTAGGGATTCTTCATCAACAGCGCATCCAACAGACATTTTATTTCCATTCGCTTCCACAGCACCACTTCTAGTTTGATTAGGTTCTACATTTTGGTCAGTTTCATCTGCTTCCATTGCCACATCTTTGATATTATCGCTGCTTTCATCTTTTTTGATAATATCACTCTCCGTCCTGGTTTCTTCCTGGTCACTTTTATTGCCGCTTTGTTTTTTCTTCTGTTCATCCTTTCGTCGATCGCAATCCGAAAGAATTTTTTTACATCTCGAGAAGTCATAATCTCGTTTATGCAGCTTAATTTGGAGTTCTGAAACAGTGATATATATTCAAAAACAATATTTTTATTAAGTTTTTATTTTTTACCCGTTGATATCCCATCGAAAGTAGATGTTTTTGTATTTGGATAATAAAAATCAGCCTTCATGTTTGAAACTATTGTTTTTGCTTGTCTTGTCAATTTAAAACATAACCTGAAATTTAATTTTCACCACACTGAAAAATTCTTAAGGGCAGGGTTTGAACAACACCAAAGTTATAGTTTTTTAAAAACTCAATTTTTTTTTGTAAAGCTAGGCAAAATGTGAAAACTCATAAAAATGCAACTATACTGATTCTATTGGGACTCATTATATTGTGATTCGCTCCCTCAGCTCGGTTATTTGTCTTAACTTTTTATGAATACCAAAACCTAAATATTAAACTATAAAGACATTTTTTGAAAAACTTATCTCAGTCAAAATATTGAAATGCAGCGATCTTGTAGACATTATGGAGAGCTCAGAAAGCTTTCATTCATCTCTGTAGCACAATTATTAACAAAGCACCAACACTTTTAGTTTTGATTTTTTTGAACAAATTGAAAGTGGACATGAAACTATGTACACATTTTTTGAAAAACTTATTTTATCCAAAATCTTTAAATGCAGCAATCTTGTAGACATTTTGGAGAGCTCAGAAGGCTTTCATTCATCTCTGTAGCACAATTATTAACAAAGCACCAACACTTTTAGTTTTGATTTTTTGTTTTTATTAAAAGCTCGGTAGAAAATTTTTTAAAAACTTGTCTCAATCAAAATCTTTAAATGTGAAATTTTTGTCTACATTCTGTTGAGCTCAGAAAGCCTTCATTCATCTCTGTAGCACAATTATTAACAAAGCGCCAACGCTTTAAGTTTTCAATTTTTTTTAACACAAAAAAAAATTAAAACTAAAAGTGTTGGTGCTTTGTTAATAATTGTGCTACAGAAATGAATGAAGGCTTTTTGAGCTCTCCATAATGTCTACAAGATTGCTGCATTTAAAGATTTTGGATAAAATAAGTTTTTCAAAAAATGTGTACATAGTTTCATGTCCACTTTCAATTTGTTCAAAAAAATTAAAACTAAAAGTGTTGGTGCTTTGTTAATAATTGTGCTACAGAGATGAATGAAGGCTTTCTGAGCTCTCCATAATGTCTGCAAGATTGCTGCATTTCAATAATTTTGACTGAGATAAGTTTTTCAAAAAATGTCTACATAGTTTGATATCCGCTTTCAATTATTTTACTTTTGTCTTTTTTTTTAATTCAATTAATTAACTTCTTAAATTTTCAACTCAGCTTCAAGAAGAGAATCGAAAGCTTAAGTTGGAATCTCTTTCATCAAACAAATGCAAAATGAATTCATATTTATTGGTAACAGTTTTGCTTAAGTATATATTTTTTTAACAGTCATACTTTTCTGTCTATTTCTCTTAAGAAACGTTTTTTAAAAAAGAAGAAATAGAAGAGAGGAGACTACTCAGAGAAATGCTTAACAAAAAAGAAAATATTTTAATATTTTGATGCTTAAATTTTTATTTCCAAATACTTTAAAAAGTATATAATCACAAATAAATTTTATTTACAAAACCAAAAAAAAAGTTTTAAATCCAAAAATTCTGCCAGACGTAGCCTTAAGGTGAATAAAAGTAAAGAAAAAAAAACAAAAAACCGGTTCCCAGAACGAGAATACCAATACTACGATACAATTTTGTGTAAGCCCTGTGTGTGGATCCGAATATAAAGTGGTGTTAGTGAAATTTTGTGTAAGCCCAGTGTTGAGATCCGAATATAAGGTGGTGCTAGTGAAGTTTTGTGAATGAGTGCGTGCACCAGCTTGTGGGGTGGTATCAATGTGTTAGTGTGGTTTTCCATCTTGTTCTTTATTCATCTAAGATGCAAGCAGACCGAGTTCACTTAAACATAATCAAAACTACCCTTCTTTAGTTGCGGTCTGTGCCAAACACAATGCACTTATACATATAAAGTCCATAGTCGACCGGTAGTAGTATATAAAGCATCAAAGCAAGTGAGTTACTTGCGCAGGCATACAGAAACACACACATCTGTTAAACTAGATGTTTTTTTGTTTTTTTGATTGTCGTCTGTTAATAGGTAGAAGGTTTGAATGTTTTGGGTACATATTGCTACTCGAGTTAGGAATTAATTGTCTGTAAAATATCCAGAGTCAAGTCAAACCGAGTTGGACTGCGCATTGCGTTAATTTCTTTCTTGTGTGACTTTTTTTTAACTCATTTTGATTAAATCCGTTTATTTTGATTGAAAATTTTGCTTTGTTTCTATTTTTCAAAACATAGTATTGAAGGAAAAAGCGCAAATTTATTTTTGTAAACCGAGTTAGCTAACTCGAGTTACAACTCGGGTTAATCAAAATCCAACTCGGGTTAACTCGGTTTGTAAATTTTACGGTTTGGCACATCACTAAAAGAGAAACGTCAAAGCTGTTTCACCAAACCATAGCCCATGCGACACAGGGTAGCTCATTGTCCATCTTTCTTTTTCGAACTTTCGTTCTCTTTTGCACTTATGGTGTTCGAACAGTTTCATGAAACAAATTTCTCCGTATAATAGCAGACTAAGTGTAGTGGCCACGGTTGCCAGTTTGGTCATTTATGTCCAAATCTGGTGATTATTTTTTCACTTGGTCACATGGTCACTTTTTATTCCATTTGGTAATTTTTTCAACGAAAAGAAATAAGAGAAACACTTCAGCTAATAGTTCCTTGAAATTGAAATGTATACGTAAGGCAGTTTTCTTATCGAATTATGTAAAAAGCTCATCAATAAGTTCGTTCGTTCAAGCCCAACTGCACAGCACTGATATCAAATGACACGTGCTTTTCTTCAAATGACAGTCATGTGTGGTGACTTCGGGATTAAATCTGTCTTACGAACTGAAAACCAAGGTTTTTTGCAACTGAACATGATGCTGCACAGCTTGTTTCTGTCAACACTGTCATACGCATGTTTTTTCCATGATCTCCCGTGTGCTGTACGAATTAGTTGACGTGGGGGGTTTTCAGGCTTTCACAAAGACAAGACATCACATTTGACGTTAAGGAGGAGTATTCCTCTTCAATTGGTGCAATTGTATGATTTTCCATTCATTGAACATGCTTTCTCCCGACTAAAACATGCAGTTGGTGCACTCTCCTTTCAAGCTAATCACTATCTTCCTTGAAAATTTCGGCGTCGAAACCGTCAGGATATCCAGTTTTATTTGATTTAAGCTTACATACGAGTTTGCAACCCTAACTTCTTCTGATCTAGAGTATGGCATTCTTGATCGTCTAAGTTGAGTCAGCATAATTAACTTTTCAAGATCCTCAGAGATGAATGCGGCTCTACAGCTATGTTTTCTTGATGGTCTTAACGGGCTTGGTTCTTAGTTCTCCATCCTTGCATGATTTTTTAACTTTTGGTGCAAGCTTTGAAGCTCATACTTTCATGAAATTTCTATATTTCCTTAAACAAGCGATTCTCATTTTGCTTTTTTTGTTTGAGAACTTGGTGTTCTTCCCTTCTTTCTTCATCAGAATCAATCATAGTTTTGGTCATTTCAAGCTACGAGAAAGCGCTTTTCATGGCAATGAATTTACTAACGGAGGACTTACCAATTCCTCGCGAAAGGTGATGCCCGTAGAAAAACCTTTTTGCCTCTGTTGGGATTTGAATTACGAACCTCGGTTTTTATTGAAATTCAAAAGATTCACTCTCAGAATCGAAAATCACTCAAACTTTGAAAATTGGTATCGGTAACTTTTCGAAATAGACAAGAAAACTTCTAGGGAAAAATATTAACGGGAAACTCTTTTGATATGGGATTTTGTGTTGATTCTGTTTTTATGTTAGTTAGGTGTCGGAATTGAAAACGGATTAAGCAATGTTAACAATTTTCAACAAAAAATAAATAAAAATGTATGTTTGAAAAGTCGTTTAGTATTTAAGAAAATTTAAGTTTTATTCAGCTTTTAAGAAATAACCGAAATATCGCCAAAAAAGAATGTGTAATTAAATTTAAATATTGGAAAGAGGTTGAAAAGTAACTTAACACTTTAAGTCTCCAAAAATGGCAAAAAAAGAAAAAATTGCGTGGAAGTAGACTGTTTACGAATCTGTGTCTTAGAAGAATTGGTGGAAGAGTGTCCTGATGCTTTTAATTTTGTTTCCCCGTCGTATAGCGGAAAGAGATAGGCAGATGGTTATCTTAATCAAATCACCAATAGCGATAATTGTTCAAATTCACCAGTAAGCAGTTCTGTTCTACTGTTGTAAGAAAAAATCTTTTGTGTGAATGACCATAAATCCAACAAAACCGGAGGAGGAAAACGCTGAAAGGATAAATGAAATAAAATAAATAAGAATATAAAGACGAGGTTGCACAGCAGAGCGAAGAGCTAAGGGTTACCATTTCACATTCCCGATTATTAAGGTCCAATGCCAAAACAATTGAGTAGCAGAAGTAAATATTTAAATACTTTACTTACAGTGGTAGTGGTACTTTTAATATGTAAGTCTGGGGCCAGATTCTATAAAAAGCGAATCGAAAGCGATCAAACGTTTTTCAATAGGAAAAGGCATTGCAAATAATTCGCACACACTAAAACGTTTGTTCGCTTTTTACTTACAGAACGTCACCCCTTAATCATCTTTTAAACTTCGTCCAATGGTTATTCTTATATCCCTTATTCTTGTTGTATTTCATCCATCTATATCCATATATGTAATATGTATGTACATAGTATATAAAAATGGATTTATGTTTTTTGTCCGGTATTTATACTGCTGCACCGCTCAATGGATTTTTATGAAATTCTTAGGATAAATAGTTTATTAATATTAATTCAGGGTAGTGACAAAAACAAGTAATTTTTTCTAACTATTAATCGACTTAAAAATTATTCGAAAAGTATCTTCGAAGCTTAGCCCCTCATAATGAGAAGCGAATCGAACGTTCGACTGGAAAAGAAGCTCATTAACCGGATTATGTATTATCAATTATCTTTTATCTTCTTACCATCTCTCTTATCGATTTCTTCAAAGCTTTTGTTTCTAAAATCAGTTATACCGTTATAAACGAAGCTTGCAAAAACATTAACTTCCACTCGAGCTTTTGGTACATGTAATATCATTGAGTTTGTATACATAGAGGAACCATGCTAGCTTGCGTTGAAACGTCGGTAAATGTCACCATCGACATTTGAAATTTTTGGTGGAATGCTCTCCACAGAAATTTGACTTAAAAAAAGGCAACAGAAAAGGGAAACAGGAAAACGCCATGTGTATGGAGAAATGCACAAGAAAACTGTTGCTTTGAAATTCCAAATGTCGATGTATCTACTTAGTGACATCCATCGACGTTTTGACGCAAGCTAGCATGGTTCCTCTATGTATACAAACTCAATGGTAATATTGAGCTTAATTTATGTTCCTCTTGGTGAAACCTGCTCCCAAGGGGCCAAGGGGATAAAAATCCGTTGGAAATTCACGATAGTAGGACTTGTTTCAGGGATGGGAACGATTTTTAGGGAAAAAGAGTTACCTTTCACAGTAATGGCAATAGGGCTGATGTTCTCAAATTTGCTTCAATGAATTCTAATGCAATAGCTTTTTCCCTGATAATTCAGCACAAATATTTCCATTTAACTGACCCTACAACTTAAAAAGTAACAAAAATTTTTCAGAGAACAGTATGCGTGAAGGAATTGGTAGGTTCTTATCTGGTACTTGCGGCGTAATGGTAAGCATGTTTACCTGCTACAAGGTATGATTAAGCGAAATGCGCTAGACCCGGTACTAACCAAACTCCGTTATACCGCTCCAATTTTTTTTTCCGAAATCAAATTGATCTTTTTATTTTAAGGTGCCACGAGCAAACTGTTCTCGAAAAGACTCCGGTTAATCCCACTTTACAAAATTTTACAGTATTAAAAAAAACATTGCAGATCCTCTACATATTGCTTCGCTTCAAATTTACAAATTGCAAGCACGGCGTACCCCATAGGATCAGTAGTGTGAAGACTGTGAAGCAGATATCTAGGTGGGAGAGATCCCTTCGAGGTCACGATACTTGTGACCTCCGTTGTCAATTTGGTCAAGGAAAATCTTCGTTATGTTTCGAAGCAGATGTTTTTGAGACTTCTTAATAATTTTATCGGCAGTAATTGCACTAACGGACCTTTATGATTGGGGCTGTCTTCTTTTGTACCTTACATGCGTTTAAAGGAGTAGGTTAGCTTATAATAATATATTATTTGTCTAAATTTGGCAAAAGGATTCACTTTCAAAGCAGCGCTGTCAGCAACAACCCTACTGGCTATTTAGGCGAGCGGAATGTATTTTCCAACATTTGATTATGGAATCGCAATATTTCACGAAATAAATCTGAGTCATACGCGCCTGGGCTCAGTAACATCAAGAAGTTGCTACCTGTTCAATGGAAATTCAAGACTAAAGTGCTCCAAACACAGTACCTATTAAATTCTCCGACAGCATATTAAAATATTAATAGCGTCATATTTGTTTAAATGTTTATTTATACATTTTGATTTAATTTTTTTTTTTTTTTTGAAAATAGTTTCGTAAAATATATAAAAATACTTTTTAAATGTATGAAGTGAAAACTTACAAACAAGCTAATAGTAATAGGGATGTTTGGTTGGTTTTGTTTTTTCAGTAGAAACAGTTAACATGAAACATTTATGCGTTTAAAGCAATTAAGTTTGCAAATTTTGGCTCGGTACAACATACATATAAATATTTTTAGTAGTTTTGGACAACCATTTAACCTTAGTTTGAGGAAGTAAATAGTTTCGAGATTCAATCCTCTAAATACAACATTACAGAAAAAGAATAGTACATAAAAATATAAGTAGATTAAAGTTGTTTTGTGAACTGTTTTTACGACGACCTTTGTTCCCCAATCAGAGCGTACAAGGCATGCTTGTAGTGTCCAGATGTGTCACCCTGAAAGAAAATGAAATTGTTTCAATATCGAATTGCTTGAGTAAAAACAATTGTGGTGTTTTACTTTTATCCAACTCTTGAGACTCTTTCCGTAGAGACGTTCGTATGCAACCTTGATGTCTTGCAGGTCGATCTATAAGTACAGACACACAAAAATTGTATAAGTTTGGGTTTTAATTTTATTGGAAATATTAGAGATTCGTTCGTTGAAGCCTTGGGTTTGCCCTGCAGTGGTCATAAAGCCGGTTTTTAACCTCAACCGTCCTGAATGTCAACCTGAGCTTTTTTTTAGCTTTTCATCATTTGCCATCAACTTGCATTAAAGTAACACTTTGCTGGGACGAAACTGCCAAATGTTTGTTTTTAATTTTATGACAAGCATATGGTTGTTTCGTTCTTAGGAACGAAAAATCACAGGTTTTTATGAAAACTCATGAGGTTGTTATGGAAATCTGGGCCTACCCTGGGGTAAAGTTCAACGAACGAAGCTAATATAAAGAGACCCTACCTCGCAACGTGTAATTATGACACGAATAAGTTGTTTATCGTTCGTTCCAATGCCAGCCATGCTTTTGTGCAAACGTGATGCGAAATACTCTGCTTTATTTGTCACACACTTGTAAATAGCCAAAAGTCCATCTTGTATGTCTCCTGAGAACTCATGCTTAATGGCTTTTTCTAGAGTGTGTCCTGTCATGTGTTCGTATTCTTGGAAGATCTTTAACCCAAAAAAAAAGTAATTAGTTTGTAATTTCGTTCAATAGAAAAATTTCCATTTACCATTCTCAATTGTTGATAGTTTCTTTGGCACAGAATCATGTTGAATGTACTCTCGTCAGTGCCCACACGTAACTCGCCAGCTTTTAACAATTCCCTTGCATCGCATTGAGCACCTTCCGGATCGACATGTCCGCTTTCATCCCGAGCAGCAGTGCATAGTGAAACCAAGAGTCTCTTGAAATTCCCAGAGGTTTCCGACTTCAATTCAGATTCCAAATGAGCACCATACACTGAAAGAGAAACAAAGTGCAAAGTTGTAAAACATCTTTCTCTTAGTCAACAATAAAAGACGACTTACTTCTGAGATATTGGTTCTTAATAGTATGGATCTCCATGTTGGAGAGGGTGCACAAGATTTCCACAAGGACATCCTCATCGGTACCAATTCCCTTCATTGCATCGCACATTTCGTGACAATAGAAGTCGACAATTGGTCGAAGTAGACCAACCAGAAGCTTTTCAAAGTTTCCACTTGTTTCTGATTTTATATCATCGATGAGGTCCTTCCCAAAGTGGGTCTTATATTGGCGTTGAATTTCCTTAAAAAATAAAGAAATAATATAAAACACACGTCTGGCACCACTTAAAGCTTTAAGCTGGTGAAACAACATTTTAGTGAAGACATGAACCAGTTTAGGCATTCACAATGAATGAAACTTTTAAAAATTCCAATCTTTTTTTTTCTTTCTACCAATTGAAAGCATAACACAAACAACCACTTGTTGTTTTATCTGATTGAACAGCTTTATTTGCCATGAAAGGCATTTTTATATATTGCTACATATATAACTTACCTGTCTTTGGTCATTTGTGCGTCGGCAAATAATTTCGATTAGGGTATTCTCATCTGTTCCAAAACCTTTCATGGCTTTCCTTAAAGCATGAGCATCTTTGACGGGATCAAAGTCATGAGCTGGGAGGACTGTTGGAGTTCCCTGTTAAAATTAAAAAATAGACACATAATTAAATAATTGTTTTTGTTTCTAATTTTTGAGTAGGGGTTAATAGCTGTTTTTCCAATTAGCTACTTAATGACAATGCCAATAAACCAAGCCGAATACAAATCTGGGTCAAACATAAGGTAGTGTTTCAGAATGAGAGTAAAATTTTTCTTTTACGAATGAATTGATAAAATTGATATAATTATGAGGTTCATTTTGTTCAATATAATACGCCCAAGGTTTTCTATTGAGTTATTGTGAAATCTGAGTGTTTTTGTAGGTGCATATTTTTATTGTATTGACAGACAATAATTATAATTTAAGGCACAAACAAACACATCATCGAGTTGCTTATGTGCATGGGATAGTGGGCGATTATGTAATATATACGAAGGAATCATGACATGTTGCATATCAGACTGCTTAGTTTCGTCAACTGTTTGCTTACTTTTGCCTACGTATCTACTTTCAACTAGGAATGTGATTGGTTTCGCAGATTTTGGATCTACAAATAGATGCAATAGACAGTTCACGGGCCATATTACCACATCAACTATCGAACAATGCGTGACTGAATTTTGAATTTGAACTAACGAACGGTAGATAGTTCATATTCAGACTCGGATTGTGTCAAGTCAAGCGGATATGATACCTAAATTGATAATTTATTGAAGATTCCAAAAACAATTTTTTGGGACCTGCGAAACAAAAAACTGAGAGAAACTGAACGCAAGAAAAGGAAACACAGAGTCAACTTCGTTGAGTACTTTCGTTTTGCCCATACAAGCTAATTTGACTGGATGCACGGACTGGAAGTTGAAGTTGAAAAAGTTAACGTTCCTTTTTTGGTTTACTTCTCTTAGAGAGAAGAATAAAAGTAAACTTGAGCAGTAGTTTCCATCGTTTAAGGGGCTCGGCTAGTTTTTCATTTTCAAGAAATCGATTTTTTTTTTTCAATAGGTAAATATCTCAAAAATGATTCTCAAACCCGCATTTTTCAAATTTGCCGCAGCTTAACTCACGCAAATATTAACGAATCGTCTTGAAATCTTAACTGGATACTCTCCATATGTTTTTAAATACTGCCATCTACAACTTTTACGATCGGATGAAAATTGTAAATTTGGCAGCCATCGAAAGACGATTTTTTTTTTACGAAATTTGGACCTCTTTTTTAAAATTTTTCAATTTCCAATTTTTCACACAAAAAATGGGGCAAATTGACGTCTTCTAATTTCAAGGAGTTCAAGACATGGTCCATATCTCCCTTGGATTTCAATATTTTAACTCGAAATTTCCTGAAAATTTACATGAATATGTATAAAAAAACTCCTAAGATTACAGAATATTTGAAGCTATAGTTTTTTTTTCACGCCTTCAAAAAATCACCTCCAGAAACTAGCCGATAGCAGGTAGACAGGTAGATACATTCGTATCTTAGAATTTATAAACTATAAAAGGCTAAAGGCGCAATCAGTGCGTCATGGAGTAAATGCTTTAACAATAATAATATAGCGCATAGCAAAAGCCGAATTTTTTACACAATGTGTGAATAAATTTTGCAACACAAGTGTGTGGAGTTAAACAGTATGAAAACCTAGAAAAGCTCCTCCGATATTGTGCCAAATTAAATGGATATGCTGAAAACGAGATTATCACAGATTTTTATTCGAACGCTAAAAATGCAGATCGGTTACGTGTTAAGGATCATGAAGCTAGAAAATCAATGGCTACCGAAGTTTGCGGTCCTTTTGATCATACTTTAGGAATAAAGCTTTTATTCTGAATGAAAGGACCTGGCGGCGTACTGCGGTATAAACCTAAGTCGCACCATTAATTAACTGAAAATTCTGTGATTAAAAAATGAAATTATTTTAACTCTGCATTTCGTTGACAAAACGGCAACTCAGGAAATACCTAAGATTCTCAACTCAAACGACTGTAATGCACTCATTTTAAATTGGCCAACTAAATAGGAAAAAGGAAACCTTTTTCAAGAGAAATGAGGGAGTGGTTTCGTTCTAAACGAACCAACACGAGTAGCACGACTTGTTTTTTCTCCTCAAATTACTCAAAAAGTTGGTGTTAAACTAACGAACAAGAACTACACGGCCCTTTTGTACTTTTCAAAAAATTCGTATAGCATCCATTTGAATGAAGAAGGGGTTTTCAAGTAAAAATAAAAATGAAAAAATTGAGATAGAAATGGTGAGGGTTGATTCTTTGGTTATACTCTGTAGATAAGCTTTTACTTTTTTTGATGGAGATTTAAAAGAGCTGAGTTGCGTGGATTCGGATAATGATAGGCTAATTTGCTTTCACCGTAAAATATTTTTTTTTGACAAACCTCAACTGGTTCTCCCTTCGCCCTATAGGCGATCAATATTACTTGAAGGAGCTTCTGTTCATGTAAAATTGATCGTTTGTAGTCTCTTCAATGTCAAGTATACAGCCCTATTATGGTAACAGATCGGAACGCAATTCTTTCCGATTTGCACGAAACGTAAGATATTTGTATTATGGTAACGTTTCCGATTGCTTAATCGGACATAAATCCGAAAAGAACGAAACAATGCGATGAAAATGTCAAACTTACAGCAACGCATTCGGAATTCATGCGATGCATGCCGATTTATTGGTTTTCTGTTCTATCCGATGTCTCCGACAGCAAAGTAGTCGCGGAAGGGTTGTATGTAAAAAAAAAAAAAAAAAAAAAACATGAATTCTGATTTTCATTCATTTTTTTCTGTTATTATTTCTTTCAGAAAAAAAAGAAAACAAAAACAAACTCAGTGCAATATCAAAGGTTGGTCGAGTTAACGCAAACCAAAACCGATATTGCCAGAAATTTCACAAACCGGCAGCCTGAGCACTGACGTCGTTACGCGTCAGTGTTTCCTTTACGAATGGATACCATAAACAAAACAAATGTTACGATCGGAACTTCTCTAGGATCGTATGCTTCTCCGATCTGTTACCATAATAGAGCTGATAATCATAATATCACCCTTGTCATTGTGTAGTGCGATATTGTTATAAAAGGAAACTAAAGAAGAAAAAAATTGTCAGTATTCAGTATTGGCGATTATTCATCAATTTTACCTGACAAGAGAAAACGTTAATAATATTTGGCAAAACATAAACTGTCATGCGATTTCTTCAACATCATACTTGAACAGATTGTAAGAAACTCAAACGTCAACACCAGAGGAACAATCTTTCAAAAGTCTGTGCAATTACTCGCTTATGCAGACGATATTGACGTAATGGGAAGAAAAAAGCGTGATGTCATAGGTGCTTTTGCGAGTATTGAAACAGAAGCGGCAAAAATGGGTTTGAAGGTTAATGAGGGCAAAACAAAGTATATGCTGTCATCGAATAAGGACACAGAACATCGACGAATTGGACAAAACGTCACAATAGACAGACATAACTTCGAGGTAGTACAGGACTTCGTCTACCTAGGATCCGCTGTAGACACGGACAACAACATCAGTGCGGAGATCAAACGGAGAATAACTCTTGCCAACCGTTGCTTCTTTGGGTTAAGAAGGCAATTGAGAAACAAAACCCTCTCCAGAAAAACCAAGGTAACCTTATATAAGATCCTAATCATCCCAGTCCTGCTTTACGGCGCGGAAGCATGGACCTTATCGAAAGCGGATGAGGAAACCTTGGTCGTTTCGAAAGAAAAATTCTCCGAATGATCTTTGGTCCCGTATGCGAAGACAATGTGTGGAGAAGAAGATACAACAACGAGCTGGATGAGCTGTACCGCGACATGGGCATAGCCAGAAGAGTACGCAAAGCACATTGCAGGGAAATCGCGGAAGGGAAAGACCTCGTCTTAAGGTGGCACAATTGAGTGGATGAAGACCTCAACCGACTTGGAGTGCGAAACTGGAGAGAGCTCGCCCGAAATCGAAGTCGTTATAGAAGGATGTTGGTTGAGGCCCAGGTTCACCCCGAACTGTAATGCCCACCTAAGTAAGTAAGTAAGTAAAACATTATTGTCTGTAGAGCGCTGTTTTTGCCCTTAGCTCGCTTTCACGGTTCGCTAGTTTCCAAAGCGAAAAAGTTTCAGCCATTCTTACCTCTTGGTTTGAGTTTTTGCGACGTTACGTTATTAAGTACAAGAGCAAACGTAATGTCAAAGAGCAGAGTGACTTTGTGAGCACAGATTCAGTAAAAAAGTGGAAAAACGAAGCTCATCAGTTCTCTGTTTAAACATTCGCACCCTAAAACTTAAGACTTTTTTCTTCACTCAAATAAAAAGTTTGAGCTTGTCGAAACAAGTTGTTGTCATGATTCTACTCTGTGGTAGATATGTGCTCTAGCCATCGTATTGACGCATCACTTTAGCACAGTAGAACTCAAGTTTTTCTGAGATAAGGGGTCATTCATATTGCGGTTTTGAAAGTAAAGGTAATTGAAACAGACATAGCAATACATTTTTGACTATAATTTTATAACTTTATAAAATTTGAACTTTGTTAATAAGTGAAAAAAAAAAACAATATCGGTCAATGAACGCCTAGGAAAGATTAACAGCAGGCGATTCTTTAGAGAGAATTTTTAAATTTTCGGGTATTCTTTCGGCTATAACTTGAGTAATGTTGGCTTTAAATGCGTCTACAGTTCGAGGAATGTTTGTGAAAACACGGTCTTTTATGATACCAAACAGAAACGAGGCCAACGGTGTCGATTAAAAAGTGAAACTACTCGACCAGGAAATTTATCTACAGGAAAGCAATATTTGGATGTGTTGTGCCTTATGCGGCTTGTAGGCTCATCTTGTTGGAACCCAACATACCGTCCAAGCCATGGTGTCCAATCGCCCGATAACTAGCTCCGGATTGACTATAACCGTAAACATGGATCATCAGAAACACTTGCAGTTGCAGAAACAATATCTTCTACTAAGCGTGCATTACAATGATGAACAGGCCTTACAATATCAGTAAAGTGTGCACTCCAATTTTTTTTTTACAATTTTCCCGATTAATTGCGCAGTTGTACGAATATGATGACCACAATCAGAGTATAATGTGCCAAAAGTGGCTACGTTTGAATCACCACTTTTGCAGCTAGTTTTGATCATTTCAACGCTCTGTTCGATTGCGAAGCTATCCATTACCGGAACTGGCAGACATTTAACTAATATTTTGACACTTCAAATGACAGCAGAGTTTGACAGGTGTCAACTACCAGGGCTACCAACTTGAAAACACGAAATTAATAATTCGTCACATACCTGCAATTCGACTACTGTCTTAACGGAAGTTATCCATTCACTCACTAATTACGAATATGTCATTTAATTTTTCCTTTTCTTCAGAAGCTACATTCGCCACAATTCTCACAATGATTGAAAAATATGCTTTAAGTATTTTAAGGGAAAAATGTTTCGACAAACTGACAGCATTCAATTAATTTCCAAATATTATAACAAAGGCAATGGAGAGCAAGAAATTTTATCTTAAAAAATCGAGAAAGCACAAAAAAAATAAATAAAACTCTGCTCAAGCAACAACTTTGAAGAAGAAAATAACTTGCGACCGATATGTTAACTTTTTTAAAGAAAAACAAAATGTTGACGGGGAACTTTAATTAATTTTTTTAATTTTCTTAACTTAAAACACTTAATCAAACTCACACCTTCTTTCTACCCATTTTTTGACTTGGAGAAAGAGAACTTTCTTAGTTGTTCCCCTCAGAGCCAATGCGAAAGCACTAAATTACTTAAATTATTTCAATTGCATGATAAAGGCATCTTTCGCGTTCCGGACAAATATCGTCATCATGTCAGACATGAAAGGTACCCAGGCGAAACACAGTAAAACATGCGATAAATCTATTGTCCGTCAATGAAAAGCAAAAATAAAATAAAAAGTATTTCGAAAATGCAAGCACAGAAAAATAAGAAGAAGCGAAACTGTGATAAAAACACGAATGATACAATGATACGTCATATTATATTCAACTTTTTGTCTCGATTTCAAACATACTCTGTCATTGCACATGAAATTGATTTCCTGTTTCCGGTTGTGCATTTGAGTTCGTAAAAATTGTGTTTTTTTTAAGGGTTAGTAAAGAGAAAAACATCAAATTAAAAACAAATATTTATAAAAAAAAAAAAAATTCAACACACAAACCTCTTTTCGCATATTCGACTGCCGATTGGTTGCCATACTTGTTGCCGCGTAATTTGCACCCGACGTCAAAGGAGCATGATGTGGGTGCGATGATGCCGGATAGGGCGTTTGATGATGGGAAGACATTGGTGGGGGATAACTTTGTTGATGTTGTTGATGGGATGGGGATGGATAAGGAGCTGGTGCAGCACCACCAGTAGGATATGGTGATTGTATGGGAGGATATGGTGACTGGGAAGGTGGATATGGAGTGTTGGTTGAATTTGTAGAGCTCGCAGGGTATGGCGAATGATGTTGTTGTTGTTGTGGATTATGAGGGAACGATGACCCGGGATAGGGAAGATGGTTACCAGCTGGAGCAGCTTGGCCATAGCTAGGGTAAGGAGTCGAATGGGATGGTTGTGCCGGATAGGGGTAATTTGGACCTGTCGGGTATGGAGCATTTGAGTGCTGGGGAGGATATCCACCGTGAGCAGGCGACTGATGGCCTGGTTGCGTCCAACCAGCACCAAAGGGTGCATTGCCATTTGGTGACTGGTATTGATTTTGAGGTGGAGTTGGTTGAGGCCTACCCGAGCCCTACAAATTTAATATACAAAGAAGTCGAAGTCAGTGCATTTTCTTTCATCGAATTTCTCATAAAAGTATCTTCTTTACAACGAAAAAAAAACATTGTTTTATATGAAAAGAGCATATTTGAAGGCTTTTCTAGCCAGACTAATTTTCAAATTTAATATCGAACGTTATCAACGATTTCACTGAAACCAAAGAATTCCCTTACACTCAAACAAAACGATAAGAACACAAATCTCTTTTTGTGCTACATTTTTTATGTTTTTTTTATTCATGCTGCAATCCCACTGACTTTTCACGTGCCACTTTTTCGACAGATTTCCAGATCTTAGCCAATTCTTCGAATCTCTTGTGGAATCGAAAGTTCGACTGGAAGCGAATGCTTAAGCGAACGGTTTTTATAAATTTTTTTCCAAAATTAATTTCCAAAAAATTTACGCGTACGGATGAAGATTGCGAAAGCACTCGCTTCCTGTCGAACGTTCGATTCGCTGGTACAGGCCTAAGACTCTAATATTTTTTGAATTGTGGAAATGAGTGCGTGAATGAAACCGACCAAGTAAATGGCTTAAATACTGCGACAGAGAAGAAATAACTGGATTGGGATATTTCTACTATTTTTAAATTCACGTGTACTCAATTTTTCCGCATGAGGCGCTTGTTACATCAATGGTACAAGTCCACTAAATTCAAATTCCGACATCTTTTAAAATTTGTCAAATGTCGGATTATATTTTCTAATTTAAAGAATAAATAAACTTTCAAGAAATATCGAAGAAAACAATTTCAGGTAACTCCACACAGTACGAACTAGAAAAATTAAACCTATGCACAAAGTTTTGTGGGCAGAGACCTCCGAAGAAGATCAGTACCAAGCTAATCCAAATCAACCTACACCATGCAAAGGGAACCTAGACAGTAATTAACTCTATAGGAAATGACAATAGAAAGCGTTGGACTAGCGCAGGAATTTTGGATCTTTCGATTACAAATTTAAGGTTGATCTATTAAAAACACAAAGGTAGTTCGTATTACAAAAAATTACGATACTGGCAAAAAAAGACTCTAGTTGTCGCTTATGTTTTACAATACTCTCTGTCATTTTGTCATTTACATTTTGGAGGTCGTTTTGCTATCGTTCTGACCTTTTCATGGATCTTTTTGCCTCGCGCTTCGTATCTTAATATGGGCCTAACTTATAGAGAAAAAGGTCATTGACGAAGGTTTTGGTATCAAACAAGCATCAATTGACATCAAGGCAAAACCAAATCAGTGGTAATAGCATCAGAATACTCCGCAGTCAAAAATTAAATCTACAAATGTAGAAAAACTCTGGGATTATTGCAAAGACAAGAGGCTATCCGTGTAAGTAAGTTACGGGGCAAATGCATACAACGTAGTCTGGTTCAGCAAAGTAATACTTTTTTAGACTAATAGTCCGGTCAAAATAGACTCTAGTTTGCATTAATTCCCAACAAGCTGGATTTTTGTGTAGGCCCTGAATACGTCCTTACAGTTCTATCGAAAAATGGTTCAGTCAAAGTTTGTAGATCGTAAAATTGTCTACAATTAGTGATGTTTGCTTACGTGTGTTATAGATAGGGCAACAGCCCAAATTAAAGGTTCTAACATTCTTCTCCTACTGGTGTTATGCAATTTGTCTTTAATAGACAAAATTCCTTCACACGGCCGCAGTTACTATACCGACTAGGTATTCTATTAAAAAAGGATTAGGATAAATAAAGAGGTGTCTGAAACGTCGATAAATTAAAAGTCAATTGTCGCATTTAAAATAAATTCTTATCGTCAAATTCGTTTCGTTTCTTAACGAATTGGTAGTTGTGTTGAATAAAGGCGCAGGCAAAATTAAAAAAAAAAATACGTTTATATTGAGTGGATTTTGGTTTCTGTGTTAGAACGACAGACACTATTCAGTGCCCTGTTCTGGCATTTAAGTTCAAAAACTATTAAGCAAACTTATTTGAATGTCAAAAATGATTGAAAATAACGATTTCTTATTTAACTGTTAAAGGTTTTTCAAGGTTCATCGGTAATTTAGATTTCTTTATAATAATTGGTATACCACAGTTTATGCTGCACACACATCAATGCGTTTGAGTAAAACGTCCGCTTTTCAAACACTCACGACATGGAAACCTTGTCTGTTTGGTATCCATTTCCATTGACCTGGTACTGGCATATACCTTCGTGGTTTGATGCATCAATTCCATGGGTTCGCAGAGATTATACGTTTTCTGCTTTATTGACACTCTATGTCGATCTATTTAACAAATCAGATACATAAAATTAAAAAACAATTAAAAATTTTATGATAAAAGAATTTTTGAAATCGGGCCTTTAGTTGTTGAGTTCCCCTTCTAGTGGGAATACGAAGATGAAATATAACCTACGTTACTCGGAAAAACCCCAAAAATTTAGCAATCGAAAAGTGAAATAATTTTTGAAGTGGACGCAATAGGTTTTAACATCCATTTATTTATGATAAAATTGTACAAACATAACAAGTTATATTTCTTTGGCGTAACAGAACAAAAATAGCTAAAGAATGCATTACGTATGTCAAAATGAAAATCGTAACGTGAGTGCGTGTAAATGGCAACTATTAATTCAATAATATTTTCATCTTATTTCTACCCAGTCTTACGAATTGATTGCATCTAAAAACTACGCCCAGAAATTTAAAATCCAACTGTCACAATCTTATCCACTGCTGAACACAGCTTATGAGAAGAAAAGGAAATCGTTGAATTCTTTTTCTTCCACTTTTCAAGTTTTGGTTAAAGTTTAGTTCAAATCATTAGCTACCATAAATACAGTACGTTCTCAGAAGCTTTGTGATTTCCGCAAATGCAAACAATTTCTCATCATCGCAATTCTTCATATTGAAACAACATCGACATTGCAACTATCCATGTTTTTAGTTGTAACAATCAAGAATGCAGCATAATTTTATATCAGCTAGCTTCATCATGTCGCTTTTTGGCTGTCGATGAAACTTTATTATGTCGCTTTTGGTTGGTTGGTGTGCCCTTATCACATCAATTTTTGGCTGTCGGTGACTTCCTTGAGTACCTTTATGGCTGACACTATGCGTACGCATCGTACAAATTTTACACTAATATTTTTTTCAAACCCGCCTAAAGAAATATAACTTATGCAACAAAACAGATAACATTGAGTACCAAATTGAAGTTCATCACGCAAAAAGAGTCTTTTCATCATCATCACTTTCGATAAACATTAAACAAAATTTGAAGGCGTCTATTACATGAACACAATAAAACCTTTTTCCATTAAAAAGCCGCAGTCCATTTGAGTGAAAAGTTCAAATGAATGAATGTGGGAGTTAGTATGTATTTTCAAAGAGGTGTTTTATCTCACAACAATCTATCGTTTGAAAGCGACATAATACCGGTGAAAAGCAATTAGTTGTCATCATAAACCAAGATAACGAAAAGTTAATGACCGTTGCTCGACACTTGAATAATTCGATTGATGAATGAACTAACAAAACTTGAATGGATGTTTGTGATTAGACAAAAGTTTTTCCGATTGTAGTAAGGTTCATTTGAACGCTCAAGGCTTTCAAGGTGGTTTGGGTAATTTATGCCTACATTTCTGAAATACTTGTTAGATATCTAGCTAATTCAACAAATTTGATCCAAAATGCTCTTCTCATAAGGCAAACAATGTCTTACGAATTATCTTTGCCAAAAAGTTGGTTTGTGTTCGAAATTGAAATAAATAATTTTAGGTTAGTAGGATATAAAAGAAAAAAGGATAAATAAAATGCGATTGACTTATACTTACGAATGGATACATTGCTACTGTGTTGGTATATGAGATTCCTTTAAAAACAAGAAAGAAGTCAAATTTTCTTCTGCGGATTAAATTATATTCTTGTCAACCTGAAATGAATGAAAAATAAAAATATTGATTATGATGCAAATCAAAACAAAATGACAGTGATTAGCTATAATATTTGCTAACCTACACTTCATAGCTTTAGTTAAAGAGAGGAATGAATCAATTTTATCATCTATTCTCTTCACGTTCAATGATCATTGACGTTTGTGGAATTGCGGTATTTCACAACGTCTACGTCTGTTTGTTGTCCGATACCAAAGAAGAAAGTGAATCACTCGAGTATTTTAATTAAAGTAGGTGCATTTATGTAAGTCGACTTATTGTGGCAAAACCCGAAGGAATTCCGTCATACGCTGTTGTAACAAACAAATATCAAAGCTGCACTAACATTGCCGAAGCTGTATCCAAGTTTGTATATGTATATTATGTACGTTGTATACTATCATTTTCAACTATCAAAGATTCAACCTTATGGCGGAGCCATAGATACATCTAATATCGACATAATGAAATAAATGTTTTGAACAGCGTTGCCAGATACTTTTTTTTTGGCAAAAATGAATTTAGAAATGATTTATGGATTGTGAATCTTTTTGAGGAAAAAAGCAGGATTCTGATGACGAAAGCAGGACTGAAAAAACTATAAGTAGCCAGTGGCTGTTTATTACTTATCCATTGGTTTTAAACTCAAATCAAGGATTAAATGATTGAAGACGGAAACTAGTACCAAATAACTTGCAAGTTAACTATTTGCATTTATACTCCTCCAAGGATTTGGCTTCTTTTGAAATTTAATTTTTTCGTTTGTATTATATTTGAAGAAGAATGTGGCTGGGCGTGTACTATTCGAGTAGGCTGTAATTAGTGTCAACTTATCATCGGCATGGCGACGGCGGCAGCGCCCAGATGTTGCAACTTATAGTACACATCAATTGGGCATGCTGAACCTCTAACATTTCAATAGTCAAGAAAGAGGAACCACTGAATGAGCTACTCCGACGTATTTGATTGAAAGGTATTTGAAGGTCTTTTGATACTAGGACGGAGTATTAAAATAGAAATGGTGGTGAATGTGCTTCTGACGAGCCAACGTCAGCTCTCGAACGTATGCAGCAGGGTACTCACACCGGATCATGCGGCCTTTTATGTCAACAAGAATTCCAAAATGAAACTGTCCAGGCTGGGGGTGGGGATTGTGACTAGGGCTAGTCATCGAAAACATAAGAAACAAATGGATGAATAACCATCAATTTAGGTTCCTCATCTTCATGTGGATTGTTGACTTAAATAATGACAAAACCTTCTAAGCAATCTTCAAATAAAATACTTTCACTTTTTGGCTTTTTTACTGTCAACAATCGCCGATTAACTCTGGGGGCGTTCAAGTATTAGGTAACGTAATTTTTGAAGATTTTAGACTGCCTGTCTGTCCTCATGTGCAACACAACGTTTTTCTATACTCACTCTGCCTGTTCCTAAATGTGGCGTAACATCTACCTAAACATCGATGGATTCTTCGTATATTTTACACAAAAATGGTTACCGGCTTAAAATAAATAAATAGGGTGAAACAATAGGCGGGGAGCCACGGGGCCTTGCGCTTTTCTCACAAGCATTGCCTTGTGAGGAAATGAAGGGGACTTACAATTTTCTGCAGATTCCGAACGGCTACTTTGAGAAAACGCTTTTATGACAATGAGTTTACTACCTAAAGAGCCCGACCCATAGAATCCGTTGCGTCCGTTCGCTGCCGGATTCACCTGACAGCTGCGAGTTTTACCGGACACAACGGATAGGGGTGACCCATAGAATACGTTGCGGTGTTTTGACAGATAAATTTAGTCAAAAAGGGGGCGTTCAAGAATCGTATCCGGATAGCTTGTTGTTGTTGTTTACGTGTGGGAAATCGAAAAAAATAAGTTATAATCGTCTAGCAATGATATTTTGAATGTTTTTCTGTTTTCAAAAGCCGAATTTTAAATATTTCACAGCTGTTGTCTGCAGCAAAAAAAAAAAGGTATCCAAGATACGGCTATCCGAGAAAGGCTATCCGATAGGTTCTTGAACGCGCCCATTGTCCCTTTTCCATATACAAGAAAACTTCAAATTGGTTGTGACTGTGCATGTCTCTCTTTTGCCGGACGCAAAAAGTTAAAAGTTGGGCTACTTTTTGCGTTGCGTCCGTTGCATCCGATGCTTATGGGTCACCTCTCGTAAGATCGTGTGTATTTAATCGAGCTGTCAGGTGAATCCGGCAGCGAACGGACGCAACGGATTCTATGGGTCGGGCTCTTAAGAATTTCCCAGTTCTTCGCGAAAGGCGTGACCCGTCAAAAAACATTATTGCTTCGGTTGGGATTCCATCCACGAAATTCCCTGTTAACAGGCAGACATGTTAACCATAATTCCCTTATTTTTTGTCAAAACAAAATATGTTCGTGGTTCGAATCAAAACAGAGGCAAAATTGTTTTAACACGGGTATCGCCTATGGCGAGGAGTTGGCACGTCCTCCGTTAGTAAATTTCCATGAAAAGCGTTTTCTCGATTAGCCGTTCGGAACCAGCTGAAAATTGTAGGTCACCTCCATTCCCTCACAAGGCATTGTTGTGAGAAATGCTCTAGGCCCTGGGACTCCTCTCACTGAACCGAAGTCAGGCTGAAGGGAAAACTGATATATTGCTTGGAAGGCGGGTATTGCGACTAAATTGTTTAAGGGGAGGAACGCAACTTCCTATTTTATTAAAGGAGTCACTGGAAGAATAGCGATAAAAAAAAGACATAAGCAGTACGACGATGTTCCAGAGAATCAATTGAACTGTCACCCATCAATTTTAATCGCTCTATTTTGAACCCTGTCAGTTCTTTAACATTATCTTCAATATTTTTACTGAACTTTTCACTTTAATGGAATAATAGAATAATAGTGTTTGTGATGACAGCTTTAAACTAATTGTTTTAAAATTCCAACAAAAAATGTTTACAGTTCTAGACTGATTTCAAACCAACTGGGAATAGACCTATAGGGTAAATGCTTTATGGTGGCATTAAGCTTGAGAGCGAAATGATTCCCTTTATAATTTACTAGGTTGGCATTAAAGAGATATCACCTGAAACACAGAGTGCAACACAGAAGATTCAACTGCGGCAAGGTATAGGCTGCGAAAACCAACAGCAAGATTCTGCCACAAAGTCACAAGTCACAACGTTGTGACCTGCTGGGAACCACATCATAATTTGAGCGTTGAATGGTGAATTGTGGCTCTACTGAAAAGCTTTGACTTGTGAGTTATCACTAATTTTGGACAAAATCGGATAAAAAATTTAACGAGTTTTCAACAATTTTGTGTCTTCGAGTGTTAAATGTTGAAAGCTTCATTCGAAAGTGGAACTGACACAAAAATGGCGACCGAGACTTCCCAGTAGAGGTTTGAAAGTCGAATTTAGCTTGTAGGATACCTTTCCGCTGTTGACTGTCGAAAACACATGTGTACAGAGAGTCAATTCGTACCTACTATTCTTTGCCTAAAACAACCACAAACAATTTTATAGTAAAATCAAAGATAGTGTCTTATTCGAACTAACGTCTATAGGTATCCTGCAATTGAGTTTCAATATATTGGCAAATAATGTTTACTGCCGCAGTTTTGAATGAAACTTTCGACATTCCCAACTCTTACAAACCCAAAAATATCGAAAACAAGTTAACTTTTTTAAATTGATTTCAAACAAACCGACAAAAAGTGGCAACTTGGGCTCCCGGTCTAATTTGATTTGTAGACAAAATGGCACTCCAATCACATGCCTTGTCGCAGTTGACCCACTGGTTCTATTCTATAGTCTATACACATGTGTTTTATTGGCTTAAAGTGGTAGGTATCTGTACCAGACGTGTGTCACAGGCGTTAAAATCGGCAGCCGTTAACGCTAAACAATTTCAAAGTAAATGCGTTTGTTTCGTCAACGAACATAAAAAGTTACACCCAAAGTACCTAGCCAATCTGAATGTCCTACTTTAACTTTCAATAAAAAATAGGGACCCGCCACGCAAAGACGACACTCATTTATAAATAAACACATTTTTCTTCATGTAAATTATTCAATTTTAATCGCAATCGCTAAGTTCAAGTGAAAGTTCATTGGCTACATATAAAATTGAACATTCAGTCACGCCAACTCATTTCGCTTCTTGGTTGTTGTTTTTTTTTTTTTTTTATGGCAACCAAAACTACCTACCTACCTACAACGATTGATTGTCTTTAAAAGCAGCATGCTTCTTTCCCCATATTTAGAGGTGACAAATGGCAATGCCAAGGCGCATGTAAGGTAAAAAAAAAAACAGCAACAGGTTGGGCTGTTGAGACACAAAACCCATGCGACAAAAGGAAAATCCCCACGAGTCGAGGTCGAATGACGCCTTTCATTAGACTCACTTTGTGTTTCGGAATTTCATCCAATTTGCTTCATCAAAATTTCCCTAGAGACGACATCGTCGCCGTCGCCGTTTCAGCAGACATTGCTGCAGTGAGGTTTAATGGAGCAACAAGACGACAATTTGGCGCGTATCAAACACGGGGAGTGGGATCTCTGTTCTGTTTACTGTAGTATACTACACATTCAACCACCCTAATTTGAATGAACAACGTGCTGTGTGTATTTTTACGTTCTCACTTTCTTTTGAAAATAAGATGTAAATAAAAGAACATCTATGTTCTTGTATTTACTTTACTTGCGAAACAAAAAGACGGCTTCTGACCAAATTCTCTTTTATAAGTTTGTTCTTATCTGCGCTCAATGAGTCACTACTTATTTGGGGAAAAACTTTTGTTTTGCAGAAAGCAGAATACAAATGGCAAGAAATAAATTCAGCTTTACAACTGTGATGTCATCTCTGAAAATAGTGTTACTACACATCAATACACATCATGCCCTACAGTCAGACATAATGATATTGAATGACAAACATCCCCACCTCATCCCCACAAAATTTCAAATTACAAAAGAGTTATTACTCGATGTCGTCGCTATGCCTACCAACTTTGTCATGGTAACTGCTGATGTGCCTTTTGGCTCTTGTGTGTGTTCCTATTGTGTTCTGATGTTAACAATTTTATATTAACGTCGATATTGAAGTTTACAAGGACAAGCTTCATTAGAAAATCAAGAGTAGAAATTGAATCTCGTGTGGCGGATAAGGATAAAGATAAATTGTTTTAAGTCGATAGGTACCTATAACATTTTAGCCAGAATCCAATGAACAGAGAACAGATTTCAGGCAGTAATTAAGTGATTTTAGTATGAAACGCTAGATAGTTTTCATTGTTTTTAAAATAAGCTATTTATATATTTTCGTATGCTAAATAAATAAATACAATAGGTACAATACAATAAGTTGGGGAAAGAATTTGCTTTTTTTAGATTTGTGTTGAATGGAAAAGTAGGTTGGAACTCGTCAATCAATCCTTTTCTACAGTTATCAGATCATCGAATAGACTGATTTGTTGTGTTTATATTTGCCGACATTTAAATGCGTTGAAACGTTTTTTAAGAATCATGTAATCCTACGGAGTTTTTTAATGTAAATTAAAAACACACTTTGTGTTTTGTGGTGTCTTTTTAATATAAGTTAATAAATAGAATAGCGCAACAAGGCGGGGAGCCTCCAGGGCCTAGCGAATTTCTCACAACCATGCCTTGTGAGAGAATGGAGGGGACCAACAATTTTCTGCCGGTTCTGAACGGCTAAGTGAGAAAGCGGTTTTCATGGTTGGTAATGAACTTACTATCGGAGAACTTGCCAATTCAAGAAAGGCGATACCCGCGTAAAAAATATTTTTATTTTCTATAAGGATTGGAAACACAAACCTCCCGCGTGACAGGAAAACATGCTAAAAATTACTCTACGGGTACCACAATGTGTTGAATTACCATTAAATTCAAACTGTTTTATCATTTTACTTAAAACAATCCTGTGGGCTTATCACAAACTTATTTAAGTCACATGAGTATGAACTCGTCTGATTCGATTCAAAGTTTTTTTTGAAAAACTACTGTTTAGAGCAAAAACAGGGGGAATGGTCTTTATCTTTGGTAACATACAAAAACTTTTTTTTTTGTTGAGTGAAATACATTTATTATATTGCATTGAAAATGAAAATCACCCCTTCAAGTTACTAATTAAAATGTTCCTATGGTTTCCAAAGGTTTTTTGAAAAGAAAAAAAAACAGAAAACCCCGTCGAGCTCGTTTGTACTTTATACTGTGCTTACTTTGTTAAAAGTGTATAAATATTTTATCAATTTTTAATTAACAGGCAGCAACGACGATACATCTAATCATCTAATACACAATCACTCTGCTTTCGGATGCAGATATGCATAGAAATTGGATTTTTTTTTTTTTTAAATTACGGCGATTTTAGATTAGAGTTGAGTACTTTTGTGGTGTACTTACACCACAACTCAATAATTAACTTCATAACCTTTTTTTTTTCATTTCTACTGCAGGCACTCTTGCGAGTGCAGTTTGATCTGACGGAATTATAAAACAGAAATTTTTGAGAGGTTATACCTACATTACATATCGCACCCTAAGTACAACACGAACACAGTGATAAGTCAAAAAAAAAAAAAAAATCACTTTTGAGTTGAGGAAATGTTCCTCATCATTATGGCTGTTTTTATTAAATCCATCAGCGCAGCATCTGGAACAAAAATTTTGATAATTTACATCCGTTTTGTTGAATCATTTTCACTCTTTCAGTCCTTTTTCGTTTATTTTATGGAATTCGTTTTACTGCGTGAAGCCCGTGAACACAATGAAGTGCAAACGCAGTAGTAGTATTGAGTACCTTTCAGATTGGGAGCGTTTTGAATTGAAAGGTGCATTTTTTAAGAAAATGCAGGAAGTGACTTGCGTCACTTTGAAATTCTATTGTAAGCGTTCTACACGCTCAAATCGCATGGGATTGGTTGGAAATGATAGATAATATCTTCAAGAATTTAATTTTGGGAAAAAAAAATAATATAAAAAAAAAAATGCAAAATTTGGCACGAGTACGATAACTTTGGCGACAAAAAATAATAACGGTTTCTGATAGAGGGGTTCAATACAAGCATTTTTTACTATGGGAGAGGGGGGTCTATCTCCCCCCGTTTAGGCGGTAGGGGCAATTTTATAAAAATTGACTTAAAATCTAAAAAAAAATATTGTAGAACAACGGGAAAACTTACAGATACAATTTATACTGTTTATGAAAGCCAGAAACTTGCACTTTATAATAAATTTTAAATGAAGTGGTTTCAATTTATAGTTTTTGAAATAACTGAGTTCTCAAAAACTATAAGACATAGAAAAAAGTAATTTATATCGTTTGATAAAAAATTTATTGAAGCAACTAACTATATCTAATTTTTTTTATTGGCATTTGTAATCACGAGAAACATAGTACTCAAAGTGATTTTTTAAAATTTTTTTTCGTAAATTTTAACTTTGAAGTCAGTTATTTCAAAAACTATACATTGAAACCACTTCATTTAAAATTTATTATAAAGTGCAAGTTTCTGGCTTTCATAAAAAGTATAAATTGTATCTGTAAGTTTTCCCGTTGTTCTACAATATTTTTTTTTTAGATTTTAAGTCAATTTTTATAAAATTGCCCCTACCGCCTAAACGGGGGGAGATAGACCCCCCTCTCCCATAGTAAAAAATGCTTGTATTGAAACCCTCTATCAGAAACCGTTATTATTTTTTGTCGCCAAAGTTATCGTACTCTCCCCCAAAATTTGTATGGATTTTTCTGAGCAGAAAAAACTTTTCTTTTTTTGACTTTTTTTCGGCCGGAAAGCGTTTAAACGCTTTGAAATGACAATATAATATTATTTTTTTTCCCCAAAATTAATTTCTTGAAGATTTTATCTATCATTTCCAACCATTCCCATGCGATTTGAGCGAGTAGAACGCTTACAATAGAATTTCAAAGTGACGCAAGTCACTTCCTACATTTTCTTAAAAAATGCATTTTATTTTTCTACGCACAAAATACTCTCATGTATTAAATGCCACTCGAAGTCATGAGAATCAACAGGTACCGTATAAAAATGCATTATTATTAGCCACACCCCTTCCAATGCATGAAAAAATTTTGTACGCTATCTGTTTTGAGGGACTATGCTAGATAGTGCTAGAAAATTGCCACCAGTGCGGTCTTATTTTATGAAAAAGGTACTAAAACTTAGTTCTTGTTGATTCTCATCGTTTGATATAATAAATCATATGGAAAACATAAAGTAGTATAAATTATATTACTTTTCGGGATTTTGGGATTCGGGATTTCGGGACTCAGTATTTTGGGATTCAGGATTTTGGGATTCAGGATTTTGGGATTCAGGATTTTGGGATTCAGGATATCGACCCCAACCCTTCATTAAAAGTAGTGTTGTGTTTTCTTTTCTCTTCAAATGAAATATGTAAAAGAAAATATTTAACATTAGTTTTTGACGAAGTTTCACTTTTTCCGCGCGGAGAGACTAGACTCCACGCACTGTTTTTTTTTAGTGGATTCTCACTTCAAATCGGGAAGTGGACACAATTCCTAAGAATCGTGAGAAACGATCTATTTGCACAAACTAAAAATTCTTACTCGGCACGACTTCTTACTACCTATGCCGGCAATTCAATAAGCAATCAAGGTAGGTAGGTAGGGATACAGACACCTTCAACAAATTCAAAAATTTGTAGGTATTCAAATATTTCCTTTACTTCCAATAATTCTAATAACATTCATGCCTTTTAAACAATAAAAGATCTGAAACCAGTTTTAATTGAGTACCTAGGTTAACCGTTACACAAGGTTACAAAAAAGGTACCTAGCTGTACCTAATACCTATCACAGTTAATTACGACGGGTAGCTATGCGACGTGCGGTTTGTTTATCAAAAAAGAAAAAAAATGGAATGTTGCATTTCATATTCCATTTCCCTGGAGCCCTGTAGGTTAATTTACAACCACAAACACACTGTACGACAACTTTCTATCTGCAATTCTGAATTCTGACTTAAAAAAGTATCTACCTACCTAACCTACATATGTATGTACATATGTACATAAATACGTACAAGCCCACATAACCTGATAAAAATTAATAAATAGCATAGCAATTACCAACAACTTGTTTGCGATAGTAAAACAAACTGTTCTGTGAACTGTGGCGATGACGACGTGACGAGTGATTCTGTCTTATTCTAATTGCTTTCCAGACAGACTCTTTCGCTGTGTTATGTACTAACTTATTTTAAAAACTTCTTTTTCAATTATTGTTTACCGCACACTCATGACCAATTTTGAAACAAATAATAAAAAGTTATCTGCGTGAGCGTGAGTCACGTCATCATATTCATTTCAGCTCCATCCAAAGAAAATATTAAATTCCACGAGTTGGTACTTAAAAAAGAGAAAAAAAAATAAAAAAAAATAGACACACACCTTTTAGTTGAGTTTTGAAGTTTCTACCACTTTCAATAGTAGGTAAATAAAATTATCAGAACAAATTAGAAAAGACTTTCACTTGAATCGGTATTTGTTATTTGTTTTCTTTCTAAAAATACTGACCACTGAGACTGACACTGAGTTTACTGATTGATTGAAAAGCACTAACAACAATGCACTGGCACTTGCACTCACAATTTTAGTAAGAGTAGATGGGACGTGAAGTAAATTCTGCGGGCAAACCCGAACGGAACACGACGAAAATCAACTGAATCACCTAATCGTTAAAAAGAAATCAAGAACCAAAAAGTAAAAACGAAAACGATGAAAAATGCCGGCAAAATATTTGGCTGCAGTCACAATAGTTTTTGTTAAAATTATATTGTGAATGATAAAAGCTTTTACTCACGTTACGTTGGCGTTGACGAACTAAAAGTTGGGACGACAAAGCACTGCCAGACTTGTATGCATATTCTGGTAACAAATTCAACATCGGCATCGTAGGTGTGAACAGGGCTGCCGGAATGCGAACTAAGGGAGTATTTGTACTACCTTTGCATTCACTGTACTCCTGTACTCCCCTGTCCTCAATTGTACTACCCTCAAAAATGTTAAAAGTTATTTTTGGTTCTAATATTCATAATGATGAACATTTATTTTTTAATTTTATCTTAAATTATTTTGAATACTTTCATCAAGTGTAAAACCCCCTTAAAGCTTTGAATGCATTCATTTTTTGTTTGAACTGACCCATGCCATTGTGTTCGGCAGCGGTTTTCGAAGTTGTTGTCACATGAGAAATTACAAATGTCAAATCATTTGTTTTGAAGTGAAGTCTCAATGAGAAAAGAAGTACAAAAGAATTCAAGAAAATGGCAAAGTAAGTTTTTAAATAGGTAGTTTTAAATGAATTTTGTGTTGAATCGGAATCTTACTGTTTAGGTTCATCATTAAATATAAAAAGAATGTCGAAGAAGATCTTCCAACAGTGGAAAAACCAGCAACGGAACAGTCGACAGCAAAATCTGCACCTCCAACACCATCTACCTCACCAGGTCCATCATGTGTACCAACTCCATCAGGTCTTGAAATTGTGACGCCATCACCATCATCAGTATTGCGAAGTCCATCTCTTGCATGGATGGAAATGATTAGTAGTGGTATGGAAAAACCGTTTTGTAAGTGGTGCAATAAGGTGCTTTCCAATAATATTAAACATATTGAAAGACATAGCAACTCCGATTATCACAAACAATCAATCAAATCGCTCAAAAAGCAGCCCCCTCTATTTTCAAAACAACAAGAAGAACATCTCCGTAATCGTAATGAAAAAATAAACAAAGTAAAGACGGCTGAGCTAAGAATAATTATGTTTCTCATAGAAAATAATCTTCCTTTTATTTTAATAACTCCGCTCATATTTTTGGTTCAATCTATAGCTACCGACTCGGAAATAGCTAAGGGTTTGAAATGTGGAAAAACCAATGCTGTGGAAACAACTAACACAGTTATTTTATCCGAAGGCGAAAGCTCGATAGTAAACATTTAAAAAAATCAAAAGTTTTCCTTAATAATAGATGAAACAACAGACACCAGCTGCAAAAAATGTCTTGTTCTTGTAGTGAGGTACTTCGATTATATACGACAAAAAGTTGCCGACCGTTTTTTCGGGTTAATTGAGCTTCAAAGCTCAACGGCACAATCAATCTTCGATGCCATAACAGGATATTTTAAATTGAAGGACATACCGATCAATAACATAATTGGCTTCGCTGCTGATAATGCATCAGTCATGATGGGAAATAAAAACGGAGTGAAAGCTTTGTTCCAAAAGATACTTCCGAACATCTTCGTCATTGGATGTACTTGCCATTCGTTGCACCTGTGCTCAAGTGCTGCTTCGAAAAAACTGCCGGAGAAAATAGAAGCACTAGCAAGGAATATTTATTATCATTTTTCCCATAGTTGCAAGAGACAAAATGATTTCAAAGAGTTCCAAGATTATTTTAATATAAAATCTCATAAGATTTTAAAAACTTCTTCCACCAGGTGGCTTTCATTAGAACAAGTAGTCAATAGAATTTTAGAGCAATGGAATGCGCTTTTCCCATTATTTTCTATCACTTGAATTAGACAAAGATGCAGGTGCAGGCATGGCCCATGAAATATTCTTAGATATGAATGATAAAAATAAAATTTATTTTCATTTTCTTTCGTATATTTTAAAAATGATAAATAAAATGAATTTAGAGTTTCAAGCAGAGGAGCCAAGAATACATATTTTGCTTCCAACAGTTAGGATGTATTATAAAACTCTTCTACAAAATTTTATAAAGCCTTCTTTTATAGATGACTCAGCACTTAATAACATCGACTTCTCAAAAAAAGAGATTTACCTTGAAAAAACTTATATAGGTGCTAAGGCGAGTCTTTTGCTAACACAAGAAAATCTTTCAGTGGAAGAAATAAACCATATTTTAGAAGACTGTCGTGAATATTATATACAGCTATGCAAAGAAATCATTTCAAGAATAGATTTTCATGATGAAATGCTGCAGGCACTTAACATTATTGACCATAAGGTCAAATATCCTTCTCTTGTCCCTCTAATGAAAATGTTTCCAAATCTTTTAACGGGAGATAATGCCGAGGAACTGGATGAAGAATATAGGCAACTGGCCAATAATGAATCAATTAACAGGGATTGCAGTTTGGAAGAGTTTTGGCAAACTGTGTTTGAAACCAAAAATGGAATTGGTGAGCCTATGTTTAAGGAGTTAAACAAATTTATAAGCTCAATTATTTCTTTGCCTCATAGTAGTGCGAATGCTGAACGCATTTTTTCTCAATTATTTTTGATAAAGACAAAAAATAGAAATTGTTTATCTGTTCCCACAGTATATGCTATTTTAATGGCAAAGTCTCTTCTCCAAAATGAATACGCTTCTCAATGGGTACCTTCAAAAGAACTCCTCAATAATTATTTCAAACGCAATATAAAATGAATAAGGTATTTCTTTTAGTTTGGTTTTTTTTTATTTCCAATTCAAACTTTACTTTATTTTTAATTTCTCTAAGGGCCAGTTGCTCAATCGAATTACAAATTTAAGTTCTACATAAAGTTTTCATTTTTGTATGAGACGTTTCGGAATTCTTAAGTTCTACATAAAATCCCCATACTAAAGTAGAACTTTATGTAAAACTTAAATTTATGTTTCGATTGAGCAACTGGCCCTAAATTTCGATTTTGATAAAATTCATTTTAAAGAAAATTTGTGATTTTGAATTTTGTGTTTTCTTTTGTTTACATTTTTTTTTTTTTTTTGAAAACAGCTTAACTAATGTATTTTTTTGAACCTTGAATTTCTAGTCAACCTGAAGATTAGTTGTTAATTAGATTTATTTATTTATTTATTTAATTTATCTATGTTTAGTTTTATGAAACTTATGAATGTGATGGAAAGTAAAGAGTTGTACTTTATATTCAATTATTTTATGTTTTGTTAACTTCTTATTCTTTTGTTTTTTCTTGTGTTGAATTATGTTTTATTGAGTTTTAAAATTATTTAAATAAAGTTATAATAATATTTAAAAGAAAAAAACTTTTTATGCGTACTCCCCACGAATGCAATAAACTCCCGTATTAATCTTTAAAATACTCCCCAGCGAAAATTTGAAACGGCAGGCCTGGGTGTGAAGCTCATTTCTCTACTGTGCCTGTGGTGTGAAGGTGAAGTGTGCAGCGCAGATAATGCAGAGAACCAACTAATAAGGTGAAATTAAATATAATGGCGCAAAATTTAAACAGTTCCCGTTTATTGACAAAGCAGAATTTTGTTTAATAAGTTCTTTATTTTATGTCGATTTCCAGTGGTACACAAAAGCACTTTAAAAAGTGCTTTTTTGCTCGAAATACATATGTTACATTGAGGCACTAGATCACTTTTTTTTTGCCCCGAAAAAGCACTTTTACGAATCTCGATTCAGAGGCAAGATTTACACGCACTTTCACGTACACCAACACAAAACATTTGACGTTTACCAGTTTGCAGTTTGATTATTTTGCATTTTTGGTTAAAGGACTGTGAAAGAGAGATAATAAAAATAAACAATAAACTATTTTGTTAAAATGGATCGCTCAATTTTAGCTGAAATTATCAAAATATTTATCGGTCTTCATATAGTTCTGATTCCAACGAAGAAGTAGTGTTTAAAATTCTGAAATTCCTTACACAAAACGAAAGGCATTCTGTGAATAATTATGTTCAAAGTGTTGTGTACAATTATTCGGATGAGGAGGTTTCTTCCTAGTGCATTTATTAATAAAGTTTCGAAAACAATCTTTCTATATAAATTGCAGAACAAAACAAACGGGAAAAGTTGGCTGTCAAAAATAGCACACATACAGTGATAAAAAAAGAATTTTGTCTTTTCTGTTCCAGTGAGCACGAAAAAGAAGCACTTTCTGAGAGTGCTTTTGTTTTTGCAAAGGAAATCGACATTAGACACCTTGCTTAGATTTTTTTAAATGTAAACGCTCTAACAGAAAACGTTTGCTTGCTTTTGTTGAACACGCCCAATTTTGAGAACTAGTCCTTAATTGTTTCTTATTCAGCCCTATCACAGATTCCATCGTAATCGAAAAAAGTCTAAGTTTCCCGATGTTGCTATCACATAATCCATTCGGAGTGGAACGAATTTCGAAATTCGTAGTTTGGTATCACAAATTCCGAATGAAACGGAAATATGACGTCCTTTTCTACGACAAGTTTCTTCTGTCGTAGAGCGTAGAGCCATGGGTAAAATCCATTAAAACATTAAAAACACATTTGTATAGAACAATTTTACAAAATATAATTCTGCTTAAGAAAAAACAATGAAAACAAAAATTATCTCGTAAATTAAATTACATCCAACTCTGTTTTTATTCCCTCCCAGTGGTCATTAACTTCGTCTTTTAGGCGTTTAGCGTGTCCTTTTGCCGTCTGGATTACAGGATAACATTTTATATAACCTGTTGTTTGTTTGTTGTTTTCACCCTTTAAGAACATCGGTTATTATAAACAGAAACATAGAATTATTTCCAAAAGAAATTACATTTTTTCAAAAGACTGTCTTCGTTATGCCCGTTTCCAAATTTAAGCGGCGAAATTGACAGATTTGGAGTGTTTAAATAGTACTCGTATTATTGTTAAATTACTTTATCTGATAGCCAAAATAACACTTGAATTTTATCTGTAAGCAAACTTGGATTTCACAAATTATTTTATGGTTATGGTTATGGTTTTATTAAAAAACACAAGTGAATGAATTTGTGTTTGACAGATTGGAAAGTACTCAGGGACCACGTAACTAAAATCCTTTTTTGGGAATTTATAACTTGATGAAGAAAATATTTGATTATATACGACAGTAAAATTGTTTATTTCATAAACATTTAAGATTTGATCAATGATACAGATCTATTATAACTTATTCTAAGCACAAAAAGTGCAAATAAATCAATTTTTACTGGAAAACAAAAATCGGTAAAAAATGTGTTTGGGAAAAGTTAAGGGATTTTTTTTTTTAAGTTTAGGGATTTTTGTTTCTATTGCTTCGAGTATTTATTTTGACATAGGACAGCTGACTTCGAAAATGGACACTCATTTTTTCAATCAGGCAATGCTTTTTTCGAATTCGTTCGGAATTTGTGATTGCTTTTTGTCGGGATTCGTATCGTGATTTTTCACTCGGGGATTTCTCCGAATGGATTTCATGATAGGGGTGATTATGTATTTTTTTTAGTTCAGCTCAGTTGCTAAGTGAATAATAGTTTTGCCTTTTCATTTGAAACGATAACGATAGCTCTAAGGGCAGTTCAAACTGTACAATTATGTAGTTGGACACACTTTGGTCTGAACAACCAATGTTGAATAATATGAACCCTATGGCGGCCATTTGTCCGACTTGTTAGATGTTTTTCAAATACCTTTGATAATTTTGGTGTAGAAATCTTTCACCTCCATTGAAGCATCAATATTCGAAAGTAAGCCAATTCAATACAAAAACATCACCGAATTTTGTATTTAAAGTAAGTGCTCGCGTTTGTGGCTAACTAGGGAAACGTTATTTATAAACCGAAAAGATACTAGAAAAAGAAGGAAGTCAATATTGTTATGTAATTAAAAGCCAAAGCAGAGGCATTTTAATAAGAGTTATTTCACTAATGGTCATTCGAATGTGCATATCTCAATTACCCGGTTTTCAATAGTGTAAGAACTCATTAAGGATATATCCTCAAAGCTTAGATAATATCGAGTAAAACACTCAACAAAAAACCTTTAAAAGGCTACTTAAAGAATTGACTTTATTTAGTCGAATAGTGATTTTTGTGAGCAACCAATTATGGAACCAAAGAAGAAGTTTCAGGCAGTAAGAAACTATTGTGATACTACACTTCAAGATTTTTGTAGAGAGACAGCCTTGCATTCTTTGAAATACATTGGCAATCGAGATCTCAAGCATTGGGAAAGGTATGAGTTAAAGAAAGAAGACTTACGTCATAAAAGCCAATCACAAATCTTAATTGCATCCAGAATTTTGTTTTTCATATCACTTGCGGTTTCCATCGGAGTGCTGACTCAACTCATAAGGAACACCTATCTTTCATGGCAAAACACTCCAGTTATTATTGGAATCAGCCCTCATCCAGCTTACATCCACAAAATACCATTTCCAGCTATAAGTGTCTGCAATATGAATCAGGCCATCAAAGGTCGAGTTGAGCACTACAGAGAGAAGTATTTTTAAATAAAAATTGTTGTGCTACTTTGTTACAAAAGTAAGCAATTATGTAGTGACACTGATCCTTTGCCCTACGGATTACTGCAAATGATTTGCCTGAGGGATGACACTAATTTCAGCCAGTATAAGACTGTACCTCAGCCGGAAAGTCAGACATTTTCTAATTTTATATCTCATGTAAGTTTTTGTGTGATGTGATGTGGGTACAGCATTCAGCAAAGAAAGAGTTTCAGAATGATATAAAATAACTAGCAAACTTTTATGAAAGAAGTTTTTTTTATTTAGTAGGGTAAGCCGGGACCATTTGACAACGCTGTGCCTTTGTTCATCGAAAAGTTAAAACTAAAAGTAATTCTTATTGCCCATTAATAACTTACAATAGAATTAGAATTTGTTATAGAAAGTGAGGGTTTGCTTTAAAAAAGTAGGGTAAATCAGGGACCAATTGCAAGTAGAGTAAATTTATAATTCAATTGCTGAAAAATTAAAAAAAGAAATGTCTGGAAACCGATTTAAATTGCACCGTTATAGGTAAGATAACGAGCCAATTTTATTGTAAAAGTCGGCTTTGTCAAATAATGTAGGGTAGGGCGGGGACCAGACCAGCGGTTGTCTTTGCTCTTTATTTGTGTTTGTCAAAATATTGAAATTTAAAATTATGGAAAAGTCAATTTTAATGCTCATCGATAAGATACCGATGGTGGTTCCCGTGGTGTGATGGATAGCATGTCCGCCAAGAAGCAAAAATGTTTTTTCCACGGGCATTGTGAGGAATTGGCAAGTCCTCCGTTAGTATTCATTGCCATGAAAAGCGCTTTCTCTTCCAGCCGTTCGAAAAATTAAGGTCCTCCTTCATTCCCTCACAAGGCATGGTTGTGAGAAACGCGCTAGGCCCTGGAGCTCCTCGCTCTGTTGCGCCACCCTATTTTTTTTTTTTTTTTTTTCGATAAGATAACGAACCAATTTTATGATAGAAGTCGAACATATAAAAAAAGGAGAGCAAACCGCGAACAGTTTGACATTGGACTGACTCAGTTTATCGATTTATTAAGTCGTAAAATAGAAAAGCAAATAAAACACATCGAAAACTCGATATTTATAGCACAGCAATAAAATAACAAGCCCATTTTACAATAGTTGAGAAAAACCAACTGCCCTGAATCATTAAAATTAAAGTTAAAGGCATCATTTGACGCGGTACCTAGCGAATGGGAGGTGTCATGACGAACTGATCTTGAAAACAAAGGAAATATTAAACCAAATCTTAAAAAAAAAATTAAAACATCTAAAGTTATCAATGGTCCCCCGGTCTACCCTACCTGCCAAATGTACTAATTCATACATTTCCTTAATCAAATTGCAGCACGTTCAAGATTGTGAAGGAATGATGAGATCTTGTCGAATGGGTGGCATATACTCAAACTGCTCGGACTTCTTTCGACCTGTTTTGACGGATGAAGGACTTTGTTGTGTTTTTAATGCAGTTCATCCTTCATATTTATACAAGAAAAAGTTATTTTATTATTTTATTATCTGCCAAACAATATCATTTACGTTTTTTAATTTCAGTCCCTATCCAGCTCTAAGGAACTTGACCAATTTTGACGGAAGAACACAAGTTTACTGGAATCCAGAGACGGGTTATCAAGACAATTTACCAACGAAGTTTTACCCAAGGGTTGCAGTAGGTAAAGTCAAATATTTTTTCACTCTAGAAATCAAAACTTGCATTCTGATATACTTGGGCGCCTACTTTGTAAATTGTAACTCGATTCTATAGTAAAAATGGTTAAAATCCTAATTTGCAATTCTAAAGATTAGAAGTAAATGAGAGACTTCACCAAAAATCTGAAGCTTTCGGCGAAAGCAGTTGGAAGAATTCAAACTCGATTCTCATTTCACTCTTATAGGCCTTTAAAAGTAGAATCAACAATAATTTTTGAATGATTCGAAAGTAGAATAGAGTTGCAAACATAGTTGACACCCTGTAACTGAATTTATATGTGGAACAAAACAGTTGAAACCCTTTAACTCGCCAAATAGGCAGTGTATCTGCAAGGCTGTTGTTTAATTGAAAAGGTATTGTAGAGAGGAAGTGCACAGTATGCTTTCCAAGTTGATGGAGAACGTTTCAATCAGGCTTCTTACGAATATTCATTTAAAAAATAATAATAAAAAGCTATAGCCATTTTTTTCAAGCCAGTCAATATTACAGTAAAACTACACTTGGCAAACATAAATAAATTATTTAACATTCAAAAAGTATCGTTAAAAACGCCAGCAATGGTAAAAATGTGGCTAAAAGTTTTTAGTTTACGCATTTTTCCAACTCCAGTATTGTACTGGCTTAAAAAAACGCGTCTTATAAAATTTCCATTTCGTCGATTTGAGCCGGTGATTTCTTTAAAAACTTACTCAGACGTAGAACCTTATTTTTGCTGAAACTCTGTCCCGAATCCCTAGGCACTGGCTTCTCAATGGCACTCTCCATCATGTTTGATGCTGAAATGAACGATTACTACTGCTCCTCAACAATGGGGCCTGGCTTCAAGGTGAGTTTCTTACCAATTTTTTTTGCTTTTGACAGCCTTCCGTTTTCCAGATCGTACTTCACAACCCGATTGAAACGCCATATGTGAAAGAAACCGGTTTACCGGTCCAACTTGGCTATGAAACCAAATTCCGCTTAGAAGCTATACAAACTGAAGCGGCCAATGATATGCGAGGCTTACGCCAAAAGGATCGTCAATGTCATTTCAACTCTGACAGTAAACTCAAATACTACTTGCAATATTCACATCGTAATTGCGAAAGGGAATGTGATTCTCTGTTATACTTCAAGTACTGTGGATGCATTCCTTATCACTTGCCACAGATGCTACCAAACGTTTCAGAATGTAGATTGAAGGATTTTGCATGCTTGACTTCGATCAAGGATACATCGATTGTTGTGAAGGATAAGTGTAAGAGTAAGTGTTTACCAGGATGTTTCGACCTGACTTACAAAGCAACTACGTTTGCCGCTCCGATTACTATGGGTGGGTATGCGGTCAATTTCTTGAATGCCGAGAATGGAAAGAACTACTCAACTGAGTATATCAAAGAAAATATAGCTGTAGTTCACTTTTACTATGAAGAGAATGTTTACCATGGCAATATGCGATACAGTTTTATTGGATTGACGCAGTTTTTGTGTAAGGGAAGCGTCTTCATATTAATTTGCATTGATTTTGAAAATTTATTTCTTACAAAAAAGCAAGTACAGGAGGGCTTTTGGGATTGTTTACCGGCTTCAGTTTGATATCAGTCGTTGAAGTTATTTACTACATCATATTAAGGCCAATTGGAGCTCTTTTTACGAGAAAGAAGAGGAAGGAAAGGAACTACATACAGGTTAGCATTTTTTTTTTAATTCCTAGATAAATAAAAATTGAAAATCTTGTTTAGCGTAAGTCGCTCAGGAACCACGTCCGAACATCAATGTTTGAGAGCAGCAACCCAAGGAATGTTGGTAAAATGGCAGATATTCAGTATTTCCAATCGAAAATACCGAAGAATCCTTCATGGAATCAGGACAAAGAACGTTTCATCTTTTGCCAGTGAGGCAATGTTTGCCTATTAATATTCTGTAGTATCGAGGCACACCCAAAATTGTTTAGTACCACAAAAGTTTGAAAAAAAAAAAATGTTAAATTGAACAAAAACAAAATTGAATGCACCAAATGAGAGAGGGATTGACGAAACGATATAAAATAACAAACTATTCATGAAAGGTAGGCGGTGTTTCTTAGCATAAAAAAGGTACCCGTCTACTGCACTATTTATTCATTAAAAGCAATGGCGACCGATAAGTAATTAGTTCACTAAAAATAAATGTTCATTGAGCAAACAAAGTTCATTTTACTTTTTTATGAACTAATTACAGCTAAGAAAAAAGTCATGTGGTCTAAAAATGAAACGTATATCGAAATTCCTTTAACGTTTTCTTTCATCACTCAAAAATGTGCATGTCTATAATTTTAATGTTTTCCATACAAGTCGTCACCATGTGAACAAAAAACACTCGAATTACGTCGAACAACATTTCCTCCTCAGGAGCTACTACTACCTCATTTCTCCATTGCATTATAGCTCTTTAAACAACATCATACATATACACCTACTCCCTTATTACAGGAAGGAAAAGGATCACCGACCCTATGTCATGCAAATAATGATTGGCAACATGCAGTTCCACGTACTGGCAGTAGGTCATCGTTATTAGTTTGGTTTGCTAGAAATCTGCCATCTCCGACTGCACCTTTTTTCTATTGATTTTTTTTTTAAAGAGCTATAAACGTATAAGTAAAAAAAAACTTTGTTGGCGTTTGGCATGCTTAGAAAGAAGACTGCAAGTGTACAAGGAACTGGGTCAGGAATATAAATGGAGCGGATATCCGCTCCGGAGTGCTTCTGTTGCGTATTTAGGTTAAAAGGTATAATCTGATGGAATAGATATCTTGGTTCGTTTGACCCGAGCATTGATTGCTATTTTTTTTTCTGCTGTGGTTACGCCTGATGGACACTAAAGGACATTTAACGCAGAATCTATCTAATGGCTAGAGTCACGCTCCTTAAAGTCCATGGCTTTAATTGTACATTGACTTAAATAGTAAACGTTAAACAAATCCATGGAGTAGTCAATCGAGCTGTTGAACTTTTTAATTGCTAGTAACACTTTCTACAGTTCTGGTAATTGGTTTTCTAATATTGGTTTGGTATTGGTAAAGACAGGATAAAGAAAAGAGAAAGAAGATCCTTTTGAATGGTAATTTTGGGAAGACAAACAAAGAGTATGTTATAACTGCCTTGGTCATGTCATCAGCAAAATACAAAGTGTATAGAGAATGCAGCATAAAGAAAAAATTATTGTCTTACAAACCAAATCATTACTTAAGGGTTCCTTTCCTACAAGCGGACACCACCAGAAAACCAAAGATGTAATGTCTGTTGAATGATGCAGCTTAAGCAGTGATAAGTAAGAAGAAAATGGTTTCAACGCATGGTCAGAGTGCAACTAAAATAAAAAAGAAGAAAATGCTTCGAAAATTAATAGAAAAACTGTAAGAAAGAAGCGAAGAAGAAGTGGGCATGTATCGAAATCTGAAAGAAATTTTCTTAAGATGTAAGCCTAGCAAACCAAAACGAACAAAATTTTGCATTGAACGAACGCACAGTTTCCTCACAATGAGCAAATTCCTGAAGTTGAACTTATTTTAAAGAAAGTAACTGGTATCACAGTCGAAGAAGTTAGTTAAGCAGTTATGTAAAGCAAATGCGTTGCGCCAAACTAAATACCATACATATTAGAAAAATATGGAAAACATCCGGATCAAATGGCACACGATTTTCATCTCCAAGGTCATAGAAGGGAAAAGTACCTCATACCAATGTACAAAGGGAAGTCTGTATAGAGTGTCTCACATTTTGAGGATCACTGATCGGACATTGAGTGATGATCTGATATCCAATACCGCTTTTTTTTTCAAGTAAGTCACCAACTGATACAATCCAAAGTATTTCAATCCCCGCATGAAAAAACGTATTAGTCCAGAAAGTCTGAGTTATCATACAGTGTTCAGACTCGATCGCAGGGTATGAAAAAGAAAGGTAGAACAAAACACTCCTGCTGCAGACAAATGGAACTACACCTGCATTTGATTGGTCTTAGACAGGAAGGAATATGTAGGAAATAATAATTCAGTTTTGCCATCTTTTCTTGAGCAGGCTTCCTGATCCTGAAGTAGGTTTGTGAGTGAATAGTTATGAGATGTTTCTCGCCTTTCATGATTGCAAGGCACTCAGTTTACTGTTTAAAGAGCGTATAGATCATTTAAGGTGAAGGCTTTTTATTGGGAACTAAACTCTGCTCATATTTTAGAATTGTTGATAGCTTCAAGTTCTTAGAAGCCAATGTTCCAATTTTCCAATCTTTGGCCGGAAGAATTTTGTATTGTTTAAATTTTGTCAATGCATATAGTTGTTATTGAAGTCCAGAAAGATTTTTTTTTTATTAAGAGGAGACTAAAAGGAAAACTGAGATCTTTTAATGGTCAACCTGAGGGGTAAAGCCTTTGGCGTAATGGTAGGCATGTCTGCCTGTTACGCGGAAGATTCGTAGTTCGAGTCCCAACAGAAACCAAATATTTTTTTCCATGTCTATCACTTTTCGCGTGGAATACGTAAGTCATACGATATATCTGTTTCTTTACTTTCTGGGTAAAGTTTGGGAAAAAGTCCGGGAAAAGTTTGGGCTCGAGCTTTTTAATGTTGTTTTTGTAATCTCTATCGCAAAATAAAAAGTAGGTAAAGATACGCACTTGGGATGTTTCTGGCTAAATGACGTTTATCATACACTCTCTGTATAGAGATAGTAAACAAACACACAATTAATTTTATTTCAGAAACGTGTAAAAATGAGCTCATAGCAATATTACATTGCATACTTAACATTATTTTGTTTTTTCAAACCAACAAAGAAAGATTTTGCTTTCCATTTTATCATTTTAGGTTAGTTCGTTGAACTTTCCCCAGGGTTGACCTTGGTCTGGTAAAACCTTGACTGGGTTTTACTATCCTTAAAAACCCTAAGTCAAAAATCACCACACATCCCTGTCATCAAAAAAAGTATATGCCATTTGACAGCACTCAACTCGCCACAGCAAAAACCTATGGCAAGTTAAGGAAAACCTAGGTCAACCCTAGGGCTAAAAAAACACTCATTTTGACATTCAGAGCGACTTTAGGTTTCTCAAAAAACGCTTTGTGGCAACCCCAGGGTGACCCTGTTCAAAGAACAAACCTAATTTGAATTCAACTAAAGTCTATCGATCAGCTGATTTCACAAACAGCCGATTTGACAAGCAAGAAAGTGCACGAGAGAATTTTTCGGTTAAATTCTTACTGGACAAGACAAGAAATCAAAAGCTATGCCACTTTTACGTCAAAAAAAATTAAAGATACAAGTTTTGGGATCACACGGGCAAGTAAAGATACAGACCTGATATTTCGGCTAGTAACGCAATAAAAAGCGCTTTCTCGATTAACCGTTCGGACCTGGATACCCGGACCACTACAGCCTTTAAAAGTACTTATAGTGATGTAAAGCACAGGTTCGTGACAAATTTGCTCGCCATTAACCTTAGCATGACATTTCTCTAAGGTGAGATACTGCTTATTGTCTTCGCTTCCAAGATTTTAATAACTTTTTGGGAGCACTACTTTGCTTGTGGTGATTTCGGAGGAGCTATAGGGAGAACTTTCTCGATCACTAGTTTATATGGCCGCTCTTCCGCCATAAGCTTTCTTAAATGCTATATTGAGATGTGAGTTGCCAGGTATTCCTGTTTTGAGTCGGGCTTTACTATATCTAGAGCTCTTAAATAATCTTTTTCTTCTTCTCAATCTTCCTTACAAAAGATTCAATGTCACTGTCTGACCTGGTGACTTCAGCCAATGAGCCAATACAAATGACGATGGTTTCACTATCGCAAAAAAAAAAAACAGAGATCGAATAATTTTTCAAAAGAAGGAAAGGGATGGAATTTGATGCCTAATTTCATCATTTTGCTCATTTTTAAAAGTGAGTCTTAGTTGAAAAAATACAACTCTCCTTACGATTTTGAGAAAGTAGAAGAGGGATTCACTGAGTGAACCTTACACAACATTTATTTTCTGTGTGTATAATCCACGAAATCAATTACTTTTCCCACGCGTGTAACCACCGTCATTCAATTACTACACTTCCCAGAATTTGGTACCCATTCAAATCCACAAATTTCGATTAGCTAGGAAATTTTACTGTCGCAGAGTTCTGATTCGACTAAAATAAAACTCTAAAAAGTATTCAGCAGCAGCATTATTAAGACCAATTCTACGTAGGTTGATCCAAAGAACGCATAAAGTGCCTAACAAATTTAGAAAAAATATAGGTTAAGATCCTGATTCCGGCATAATGAAGAACGTATCGTCAAGATTCGATTCTTTTACAATGCACAACTAGTCTACACAGTTTTCGATGTAGAAAAATTAACTTTTTACGTACCTAATATTCTGGTACGTAAAAAGTTAATTTTTGCTTTTAAATATTTTCGGACAGCTGCAAATTTTCATTGAAATCACATTTTGGGGGCCTGTTCGGCATATGTTTACTCTGATTTGTTTATATTTACCACGCATTATACATTCAGATTTTAAGCATTTAAAAAAATCGACAGTTCAATTTAAAACATAATTGAAAACTGACATGCAAAAATAAACAACGTCTCTAAATGAAGACTCACATTTCCATATTTTCTAAAACTAGACTGACATAAATTCCCAAAAGACTGAAAACAACCTTCAAAGCAAATTAAGATATTCGAAGTGATAAATGTGCAATCAATTCGTTTCTCACCCTCTTATTTTAATTCAATTCGAATCCAATACTTTTCACCAAATCAAATGAAAATCGAAAGTCATAAAAAAAAGTTTTCCTTTCCGAAAAGGCTTTCAGTTTCTATAGCCGAGAATGAATCAAGCGGATGTTTCTATTTTTGGATTTTTTTTCTTCTTCTTAAGAAGAGAGCCTGCCTCTTCTTCGTCTCTTCCCGTAGTCAACTTTCGCAATAGAAACACAGTTTTTCTCATATCGACACCTTCTGATGTAGACTATCGTAAATCCTCCCTACACGTCTCTGAATGATATTGAGATAAATAAACAATCGGCATAAACAAACTTAGCGATGACTAAGTTACGCATGAGCTTCTGAAAACTAAAATAAAATCATCCCTGGGAAATTCCGACATGTTCCAGATTTTCTTGGAAGTGTCAGTTAGGTATTTTGAGAGGGAAAAAGAGAAGACATCCAGAAAACCCCTTTTAATAGCCCCATAGCATTCAAAGTAGGTACTTGAAGGTAGATAAACACTTGAGACTAAAAAAAAAAACAAGCAGTGATCGTCTCAAAGTGCTACTGGATAGGGTGTCGATGTGTTTATTAACAGTCTTCGTATATTCTTCGAATATTAGCTATGCATATTATGCAGTGTACCTACTCCTTCATGCTACATTAGTTCCACAACAGATCGTGCCATATGTTTTCATTCTGTTAGAGTTGCTGCCACCACACCCTCGAAGACGCACATGAATGTTTAAGGCAATGCGTTCTAGCTTCTAGAATCTAGACACTCTGTGAAAAGAAATTCAATGGCTCTTCGAGTGCAATGAACAAACACAATTGTAAACAAAACATTCTAATTAAAAATTCTTGTGAACCATCAGTTAAAAGTTTATACACTAAATGAAATGAAAAGAACAAATTCACAAACAGATTGCGCACCCACACATAAAATTCATATAAATTATGGAATCGTATATTTTCGGCGGTCTCGACACTCGACAGTTTTGTCTGCCAGCAGAGTAATCAGTCAAGGCCTACGAGAGAGTGATCGCGTTTTCTACGGTGCGCTGCTGTTGTTCCGAAGCAATAGACAAAATAAAATTATTAAACGGTTCTTGATCTTTTTTTTGTGCCGGTCACTGAGAAGATTTGTAAATGAATTTGGTGTTTTTTTCCCTTTTTTGCTTCTTGAGTTGATCCATTGCCTACCGATTTTCAGTATCTTCTGAAATCACGACTTTCCCACGCGAAAAGTTCTATTTTTTGTCAATCTATTTGAATTTTTTTTTGTTCGTACAACAACGTGTTTTAAGTGCAGTTCTTGTAGGCGTTAACTCAAAACAAAGAGGTTTGTTGTTTTTTCAAGGTTAAGATCTTATGCGGGTGGTATGGTAAATTGAATGAGTTTTGCAATTTGCGAATATGTGTGTGCATTACAAACGTGTGTTTTTTTTTCTCTCAATAAAAATGTGTTGCCAATGCCTTACGTGAGTTTTAAATACAATAAATAAATAAACTGAGACAAATAACTCTAATCCGTAAATTTTTACCATAACAACCACTTATTATAAATACAACTTGAGTGCGGAGAAAAGTGTTATAAAATTAGTGCACTGTTTGACTTTAGAGGAGAAGGGGGAAATATGGAGCTACAGCTTTTTAACATTTTGTTAAATATTGCTGACCGAAGAACTTACTTTAAATTTTTGCACCAATTTGATAGTGGTTAAGTGGCCTCTTTAATTACAATCGAAAGTCACGTTTTGTCCTTGACTCAAATTGTCTCAATCGCTGGGAAACATATATTTTCTCGTGTGAAAAATACCTATACAAATTTGAGCTGTGAGTCTCGAGCACCCTTAAGTAGCTACTTGCTTGACGGCTGAATGTCTATTGATGATCACATTGCAAAAAAGCTAACAAAAACTCGATTAAATTCTAAGAAGATGTGGCTAAGCATCCAATTTAGGCTTATCCAATTACCCAAATTGTCTGCCTTAGCTCTCAAACGACAAATGAATTGGTTGGCAAAGTGGGAGATTTGTCAACATTTGAATCTATGATGATGTAACAAAAAAGTGTCATATGTGTGTGTCCTATTGAGATTCAATGGGCCTACCCTCTTTTAAAAGGCAAAAAAGGGCTATTTTCATGAATTTTTTTCACCGCCAGGTATAAGTCATAAATACGAATACAAGAAGTGTAAGACCTAAAAAGTACACTTTAAATAAATATTTGTTTTGCTCTATTTTTGTTCATAATAGAGAGCGGGAGAAGACTGGTCCAAAAAAGGATGGGTGTAGGTGTGTTGATGAATTAATGTATGATTTGAACCTTACCAAAATTGTACCAAATGTTCTTTATGACTAAAGCTGTAGCGCCGATAAGGGCGAAAACTACGAAAATGCCCGTTCTTTCATGGTTTTTCTGAGAGAAAAAACCAATAGTTACACTCAAAATTTTCCAAATTTCGTTTGATATTAGCTATAGCTATAGGAATATCTTGCAAAATTTTGGCAAGGTTCGGTTGAATGGCTTCAAAGATTTTATCAACAAACCCTTTAAAGTAAATTTTCTTCACCGAAAATCATAATACTAGGGGTCTCAGATAGTTACGTAAACGTCGCTCAAAAGTACAGTTAGATTGCTCGGATCTTTAAAATATTTTGGTATAATTTTGAATATGTAATTATGCAGGCATACTTTTGAAGAACGCAATATAAAAGAAACTGCTTTTTAAAAAGTTCTAAAGAACGCAAAAATAAAATAAATAGGGTGGCGCAATAGAGAGAGGAGCCCCTGTGCCTAGGTCATTTTTCACAACCATGCCTTGTGGGGGATTGGAAGGGACCTATAATTTTCTGCCGGTTCCGAACGGCTAATCGAGAAAGTGCTTTTCATAACCAAAAGTGATACACGTGGAAAAACATGTTTGACTCTGTTAAGATTCGAACCACGGACATGCTAAACATTACGCCACGGGTACCAAAGAGCGTAGACCCTAAAATGGTCAATAAATACAATTTTTTTTTCCTATATTAAGAGCGCAATATGGTTTATACGGTCGCTCTTACGAAAAAAAAATTTCATACCACACATAGGTATATACTCTCCTCTGAAATTTTTTTTCCACTCCGCTTCTTGTTTCTTTGTTCTATTGGTGCGTGAAAATCAAAAGGATTTTTTAATTATTTATGCCGTTTTCGTTTGGAAAAAAGAGTACTCTAAGGGTACTCTTTTTGCTGTCAAAAATTACCCTCAGAGCAAGTTTTGCTACTCTAGAAATTTTTTCAGAGTAAAAATCAGAGTTCTCTAAAAAAAAGGGTATTCTAGTTTTACCAAACGAAAACGGCATTAGTATGTTGTTTTGAAAATTGGGTGAACAAAATCAAATCCAAAAAAAATTTACCTTTAAAAAGTACACTGTAAAAAAAATCTGCCCAGTTGCTGATGCAAACCAAGCTTTTTCAAAAATACAGTAAAATGGCTTGAATGATTACAACTGTTTTCAAAATTAAAGATCAAAGAACGAGAAACACTAAAGATAAAGAGATTAGTTCGCCAAAATTCATTAGAGATGCTCAGTAATAAATTCTTGTCAATTACGACAAAATGGCTTTTTGTACGAATAATTTTTTCAAGAGTACTTTTCAGAAACTGAATATAATGGAAACATCCGACATATGAAATCACAGTCGAAGAAGTTAGTGAAGCACTTAACGACTGCAAAAACATATAGTAAAGGCGCTGGGCCAAACAAAATACTATAGAGTTTTGAAATAAGATACGAGACATCGGTTTTAGATGGCTCACAATTTTCTTCTTCAGGTTTATAGAAAGGTGATGATCTACCTAAACAATGAAGAGAAAATTATATCCAATGAACAAATTAAAGGGAGTTATAGGAAGTTGTTGTTGAAACGGCCGTTCAAACATGTTGATGTCCAACACTTTTGAAGATAGCTAATCGGGTATTGGGCAGCCCATTGCTAAAGATACGGCAATATGTTGACCACTGTGAGCTTGTCAGGGGCAATCAAAAGCAGATGGAATTCAAAGTACCTACATCCTATATGTAAGAATCGTAATTTAAAAACATTGCGATTTCTTAGAGGATTTGTACTGGTTGACTTCGAAAATGCATTCAGGCCTCCCTATTATGAATTTCACGTGAGCAGCATTTCCCTCGACAAAGATCGCATTTCATTTTTTCCTTATTATGGGGTTCGGGGGAAAATTTTCCATATTCGAATAAATTCTCTTATTATGAGCTATTTTTCACCGTGTAATATGAAAACGTTGAGAGCAATTTATTTCACTTATTTTTGTGAGGCGAACAAGTGAACAACAAAGGCGGAAAAAAATTATAGAAGAATTTTGTACAGGGAAAACTCATTAGCATTTAAAATTCCCGGCGAACAAAAATTTTCCTGACGAAAAGCTGTTCACGTGAAACTCATAATAAGGCTGATTCATTCGCCAATCGCGAGATCTGATATGGGTGTACCTCAGATAACGAAGAGCTCGAGAGCAGAGAACTATGTGGGGATTGTAAAGAATATATGCATATGCTATATAGATGATTAGTGACGAAAAATATCCAGCTGGATATTGAGAGAGAGAGAGTCTTTCATTTATATTTACAAGAAGCACTCAACGTATCTGTAAAAGTTTTAGAAGGTAGTTTGTACTGTGTTGTTTACTAAGCTTACTACTTGTGTTGCCCGATTTCTGTTCTGATGCAGACATGCCTATTCCGGACATTTATTTGAATGGAAATGTGCCGGCCAAGTGTGAAAAATTTAAATATGTAATGTATGTATTTATTAGTTTCATTCAACTTTTTAGAGACAAATTCTATTTAATTTTTTTTGTTTCTTTTCTTATTTTTTTAAATGAATGCTTAATACTTTAAGAGCGAAATTGAGGACGTTATAAATATTTTGGCCAAGAGCGCTCTTGTAACCTGGTAGCTTCAAATCGTTTTTCCCACAACTCACTTTTTTAAAGTCGGTGCCCCTCATAACTTTAAAACTACTGCACCGATCCATTACGTGGTAAAAACTGGTGTCTAACGAATGAATTTTGTTTTTCGATTTCCGATGATCCCGCACCAAGTTTTGATAGGCACCGCAACTCGCACGTCCGAATAATTGCTGCCATTGCCGTATTTTTCAGCATTTTGCACAACACTTTAATTATAATAATAATATTATAAATATTGTTTTATTTAATCTGTAATTGGTTTTAACAAAGAAATTTCAGCTGGTTTATCACAAAAAATTCGCAAAAACATGCCTTTTTTAAGAAATTTATGAAAAAAATATTTGGTGGCTGAAACGCCAAAGTGTAACAAGTGTAATGCGAGAAATATTGTCAATAATTCATTTCCTCCACTGTTAATCGTTCACTACACGAAAAAGTGAGTACTATACTGAAGTTGGCTTGGGTCAGAAGATTTTGGAGCTGTCATTGTCATTTACACAGATTCACAAGACCACAGATTCATTAGACCTCTGCTCAAAATTAAAGTTTTTTTCTTATTTAATGTTAAAATAATCTTATGAGTCCAATTCACAACAGTCAAATACTTTCTAAGATCCATTATTTTTTATCAAAAACTTTAATATCATAATACCCAACATGCAACAATGTCTCAGCCGAAACAATTTGTCGTGAACTTATCGAAGAATAGCTGCGAGACAAGAACAAGAAGGCCAAAAAAGAAACAAATCATTCTTATCAAAACTCAGAAGACGTTCTTAAAAACTCAACGCAGTTTAATTAGTGCTAAGCTGTATATGAGATAAGCTCCATAACAAGCCATATGGTGCTGACTGATGGTGATAATTCACAGACTTGTTAAAGAAATTGAAATGACATCATGAGTGATTGCAGCACTGCGTTAATTTTATGCGTTTCTGTGGAGGATGTTTGTATGATAACTGTGTGCAACACAAAACTCTTTCTGTATTGATAGAGTCAATCGATTGTGGCAACATAAGGAAATTAACTTATGGCCCACATGAATTTTTGTTGCTATTTATGACTTATTATGACAAGTAAAAAATGTAAAGTGATAAAAGTCTTGGGAGGAAGGCTCACAAGAAGTTGTTTTACTATCTGTAAATGGTTGTTTGAGATATTTGACGGAATGAATCAAGTTTACTGAAACAGAATCATTCAGACGGCCAACTTAGATTCTCCAGCTCATTCGGTAGCTTCAATACTAAACCGCACACACTTAGAACTTTGATTAATTAACCGTTGCCCATAAAATCAGTTCAACTTTGAGTGTTTAACCAAAATTAACTTATAGGTATGTCCACTACCAATTCCACTTATGAATAGAAATGCATCCCCACCATATTCAACTTTATTCACAAGTCTACTTGCTCATTAACATTTCAACCGCCACCCCCATTCAAAAGAAATCCTTCATTATTTATATCATTCCCCATAGGAGCCTCCGTCACTCGTCAGATATGCACTGTCATTCAAGTTCCATACACTCCACTCGACACAACTGACATACTGGACGACAACGATGTCGTCATCGTTCCACTCGCCATGTTCTCTCCACCAAGCCAAAGCAAAAGTTCAACTGTCCGCCCCAATAATATCTATGTCACCCCTTAATCTAACCCAATTTTCTATATATGCAAACATACTACATGCTAAGTGCTTTATAGTCACTTCGTCTATACTTAGTTTTCGCGACATAAAATTCGCACTATACTAACACGCAGTTAAAAGTGGTAGTGCAGTGCCTTTGCTTTTTAGTTTTGTACTCCGCTCCGGTCGCATCGCAATCTGTCATTAATAAATGAAAGCGTGCATGACAAGCCAAAAATTATAAACTTGATGCTTGTTGATCATGCCGTGACAATCGTTTAATTGAATTTATATTGTCACTAATGACACGAAACCGATTTTTGTTTTTAGCTTTGTAAAGCAAAGCCGCGAACTTTCCTTGGCCACCCCTTATAAGGACCACACTGCGGCCTATCTCTAACCGTTTGATTTTTGTTTTATGGCAAAGCTTAAAGAATGATGGTCTCGAATCTACCTATATTTTTTATTTTCATTCTGCGCGGACTTCCCGTATACGTGAAATCACTTTCTATGTGTACCTACACACCGCTACGAATTGTATCTACGACACTGGTTACTTTTTCAACTTACAGCACGGACCGAGCAATTTTCCACAATTAGTTAGCCTCCAGCTACGATTGAGTGCTGCGCCGTCATCAACATTCAAGTCGCAGTATAGTGCAGTCCGTTGGACTTGAAGTATCTTTCTTATTAGACAAACCAAAAAAAATAGTGATACTCTGGAAAAGAACCGAAGTACTCCTACTTAAAAATATTAACCAACAATCGGGCTCACTTGAATACACAAAGACATTTTACCAAAATAGATTCGATTCAGATTGAAGTATCCCCAGTGTTGAATTTAAGTGCCTGCTTCACACGTTTCTGTTAAACCGGTGTGACGGAGCCTGGACCTCGACAGACAGACTCTGGTGGGTTGATTGGGGTCGTAGCGTGAAGTGATATAGATTTGGATTCACTTAACGCGCGGAAAATCGGAACTTGATTGTGTAATTCATTCCAGGAATTCCGCTTTTGAATTTCTATTGGGAAACTTTGGATGATCTACATAAACTCGTATAACAAAAAAGAATGCTTCTTAAATCTTCAATGTATACCCTCTTTTGTTTATGTTAATAAGTGGAGCAGTGAATTATTGTGTGTGGATGTGGATCTTCTTAAAAATAGTCCACCGGACGAGGAGTATCTTTTTATTTTGTGCTGATAAATGTGAATCCCCATTTCAAAAGAAATGAGTGTTGTGTGAAGTGCAAATTTGTTTGCAAGTCATAGTGATTGCATACAAAAGGCTTGTTCTTTTCGACTTGCTTTTAATTTGTAACGGAAATTCGAAAATCAAATGCACGCACAGACATTTGTGCATTTTTTGACGACTTCCGCTGCTTTTTTTTTAAAGAAAATAAATAAAAATCTCAACGGCATGATGCGTTGCATTTAATGAATGCTGCTGTTCTTGTGTGATGAAGAGATTAAACTGCAGTTGGTGATTATTTTAAATTTAATTCGTTTTGTTTTTTGGCGGATGCTATCAATTTGAAGTCATACACCTTACCAAGTCTACATCAAAGTAAAAAACTACGACTGATTAAATTTTCTGCTTAATTTGAAAGTGAAACTGACAAAAAAAGATTTCAATAATTTTTTGATTTTAATGCTGCTTTCATTGAAACGTTGATTAAGCCATACATAACCCAACACAGAACGCACAAAATGTAAATGGTAGACACTTCAATCCGTTGAGGTTGATTCGTTTGCTTTTTTTACAAAACAATTTAGACAAGCGTATAATAAATTCAAATGATATATCACATCTCACATGAGACAACAGCCTTCAGTTATTTTAAAATTGATGCGAGCAAGTATAGGTAGCTTAAAAGAAGTAAACGTTTGAAAAACTTTACCACACACTCACTACTTTTTGGCAAAACAGCGTATGTAGGTTTGTAATGTAGTCGCTTGATTGTTTTGAATATAATTTCATAGAGTGAGTGTTTTTAATGTCGAATTCTTTGGGTATCAATCAGTGTTGCCGTGACCAACATTGCTTTTGAGTCCCATCAAAACTAAACAAAAACTCAACAAAAGTTAACAAACGCGATTTTGTCATCCGTTTATATATCCAATCTAGTCCAGTTTTTAGTTTTTGTTGATTACAGTTTTGAGACTGCATCCTAAAACTTTCTTGGAGTGTTCGGATACATGATCGAATCTCTGCAAATTAAAGCAACATTTAGCCTTCGGAAAGAGTCACATTCAGTATTGGCAACCATTTCACAGCCATACATTATTTAGGGTGGGATAAGAGCCTTCACTAGCCTTAGTTTAACCTCTGTAGGCAAATAGTTTCTGGTTAAGGATAGGCCCCTTAACGACCCGTAAATCTTGGAAAACGAAACTCCTAAGTTTTTTATGCTTTCTACCATTTCTATCCTAGTGCCATTTAGGATAATAGGTGGAAAGATGGTAGGGTAAAGGTAAGGTCAAGTTATCTCGTCCGTTGCTATTAGCAATGTAAAGCTTGAATCAAATTCGGACATCACTGGAATAGATGATCTTTTTCCTCCTTAAGTGATTTTAATTGTATATTATATAGCCAATGAGTCTTCTGCATAAGAAAACATCTAAAGCTAAAACTGCGATTTGAAGTCAAAACTTGGATAAAGGTGAACAAAACAAAAAAAATTTCCAATATTTTTATAAGTTCCTGGTTACTTTTTCGTACCTGGTGCAACATGGGGATGAAATAAAGTCAATGTTACTCGGGCATAACACCGCATCATAATGGTGAAAAAAAGTTGCAGTCGTTTGTGAATCCACGTACCCGCTCCCGTTGCAATATGGGGATGAGATATAACCTAGAACAGGAGCCGTTCTGATCTTCGGTCGAATGCAGTATCCTCCCGTTTACGAGTTTTTGCAGTTCTTAATTCCGAGTTCGAACGTTTTTAGTTCGCTTATCATTTTGGTATAGCGGATTCCAATACGGTTGATGAATTATGTTAAACACTTTTTACTGCTAAAATGAGAAATTGTAGACTTTATTAACATTGTCATGTACTAAAATAGTAAACAGTTCAAATGAACATGAAAATCTAGTTTCTAAAACCTTTTTAATGGTACAAGATCAGTTCGGAAATAAGAACACACTTTTTCAATCCGTACGAACTCAATTTCGGTTTTCGTTTTAAATACGTTTATTTTCGAACGTCAGCCATGTATGTAAATATATGTCACTCGGGAATAGTAAAGCACTCCAAATTTTGAAAAAAATTTTAATCGGTCAAGTAGTAGTTCTTAAAATTTCGTTTACGTTCTCGTTTTTGTTCTTGAGAGAATATAGAGACCAAATACGAATATGGCCAATGTCATTTCTTTATGGCTTTAAGCTATGATATACGGACAATGGCTGGATAGAGAGAAATATTTGTGTCAGCATCGACAGCCAAGCTGTGCTTATGGCTGTATTCAACCCTCTAACCACTTCGAAAAAGGTCAAGGAATGCAGAATCTCTCTGTATTCGGTCGGAAGATTAAGTTCTTTCATTTTATTTTGAGTTCCCATCACTACACAACTGGGAGCGAAATCGTCGATGAACTTGCAATGCACGGGCCCAACCAACTTTATCAGGACCGGAACTTCATTAACCTGAGAGCGTCAATCAACGATTGGGTCTATCAAAAGCACAACCGAAGATGTAATGCCTCCTTTGGAAGCAGACAGACCAAATGTATGCTCCCCAACCTTAATATAAGAAAACTTCAACATTTTTGAGATCTTGTAGGAGAAAAGAATGTAGAAATCTTATTGTTGTTGCCACGGGAGACTTTTCTCTTTTGTCAACGCGTTTAAATGAGTTTGGCTTAAGTGATACCATAATCTTGCATTCCTGCGAACATTTCTTTTGTGAATATCCTGCATTTTCTCTAATCAGGTCACAGATACTCGGCGCAAACATATTGAAAGTTGGTAACCGAGGGTCTTTATCATGGAAGCGCCTTTTTGAACTTTTTTTGTTGAAAATCTGAATAGCTATAACAAAGAAGCTTTTAAATTTAATTATTACTTTATTTATCAATGTGTTTAAAGAAAGATTTCTATCAGAAAATCCATCAATTGCCTTTGTTTTGCTTAGATTTAGCCTCAATTTGCTCTATCCCGATCATCATTTCGTTGATTGATGCAGTCATCCGCAGTATTTTGAGAAATATACAGCAAAGTATCGTCCGCAAAATGCTATTTTCGGAATGCTCCAACACGTTTTACAAGTTGTTAATGTATGTAATGAAAAGAACACCTTCCAGCACTGCTCCCTGTGGTACTCCCAACTTTACATCTAAGACAATCGAAAATTAATCAATTAATCCGCTCCTTGTGTTCGTTGTTTTCCATCCAAAAGATAACTCTTTTACCCTTGAAGTTCTCATACGTATTTCTCCAGTTTTACTATTTGTATACCTATATCTAATGTCTCAAAAACTCTTTGCAGGTCCAACCTTTGCAAAAATCACTTTCTTATCCCGAATGCTTTCCGGAAGCTTTCAATACTTCCGACAAAAAAAAGTCATTTCTCAAGCTCTACACCATCTCTGTTCCGAATTTCATTAAAATGAACTTTGTAGCTTTGAAGCATATTTAATACAAACAAACAATGGTCAAATAACACATTATAAGGCTTTAGATTTCAGCTTTTGGCCTTCATGAGGAAATGATTTCTTACACTTATCGCAAGCCAAAAAATTACACTGATTGATCACTAGTGTGAAGTAAGCAAGTCAAAGAGTTCTTATCCCTTTAAGATCACAATGTTCACAACGCTGTTAAAAACAGAACATTTCTAAACTTCATTTAGTTTTTTACATAGATTGTTATACGATAATTGTTTTCGAATTATCCTAGATACATATTGAAATTGTTTGTTTAATGACTTCTATCACTCCATTGATTCTGACGAAAAATAAGACTGCTTAAGATTTTGAAATTCAAAAGTTAAACCAGCCTATCGCTTTTTTCACAGCCAAATAAATTCACCATTTCGTGAGTTGTGCAACTGAAAGTAAACAAAAATTTAATGTTATTTTAATGTATGCCATCCTCTTGGGAATAAGAGCTTTTTAAATAAAGTCTGACTACTCACTCGTCATGATAAATAATTGCTTACGACACTCTTGTGATGAATCATAAACCAAATAGAAAACTGTAAATGTAGTCTATTATAACATTCAATACATTTGAGGTTATTTGATTAATGATTCGAACTGTTAATGTGTGTTTGATGTTTCGGCCAATGCGAAAAAAAAATAACAATAAAAAAGTGTTCCCCGAATCGCATGTGTGAATGGCCCTTGGTGTAAAGTTTCCTACCTAAGCAAAGTGTACCTTTATGATGTGATAAAAATTAAAAGCAAACAGAAGCATTCATATTCTGTTCATAGTTAAGTCTAATGACATATAATCTTTTCTCAGCACAGAAACAACTTTCGATACATTTAACTATGACTATACGAAATATTTGATTCTGTGTAAATGACATGTTATTGTTTAAATACGTGTAAACTCAAATTAGTTACAAACATGTAATTTCCATGAGCTGTAATTTCACAACTTTGTACGCTGGCTAATTATTACTTCAAGTATGTTAAATGATTGACTACAGTCCAGCAACTACAACAGCATCGTTAACTACTTTTTAAAAGTTTTAAGTTTTAAGATTGCTTGAGGGCTCGTTACAGATAAGTTGAATACATTTGGGCATCCATTAACTACTGATGGAATTAAGAAAAAATTTTGAAAATTATTTGAATTCATTACTAAGACATTTCGATATATTCACCGGACTTCGTGAAAGTGCACACGCCAGAAATTTCGGTCATGAGTGGTACCGGGTGCTTAGTTTAACTGAAAACCAAAGCCGTTGGGCAGACTAATAGAAGAGGGAACATGGTTACTTCTCTCAAAGAGCCGTTGAGGGCGGAAAAAACAAACGTTTTTATATAGGCATAATAGGGTTCATCTAGACATCGCAATGCCCAAATCTCCACATGTTCAACCCACCCTACAGCTTAGGTACAGTGAAGTTACAATCATTGACTTTTTCTAAGACTAATACTGCCAAAACTAGAGACTAAAAAAACTGCCTACATCCTGATGATCAATAAAATTTGAATTGAAAAAGAAAAAAGAAATTTCAAATTATTCGCAGTCAAAATTCACATGTGGTTCAAGCGTGTTAGAGGTTCTGATGGTAAGCAATTTCGGGAATGGACAAACTAGGGTGAACCACCCAATCATTGGCACCTTAAGCGAAATCTCAACTTTTTTGGGCCATAACTATTCCGAATAGCAGAAAATATTCTACATTTTTTTGATTTTTAATTTTTGGATATATTTTTTTCTTTATTAAAGTAAACGGAAGCATAATTCATACAATAAAAGATTAATTAATGAATAAAAAGTTCATCATTGTCTAAATACCCAATGATTGGCACAATTTTCCAATCATTGGCACATTGGATTTGTAAGGAAAATTGGTAAGAGTTAACAAATTTGTAATTTATAACGTGTCCAATGATTGGCATAGTGCCAATCAACCCAGTGATTGGCATTTTCGCTAATGATTGGCATGGATATCAATGATTGGCACAGTGCCAATCAACCCAACGATTGGCACCCTTTCTAGTGATTGGCATTCGCCGATCACTGGCCTTGGCCTGAAATTTCAATCCGATAGTTAGCACCCCTGATAAATACTATATTTTACTTGAAATATTTAAAAAAAGCTAACTTACCTTTTCTTTGCAGTTTAATTATTTAAAAAAACAAAACTTCACAACGGTATTGACCTTTTTTCCACTATTTTCCTTCGCAATAAGCGCTCCACTTTGCTTGTGCATATCACAAGGTTTAACTTAAATTTGGCGCGAAATTAAGGCAACATTTTTGACAGCTGTATTTCCACGGCTATCAACCTTAAGGTGGAATAAAAATGATGCCAAACTATGCAGAAATAAGTAAGGATAGTATTAAAAAAGAAAATATTATAAATAAATTGAAGATCTGATATATTTAAGCCTTTTATGAGGTATGTGCCAATCATTGGGGGGTGCCAACAATAGGACGGTTTACCCTATAATTTTTAATTCTGATTGCCTTTTTCAATCAAACAGCAACACCAGAAATATGTCCGGTGAGCATTTAGGTGTGGTACCGGTTGCGTAACGGTTAGGTTACCTACATATTACGTTGGGAGTTTGAACCCTAGAAACATCACAATGTTTTTCACAGAGCAATGACACAATGCTATGAAAAGCGCTTTCTAACTTCAGCATAAAATTGTATATCCTTGGAGAGTTTGGCCCATTGGTTTCTATAGCTTTGTTTAGTTTAAGTATTTGTGTGTTAGCACATTTATACAATTTAATAACTACAACAAAACGGTAGAATCGCTCAAAACATCAAAAGATTTAACGTTTTAATCCTTACGAACAGCCTTGTCTGCATATATGAAGACTAGATTTTAGATTTAGATTTAGATTGACGGGTAGAGCTTGCTCAGCTCCGGGCACTGCGGTGTCTGAATGAAACCTATTGTGCCAGCCCATTTGAGGTTTCAGAGCAGTTCTCCTGCTCCTGAATTGAACCAGAAGTTAGTAATCTTCTGTGGGTGAATGAGTTTGAGTTTATCTATGGGGATGATCTCGTAGTCAAGTATTTGCTTTCTAAGGCGGAAAAGTGCTGGACATTCTGTAATAATGTGCAGAGATGTTTCTTCATTTTCGAGGCATAGTCTACAGATGGGATCCGCTACCAGCCTCATTTGGTGAAGATGTTTGTTTAAAGAACAGTGACCGGTTAGTAGTCCAGTGCAAGTTTTTAGGGTTTTCCTATTGAGGTTCAGTAGGAATTTTGATGTTTTTTCTGTATATTCTGGCAAAAAGAGTTTTGAACAGATTTGACCAGATGAGTTACTCCAAGCTTTGTTTGATTCCTCTAGTAGGATGTTCTTGGCAGTATGTTTGAAGGTGCTTTTATTTACACCGCAGAAGGGTTCAGGACCGACGAATGGTTTAGATGCGCCGTCTTTAGCTAAGATGTCTGCCTTCTCATTCCCATCATAGCCTTTGTGTGCTGGGATCCAGTGGAGGATTACAGTGTTTTTCCTTGCTAGTTCAAAGAGTGACATGACTGTCTCTTGGACTAGTTTGGATCTTATGACAGATGAGCTTATCGCCTTTAGTGCAGCTTGGCTGTCTGAAAAAATGAATATGGTTTTGTTTTTTGTGTTCGATGAACATATTATTCTCGAACATTCGTTAATGGCAAAGACTTCAGCTTGGAAAATGGACGAGTGACTGCCCAGACTTACTGAGAAATTCGTTCTGGGACAGTCGCTGAAAATGCCGGAACCTGTACCAGTTTCCATTTTTGAGCCGTCCGTATACCAGACCATATCTTGCCTTGAAGGATGAGGTTTTGTGTTCTCCCAGTCTTCCCTTGGGGGGATGACAATGGAGAAGTTGAGTTTGAAGTTGTACATGGGAATAGTAGCATCCAAGCACATACTAAAGGTGTTAAGTTTTTCTAAACTTTCCATTATCGACAGATGTCCTTTCGGGTATGGATGTGATTTTATGTGTCCTTGATGGAAAAGACGGTGTGTCGCCAGTCTTGCTTCCATTTTTATGAAAAGGTGAATCGGAGGTAGTCCTACAATAACGTTTAGAGCGTATGTTGGTGTTGTACGCATGCATCCAGTAATGCATGTTGTTGCCAATCTTTGAATCTTTTCAAGTTTTTGGACTGCCGTTATTTCTTCTATTTTTGTCCACCATACAACAGCTGCGTACGTAATTGTTGGTCTGACTACCAGCGTATATAGGTCGTACATCATTTTAGGTTTTAGACCCCAGTTTTTCCCGCATACGCTTCGACAAGTCCATAGGGACTTGGTTGCTCTGCTGGAAATGCGTTCTAGTTGAGGGTTCCATGACATTTTGCTGTCTAGGATGATCCCCAGGTATTTAGATTCTTTGGAAAATGGTATTGTTTCCCCATAGAGATTGGGGGGTATTAGAAGATTTAGTTTTCTTCTTTTTGTAAATGGGACAATAACTGTCTTACGTGGGTTGACAGAGAGACCTTCATCAGAGCACCAGCTTTGTACTGTGTTCAGAGCTGTCTGAAGTCTTCTTGATATTAGTGTTTCTGATGAACCTTGTATGACAATTGCTAGATCATCTGCAAAGCCCACTGCATAGATGCCTTGGGTTGCAAGTAATCTTAGTAGGCTGTCTACAACTATTGACCAGATGAGTGGTGAGAGAACTCCACCTTGTGGGCAGCCTCTTGTTGTTAGTGCTGAGATTTCCACTTCTTCGATATTGCTGTGGATAATTCTGCTGCTTAGCATGGACATTATCCATTTGCGAATAACTTGTGGAACGTTGTGGTGCCTTAGAGCACGGTCTGTAGACACAAAGGAAGTGTTGTTGAAGGCTCCTTCTATGTCAAGAAATGCCACTACGCAAATTTCCTTTTTATCGATAGAGAGTTCGATCCTAGTAACTAGGTCATTCAGCGTGGTTTCCGTTGATTTCCCTGGTTGATATGCGTATTGTGATGTGGATAGTGGGTGGGTAGCTAAATGCTTATCCCGGATGTGTCTATCAATGACCTTCTCCATACATTTAAGGATGAATGACATTAGACTGATTGGCCGAAAGGATTTAGGGCTTGGATCCAGATTCCTTCCTGCTTTTGGCAAGTAGATAACTGTTACTCTTCTCCAGCTTTCTGGTATGTGACCAAAAGCTAGGCTGCAAGTGAACAGTTTTGATAGAATGGGAGCAATTATGGCAGCCCCGTTCTGCAGTAAGGCAGGAAAGATGCCGTCTTCCCCAGGAGCCTTGAATGGTTTCAATGAGGAGATTGCCCATTTGATGACATTGGTGTTGCAAATTTGTCTGGCCGTTGTCCAGTCTTCCCTGGATGGAAACATATGCTGTTCCCTTTGGGGAGATAGGTTTATTGCTGGGTCTATAATGATCGATTGTGGAAAGTGGGTGTCTATTAGGAGTTGCAGAGTTTCAATTTTATTCTTAGTCTGAGAGCCGTTTTCCTTGGTAAGGGTACCTAGGTTTGCCGGCTTGTCGGACGCGAGAACTTTGTGGAGTCTGCAACTAGAGGAGACGTCAGAGATGCTTTCTACAAATTGTTTAAAAGAGGCCTTTTTGGCTTTTTTAATTTCATTATTGTATTTGGTGAGAGCAGTAGAGTAAGTTTGCCAGTCATCATTGCGTTTTGCTTTGTTGAAAAGTTTCCTTACTTTCGATCTCAGTTTCTTGAGGTTGTTGTTCCACCAAGGGGTTTGCCTTTTTGTTGATCTTGTTTTCAGAGGGCAGTTGTCCTCAAAGGCAGTTATGATAGAGTTTTTTGCGTAGTCCGCAAAGAAATCTAATTTAGCTTTGCTATTAATGTTTGGGATTTTGTCTTTTAGAGAGTTTTCCAGATCTGTTTTATACGAGACCCAATCTGTTTTTCTCTTTGGACGATATGTTAGACAAGATATTATGTTTGTGTCTAGTTTAAAGCGTATGTGTCTATGATCAGAGCAGGATGGTTCGGAGGACACCCTCCAGTCATAGACAAGGTTTTTAGAGAGAGATGAAGACAATGTAATGTCTAGAACCTCTCTTCTAGTTTTGGTGACAAAGGTGGGTTCATTGCCAATATTACATATATTTAAATTTTCTTTAATAATATAATCAATAAGGGACTCACCTCTTTTGTTTATATCCTTACTTCCCCACAGGGTGTGGTGAGCATTTGCGTCGCATCCCAGAATAACTTCCAATTTGTTTTTCTGTGCGTGCTCATAAAGTTTTACTACCTGTGGAGGTGGGCAAGGTGTTATGTCTCCAGGGAAATATGCTGAGGCAACAATGATCTCCTTGGAGTGACCGATCCTCACTATTGCTGCTGTCAGATCAGCGGATACAAAAGCTGTCAGTGGGAAGAAGGGCAGGTTATTATTAAAAATAATACAAGTTCTAGGTCTACTGGCTGAGGTTGAATATAATATTTTACCTGTAGGTGTAGTTAGACCGAGGATTTTACCACTCGTGCTGATCCATGGTTCCTGCACGAGGGCAATGTCAAGCTTTGTTTTACTCAGCGAGTGATTTAAGACCGCCGAGGCAGCCTTGGCGTGTTGGAGGTTGATTTGGACAACCTCCATATTAGTTCTTCCGGAATGGAGCTCTGGAATAAGAGCTCCCTTTGTTGTCACCCCGTTTCCCGCCTTGGGGAGACTTCCGGAAACTCCTCGCGCTCGCAGATGCCTGTCTTGGGGCTCTGCGGAGTTGCGACGTGTCTTGGTGGTGGGTGGGTCTTGGATTGCCGGGTTTGGACAGTTTGCTAGGATGAAGGAAAGGTTTTACCTGATCAGAAGATGGTCTAGCGGTCTCCTGAACAGGTTTAACAGGATTGGGAGTGAGGGAAGGGTTAGAGATGGAGGGTTGAGTATGGGAGGGAGGTGGTCTTTCCAGCTTTTCATCCTTTTTAGTCTCGGGATCCGCCCTCAGACTGGGATTCTTTTTAATCCTGAATTGTACCCTATTGAAGTTGAAGAACGGTTGGCAGTTCAGATCTTCAAGTAGGGATACCGATCTTTCGTCCATGGATATTGTCAGGGCAAGACCCTGAGAGTTGGCCACCTTCCTAAGGACTTTCCATTCTTTGGTTGGTAAGGCTTGATTTTGAATTCGTAGCCGTTTCAGAGCATCTTCTGCTGTGTTGTTCGGGCCAGGGAAGTATGCGGTTGCCACACATGGTTTCGGAAGGTCTTCACCCTCCACCATTCGCAGCTTCGCATTTTCGTATGGCGAAATTAGTTTGACTGTTTTTGCCAACCAGTCTCTACTAATCGCATCAGCGCACTTCATTGTAAGCCATCCTGGTTTGTGCGAGCAGCCCAGAAATCTTATCTGTGGACCTTCCTCAGTGATCTTATGCAGCTCAGTAAGGATGGCATTTTCCACTGCTGTGATTTGCACATTTTCAAGATGGCTATTTGGATAATCTTCGGCGATTATCCCAACTACGATCGTACCTGCAACCTCATTGAACAAGGGAGCGTTGGTTTTCGCTTTTTTGCTCGGTTCAGGAACTTCGTGTCCGGACCTTCTTCTTTTGTTGGAAGGGTCTGAGTTGTCTTTCGACGGACTTGAGAGTACTGTCTCTAACGCTGCGTCGTATGGCAGTTCTTCCGCTAGCAGTCTTCTCAAGTGCTTTTTTTGAGACGTGGTTAGGCGTCTCCGTTTGATGTTGAGTTTGTCGAGCTCTAGAGTCTTTTCGGTGTCATCTCCGAGAGCTTCACAGCTCCCGTACGATTCCACTGTCAGGACAGAGCTTTGATATCCGACGGATTCTATGTCGCTGTCGGATGTTACCATTGCAGGTCGGTCTATCCGTCCCACAAGGCTTGGTAGTTCAGCCAGTGGCTGAGAGACAGAGAGGCAGTTGCTTGCTTCTCCATCACAGGGTTTGGTATTCAAATTTTCAATTTTGGATCCCACGAGTAGCTAGGGAAATAATGGGGTACGTCCACACAGAGCCCCGCATGCATGGATATGACTAAGATGAAACTGGAATTCGCCGCAAAACCAGAGTACACCGTTAGTGACTGAGCTATTTGAGATGGGCCCTCAGCCTAGTAGATCATCGGCACGGTACGGTTGACACCTTGATGCCGGCCCATTGGGAAGGGAAGGGATTAGAGTTGGGTAGAAGAAGGGGATAAAGAGGAGGGTGAGTGGAGGGGTAGAGGGGTGGAGGGGGTTGGATCGTCTCTTAGTTTCGCTGTATCTCCCCTTCGACCTTTCCGGCATGGGTGACCCTGCTGGAATCAACTCTAGTCATAAACCCGAGTTGAGACCGCCGGTATAGCTCGTTAGTTCTCAGATTCAACTACTTAAGCCCTCCCACCACGGCAAGGTGAACGATCGTCGAGAGAGAGTATGAAGACTAAGTAAATTAATGGATAAGAAAAACTGAGTTAACTGTTAGAAATGTGTCGTAAAGATCGTCCTTGGCCAAGGTGCAAATGATGACATCCTTTACGCCCAAAACAAGCAAATACAGATAGTAAGCCCAGGGTTGACCCAGGTTTGCTTGATAGCCCTATCAGTTGTCGGCAAAAAATCTGGAGTTTCGGTTTTGAAGAAACGCTAAGCCTCAAAATCAATACACTTCGCTGTCATTAACTGAAAAATACGTCATATTTAGTAGCTAAAGACTCAGTTTGACATTCAGGGAGAGTTGGGTTTTTTTCTTATTTTTCATAGCCGCCGGCGTCAAGGGACCGTTAGTGCTCAAGCTCAATGCTAACCACTTCTTTGAAAATGAAATGTAACAATATTGAGAAATAAAATCATCTCAGAAAGCGAATGGAATACGAAAGCAAGGACCACTACCAGCTCTCCTTTCCAACGTAGTTTTCGAAAACAAAATGCAGGGCAGTGTAGAGTCTTTAGTGACGGCAGGCATTAAAATGTTTGCAGTAAGTTCAATAAAATGCAAGGACTTCAAGAAGGCAAAGAAAACATAGCTAAACACTTAAAAGAATGCAATGAGCATTGCTATTTTTTGGATCACCTATATACTTAATGGGGATCGCATGATTCAGAGTCGTAGTCTCAAAGTGAATTCAAAATGCATTATCGTAAGCTAAGACTAAATTCATAAAAGATTGCGTTTTTTCACAAACCTGCTATAGAGCGGTCTGCTTCAAGTAAGCCAAGTAGAAGGAGACTTCAACCGACTTGATGTGCAAAACTTAAAATATCTGGCCTGTATTTGGACTAGGAGGCAAATTAAATATAGTTAGCCTACTTTGGACTGAGTTCATCTGAGCTTACCATCGCCTCTCTCTTTCCTCCTTCCCTCTTTCTTGGTTAGCCTCAGTTGCCTCACCCTATTTATTTATTTTAATCATATCCTTTGTTTATCGTCCAAAAATCAGGGTATCATCAAACTGTCGAAAACATGCGCAGTGTAGGAAAGCAATTTGAAATACTCTAGTGCATTTGATATAAGTGGCAGTTTGCTGATAGTTCCAGCTCTTGTTGGAATAAACCGAATATGTTCATATTTCGATTCCTCAAAGCTTCCACAAGAAGCCAGATTCTTCCAAAAAATAACGAATTTCAAAGTTAGGAACCCCTGAAAAGCATATTAAATTTCGAGTATAAAGTTAAAATTCTTAAAGTGATTGGAAATGGAAAGTTGTGATTGTTTGTGTAAATTCAGGGGGTCAGAAAATTTATTTGAGTTCAATGTTAGCAATTGTACATTCAAAACTTTTGTATGCAATCTCCTTCATCTTAGTCCATGGGCGTAGCCAGGAATTTTTTTAGGTCTTTTTTCGAGGACAATTTCTCAAAAATCTATGAAAAAACGAGGACATTTTTTTTGAAAAAAAGTAGGACAAATTTATTGACAAGAATATTGAGAGATACTTTAAAAGTATCATTTTTTTGGTTTCTAAAAATAGAGTAGGATATTTGCCTTTAGCATGTTCTGTAATAGCATTCAAAATGCCGCATTCAGATGATTCAGAATTTCTGGAGAATATTTTGATTCGAAGAATTATAAATATAAATGCCCAAATATACTCGTGTAATATTTCTAGATGTTAGAGAAATCTTATTTAAAAGTCCTCGTTTTCCGGCAATTTTGCGAATTGTCCTCATTTTTTTTTTTTTTTTTTTTAATTTTCATTGATTTTCCTTTTTTTCCCCTTTTTTCCCAAATTGTCCTCGTTTTTTACGAGAAATCTCATTGAAAAGTCTTCGTTTTTCGGCAATTTTGCGAATTGTTCTCATTTTTTATAAAAATTTTCATTGATACTCCTTTTTTTCCCCAAATTATCCTCGTTTTTTACGATACTCTTTGAAAAGTCGTCGTTGTTTCAACATTTTCTCCAAATGTCCTCGAGGACAAAGATTAATTTTTTCTTAAAAAACGCAGAATTTTTCGAGAACATTTGGCCTAGGTTGGGGCATTTGCCCCTACCTGCCCCTATACCTGGCTACGCCCATGTCTTAGTCCCTTATAATCCGAAAACCAAGAGCAATTAAATGACTTACATAAACACCTTCGGTTAACATTATGAAGTCGCTAAAGTGGTTTTGCCCACCACCAAATAATAATTTGCGATCCTCGTGCTTTTCCAGGACTGATTAATAAACACCGATATCCATTGATTTGGAAGAGAGCTAATTGATAAAAAAAATGACACAATTGATCTATGTTTACATTTCTCTTTTTTGTAGCTATCAGCGCTTTGAGGACTCAAATAAAATGGGAGAAGATTATGAAAACAAGGTTCCCTTGAAAGATCGCACATGCAACGATGAAGACATGGATTTGAACATCACTGCTGAAACCAGACTTGAACAGAGGTATTTATACATAAAAAAAACATAGATCAGCAACAATTTTTCCAGTTAAAAAAAATCCCCATAGCTTAAGTGTAAGCTAATGGGAACCCCCCTTGTTCACAGCTTGCAATGAGACATGAGACATGTGAGTCTAGACAAAACAGTTCATACTGCGAATAAATTTGCGCAGCTACTTATACAGTGTGTGATGAAAGACAGAGTCGACTTTCAAATTTCAAACTTAACAACTGGCTAACAATTTTAATACTGCTCTGATGCTTCCACAGTTAGTTGTTCCTTAAGAAACTGCAATGTTTTTCAAGAAAAGTTCTGTTTTGAAAACGAACAAATTTTATCCACTCTGTGACATTTTGTCTTTCTATCAACCTTTGCTTACATACTGTTGATTCCATGTAGAGAGCAAACAACCTGTTTCAATGACCACTTTCCATTGCTGTTAAAAGTCCATCTCTGTGTACTGGCTACCACAATAATATTTGTCTACTTAAGAATTAAAAGATACATAATTATGTATTTCGTACTAGTCAAGGAGGGTTAGACAAATCAATAGAATAATAAAACGTCAGTTTGATAGTTTAATGTTACACTTAATTTAACAAAAAAACAAGTGATGTAAGAAGTTATACTTACATCAACGGAATGGCTAAATATTTCACTTCGTACATTAAAATGAAAACCGTAACGTTAGTAAATTTGAAAACACAGCTATAACTACTTCATGTCACTTTTTGGCTGTCAGTGTGCCTATATCATTTTGTTTCTTAGCTTTAATTTAATTTTTAATTTCGCTTGATGACTGTCAGTGTTCTTTCCACACGTCCTCTTTTGGCTCTGAGTATGCCTTCAACAAATGGCTGTGGGTTTCCCTTCACCTTCAGTATGTCGCTCCTGGACACAATGTCACTGTTTGTGTGTTAATATTTTGGCTGTGGGAATGAATTCGCCTACATTGTCGATGTCGATGTGTCTTCATTATGACAGCTGTTTGGTTGTCGATTGATGGTGTGCCTTCAACTTCATTATTTTGCATTTCGGATGTCAAGATTTCACCATTTTATCACTTTTTGGCTTTCAGTGCGCCGTTATTATAAAACTTTTTGGCTGCTAGTGTGCTTTCGGCTTGTTCCTTTTTAGCTTTCGGCGTGCCTGCAACCATATGACTTATTGAATGCTGGTTGGCTTAAAAAGTCCCGTTTTGGCTTCCTTACATTCTTAGACTGTCAGTGTGCCTCTAACGTGTTGCTTTTTTGCTGTCAGTAATCGTGCACTCTTTTTCATTGGAAACGGTCAAAAGAAATACATCTTTAAACCAAAATCAATTTGAATTCACAGTCAAATCGTGTTGCTTTCACCGTGCCAATGTTTAGCTGTTGGTAAACCTTTATTATGTCGGTTTTTGGCTATCGTCGTGCAGAAAAAAAATTGAAAATCTTATTTTTATACTGAAAAACACCTTAGTTCAATTAAATTCTAAAGTATCAAAAGTTTAAGTTTTTTTTAACGTGCATGGTCCTCCACGATCATTCATGTACGACCTCATTGGCTTTGTACATTCATAAGTGATGTTGGATGGATTTTTCGTCAAAATTGGTGCTTACGGACTGCAAATATTTACTTTGTCACTCTTATTTTTGAGAAATTTCGTCTAACTCTCCCAGACTAGTAATTTGAATGTCAAGATACTAATTAAGAAACTCTTAATGCTCAAAATAAAAAAAAATAATCTTATTCCGAACAATTTCGAAGAGTGAGTCTAATTTGCTGGACTACCCTATGCTGGAAAGCAAAGATTCTGACAGATAAACTGTATACCTACTTACTAAGTGCTTAGCGAGTACTAACGACAATTCAATAAACACGTCATATCTCACGGCTCACAAGTCGTTTTAAAGACTTGATTTAAAGAGATTAACTACATTTCGACGGGTTATAATCTCACATGGCTATACCACAGCCTCAGTACTTCTGTGGCGATCAGTACTTTACGACTGTCAATCCGTTGATATTGATTTTGTTTGCGTTAACTAAAAATTGGCATTCAATTGTTAAGTTCACTGAATGTTGCTGGTCTATAATCTTTTCTTATTACTTTTCTACTTGTTTTTTTTTTTTTTTGCTGTAAAGAATAACAAGAAGTTCTTAACTTAATATGGTGTTAGTATATCACTGTCATGCGACTAACTCATGTAATTCGTTTACTGATGTGAATTTTCATATCTCAACTCTTTATTGATGTTAAGTGCGAATAAATTAACGAAAGTGGTGTACTTGTTTTCGTTTACAGGCGAGAGAGTATACTCAAATGGATGAAGCGGTTAACAATATTCTTTATTATTTTAATTGGGATCTTCTTGCTTGGCTACATTGTCTGGAATTTGACTTTCAGTGGTAAGATAGATGAGTGTTTTTTTTAATGAAACTTATAACTGCTTATTACATTCAAGACAGCAATGAAGCCAAGCTAGTTGGAAATGTACAAGTGAATGAACATGTGAAGCATGTGGGGGATGCCGTTATTACTCCTGTTACAACGACCACAGCAGAACCATCGATTGTATCTTCAACTGCAGTGCCTGTTGCAAATAATAATTCGGAATCTAAACTAGGAATATACAAAGTGGCAGCGGTGTGCTCGGATAACAGTATCTGCAGCAAAGTTGGAAGGTAAGTTTAATAAAACTTCGTTATTTTAAATATACAAATCACAACTCACAATTTCTGAGCAAATGTTGGTATTTGATGGCAAAGAAGTACAATTTGTCACGAATTCAATTCACACCTTAAGTAGGCCCTCACATTAACAGTAGCACGGATGAAAAATGTGAACGGGAAGAAAGGCGTTTGAATTCCTGAAGAGCAATAAACTTTTAAAAATAATTATAGTTCATAATGAGCGTTTGGAAATCAAGAAATCACATTTAATAATTCGACTGAAAGGTGAGCTCATATTGAAATCTGTCATTGGCTTAAGAAATCTGAAAGACAACCAAAAAAAAGTGTAGGCGAACAATTAATCTGCGTTGGTGATCAATTGCGTTTTGTGTATTGAATTTGCTGGGATCGGTCTTCAACGAACGAAACAAGTTTCCAATTTATTAATAGAATGTGAATTAATGTTAGAAGACAAACATATTTAAGCAGCTTTTCAAAATAATAAGTAAGTTTTGAGGGTGGCAGTGGTGCAATGGTACAGTGGTACCATACCGGAATTGCCGGACGAGTGGGTTTGAATTCAGAGGCCCAATTCAGCATTTCGAGGTGAAGCGTTTTTGATGGTGACATTTGGATTTACAACTATCTTCTTAATATATATAAATTACGTGTCACGATGTTTGTCCGCGATGGACTCCTAAACTGTTTAACCGATTTTAATCAAATTTGAACACCGTGTGCAGTTTGATCCAACTTGAAAGATAGGATAGCTTACATCTTAATTTATGTTACGTTACGCCACAGCAACGCTTGGTCGGGTCAGTTAGTTGTTATATAAAATTATAATTGTCGAACTCGTGGACGAGTTTTAAATGTCAACTAGCGTATGACATTCGGTATAACTTGTATTTTTTGGCGGATTGTACTTTCGATAGGCGAAAAGAAATTTCATTTTTTTAATTGAACTTAACTAAACTTAACCTAATTTAAATGCGTTTTTCCTGCTCAACAGTCCTATACTCATTTCAGCAATGCACTTTGTCTCGAATAACAGGTCCCAGACTCCGTAACTTTTAAGACTGTAATCGTAATCGTTCAATCGTCTATCGTCGATTTTACAGTTCAAAGATTGTTACATGTCATTTCATAAATTTAGACGATAGTCGTCTAAAACGTTAGTGAATGACTCTCCAGATGAATAATGAGTACTTTAACTCAGTATTGACATGTTTAACAACAGCAAAAGCTGTTACATCTGATGTACCGCAAGGATGCTATGTAAGACCTCCATTTTTTTGGGGAATATAAATTTCTCAATGGTTCTTCTCTACGCCAACTGACGAAGCCGGAATATATTAAAAGTATTAAAATCCTGTGGATTCTATTTGCTCCCAAAATGATTTTGATACTTTCCTCAAATAGAGTAACGAATTGTCACTGATGTCAAAGTGCGACACTTCCGCAACAGAAGGTTCGTTCGTTAAACTTTACAAAGCGTTGACCCTAGTTTCCTTGACAACCCTATGAGCTGTCAAAAAAATCTGGGTTTTCCAGTCCCTAAAAAACGCTAGACCACAAAATCACCGCACATCTCTGTCATTTGAACAAAAATACATCCCATTGACAGCCCTGTTTATTACCCAAATACGCCCCAGTAAAAACCGAGGCCAAACCCAGGGCACAAAAAACACTAAGTTTGACATTCAGGGCGACCCAAGGCTTCAATGAACGAACCTAATGTAAAATTATAATTATCTTGTGCTTTTTCATCGAAAGCTTGTTCAATGAAGCAAAGTTAAGATTGGAAAAGGCTAAGCGTTGGTAGAAAGAACTTAAAAAGGGGAGAGGTGATCGTTTTTAATTTTTGCATTTCTTACTTTATAATTTTTTCCAGAAAATCCATTTTTGTTCAGAAAATAAAGTCCAATCAGGTCAAACCCGACAAAAATGGATTTTATGAAAAAAATGCCTTGTATTTTTAAATTTCTCAAAAACTAGGAAAGGTTTTCTTTTTCGGTTCTCTGTATATGACTCAAAAACAATAATTCTTTGCTATCTAACTATCCCTCTTGCTAAAACGAAGGGGGATATACTGCCCCGTTCGCATACGATCTTTTCCAAATTATCTTTAATGGGCTTTTGTCGCATCTTATGCGAAACACCCTGTATATCAGGTTTACGGTGGCATATACAGGGTATGGCATTACCATGTACTATTTTTTTTAATTACTATTGCTTTGTATCGGTTTGGGTAGCGGGGCGTCGGAAGTGGGAATGAGTAGTTGGGTTTGCGGAAATTTAAATGCCATGGAGCGCTTCACGGTGTATAGCGTGTTATGAGATTTTTTTTCATTTCAAAATTGTGAAAATTCAACGTGCGATAGTCGTCGTAAACGAGAGATTTAGAGAAAAAACTCATATCATGCTGAGGTGATATCGCAGGCAGCCCAGAAACCCGGACTTGACACTACCAGACTTTTTTTTGTGAGGATACATGAGGATAGTTAAGCACATTAATCCAACCGTTTTTAACTAATTACAAACTTTTTTTACGTGGTTGGGTAGCTAACTCAAGTCACAACTCCCAACCTACGGAGGGGGGCTCGGATATATTGCGACTTTCGACATCAATATTTAAACTTTTGCTTTTAATAAGACCAGAAAAAAAAAATTATGTTCTTAATGAAAGCAAAATTTGCTAACATTAGCCTTCAATTTAATTTGCACATTTCTTACATTGTTTTAGAAGTCAATCTTAATCTTTTATCGGTTCTTTCAGTGATATTTTCACGAAGGGCGGCAATGCGGTGGACGCAGCTCTGGCTGTTCTTCTATGCAATGGAATTGTTACAATGCAGAGCATGGGCATTGGTGGGGGATTCATCATGAATGTTTTTGTAAAAAAAGACAATCGTGCCATCACTATTGATGCACGTGAAGTGGCTCCATTCGCCGCCACTGAAAATATGTTTGTGGACAAACCATCCAATTCGCTACATTCGCCTTTAGCAATAGCGGTCCCTGGTGAAGTAATGGGCTACTATCGTGCCCACAGTCGTTTTGGTTCTCTGTCGTGGAAGGAAATTATGGAGCCATCAATAAAAATTTGTGAGGAAGGCTTCATTATGTCTCAACATCAATTTAATTCGTTAAACATCAAGGCAATAGTGAAGAATGACACTCTTTTGAGGTACGTCTTTGTGTTTTACGATTCATTTGACACTGTTGCTCATATTGCGTTTCTTTTAGATCAACTTTTGTGGATAATACGACAGGGAACTTCTATTCACCTGGATCAAAAGTTAAACCACCCAAGGAACTATGTCAAACTTATGAAACACTTTCTAAAAATGGCCCATTGGACTTTTACAACGGAACACTTGCCAAGGATGTAGCAGCTGATCTGAAAGATCTAAAGAGTATCGTCACATCTGATGATCTTGAGGCCTACAATGCCGATGTTGTTAATTCGGTGTCGATGCCATTGGGTGAGGACACTCTGTATGCTGTACCTCCAGTTGGAAGTGGTACAATCGTATCCCACATCATGAGTATACTTGATGGCTTTAATTTCACAAAAGAAAACTTTCAAGACGAAGCTGGAAAGGCTCTTGTCTACCATCGTATGATAGAAGCTTTTAAATTTGGCTTTGCAAAACGATGGGAATTGAGTGATTTGAGATTCAATGACCTTAGAGAAGTGAGATCTTTGACATCGGTTACAATATTTTATGTGTCCTGTTTCTTTTCCTTTAGCTTATTAGTCAGCTTACGAATGTGGAAAACGGTGATGAACTCAGACGCAGGATCAACGATTCAGCAACTAATGACGATATCGGATTTTATGGGGCAAGATTCTCATCCAAAGACGACTATGGTACATCACATATTTCAGTTTTGGCGCCAAATGGTGATGCTGTGTCGGTAACAAGTACAGTTAACCACTAGTAAGTTTTTTCAATTTTGAATTCAAAGCAAAAGATTACAACTTTCCATTCCAGTTTTGGAGCAGGATTGACTGGCAAGCGAACAGGCATTTTATTCAACAGTGGAATGGATGACTTCTCAACACCAGGAGTCTCAAATCAGTTTAACTTACCACCAGCGCTGAACAATTTCATTGAGCCACAGAAACGAGCAATGTCTTCGATGTCCCCAATGATACTGACCAATAGCACAGGACATGTGAAATTAGTTCTAGGATCAGCTGGTGGTTCAAAAATTATCACAGCCATTGTCCAAGTGATGGCAAGAATATTGTGGTTCGATGAAGACATTAAGACGGCAATGGACGCGCCTAGAATACATCATCAGCTAGTACCCAATGTTTTGGGATATGAAAATGAAAGTCTTGAGGTGAGTTTAGTGTTTGATAGCGGATAGGAATTTTTGAAGATAAGAAAGCATATTAGCTTAAAAAAACTCTTGGAGCCTTATAATTTCTCGTAGATTTAAAAATAAATTAATATATAGGGTGGCGCAACAAATCGCTGTGAACTTCGAGTTTAACGCATTTTAAAGACTATACTGATTCCGAATGGCTCAATGAGAAAGCGTTTATGGAAGTGGGTAACTACTTTCGAAATACTGGTAAATTTCTCGAGAAAGGCGATACTCATTAATATTTGGTTAAAATGATTTGTTATAAGCCATGTTCAGGTGCATGTCATCTTAACTATTCCTGAACCCGATTGCAAGTTCGAATGATAAAAAAGACCTAAAGTTTTTTGAAAAATGAAAGAAAACGGTTCCGAAACAGAGCCTAGAAGGGCCCTTGGGTCAGAAACATTTTTTTTGCAACCATACCATAATGGAACGGATCCACAAATTTTTGCTTATTCCGAACCCCTAAGCTGTTAAAGCAGAATAACGCTTTTCACGGTAGTGAAATGTAATATCGGAAGACTGGCAATTCCTCTTGAAAGGTGGTAGGTACGCGTGGAAAAACAGTTGGATGTTTCTGGGACTCCAACCTAACCCAACATAGCAGACAGGAACGTTAACCATTACACCGCACCGCTGCGCTGGTACTTCATCATCATATCCGGCTAGTAATTGTAATTGACATCCTTTTCCCCCTTTTAAAATCAGCCAAACGGTGCGATGGTGACTTTCTAGTAATCATGGGGCCTGCTTCATACAATGCAGACCAGCTGGTGCATTCGGCTTCCAACTGCCATGTAGCTTCAATAAACTAGCTCAAAACCATCAGCCACTGCAAGTAAGACTTCTTTCAGGCCGGGAGAACAAAACATTAAGCATGAGCTGGGTTGTTTAAAGAAGTTTGTCGCATATTGCATCCTCTTTTGTCGATAGCCAATCTGCTAAAGTCGTACTTCCAGTTGTTGTTCGGTTTCTATTCGAAGGCTTGATTAAGAAGAGTGACACCCAAGGCATTTGATAGAGTAAGGGATCAAGCTCCCACTGGATTCGAAACTGCCTTACAGACTGTTCAACATAAGTTGTTTTGAATGGTTTCAGGTCTGATTTCAACATAGTAAGTGCTGGTGTGCCCCAGGTCTCAGTCTTGTCTCCTACCCTATTAATCATTTTCATATACGATCTCTTGTCTAATACTTCTAATCCTCAGGTTGTTATGCTGACGAACCAAACCCTTAGCTTTTCATATTTGTTTCCAAATTCAAGTCCCTGCATATTGAATTCAGACTTGACAGCATTGTTACATGAGGTAATAAAAACCGAGCTGACTTCAATGATTCGAATACCCAATGATGTCTTATTTGTCGCTAAAGCTTACCAACCCTCCATTGGCATTATACATAAATGATATGTACCTGCATTAATGAAAGCTGATTTTCTTTGAAATTACTACAAATTTGAAGTCGCCAAAAATGCTGCTAAATGATTAAGTTTCTTAAGGAAATTTTAAACCACTGGCTACAATTTATAAGCCCTATACATCCACCCAGACCTGGAGTATAATTCCCATAACTGGTCAGGTGCTCCTCAAATATCTTTGGGCCTATTTGATGAGTTGCAAAAAAGAGCAATACGACTGATAGGTGATTCAAAACCCCATGGCGTGTTCGGCAGTTAACGACGAACGACATAGAATTTATTGGATTTGAATGCAAGTCCGACATCCGCAGTTGTGCCACAAGGAGAACCCTTTTTGAGTCGACGTTTGACACACTGAAGATGCAGTCATCCAGATAACTACTGGATATTGGGTCATAGGAATGAAAAAAAAAAAAAAAAAAATGCATTTCTCTGAAGTACCAACAGTAAATTGTTCTTTCAGTGAAGTGTTTACCACAGTTAAAGGCACCGAATAGTGAATTGCTTATAGGTGAATAAATCTCCTCACAATCTATTGCACTTCCTGGTGCAATAATAATAAATAAGAGCTTCATATCTACTTGACGTATTTTTCGTAATGGCGAATTAGTAAAAAGTGAAATAAAAAATCAACGCCCGACAGCTTACAGGAGTGCCTTATCTTTCTACGATGGTTTTTTAAACTATTTCGGTTTTATACCAATTGAATTAAATTGACCCCTAAAGTTTTGTTGTATAGTACAAGCCACAGAGTGGATAACACAGAGAATCAACTCGTTACTCCTTTGCCTGAATGAAACAACCTCAATTTTTTGTGTGCTGAACTCAAACATAACTTTTTTTTACTTGCGGTTATAGATACTACTATAAAGCAAATTTTGCAATAGTGCAGAAAATAATTTTGAGATAAGAATTAAACATGACATTACGATGATAGAGGGACGAAGAACGTGGGTCCTGCAATTCTGTCTGTCTGTCTGTATGTCCGTATTTGTATCTACAGCCTGAACCGCTTGACTGGTTTACTTCAAATTTTGCAGTTATTCGACCAACTTTCATTTGATGTTTCTGACCATGATCTACTTTTTCGTTGTTATGACATAAATTTTTCGAGAACTGTCATCCCTGACACCTTAACCTTCAAAAACTTTAACTCTATTGCAATTTGTGTCCTCCAAGCTGCGACAATTTGTGCTCCCTGGGAGCAATGCCGATTGGCTAGTGATCCAAATGAGAAAGTAAGACTGTTTCAATCAATACTTTTAAACTTGTACGACGAATGTGTGCCTTTGAAAACAGTGAAAGTTCAGAACAAAGCATGTCCTTGGTTCACTCCGGAGGTGGTCCGATCTATTAAGCCGAGGAACAATGGAAGCGTAGACCATGTGAGGTAAATTGGTCCACATACAAAGTGGCTCGTAATTACTCAGCCACAGTCCTCCGTACGTCAAAGAAAAACTTTTATGCGTCTAAGCTAAACTCTTCCCTTCCTCCAAAAAAAACTTTGGAGCAACCTAAGGACGATCGGAATGTCTGCTAAAAAGACCAACTGTATGTGTGCTTTGGATCCAGATGACTTGAACAATTTTTTCTTGGGTGATAACCCTACTGCAGGCAGCTCAACTTCTAATCGAACAGTAGATTGTGTAGCCTCTGCACCAATTTTCGAAAGTTTTGAAGTGGCCACGGAAGTCGAAATTGCTCAATGCGTTGCGGCCATAAAGTCCGATTCGATAGGTGAGGATGGCTTCCAATTCGATTTGTTAAGCTTATCTTACCTGAAATTGTATCACATCTCACTCATATAATTAACTGGTGCATAATTACGTAAACTTTTCCTCTGCACTGGAAATTTGCAAGAGTTTTGACAATAGCAAAGAAAACAAATGCATCTACACCTACTGAGTTCAGACCGGTGAGCATTCTGCCATGTCTATCAAAGGTTTTTGAAAAGGTTGTAGCGAAGCAGATAACGAAACACTTGTCCCTGAACAAATTGCTGTATGCTCAACAATCTGGTTTTAGAGCTAACCACAGTTGCTCTACAGCTATGGTTAACCTCTTTGAAGAATTGAGACAAGATTATGACCGGGGTCACGTTTCGCTGTTGTGTTTGCTGGACTTTTCTAAAGCTTTTGATAAAGTCAATCACAAAATTTTGTGTTGGAAGCTGAAGAATGACTTTGGTTTCAGTGAGAGAACTCTGAAATTGATCAGTAGCTTCCTCTCTTGCAGATCGCAAAGGGTTAATTCTGGTGAACGTTTTTCACAGTTGAAAGAAATAAAGCAGGGAGTCCCTCAAAGCTCCATATTAGGCCCGATACTATTCTGCATGTTTATTAATGACCTCCCTACAGTTTGCAAATATACTTCAGTACATCTTTATGCAGACGATGTCCAACTACATCTAGCAAAAGCTTCAGGTAACCTCAATGAACTTGTTTTTCTCATGAATGAAGACTTAAAACATATTACAACCTGGTCTGAAAATAATAAGCTTCTTCTCAATCCATCAAAATCCCAGATAATACCCATCTCAAAAAACAATTTTGACCTTTGTCTCCTTCCTGATGTTTACCTTAACAATAATAAAATTAAAGCAGTGGAATCAATCACTAGTCTAGGTTATGTAATCAACCGTAATTTGTCTGGTTACAATCACACAAACGTTGTCGTGGGTCGTATTTACGGATGTCTTCGTAAATTGTGGATTATTGCTTATTTTACACCTCAAGAAACAAGACGAAAGCTGGTACTGTATCTAGTCTTACCCCTCATAACATATGCTGAGGTGGTCTACAGCAGTCTTGACTCCTCGTCCCAGCGAAAACTGCAAGTTGCGTTCAATGATGCTGTGCGTTATATTTATGGTTTTCGTAGATATGACCATATTTCTGTGTTTGCTACGGGTTTGCTTGGATGTACTCTGAAACAATATATCAACGCTAGGAATTGTATGTTTTTGCACAAAATAATTATAACTCGAAACCCGCCTTACTTATATAACAGACTTAATTTTACTCGCTCCTCAAGAACCATCAACCTCATTCCCTACCGTTACAATTACCTTAACTCATCACGCTTATTTTTTATCCATACTGTAAGACTTTGGAACTCTCTGCTCTCTCAATTGAAGAATATTTCAAATCCCAACAATTTTAAAAGTGCAATTTTCCAACATTTCTCCTCCTGATCCATTTAAATTATATCCCTCATTACCCACTACCTTTCTTTCCTCTATCCTATCTCTCACTCCTTAGATTTAGATAAAAATTGTTATTAGATTTAAGTATTTGAAATTATTATAACTGATATGAAAACACCATGTACTATAAAAGATCATGTCTTAATGTACAAGCCATATGTTCCCCTTTTTGAAATTCATTTCAAACCAACCGACAAAAACATGGCGACGATGGTTTCCGATTTAATTTAGATTGTGTACAAAATGGCACTTTCTTGCCGCAGTTGACTCTCTGGTTCTACTCTGTGGCACAAGTTGAGAAGTTGATTTAATTTTAATACCTGATCCACTCAGTTTTTCATAGATATAGGATTTTTGATTTGGTAGATATTGTAGAGATTTCTTTAAAGTTGCCATAGGCTCTCGTCCGTTTCCCGTTTTTATAAAACTCAATCTATCTTTTTCTCTTTTGTTTTCAGAACATCATGAAACTTCTTGAAGCTAAGGGTCACAAAACAAAACGCTTTTTGGATAGAGGCTCTTCAATGTGTGGTATTACTCAAAACCGAACAGCAATATATGCAAATGCTGACTGGCGAAAGAGTGGAGGCGTGGATGGTTATTGAAGCATCAAAATATAGTCAAAGTATAAAGAAAAAGCCTTAGTGACACCACATTTTTTGTACAAAGTCAAAGTGAAAGCAAAAAACACAAACTCAAACTCATTAAAAGAACACAAATGATTATTATTAGTTTAACCATCTTAAATTTAATTTAATTTATAAATTAGATGTTAAAATATTTGGTTGTTTTTAAATTTTTTTTCTTTAATTTAAAATTTAAAAACAAAACAATGCTATATCAATTTTTGTAATTTATTACTTTTTGTATAACTATCGTATATAAATAATTCAAATAAACAGTTTGAATACAAGTGGAACGTGTTTCTTTCTCGGTTTCTATCGCGCATGTCCTTAATTTTTGACAGAAGAGTTATAAATAAGGAAGAGATATTGGTGCACTGTAAATATTTTGAAATGAATTGGAAATGGTGGAAAAGAAAGTCTCTCGAAGTGCGAAATAGTAAAACGTATGTGTCCGTCGGCATTTCGTCTCTGCGATACAATTATTTGAGCGTGTCTTCTTGCGTACTTATAGGAAATCTGCCGTGATTCTTGCTGCTTTGATAGCTGTCACAAGTATTATTTTCCAGCAGATTCGTCAATCGACGAGACAGGAACGAAAATGCAAAGGTGCACTACCCAAATCCGCAGAGCCTTCGTCATTTCGTGTTCCTCCTGACACTGAAATTCCTTTGCCACCATCTCCATCAGTTCTACATGTTTTCCAAAAGGCCGCAATTTGTTCTGACAGTGAAGTTTGTAGCAAAGTTGGAAGGTATTTTTTCATTGTTGTTTTTAAGACATCCATCGACTGTAGGAGCTATTTGTAGAGATATGCTGCACCAGGGAGGAAACGCCGTGGACTCGGCTTTAGCTACCCTTGCCTGTAATGGTTTGGTGACCATGCAGAGTATGGGAATCGGAGGTGGATTCATTATGAACGTGTTTAAGTCTTCCACGAACCACTCTTCAACTATTATTGCTCGGGAGACAGCTCCGTCGGGTGTTAAATTTGAACACTTCTCGAAACAGAGTGGCGATTCGAATTTGCAAGGTCCGATTTCAATAGGAATACCTGGTGAAGTAATGGGCTATGAAGTTGCACACAGGACATATGGATCGCTTCCATGGAGTCAAATTCTAAGTCCAACAGTTCAAATTTGTGAACAAGGATTCCAACTTTCTAAACATCAATGGGACTCTTTGTTTTTCAATCCTCGAATAGTCAACGATGCATATTTGAGGTATTTCTTGGGTATAGCTTCATAGATATGTAGGTATTTACAAGGTTTGTTTTAAGGAAAATGTTTGTTGACGAAACGACAGGAAACTACAAACGTGTAGGGTCATTAATTCATCCTCCGAGACAGCTTTGTGAAACTTTTCGAATTTTAGCAGAGAAAGGTCCGCTGGAATTCTATAGAGGAAGTCTGGCAGTTTCAATTGCTAAAGATCTAAAAGACCTTGGAAGTATCATATCACTGGAGGATTTAAAAAATTATAAGGCAGACTTTGTGGATTCCATAAAAATGAATTTCGGGCAGAATGTCATGCACTTGGTGCCTCCGGTTGGTAGTGGCGTTATTGTTGGCATGGTGATGAACATTTTAAAAGGATATGATTTCAAAGAGGAAGTTACGGATTCAACACTCACTCATCGAATTGTCGAAGCACTTAAGTTTGGATTCGCCAGTCGTTGGGAACTTGGAGATTCTGTGTTCAATGACCAAACAGCGGTAAGAGAACACGTATAGAAGAACAAGTTTATGTGATGATACATTTCTGTTAGTTTATAGCTGAAATAATGTCGGCGAACAGGACTGAGGCGCTTAGGCATAGAATCAATGACACTACCACACAAAGCGAGATCAAATTTTATGGAGCTAAATATACTTCGGTAGAAGAACATGGAACGGGTCACATATCTGTACTGGCACCAAATGGTGACGCGGTTTCAGTGACAAGCACAATCCATTATTAGTAAGGAAAATGATAGCTGGATCATTTTGAAGGACTTTTTATTGTTTTCCTCTTTCTTATTCTAATGATTTAATAGTTTTGGCTCAGCGCAGATGGGTAAACGCACAGGAATACTCTTCAATAGTGCCATGGGAGATTTCTCAATTCCGGGACTGCAAAACTATTTTTCTCTGCCACCATCAAAGCCAAATCTCATTCAACCGAATAAGCGTCCCATGTCTTCAATGGCTCCAACAATTGTTACAGATCTTATAGGTAATGTCAAGCTCGTAGTTGGAGGAGCTGGCGGGCCCAAAATAATATCAGCACTTGTGAACATCTTACTGCGGGTATTGGTGTTGAATGAGGACATCAAACAAGCTATTGACGCAGCGAGGTATCATCATCAACTTATTCCAAATTCGTTTGAATATGAGTACGGAATGTTGAAGGTAACTTTTTTTATTTGAAATGCTTGAACATTTTACTTGAACTCAATTTTCAGTCAGTAATTGATGATCTGGAGATGAAAGGGCACATTACAATTCGTTACAGGGAAAGGGGATCAGCATTTTGTGGAATCATGAAGAATGCTACGGCTGTGTATGCGAATGTCGATTTCAGAAAATTGGGAGGCGTTTTTGGGATTTAAATTGTATCGTTGTTTATTTTTTCGACTAAGAAGCCGTCCCATCGCTAGCGCTGGTGTATTTTTTGACATTTTTGTTTATATTTATTTGCAAGTTTATTAAAAATTTCAAAAATTTTGTCTAAATACCAAAAATTCGTTGGATTTAAAGAACGAGTTTCGGCTGTAGATTTAGTAGGTACAAGGTTCGTTGGTTGAAGCCCTGGGGTCGCCTTGTGGTCGCCACAAAACATTTTTTTGAAAAACCTGCACTCGCCCTAAATGTCGAACTGAGTGCTTTTTGAGCCCTCGCCTTAGGTTTTCTGGGGCGAATTGAGGGCCATCAAATGACATGTATTTTTATTCCAATGACAGGGATGTGTGATGATCTTGTGGTTTTACCACTTTTGATACTATTTTTACAACACAGACGCATACATTTCGATAATGGTTAATAGACGACAGAAGGAAGGCTAATAAGCATCGCACAAAGAGAGGACGAATTTTCATCTTAGAAAACTAAGAATTTCAATTAACTCCATAGCGTTTACGATGGTAAAGCTACTCTTTTGTGCTTCAGGCTTAAAGGTTTTATAGCAAAATTATGGTTTTAGCTCTTTTTATGAAAAAAAAAAAACACCTTATTTTGCTGAAAAAAGTAACTATCAAAAAAATACTTTAGCCTGAGGCCTCGACTCCTGTCAGCATTCGAAGAACCGGAGACGAGGACACTCCGAAGTCCGGACCCGTCACTAACGATGGATATTCTTGACAAAAATTTAATAACTAATCAATCACCCACAGTTTGAGAATGTATCCGCAGAACCTGGATGAAGCAAATGCCAATCCATATAATCCATAGTCCATACTGTTGTTTCAACGACATAGCCTCACTATGAGACTAAACGAGCTTGAGCATCTCAAAAATGATTTTGAAAAATTACACAATTCGATTAATATTATTAGTTCTTTTCGAAACAATACTTCTTGTTCCATCCTCAGGATCTAGAATATCTCTGTACGAAAATTCAAATAAATTGGTTCAATAGTTTGGGCGGTAGATGGTAACAAAGAAAAAAAAAACACACAGAATAAATTTCGGACTTATAACATTAGTAAAGCCTCCAGTTCTCGTGGGAATATGGTGACCGTTCCTGTAGGAATATGATGATTAATTAAAGTTCATGTTCCTCGAGGATAAGGTATAGCATTCTACCGGTGGAAGAATGTTTAAAATCGGTGTATTAGCTTCAAGTTTCCCGTTCCCGTGGGAATATGTAGATTAAATAGAGCCTTTTGTCCTTCTTCAGGTTTTCAACTATCTCTGTACCAAATTTCATTTAAATGGGTTCAATGGCTTAGGCAGGAGATGGTTACATAGAAAGACGGACAGACAGAGTTTCTTTCACATTTGTAATATTGGTTATGAGTTTTTATCTTATTTCAAAAATGTTTGTGAAGTATTGGCCGAAACGCAGATTGACAACCACGGTGCTACGATCTTACCACTTTGAGCTTTTTAGTGAGGAACCGATATTTTCCAACAATCTGCGAGCGTTTACAGCACTTATCCTATCATTGTAAGTCACAGATTTTTGAGACATTCAAGCTCAGTTCAGGGTTGCTGCCATATCTGAATTACAAATCAGATGACTCTCCTTCAAAACCAAATTGAACAGTTTCAAGTCTTTGAAGTTTAAATTCTTCACGTCGGAAGAATGTAGTCAAAAAAAAAGCTTGAGAACATGTTACTAAGGGAAAATGTAGCATTCATATAGTGAAAGAATTTTTAAAATCGGCACCGTTTTCCTAGCTAACTCAATCACGTTTTAGGAGTTTCATATTTTAAAAAAAATTTCTTTATAATCTTTCCAAAACGAGCCTTCAAAACGTAAACTGTTTTTCGAGCTGAAAAAAAAATGCATTATTTTGTGGGTTTTCAGAAATTTGAGCTTGAGTTACCAGTTTTCCTTTGCATTTTTAAAATCATGTTAGAAAATGGTATTAGTTTTTAAGAAAACAGAAGGCCATGCTTTCTTCGAAGCAATACAAAATTAGGGAGTTTATCTGCCTACACCTAGATAATTGGTGTTTTTTTCAATAGAAATACTAATAAAGTCCGTTTTTGTCGTAGACAATTGTGTCCGTATGATTGTTTCCACATGTGAAAAAATTAACCAAACCGTTTGTTAGTTTGGAACAAAACTATTTGTGTACATACCATTTCAGTTTTCGTCATGAGCACCGACTCGGGATATAGACACGGTGAAAAGTAAATAGTAACGTCGGTTTTCTTGTGACAATTTATTGGACTAGTAATAAAGTGCTACTTCTACTAAATCATTAAAATCATTAAAAGACAAAGAAAATCCAATTTATTTAAGGATAAAATGAAAAATCAAACTTAAGCTTTCAAATTTTTGACAAGAACGAATGCTCTTAACTTACATAAGGAAAAACTTCACCATTTTCCTGATTCAAAAAAGCCGGTTGAAAATTCAAGGGTATTTTCTTATCAATTGGCCAGTTTCTTGCAAAATTTTGTCGTATTGGTTTTCTTGCTTTGATTGGAGTCACCCAAACATTGTTGTTCTGCATCAACTAAAAAAAAAGATTTAGTTTCTTGCTTAAAAAGTCTAATATGTACTTCAATACTAACAGTTCGTTCGGCTTTTCTTTTCTGGCGCTTCTTAATCTTGTGGTAACAGTGTGGCCTCATAACTATGAAGTATAGGATCTCAATAATAGAAAAAAAGCTAAAACCCATAAACAGCCCCAATAACCCTCCAATGTTGGCTGAAATAATAAACATACTAAGTTCAAAAATCGAAGACGTCCCCAATTTCAAAAACCTCACATAAAAACTCAGTAAAACCAAATATTTCCCCCTTTGAAGTACTTCGAAAAACGTTTGATAAATAATAAAAATGCATGATGGTCACATCTTGGACGTCTACTAACAAATCAGCCGGATAATCGTCATTAGTTATAAAATCACCATCTACCATTTTTGTTGAGGTAACTGTTGGATTGAAACTCAGCTCAAAACAAGCTGGCAGACACGAATCACAAGAATAATTCCCAGTTGAAGAAAGAATATCGTTTTGAATATGTTTGGTACAGCGGTTGTCCTTCGGGCCACATATTTTAATGTCCGGATCTATCTTTGGAAGATAATACAAAATACAGCCACAGTGATCAAAAATAATCCGCGCTTCACATTCAAGTTGACAATTTTTGCGAGAATATGTTCGGTAAAACATGAGATTTCCTTCGTCCGAGAACAAACACTGGCGAATTTTCGTACTAACTCCTCGAATTGCTGAAGTCGCGGTTTGGTATTGTGGTTCGATTGCAACTCGACTCTCACGACCAGCTGTTACTAAGAAGCCAAAGCTACTGATTTTGGGTTGTTCAGCGGGGTTGTGGACAAGTACCTAAAGGAAATCAATGAATCAGTCATTGTGAATTGGTTGCTGAGACGATAGAACATAGAAAGAGGAAAAAATATTAATTATTGAGTGGTGTGCAAAAGTTTCGTTGTACATCTTTTTAAAGTAGGTTTTTACACAAGGTTTCATTCTTTTTCAGTATTTTGATGATAACAACTTCTAGTAAGGTGCACTTAGAATGAATTAAAGAACAAACCAGGGTCCGTATTACAAATTACGACACTTGCAAGAAAACCCTCGCTATCATTACGTTACGAATACGTTTCACGATACCCGCTGTCATTAACGAGTTCTTTTGGTGATCGTTTTGTTATCGTTTAAGCATTTTCATAGATCAATTCTCGTAGTTCACAATCGGATCATGTTGTGAATATCGTGGTTTTGCGTTTTTGTGGCCTTGCGTTACGTAAATTGTAAAATAATTAAGGTAGTAGTTCAAAAAATGGACAGTCTCCCATTCACGACGAATGGATTTCTTTCAAAGTCCACTTGTTAACTGATTATGGAATATGAAGGCCAACATGGTCTTCTTATCCATCTTGTGTAGATAAAAGTTACTGGATCGCGATGGCGCCCAACTTGAAGCAAAACAACTTTATTTACACGAACTTTCTAAGTTCGATTGTTTTTTACTAATTTCAAGTACTAGAGTTGTATTTTTTTCTAAAGTTGGACATCCATTATCAATCGTGAACGAAACTCTACGCTTGAAAGATATTCATAATTATTTGAATTTTGTAATTTACGAGGTACTCTGGCAATAGTGGTTTCCGTTTTTAGCATGCCTGCTTGTTACATGGGAGGCTCGAATCTCATCAGAAACATACAATTCTTTTTTCATTGTCACCGCTTTCAACAGGGAATTCCTAGCTTATTCCTCCGAGACGAAAACACTGCCACGAAAGGCGAAAAGCAATCGGAAGCGGAAAAAAGTTGTAGTTCTATGAAATGCGCTAAGCTATGAGGTTTTCACGGCTACCCTACCCTATAGCGGGGAATATACGATGCAATTGTCGTAAGCGACTTGGATCGCATACGATCGAATTTAGTTTTCACTTCAAAGCATTCGACATTGAAACATCGGTACAGCGGTTCACTTCATGTACACACACGGTACAATCATATCAAGCGATGAACGATTATCGGTACGATAATTGTATCGTATATTCCCCGCTTATGAGTGACATGAGTTGATACCAGCTTATGAAAATTTTTTTTGTGCCAGTTAAAAAACAAAATATGACTTTGGCGCCCAATTCAGAACACTAAACTCTAATGTGCTCTAAATAACCGATCAAATTAGAAAAACCTTGAAACCGATGCTCTTTGATGAACTACAGTAGTACTCCGAAGACGATGCATTCAAAACAACTGTCAATCCCATTTTGCTTCCCGTACCCGCTGCTATTCGCGGATAAAATTTAGGAGGCAGATTTTGACGAAAGCCATTTTCAGGAGTCCAATCAATCGGAACAAAATCTTCTTTAGGCTCTGCACTAAACTTGTCGTTATCTCTAAAATAAAATCGTTTTTCCAAAAGTATAAAAAAAGGATTTTTAATCTTACGAATTGTTCCTCAAAAGGAACAAAGGATCGAGGGCATTGAAGGTACAACAGAGGCCATCATCCGTCAAAATAGCATTGAAAATACTTGCACAGTTCTCAAGCTTTGATCCATATCGACAATAGGCTAGCATAGCGTCACAAGGTTGAGCCACCTACAAAATTAAAAAAACAGTTAGCCTTTTCCCAATACGTCAAATGTTACCCTATTTAGAAGAGCTTTGAAATTTTTCCAAGAAAGCTGGCCAAAAAGTGGATTAACTTCGATGTCCTTAGCACAAAGACTCATAAGCAGGGTGTAATTTAATGTTGACCTTTGAATACAGGACACAATTTAGATTCCTCATATCTTATCGGGATCACTAATTATACTTATCAATCTCCATTACTCGACTTTTCAAGGCCTTGTTTAAACTGCAAATGGTAACTGCAGGAAATGGAATAGTTGTTGTAAAAGTAAGTTCGGGACTTGTTGTAACGATAATTGGTGTAAGACTCCATTTGGTGTAAACATTGCTAATAAAGATCGCCGAGCACACAATAACAAAGACAAACGATAATCCAAAAAATGACCTGCAAATAGAAGGCAAAAGTGAATATTCTTAAAACTTCAAGTCCAGCTGAAGATTACCTTTCAAAAATCGTAATCTGATCATCGGCCAAATATTTCAAACCATGCAAAGTTGAATTCTGCAGAAATTCTCTGACGTTTTTCTTCAAACCCATGTAAATCGTCCCACTCTCTTCTTCATCCTGTTTACCAGCGACCTCAACTTTCTTTTCAGTTTGACTACTCATTTTAATTCTCAGCACCAACTGAATTGAATATTGTCCACTTCAAGTCTTAAATACTCTAAAAAATCAGTTTCGTGTTCCGTGTTAAATGTCAAAAATCAAAAAAAAAATATATAATCAGAGAATTTGCTGTTGACAAACAAACAATCACTTCAAATGGATAAACATGCATTTTGTTCAACGAGTCCATTACTTTATTACAGAAATATAAGTGAGCATACATTTTTGTTGCATTACTGACAACAACATGGTTAAGGTGGTTGCAATACAGGGCTAGGGGTTTTAAATTCCTTCATCAAGGATTGTGAAATTGTGCCAATAAAATATTGCTGCTTTTCTACTATTTTATTTGACATCAATAGAGGCATTAATCTCGATCTATAATTGTACTTTCTCTTGTTTGAAGTGTAATCTACCATCCGTCTTGTTTGTTGTGGGTGTGGCTGCAGGTCGTCCTGTAAAGAAGGGATAATTGATGAAATTTTTTTAAGAATGGATAAATGTAACTTTTGTATGGGGGTGGAGGTGCATTTAAGTATACTTAAGTATATTTAAATTACTGTTGTAATGCGAATTTTGTGGAATCGTCGGTACAAGAACCGGCGAAGTGGTCGAATCAAGGCATAGTAGACTAGTTCTGCCAATGAAATGAAGCTGAATCCCAGGAACAAGCTCATCAGACCGCCAGTGTTCGCTGAAAGATAAAAAGTGTTTAGTATGAGTCTTTCTCTGCAGGATTAATGATAAGTGCACAAGACACAAGAGCTACTGGAATATTTCAATGTTTTACTATTTTACTACAAGAATCGAAGTTTCGTTGATCGTTTCAATTGCCTGCTTCTTAATATAAAATTTGTTTTTTATTTGCATTGAAAGACGCAGACAAAATATGTTCTGAAAAATGTAATATCACATCATTCGTACGTAGGGTGGCGCAACAGAGCAGGGATCCACGGTGCATTTCTCACAACCAGGTCTTGTGAGCAAATGGAGGGACCATTTTCTGCCGATTTAGAACGGCTAACAGAGAAAGCGTTTTTCATGGTAATGAATTTATTGTCGGAGGACTTGCGATATCCATAAAAAATTTTTTTGATAGGATTCGAACCACGAACCTCTCGCGAAACAGAAAGACATGCTAACCCTTACGTTACTATAGCACCACCAGATCACATTAAGAAGCATAATTGGTCGATATTACGATTACATTCGTAAGGGACACAAGGGAAGTTAATTAATCCCTTTCGAGGTAAGTTCTTCTAGATTTTTTTCCTGCTACATTTGCTAAGCTTACAAAAGAAAAAGTGAGCACATAAGCAAAAAAGCTTAAACTAAATAGGACTTAGTTCCCGAAGAAATACTTAAGATGCTCTCAAAAAATGGTTAGGTTAAAATCACAAAATGTATAAAAGTTATGAGAATAGACAAAGTCATGACATGTGAAAAAACCTTTGTCACCTATTTTGTTTCATCCTGATCGGTTTTCCAATGGGACCAAATGGACCTGACAACTTTTTTTCAACAGCAAACCATTTGAGATATTTTAAAAACTTTGTTATTGGCTTGAAGTACAATCGAAACATTTATTAATAAAACTCGACTTCGTTAATATGGCCACTGTGGGCACGTATGCAGTCATCGATCCTTCGAACCCAATTGGACGCCACGTAGTAGATTTGGATATTTTCGACCAACTCGTTTTCTCAATGACACATCAACATCACACAATGATGTCACCGAACCCAAATTTCGGTAGAAAATTTTTATAATTTGCAGACCTTGCTCGTTGTGTGCCTTACCATCACCAAAGTAAAACTGTTAAGTTTAGTAAATAAATTGATAATTAAAATTTGATGATTAGTGAAAGGATGCGATCACAAATTACATTCAAAATTGTCAATTCCTTTTTGAAAAACTATTTCTTCTGCGTCCAGAAAAACACGTAAGCTTTTTCTTCTTTTTTGGCTTTGGCACTCGACAGTGGACAAAACGGACAATGGTTTTTACCGTCATTGAGAAAACAGAAAATTTGTTTCGTTTGACGGCTGTACATTCATAGCAACTCAAGACCGGCTAAAAAAGAACGAAACTCTCAAAGAAAATCTAGAGTATAATCAGACTTCAATGGAGAATAGTGACATTTTCAGTTCATATAACAGACATAAGAGTTGTCGAAAAAATCTGTCTTTTCGATAGTTAAAATACTGTAACGTACGCTTAATTCGAAAAAACAAAATTTCACCTTTCAATTTATTTCTACCACTTTTAATCAGTATCTATACTTTATTCGATCTCAACTCGATCTTTGGACTATCACTTGTAAACAACAATTCACTCTTCTTTATCACTCTATTATCAAAAACTGACTATTGCCTATTTATATAGATCAACAATACATCTAGAGCGTTCCAGTTTGTTCCACATGGTCTCCACATTTGATGTCAACCATTTCCCTTCCTAGTATATTTCTACACTCACACACACTGACTTACAAGCAACGCCTGTCATTAGATGTACCTTATAGATTTGCCGCTTGTGTTTTCGGTTGAACGTTTTCGATTAGGAAATTGGTATTAAATGTTGGGTGTGCATTACAATACATGCATTAAACCATGAAATCAGCACAAATGCCTTTCATTTGTAGAAAAATACATGGCCTACCATCAAAAAACACTCAGTTTATCAGTTGAGGTTTTTCAGGAAACGATTTGTTGAGACCAAAGAGCGAACCCAGTGCTTCTACGAACAAGAGTACCTACTATTAGATTTAAATATTGACAGCCCTTTTTCAATGCCATGTTTGATCGTACGAAGGGATAACAGCTCTCCCTTATCTGCTTCACATTACTGACGTCAGAGACTTGACAGACCCAATTAAATATTGAAAATCTGATTCAATCGAACAAAGTGCACTTAAGATATCGTGCGAAGTGACACCCCAGGCTTTGTAGATTTTTTAGCTACTCAAAAACTTAAGCTCGATTGGATAGCACTTGATAGAGACGGAACTCGTTCAAAGTCTCAAAAACCTCTTCTTCTTTTCCTGTTAGACGTTGAAAATGAGCTCTAGCTCGCAAACAGCTGACCTTATTTTTACTTCAAAGGGGAATACGGGAGATGAAAGGAAGAAGCGATGAAAAAGCGCACCCAGATTCGAGCAAAAATCACAGACCAAATGTATTGGGGGCTCGAAGAAATGCCTGCTCTGGCTGCTGATGCATGCCAAGCAATTCAAGAAATACGACAAAGCAACATGAACAAGGTACAAACGTCTTATTACCGTCCTATCACACTGATGTCTCACACACTGAAGATCGTTGAACGAGTATTTAGTAGTCAACTGCGAAAAATAATAAGGCTATCTGATATCCAGTGCGGTTTTTTGCGGGTAGGTCAAAAACAGATGCAATTCAAAGTATAAGAATTCTAATGAATAACATCGTGATTCCTTAAAGGACCTGCAGGCTGTGCTGTATAACTTTTTTTTAAGGATTAGAAGGCAGATGCCGATGCACATTATTTTTAAACTTCTGTGTATTACAATGTGAGAAGAAAACTAACTTTGAAAAAGTATTCGATCGACAACCGCGAGATTCGATATTGGAAGGCCCTCAGACCACGAGTTTAACCAGAGGCCGATGCACGCACGATGAAGGATATTTATGAAGAAGCAATGACTACAGTCAGTTTTAAAAGGAGTCACTGAAGCCATCACACAGTATGTATGAACGACGTGAAAGCGTTTAGAATCATCCGCTTTACATATATAACAGTCCTTGACTACTTGCTACAAAACACCACAGTACATCAACTCTTTGATAACGATATGGTCTTCAAAATTGAGAGTCTTACATCCCTAATAGAAGCATTTACCGTATGAGTAAAGTAGTAGAAGGTAGTGGGAACCGTATTCGTCCAAAAAAGACTGTGTTCTTGTGTTACCCTTTTCCTGACATGCTTTTTTCAATCATTTATTTGACCGAGTAAAAATAGACGAGAAAACTCCGCTATTTTTTGTGATAGAAAAATGACTTTTAAGCGGAGGGGAGGAGTCGAGTGTCGAGCGTCGAGCAATCACATACGATTTATGAAGATAAAATATTAGAAATACCAAGACCTGGTGGAAAGCCTTTATGTCAAAAATAGCATTTTGCATAAAGCTCAGTCGGCTCAGTTGTTGTTGTCATATTCAGAAGAGAGATCCAGAAAAACCCGTCAAAAAAGCAAAAGCAAACAACGTTCACACAAGTTCGGAAAGATACAAGAAAATGCAACGAAATCTGCATTTAGTTTGCATCAGACAACAGCGCAACAGAGCAAGGGCCTAGAGCATTTCCCAAAGCCATGCCTTGAGAGGGAATGGAGAGGACCTACAATTTTCTGCCAGTTCCGGACGGCTAATCTAATAAGCGCTTTTTATGGCAATGAGTTTTGCTGTTGGAAGATTTGTCAATTGCTTGCAAAAGGCGATACTCGTGTAGAAAACTTTTTGCTTCTGTTGGGATTCGACTGAAGAACCGCCGTGTTAACAGGCAGACAAGCTTACCATCACGCCACGGGTACCACAAAAAAAAACTATGGAAAAGAAAAAAAATTAACAGAGGACAGCGTTCTCAAAAAAAAAAAAAAATAGTGCTCATACGCCACAGTAATTTGGAAAAATAACAAAGAAAAATACGTTAGTAAAAGACAGCTTGGTGAAACACGAGAAATTATGTTGTAAATCGTAGTTTTGAGCGTTAACTTGTAAAGTAGTTAAAATAGAAGTACGTACTTACACAGAAAATATCCAACTACAACTATACCTACTATCGTTCTTACTCACATAAAAAGTCCGTGATACCAATAAACTGCGTCTTAACACTGCCCCTAAACGTATTCTCCTTGAAGTACATATGAGCCACTGCAATATTCTTCGTTGCATATTCATTGCTCATATTTTGAATTAATTTATTTTTGATGAAAAACCCATCATGTGATATTGGAGATGCAAAGAAGTCCGGCAGAAATGTCAAATCACTGCAACTTGGCAGACAAATATCATGACAATCTGTTTCCTTAAATCCAACCACATGCGATCGTTCTAGGACTGAGTCGAGGCACTTTTTTTCTTTGATTCCACATCTACTAACATTTGGGAAAAATCGCGGTAGAAAATGAGCCACACAATTGCAATATTTAACCATCAACTTAGCATTGCACTCAATCTCACAGTTGCGTCTGGTATAAAAGCTATAGTGTATGAGTTTTAATTCATCGTTGAAAATACAATGACGATTCTCTCGACGTATGCCTCGCAGTCCTTTACCAGCTTCTGATTTAACAGCATTTATGCGCATTTTAGTTTCATAGCCAGCTTGAAGCAAAAGCCCAGTTTCTCTCATCTGTGGAGTTTCTGTTGGACTGTGTAGTAAAATCTAACAAAAAGAATAGCAAAATATGAAAAAAAAGTTTAAGATATTTGTATAAGGTTTACATACCTTAAATCCTGGTCCACATGCTGACGAACAGTAATATTCCTCCATATCAACGTTGAGAATCAATGTGAGTCCGAGAGATTCTCCTGTTCCAGCTGCTACCTGAGGATAGAATCTAGGAGGCAAAACTTTTGGATATCCTTTTTCAGGATTCCAATCAACGGGTTCTAGTTCAGGAGTGTATAAGGGCATATAATCCTCCGGACTGTAAGTACAAAATATTGAAGTCCACAAAGAAATCATTGGAGTGTACTCACAGTGTCCTAGTGTACAAGAAATTAGGATGAACCATGTTAAATGTACAACAAAGTCCTTCATCAGTCATAACTGGATCAAATATATCGTCACAGTTGTACTGAACAGCACCGAATCGGCAGGATAGAAGCATCTTTTCACAAGGCTGTGAAACCTTCAAATGAGTAGACAATTTTAGTTTTACATAATTTGTTTGAAGCTACTACAAGTTTCTTACTAAGAATATAAATTGTTATAGTGCTTACATTTTCAATAAAGTCCTCGAGTATTGTCCAATCTTCCACTGAGTTAGAATATCTTGAGGATACATCTAAATATTGATGACTTTAGAGTGATACAAAATGTTCAAATTAATATGAGTATATGGATGTTAGTGGTGGAAATATTGAAAATTAAATTCATTGCTCTTAGGTCACCCAGTTATCCAAAAAGTGAATTTTGTGGCTATTTAAATGATTACTTACAAGACAATAAAAACGAAAATATAGTTATAATGGGAGATTTCAACAGTGATTAGATTGAAAACTCAAACTATAAAAAAGATCTGTAGTGTTTGTTTATGAAGAACATGTGCAAACAAATGGAAGTGGAGCCTACAAGAGTATGTACCACACCTTTATTGATGGACTACATAGTAACTGATATAGAATCAATAGAGGTCAAAGTGAAAAATGATCTAAAAATAAGTGAACACGAAACGTCAGTTCTAAAACTGTCGGTGCGTAAAAATAAAGACTTGCAAGTATGAAAAGTGGATGGGCGTTGTACTATTCGTGTAGGCTCTGATTGGTGCCATTTTGGCGGCGCCCAGATGCTGTAACTTATAGTACTGTACTAGTGCTTACTATACCTCCAAGCGGTATCCACTGGGACCTGGGATGCTTCGTCCAGAGCTGACCTGCTAAACTAGTAGGTGCGAGTGCTGATAAGAGAATCCGGAACAAAGAATCGTGATCGATCAACACTATAATTGCTCTGCGAACAATGACTGACTGCACGAATCTCAGTGGTCTACGAGAGCTTTCGTGTAAATGTTCCAGCGGATGAATTCCAAGGACAGAATCAATGGTGGACTTCAGCAGCCATAAAAGCAGAAACCCCTGAAAGAGCTACTCCAACATATTTGGTTTAAAGGTCTTTTGGGGTCTTTCAATACTAGGACAGGGTATTGAAGTAGAGATGGTGGCGGACGAGCTCCTGGTGAGCCAACGGCAGCACTCACACCCCTGCAGCAGGGTACTGACTCTGGATATTCCAGCCCTTTGTGTCCGAAGGGATCCAAAAGGACCTGGCCCTCCGGGGTTGTGCGTAGGGTTAACTACCCAACCACGTAAAAAAAGGACAGTTCCGAAATAACCAATAGCCCCGGATAACGATAATGATTTTAAAGTTGACGACCCAAGCAAACGTATAAAAGACAATGACCTCCGGATCTGCACGTGGAACGTTAGATCACTTAATGGATTACGTGCAGCTGGAGAATTACCGGACGCCCTGAACTGCTGCAAAGCAGACATAGCCGCCATCCAAGAAGTGCGATGGAGTGGACCGGGCATAAAGAAGATGAAAAACTGCGACATCTGTTATGGCGACTGCTACAGACAACAGAAACAGCGCTTATTTGGGTGCAGATTTGTCGTTAGAGGAAGACTCAGGGATAAGGTGATTAGCCAAAATCCAGTCAATGAGCGTATAATTACCATCCGCATCAGGGCTAAATTCGCCAACATTAGCCTTACATGCGCCCACGCCTCCACAAAAGAGAAAGACGACGGTTCCAAAGACTGTTTCTACGAGCTCCTCGAAGAAACGTATGAGCAGTGCCCTAGACACGACGTGAAAATTTGGCGATTTTAACACTAAGCTAGGGCAGGAGGACATTTTTTGAAACACAATCGATAAGCATAGCCTCCATGATAAAACCTTCGATAACGGACTGAGGCTAATCGATTTTGCTGCGAGGCTTGATCTTGTTGTAAGTAGTACGTTTCCCGCATCTCAAAATTCATAAAAGTACATGGCGATCCCCAGGTCATTTAACCGTCAACCAAATTGACCATGTTGCGATCGACGCGACGCAAGGCACTATTCCAGTGTACTAGATGTCCGAACTTTCCGAGGGGCCAACTTTGACTCGGACCACTATACCTTGTTGTAGCCAAGGTACAAATGAGGATATCTTATTCACGACCAGCGCGAACTAACGCTGTGAAGAGATTTGACGTCGGAAAGCTACAATCGCAAGAGATTGCCAATGCCTTTTCCAATCGAGTGTCCCTTCAATTATCCTTGAATCCCATGCCGCCATCATTAAACATTGAAGACCAGTGGCAGCAATACCAAGAAGCCATCAGAACCGCTGCCTCTGAGGTTCTGGGTTTCACTCGGCCACCAAAACGAAACCCATGGTTCGATGAAGAATGCAGACAGGCAAATGCAGTCAAACAAAGAGCATGACAAATGCTTATGCACACACGAACGAGGGCTGCTTACGATCAGTATAACGAGATTTACAAGGAGAGAAGAAGGGAAGAACACCGACTTCTCAAAAAGAAAAAGAAGCAGCATGAGGAGCGCTCGTTTGAGGAAATAGAGAGGTGCCATGACAGGAACGAGATTCGGAAGTTTTACCAAAAGGTAAAAAGATTCTGCCAGGGTGGCAAACCCCGAACTCAAGCCTGTAAAGACCAGCAGGGAAACATAGTTATAGAGTCACAGTCACTACTGAGGATCTGGAAAGATCATTTCTGCAGACTGCTTAACGGCGATGAAGACACAAATTCCGCTGTCAGGCAGATTGCCCCATTCAGCTTGGACGATGATCAAGAATGCCGTCCCCCCGACCTAGAAGAAATTAAGCTTGCTATATGCAAACTTAAATCAAATAAGACTGCAGGTGCAAATGGCCTTGATACCGAACTTTTCAAGGCAGCTGGAGATCAGTTGGAAAGGAGCATGCACCAGCTGATCTGCATGTTATGGTCGGAAGAAAGCATGCAAGATGAATGGAACCTCAGTATCGTATGCCCGATCCTAAAGAAAGGAGACCCTCACAACTGCGCCAATTATAGAGGGATAAGCCTACTCAACGTCGCGTACAAGATCTTGTCTGCTGTAATATGTGAACGTCTGAAACCCCACGTCAACAACTTGATAGGTCCTTATCAATGTGGTTTTAGACCAGAGAAGTCCACAATAGACCAAATTTTCACATTACGGCAGATCTTGGAGAAAACCCGAGAACGTAATATCGATATTCACCATCTTTTTATCGATTTCAAGGTCGCGTATGACAGTATCTACAGAGACGAGCCATGTCTAGTTTCGGTATCCCTGCAAAGCTCGTACGACTATGCAGGATGACGCTGGAGAATTCACGGTGCTCCGTCAAGGTCGGTAAAGAACCCACCGAGACCTTTGATGTCGAAAAAAGCTTTAGGCAAGGCGACAAACTGTCATGCGATTTCTTCAACATCATACTTGAACAGATTGTAAGAAACTCAAACGTCAACACCAGAGGAACAATCTTTCAAAAGTCTGTACAATTACTCGCCTATGCAGACGATATTGACGTAATGGGAAGAAATTAGCGTGATGTCATGGTGCTATTGCGCGTATTGAAACATAAGTGGCAAAAATGGGTTTGATGATTAATGAGGGCAAAACGAAGTATATGCTGTCATCAAACAAGGACACAGAACATTGACTACTTGGACAAAACGTCACAATAGACAGACATAACTTCGAGGTAGTACAGGACTTCGTCTACCTAGGATCCGCTGTAGACACGAACAACAACATCTGTGCGGAGATCAAACGGAGAATAACTCTTGCCAACCGTTGCTTCTTTGGGTTAAGAAGGCAATTGAGAAACAAAACCCTCTCCAGAAAAACCAAGGTGATCTTGTATAAGACCTTGATCATCCCAGTCCTGCTTTACGGCGCGGAATCATGGACCTTATCGAAAGCGGATGAGGAAACCCTTGGTTGTTTGGAAAGAAAAATTCTCCGAATGATCTTTGGTCCCGTATGCGAAGACAATGTGTGGAGACGAAGATAAAACAACGAGCTGTACGAGCTGTACCGCGACATGGGCATAGCCAGAAGAGTACGCATCGCGAGGCTATGATGGTTAGGCCATGTAGAGCGGATGGACCCAAACGCTCCGGCTCGTCGGGTGTTCGAAAGCACATTGCAGGGAAATCGCGGAAGGGGAAGACCTCGTCTTAGGTGGCGCAATCAAGTGGATGAAGACCTCAACCGACTTGGAGATCGAAACTGGAGAGAGCTCGCCCGAAATCGAAGTCGTTATAGAAGGATGTTGGTTGAGGCCCAGGTTCACCACGAACTGTAATGCCCACCTAAGTAAGTAAGTAAGTAACATGAACTATATTGCATCCCCACTTCACACCCACGTAAGGCCTGAGCTACGCCGGGCCGGTCAGCTAGTTTTTAAAATAAAAAATGATCTAACGCCTATTTATTTACAAAGAAGACTGATAACAAGACAGGAGATGCGACCTCGTAACTTAAGAAATAATAAAACCTTGCAATTACCATCGTTTATAAATAGCAAAGCTCAAAATATGTTATTTTTTAAAGAAACACAAATTTATAATAGTCTTCCTCGAGAATTAATCGATTTCCTTTCACCATTTGCAGTCGACTGCAGTGCTACTTAATTCGATTCTTTTTTTAAGTATTTAGGAAATTAAAAAAGTAGCGATTATTTTTTATGAATGTGTGTGTGTCCAACTGACTGATAATGAAAAACAAGCACCAAAGAACAAAACATTTACGTTCATATTGTTAAGCACACAATTTTTATATTTTTTTCACCCACTGTTTTCTAAATTCACAACTAAATACAAAACAGTCCTGCTTCTTTTAATTTTTTTTATATGCTGATATTGTTTTCGTTTGCCATTTTCGATCTTTCAAAATTGCTGTGTGTGTGAAAATCAGTGTGTAAATCCGTTTCAAAAAAGAGATCGACTGCAGTCGATTTTTTCCTCTTAAATGCATTCCTCTAAAAAAAATTTACTGCAGTCAATTTTTTTTAAAGGAATTCGACATTAGAAAATAATATTGATAGATTTAAGCGCTTAGCTATAGAATACGTCAAAAACATCTATTAATATATAAAAAAAAACTGTAAAAACAATTCTTAAAATAGCGAGTTTAATGCTAAATAAACAAATTACTTATCTACTTACTTATCACAAAGTATCTGCAACATTGCGAACTCTAGGCTTTGACTGTAAAAGAAAAAAGAAGTATCTTTTATTAATTACATAAACTGTATCCCCAGTGGCTGTTACGTGATGGGTACTCGAGGTTTGAGTCTCATCAGTAACATAACACTGGGGTATCGTCTTTCGCTGGAGTATTGGCAATTCCTCCGAGAGTAAGACACCGAAATGAAAAGTGCTTTCTCCCTTAGGTTCTAGGACTGCCCTCGGCTCAAGGTTTCCATAGCTGTGCTGCGTCACCATATTTTTTATAGTTTTGTATATCTACTTGTACTCACTTGGAAAATTGCTTTGCTTTTGATTTCATGGCTTGATTAACGTTACAAATAGTCACTGCTGGGAATGGCGATTTAGTTATAGGGATAGCATTTAGGCCAACAATCACTGGAGTATTTTGCCACTTCGCATACACATTTGATATAAAATGAGCTGCAGCTATTACCACCAAGACAAGCGATATGCAAAAGAAAGCCTTCTCGAATACATTCAAATCTTTTTCCACAATGTACTTCAGTCCATGCAGTGTCGTATTTTTGCAAAATTCCTCGGCATTGCTGGAGCAAAATGCCCTTGCTTTTGACACACGTCTTCGATAACGTAACGATCTCATTGCAATAAAGCAAACAAAACTCATTGCATAGAGTGCTTCCTGTGTGCTTTTATTTAAAAAAAAAAAAATTGATTAGATGTTAAAACGACATTGAACCCCCTATAATTAAAATCCAATTCAAATTAAAGCGAAAATCGATTGAAATGAAAGAACATTTGAAGATGTCTTGCGTTTCAGCTAACCAATCAGGTGCTGTGAGGTAATTTATAGCGATGACGGACAAACATTAACATTAAAAGCCATGCTGATGGCGCTTTTAAGCGATACTTAGTTCGAAACGATAAACACTGAGATGTAACAGCAAATTCTTCAATCAGTCGAGTGTTTTATTTTCCCCCGAACAACACGAGGAGGTTTTGAATAAAACAAAAATATTTTCATAGCCTTAGCACTTAATCGCTGTAAATTTACTTAAAATGAAGGAAGTTAACTAAATCACAAAAATGAGCGTAACGTAAGTTGGTAGAAGGCTAACCTAACCTTGTTAATTACTGTTGAACTGAAACAAGTCTAGTGATAGATCCAAAATCGGTGGTGCTTGAGAAGTTTCCTTCATAGAGACAGCCTCGACTGCATTGTCACTCGCGTGATCGTAGTGTATCACTTGTGTTTGAGGTGGATGTAGCAAATCGTGATCCAGCTTTTTCATTCCTTCCTTCATCAGATCGTCAACGGTCCGAAGAAGGCTCTCTTCCGAGGCAATCGCACCAGAGAGGTTCAATTTGGCCTCAGCTGAGGTGTCGTCCAGAGAAATACTAAGATTGTAATCCAAACGTGGGGCTGGTGGTGGAGCTAAATGATCAAAATTAACTATCGGATCAGGAGGAGCAGCAATATCATTCACATCAAGTGAGTAATGGCCTTCTGGGATTCCAAGGACTTTTGAAGTTTTTTTATTGACAAATTGCAGTCCGGATGTGTTTCTTAACATTCGAGAGCTTCGAGCTTGAAGTTGTTCAACCAAATCTGAGATCTCATTGAGGAAAACATCGGCTCTTTGGTCTTCTGGGAGGGTGGATCTTTGGACTTTACTAACAAGAAACTGAAAAACGGACATTTCTTCGAGTATTTGTTGTCGTTCGACATTTGGCCTATGGTCGGGGTTCGCATGGAAATGCTTTTGCATCTTTTTACCTAGGAAAACTTTATTGCACGTAGGACAAATCGCTTCGGCAGGCAGATTGCGTATTCTTGGGCGATTCGGTGACGTTTTGATGGGTGGCGGACTTGGGCTACAATTGTACTCAGAGTCTTTCAGTTCTTGAAGAAAATTACGCATAAAGGATGCTGCGTTTTCGGGCTCTACACTATCGCTCTCCGGTTCTGGTGGCGGGAGTGGTGTGTTTGCAGGTTTGACAATACGTCCGGAGCGAGTTCTTTGCACATTTGCAGGAGTACTGATAGGAGCAGGGGCTGGGGCAGGTGGTGGTGGACTTGAAGCTTTGTCAGGCTCTTTACTTTTTCGGGGTCGCCCGCGTTTTGACTTCACCGGTGGAGCTTTCTGGGGAAGTTCATTATTGATAAGAGATTCCATCATTTCCTGGGTCAAGCCAAGTGTCTTTGGAGTCAGGAAACGATAGATGGTCTTTCGATTTAATTCACCTTCATGACGTATAATCTCATTCCTTTCCCTAAATAATAAAGAAAAAGACGTTTTTTATTTTGCATTAGTCACAATCCAACTCTCACCTGTCGATGACAATGTTATCCCGATTGGATAGCTTAAGAATGTCATAAGCCAGCACCGTCAAACTATCTGGCACTGGTTGCACAGTTTCCACAGTTTGTGTCTCAACTGCCTCGCTTTCATCTTCTAAATTTATGTATGCCGAACGAAAATCATCGGCTGCAACAATCTTCCCTGATTTCTCTGTGGCACATATGAAAACATTTCGCGATGGAAAATTGTCCGTGGTAATTTCAGGCTGAAGTTTGGATGAGCGGGGGATTTTTTTGTAGATTCCAGGTACCATAAACGGAGATGTGATTGGTTTGAGTCCATCTTTTTCAACCATATACAGTTGTTGGTCTTCATGCGCTTCCTCATTAAGAAGAAAGTCTGAACTGACGAGTGATGGCATTTCACATGTTTTATCATCACTTATGTTTGCTGTTGGTGGAGGAGCTAATTCTTCTGGTTTGAGAAAATGTAAATCGTTGGTCTCATGGGGTATGAATGGAGCACAGGTAGAAAAGTCCTGCGAGTAAAAAAGCAAAGAATTTGTGGCAAAAGAAGACTCAAAGATGTTCGATGGTGTTACCTTTTCTGAATTAAACAGACCGTCAATTTCATCGAATATGGTACCTGGAGGTTTGATTGAAAATTCTTCATTGGAAAGAAAACTCACATCCAGCGAAACAGACATGATACAAAATTTTTAAAATGCAGCAAGAAATTTGTTGTGGTTTTTTGAAAATTGGTAAACAAAATACGAGAAGTGCGATGTTCAAACGTCAAATAGACAGCTGTTTTTTTTTTGCTGTCAACTGATGTTGCAAAAAAGTGCCGCGAAAGGGCAGGTAAGACAATAAAAAGAGAACACAAGAATGAAGACATGGAACGGATGTAAGGAGAAAAAAGCGGTTGCTGTTGTGGATAAGTTTAAATTTATAGCACAGTGTAGAACCAGAGAGTCAAATACGGCAAGGTAGTGTCGCTTTCCAGATAAATTCAACTGACAGTCACCGGAAGCCATCATCTTTTTTAAATTAGTTTGAATATAATTCGAACAAATGAACGATTTTTCAATATTATGGGCTTATCACAGTATAGAAAGTTAAAACCGGTAATATTTACTTACGTTAATTAAAATTAGACAACTATTTTGATTTCAAATCAGAAAAAAACCTGAAGGTGTTTCATGCAAAAGTGGTACATGTCGAACCTCTGTTTTACTTAATCTATCTTTCTTTCATTTATTAAGTCAGGGAAACGTGTCTAACAAAGTTAAATCTTAGAAACCGTTGAAAAATTTGACTTCTATGAACAAAATTTCTGAAAATTTTTTATTTTGTGGACCATTAGCTGATACTTATCATTAAACATTTATGATTCACATAAGTGACAGTTAATGCTTTGCACCAACCGCAAACTCAAGTATAAATATCCTTACATTGAACATAGCTTAGGTGGAGGAAGAAATGGCGCTTAATGTATTTATGTCAAACATTAAAATTATTTGCCTCAAGATACTGCTAAAAAAATTTAATTAAGATGGATTTCTAGATGTTGGATTTGATCGAATATGATTTGGAGGTTCTTGAACTTCTAGAAGTAGGAGTTCCCCGTCAAATTCATGAGAGAAATGAATATTTGTACTCTTATTCATAAAGTGTCATAAAGTTTTTTAAGGTTCTATGAATTATTTATTAATTTTTGTTTTGTATGTATAAAGGTACAGCAGAGTTAATTCTATCTACTGTTAATTTCTGTCCATCTTATTAAAATAAACTTCAAAGTCATTCAAAACCCTTTGAGCCTCTTTGGCAGAGCAGCTTTCTTTATTAATTTTTTTTTTTTCAAAATTTCAGTTTTAATTTCGATGTTGAGTTCCATTTACTTTTTCTTCAGCTTATGTTGAATATTCCTTTGGTACTTTTTTTCACCAGATTCTTCCCATAGAGTATCATACTGCAACTTAGCGAGTTTCATTTTAATGCGAGAATGCTCTGAGAATCTTGCTCAGTAATCTTGCTGCTTGTTAGACTCGAAGCGACGCTGGGGTCCTCTTCTAAAAATTCAAGAGGTATTCAAATCTTTATCAAATGCTTCAAACTGTTTTCTAAAACCTTTTGAAAAAAAAAAAAATACATTTGGTGGTTTTTCTTTATTTTTTAAAGGATGTACTATCTTCATGCGTATCACTTGTGAATTTGCTCCAGTTGTTTTCATTAACTAAGATATCGTCAATCTAAAATCAAATTAAGTATACGTAATAAACACTGTTGAGCTGTGTATTTTTATTATAAGTTACATTTTCGTCCCGATTTTTAATTTCAAACTCGTTCTCCAGCCCATGGACAGTTTTCATAATAGCGATAGCTAAATCAAAATTCGGATCTGTCGGCTTAAAAAGCTTTCCGCCTCCAGTTTGAACACTAGAATATTTTTCTTGGGCAGCATCTTTCCGTGTATCTGGTTTGTAGTTTGCGTAAAAATTTATGAGAGAATCGCTTCTATATCAGGAAGATTTAGATTGGCTGCTAAAGTTAAGTAAGAAAGTCTGTCCAACTACAGTACAGTGTACAGTGCTAATCACTAACCGCCGTATTAATAAACGCGGAATAGCTGCTATACAATTTTCCACTTAATCCATGGAATAAGGCTTAACCCAGCTATTCCGCGTTTATTAATACGGCGGTTAGTGATTAGCACTGTACACTGTACTGTAGTTGGACAGACTTTCTTCGGTGGATGTTTGAAGGTCGGATGTAGTTTGCGTATAGGAAATGAATCTGACTCAATGCAAAGTATACCTAACATGTCTAGTCACTCTTGTCGCGTTGTAGCTCTTTTAGCATTTTTGATTTTTTGTTCTTGCTGGAAAAAAACCTGATTCTTTTTCAAAAATTAGAGTGAATTTCATGAAAGAAATTGATTCAAATCATACATTACCTTTCATTGGTGAACAAGTTGAGCGAACAATATTTCGATGTTGATTTGTTTTCATACCGACGTTTAGATGATTCGAATGGTCCAGTCGAATTTTGACATGTGGATGGTCCATGTTCAATCAAAAATCTTACATCCTTACTAGTAAATTTTTCGCATTTTCCTGGATCGTTGGAACGGTTGGAAATGTCTACACCTTGATTTTCATGACACTTTCGCCACAAGAGTTTAGCCCTGTCCACACTGTAGAATTAGTTGGACAGACTTCGTTTGATGGAAGTTGGATGGTCTGATGTAGTTTGCGTTCATACTAATCAAGCTTGTCATCCAACTTTATGTCGAAAGCCGTCCGTCCAACTTCTAGATTTTCAAAAATTTTTGAAAACCATCCAACAAGCGGTCGTCTGAAGGGTTCACACTATCAAGCATTGGTCGTTCAAACCTAAGTCTGACCAACTAATTGTACAGTGTGAACAGGGCTATTGGTTGAAGATTCAGGTGTTGACTGGGTCGTCGTTCAATTCATGACTAGTTGAAAGTCCTTGACTGCCTGATGAATTTGGTGTTTTTACGTTTCGATAAAAATAATTGTCGAGTTTTGGAACTTTTCTAACACTGCACTTGTTCGTGATCGTTTTTCTTCGGCAACCTTTCTTTTTGGCCTCTTAGATATGATCGAGAAATTTTTTTTACATAATAGCAACTTAAGACACTAAAGATAGCTTGAGTATTTACAAGTGCATTGCACTTAAACTATCACTCCCGAAAAATTATGGTCTCACTACGGTAAAGAAAAAAACGCGGACTTTTAGGTGATAATACTTACTTACTTACTTAGGTGGGCACTACAGTTCGGGGTGAACCTGGGCCTCAACCAACATCCTTCGAACGACTACTATTTCGGGCGAGCTCTCTCCAGTTTCGCACTCCAAGTCGGTTGAGGTCTTCATCCACTTGATTGCGCCACCTAAGACGAGGTCTTCCCCTTCCACGATTTCCCTGCAATGTGCTTTCGAACACCCGACGAGCCGGAGCGTTTGGGTCCATCCGCTCAACATGGCCCAACCATCGTAGCCTCGCGATGCGTACTCTTCTGGCTATGCCCATGTCGCGGTACAGCTCATACAGCTCGTTGTTGTATCTTCTTCTCCACACATTGCCTTCGCATACGGGACCAAAGATCATTCGGAGAATTTTTCTTTCGAAACGACCAAGGGTTTCCTCATCCGCTTTCGATAAGGTCCATGCTTCCGCGCCGTAAAGCAGGACTGGGATGATTAAGGTCTTATACAAGGTTACCTTGGTTTTTCTGGAGAGGGTTTTGTTTCTCAATTGCCTTCTTAACCCAAAGAAGCAACGGTTGGCAAGAGTTATTCTCCGTTTGATCTCCGCACTGATGTTGTTGTCCGTGTCTACAGCGGATCCTAGGTAGACGAAGTCCTGTACTACCTCGAAGTTATGTCTGTCTAATGTGACGTTTTGTCCAATTCGTCGATGTTCTGTGTCCTTGTTTGATGACAACATATTCTTCGTTTTGCCCTCATTAACCATCAAACCCATTTTTGCCGCTTCTGTTTCAATACTCGCAAAAGCACCTATGACATCACGCTTTTTTCTTCCCATTACGTCAATATCGTCTGCATAGGCGAGTAATTGTACAGACTTTTGAAAGATTGTTCCTCTGGTGTTGACGTTTGAGTTTCTTACAATCTGTTCAAGTATGATGTTGAAGAAATCGCATGACAGTTTGTCGCCTTGTCTAAAACCTTTTTCGACATCAAAGGTCTCGGTGAGTTCTTTACCGACCTTGACGGAGCAGCGTGAATTCTCCAAAGTCATCCTGCATAGTCGTACGAGTTTTGCAGGGATGCCGAAACTAGACATGGCTCTGTACAGCTCGTCTCTGTAGATACTGTCATACGCGGCCTTGAAATCGATGGTGATGGTGATGCCGATGGTGAATATCGATATTATGTTCACGGGTTTTTTCCAAGATCTGCCGTAATGTGAAAATTTGGTCTATTGTGGACTTCTCTGGTCTAAAACTACATTGATAAGGACCTATTAAGTTGTTGACGTGGGGTTTCAGACGTTATTACAGCAGACAAGATCTTATAGACGACGTTAAGGAGGCTTATCCCTCTGTAATTGGCGCAATTGTGAGGGTCTCCCTTCTTTAAGATCGCGCATACGATACTGAGGTTCCATTCATCGGGCATGCTTTCTTCCGACCATATCACGCAGATCAGCTGGTGCATGCTCCTCTCCAACTGGTGTCCAGCTGCCTTGAAAAGTTCGGCATCAAAGCCAACTGCACCCGCAGTCTAATTTGATTTAAGTTTGCATATGGCAAGCTTAACGGCGGCATTCTTGATCATCGTCCAAGCTGAATGGGGCAATTTGCCTGACAGCGGAATTTGTGTTCTCATCGCCGTTAAGCAGTCTGCAGAAATAATCTTTCCAGATCCTCAGTAGCGACTGTGACTCTACTGACTCTTCTTTTCTCCTTGTAAATCTCGTTATACTGATCGTAAGCAGCCCTTGTTCGTTTTTGCATCAACATTTTTCGTCCTATTTGTTTGGCTGCATTTGCCTGCCTGCATTCTTCATCGAACCATGGGTTTCGTTTTGGTGGCCAAGTGAAATCCAGAACCTCAGAGGCAGCGGTTCTGACGGCTCCTTGGCATTGCTGCCACTGGTCTTCAATGCTTAATGCTGAAGGCATGGCGCATGGGATTCAAGGATAATTGACGGGATACTCGATTGGAAAAGGCATTGACAATCTCTTGCGATTGTAGCTTTCCGACGTCATATCTCTTCACAGCGTTAGTTCGTTCAGGTCGTGAAAAGTATATCCTCATTCGTACCTTGGCTACAACAAGGTAGGGGTCCAAGTCAAAGTTGGCCATTCGGAAAGTTCGGACATCTAACACACTTGAAAAGTGCCTTGCGTCGATCGCAACATGATTTGATGATGATTTGGTTGACGGTTGATTGATCTGGCGATCACCATGTACCTTTATGAATTACTTACAACAAGATTCAGCCCCGTAGAAAAATCGATTAGCCTCAGTCCGTTTTCGGAGGTTCTGTCGTGGAGGCTATGCTTGCCGATTGTATTTCCTCCTTCCCTAGTTTTGCGTTAAAATCACAAAGAACGATTTTCACATCGTGTCTAGGGCACTGCTCATATGTTTCCTCGAGGAGCTCACAGAAGACAGACGTTGGTCTGAGCGATAATGTTTGACAACGTGAACCATCAGACGTCCAACTTTTTGGATGGTTTTCAAATATTTTTGATAATTATATTTTAGAATGAAGGCTGTGGACAAGTCTGATAAGTTTAAACTCAAACTTCATCCGCTCATTCAACATCCATCCAACGAAGTTTGTCCAGCTAATTGTAAAGTGTGAACTGTCCTAAAGGTTCGATCCATCTAACGAAGAAAATGATACACATCTAAACAAGATAGAACCGTCACGTTTTAATTTTTCTCTCCCTCTGTCAGTAAAGAACACATTTGTTGACATCTAAAAGCCCTTGCTTAGTTGGCTCATGGCTTCGATTCAAAAAATAGTACAATTAACATTCCGACTTTTAATACCATGTCCGGGAGATATCCAATTTCGGCCTGGTGTTTAAATCTCGTATAAACCACTATTGACTTGACTTGACTACTATTTTTAATGAATTCTAAATGTTGCTTCCATAGTTGCCATTTCACCAATCTTCTACTTCTCTATATTCTGCTTCATATACTAATGATCCTACCAGAGTGTGTGTGTGTGCCAGAGTTTCTTTTCACTATCTTTCTTCTTTCCTCTAGTTTCATATCAGATCATCGTGTCATTTATGATATTGCTTTATTGAGATATGGGCACCATGGTAGCTCTGCCCCAATAATGCAAATTATGTTGCAATAACTGCAACTTTGCTACGATTGCGAGAATTTTGAGGTGATTACGATGGTTTTTTTACGGTTACATAAATTTTGGCACGATTACGATTATTCTATCTCAATTACGACAGTTCTGACGCAATAACGGCAACGCTGTGCTGTGTTGAGTACGACAAATTTGGTCGCGAATACAACAATTCCGACACGAAAACTACTGTTTTAATTTTATATCCTCCACCCTTTCCTCTCAAAGGCTCGTATTTCTACATATTTACATTTAAATTTTTCCATTTTTGACAACACGAGTTATTTTACACCCTCTGCAGTCAAGGTTCTTCTTTCAAAAAAAAAAAAAAAAAAGTTGGGTCAGTATGTTGGGGACTGTTTGTTTTAAACTATCGATTCCACAACCAGGAACAGTAAAGTTGCAATTTATTTGGAAGTGTTACACATCAGGTATTCAAAACCCCTTAAGCTTTTACCTCAGCATCAATAGCAAGTACGGTATAAAGTGGTTGACTACTTTATCCATTGATTTGGATAGTTGTGCCTTTAGGTTTATCTTTAACATCGATCAGCCAATTGTCCTTCAAATAAGTTCATCGGGCGAACGAAAAGTTCACCAATTAACCTCGTCAATGAACAAGCATCAGTAACCTTCCAACAAACGTCCCAAGGCGACAACCCCAATCGAACTGTTATAGAGTAAAGTTCTTTTGCAACACGGGATTTAGCCACAACTTGTTCGCCACCCTTCAACTTTTACCTCATTCAATTGGCTCAATTGCCACAAAACTATGTAATTCAGCATCATCCTCACACAAAGTTTCTCCTCCTCCTCCTTCTCCTACTCTCCTCGCACATAGCGATAGTTTCCTGGCCAGCAATGGACCAGTTTAACAAAAATCTATCCCCTGGGGTGGGTATACACTTTCTCTTCTTCCAATTCATTGCATATATTTGTAAGGATAAGAAGTGTACGCCGCAGTATAGTATGTGTGATGCTGCGACTTCGAGAGCTCATGTCCCACAAAGCCCAATGAATTGACCTAATCTGGTAATACCAATATTTAGTTTTGGAAGGACTAGAGATTAAGGTCGTCTGCAGGACACTTTCCTTCTGGACAGCGACGCAGAGCTTTAATGTCTTATCTATCTGATTTCTGCATTCCTTGTTGCTGTCGTCCTCTTCATCGCCAAAGACCTTTCTTTCATCGTTTGAACTCAATTCGAACTGGATTACGCTTGTCAACTCAATACTTCCCATTGCATCCTCTTCTCTGTCAAAGGGGATTCTATGAATCTGTACTTTTACTTTGCTATTTTTTCTTTATTTTTTTGAAAAGAATGATGTTTTCATTCCCACAAAACCTTCTGCCAACGATTCTCTGTGAGGATGTGTGGTGTGAAAAAAAAACGTAACTTCTTCTAAATGAGTGGATTATCATATAATGCCTTTAGGACAATAGGTTTTACGTTTATTTGCTTATATCATAGAAAGCGGGTTGCTGATGAAAGCAATCAATTTTCATTATCACCCAATTAAGGGATTCAAAATATGTCTAGGTACATAGGACGGTGTACCCCGCACACAAAACCGAACGAGCAGACTTCGTCCTTGAAGATTGAAGAAGTTGTTATACTCGTAGAAGGAAGGAGTACACCAACTGCTGTTGTAATTGAATTCGCTTGTTTCGCGGAGACAGTAGTGGCGTAGTTGTTAGTTAGAAAGTTGGTCCGTGTGTGTTGTATGTAGGGGCAGAAAGTTTGCTCCTTTAATGCACTTCATCAGGATTTAAGCGAAAAGATTTGTCATCATTTTGGGAATGGGTGGGGATGTGAGAACGTGTGGCGGCTATATCCATATGGGGGAGTGATGGCGGCGGCGGCGGCAGTTTGTGTATCATGCAATGGCATATGCATTGGAGGAGAATGACGAAACCAAATTGTGTAAAAGTTTCGTCTCATAAGTTTTTACAAAATTACTTATTTTCATTTATTTTCTCTTCTTGTTTTGAACAGAGTGTAACTGCTCTCAACTCATGTTGAGCTTATAGATTGTGGTCGAGAAAGTATTTGGATACCTGAGGCTTTTTAAAAGTCTGCAATAGTGGTATGTGCTTGTGTTGATAGCCTTAAAGAGAAATGCAGTGAAATGCAACAGGAAAAGCGAAACTAAAAAGGGCTGTTGCTTGCGTTCGAAGAGGATCAATCAATTACTAGGCGTATTTTGTTGTAAACTTATAACTGGCGCCCAACGGTGGAAACAGAATTATTTTCTTTCTTTTTAAGATTAGAACAAAACAATACTTTAAAGTCTTTTCCCAAGGATCTGTGAGCTCTTTCAAACCATCAACCCAAAACTAAACTCCAATAGGTTCACGAGCAGACAACGACGTGGTGATTATTAAATTTACTGCAAACCTCAATGCTTCTGCGGCCACCTTCTAATCAAACACAACAACTGTCAAATCATTTTCAAGGATTTCAGCACGTACTGGTGTGCTAGAGTTAGAATGCACCCAGAAGTCCAACGAGTGCTTGTTCCTAACTTTAATCTTACTCTTTTTTTATATTTTTCATTTCTGCAAATGTTTACCATGTGACACGTTTGAATTTTGGAATATTTTTGTCACGAATTCAATAAAATGATCTTTTTTTTAACTTTTTTTTTGTCAAAGCACGAACATATTGCTTTTCTCTACAAGTGGCAGGAAATATGTGGGTATGAGTTGAGTAATATTTTTCCGTATTTTCTTTTTATCAATATTTGCTTAAGAGATTACGGAGCAGGGAGATGGTTGTTCACCTGCAGTTTTTCATTAATGACAATGCAATAGGTGTGGTTATGGGAAGGCATGTCCTTAGAAATTTATTTGTTCTGAAATTGATATTTATGATATGAAGTCGAGGATATCGATTTCGATAGACAGTTTGCTTTTCTTGCTTATTGCTTTGCGCATTTGTAGAAGATATCAGGGGATATTTTTTTTAACTTCGCAGAATATTTAATTTGTGTCTTTTACCATTGTGCACTGAGCAATGAGCATAGTAAATCTAAGTCTAGATTCATATGAAATGTTCATAGCAAAGAAGAACCACCTGGCTGGCCATGTAACCGTTGCTTATTTCATACAAAATGGTCTGGAGACTGTATTTCGAGATAGTAGGCACAGAAATGGCTTATTTTGACAAGGGCAGAGGTGAAAAAAAGAATATGGAGAGTAATTGAAAGTATATTTCTGCACTGACCTTTAAAATTTTGTTTTTGTTTTTCGTGCTGAGGTGTCAGTAACGAAATCGCTAATTGATGATTGAGTATAAGGGTCCAGAAAGTCAAAACTCTTTGAAAAAATTCTTTAAAAATGTATTTTTAGCAATCTAATGATATAATTATTGTGCGGATGGGCTTGACGACGAGCTTTTCATGGCAGCTGAAATCTGTTTGGAAAGCAGCATTCACCAGGTGATCTTCGTGATATGGTCGAAAGACACATGCCCGATGAATGGAACATCAGTATCGCTGGTGCGGTCCTTAAAGAGGAAGACCTTTGCAGTTGCGCCAATTGTAGAGGAATATGCCTCCTTGTCGTTGCATATTAGATCTTGTTTGCTGCAATATGTGTACGTCTGAGACCCTACGTCAACAACTTGATGGGCCCTTAATACATATCAATGTGGTTTTAGGCTAGAAAAGTCCACAATCGACAATTTTGTCACATTACGTAACGCAGCCACTTTTTATCGACTTCAAGGCCTTGTATGAAAGAATCTACAGAGACGAGCTACACAGAACTATGTCTAGTTTTGGTATCGATGCACAGTCACAATATAGGATGACTTTGGAGAATTCACGCTTTTGATATCGAGAAAGGCTTTTGACAAGGCGATATACTGTCATGCGATTTATTTAACATTATACTTCCAAACCAAATGTATTACAATACTCAAACGTCAATACCAGAGGAATAATTTTTCAAAATTATGTAAGATATTGACATAATTGACAGATTCAAGTGTGATGTCATAGGTGCTTTTTGCGAGCATTTGATGGTTAATGAAGGTAAAACAAAGTAGGTATATGTTGTCATCAAACAAGGACAGAGAACATCGACGATTTGGACAAAACGTCACAATAGACAGACATAACTTCGATGCAGTACAGGACTTCGTCTACCTATGATATGGAACCATCTGCAAAGATTCGATAACAATCCTTTCCTGGCTCAGATTCTAGAGTGGAACAACCCTGAACCGAAGGAAAGTACTTATTTTTGACGCAGTTTGAGCTTTGGGATCAACGTGTCGAACGGGTAGACGTGACGTAGTGATCTTGATGGATTCCATTAGTTCTGGTTTGGTGGAATACTGTTTCCTAGACATGTAAGCTTTACGAATCAATCAACCCCACATATTTCTATATGGTGTCAGATAAAAAGCGCGCAGTGGTCAAAGTTTACGTTTTGTTCTTCAATCCACGATTTTACTCTCGGACGTGTCTGTACGCAGCCAATACGAGCTTCGATGAGAATTTTGGATGGCGAAAGTTAGTAGTAAATAGTTCTTGTTCGTTCATCTCGCACGACCATATTGAGTAATTTAGGAGTAAAAACAACTCGTGTTACTCGTTTTGGTTCGTTTAAAACGAAATAACTGAGTCATTTCTGGTGTAAGATGTGTTGAAATATAATTTCAGTTATTAGTGTCCCAATTAAATTCATCAATGTGAATACTACTTGCAACTATGTATTCGGAGTAACTTCAAATGTCAAAACTAATAATGGATAAAATCTCTCTTCTCTGTAAACACTCATACAAGTCGGACGTCTTTTTCTTTAAAGCTTCATTTGGTTATCGAAGAAATCCTAAATAATCATCAATTTTTTGGTGACATTTGAGTGGGAAGCCATAATATGGTGTTGCATATGTTGGTTGTTGTGGGACAAAATCGCTCATTAATTTCTGATCAAAAACGTTTCTTATTTGTCAATCTAAAATGAGCTCATAGCAGTCGTTTGAGTTGAAAACTTCATGTTGTTGCCAGAGTTTACTCGAACATTAAGCTTGGTTTGTGAGTTTTGATGATACTTTTTTTTTTTTAACCCTAGTTTACGGCACGACAAATAATGCAATAAAAAAAATGGGGTTCGCGCGAACCCCAAAATTTGTATTCACATCTAGTTTGGGATACTATCACCGGGCATCAATTCTTCGAGCCGTGATGAATTGTACACGTTTTGAACATCTGAATATCTTCCTCCGTTTCGACGATTCAATTGGTCACTGTGCTCAATTATCAGCCAGGACAAACACTCTCCAGCCTGTCGAAATACTTTTGAACGAATTGAATTGACCGTACCAGATCAGATCAGTACTGTCCACTTCATTCATTTTTGGATTTTTGCAGAGAATGGCATTGGTATCTTATGTTCCAAAACCAAATATGTAAACAGGTCGTTTTATTACCAACACAACACTATCTTGCGAAGGCTATTTCAGGCTGTCATAACAAGCCGGAACCATAGTGGGGTTCGCACGAACCGCAATTTTTTTTTTGTGGGTTTTTTTCAGATAAAAATTCCAGAAAATTATCTTAAATTGCTATGATGAAAATACGATGAAAAACGTAAAGAAAAATGAAATTCGTTCACTGAGTTTTCATCCCAGGTTGAAAATATGATTAAGAAAAAAGTTATAAGCATTCAAACTTGCGTTGGGTTTCGCGCGAATCCCAAAACGTAAACTAGGGTTAATCACAGAACCTGCAGCAGAATTCGAACCTCAGTCATGAAATTTTGGAGCAATTTTTTGAAAATGGTGGAGTAAATGCAAAATTTCCGTAGTAGATTTGGAACAAAAAGAAAATGTTTGCCTTTTCTTAAAAAAAAAGTTTAGTGGGCCATCTTATAGCTTCTCTTAACATTATACAGGTTATTTTGACACTAACAGCTGCTTCTCGTTATGAACTTACGACTGAAAGTGAGTAGGTATCATACCTCTGCGGAACGAAATAAGTCGCTAAATAGTTAATGAAAGTAAAAAAAAATGTTCAGCAACTAATTCCAGTGCTGTGTGTCAAAACGGTGCGATTTTTGAAAGAAGTTTTGGTTGAAGCGAAGCAACCAGCGCACCGGTGTTAGTAGAATATTTTGACCAGAAAGTAATTTTAGTGGACAGCTCCCAGGGTCCTGTCGTACGGTATGTTTAGACTGGAATATGCTTGTTGTAGCCGAGAGTGTGAGACTCCATCCACGATCACGTTTTAGGCTCTGGTTTGATACTGGCGTAGACCACTCACAATTGACTTTTTCCTACAATTTTTTGTGGGGATGCGAAGGATCGATGCTATGTCGAGAATTCGGAATCATTCAAGCACGTATCAGCTTTTGTGAAGAACTGGCAAGTTAAGAGAACTAAATTGCCATGACATGAATTTCAAATACATTATACATGGTTGTCTGGATTTTGGGTATCCAAACATTTTTAAGTGAAAAATTTACAGTAAGAACAGAAAAAATCGGAGCGTCGGAGTGAATTTTGTTTTTTTAAGTGTTTCGAAAGGAGCAAGGCTTCGTCGCTGACCTGTAGTTCGTAAGGTAATGAAAAACGATTACAATGAGTTCATTTCAGATTGGCCAGTAGAAAACCTTCTTCATCAATCAACACGAGTCACACAATCTGTTTTTTCCTTCTAATTGAGTTCGTGTTATACTACGTATCGTGAGCAACACAGTGGTAGCATATAGATAGACCCTTGCTTTACTATTCAAACAGTTGTTGAAGCGGAGTATTGTCGTGTTAAAAATGCCAGAGCTGTTGAAAAAAGTTGTAAGTCTCAATCATTATTTGAGTGAATGGGAAATTTAATTCTTAAAAAGAAATGTCCTTAAATTTATAGAAATTCGGCTTTGTTTGCGGTATATTTTGAACATACTGATAGAAGGACATGTTAAAATTTCTTTTTTAACGGACTTGAAGCTTTTAACTCAAAATCATGATTTTCAAACTTCTCTCCATCCAATCTCAAAGACGGCGTGAAGTTTGTAGGGTTGGGGTACACTCAGCACATGTCAACGCATATTATCGACCGAAAATTCCTTGAATTTCGGACTCACAAAACAAAACGACGCCATTCTTTTATTTTTTGTTTCTGATAAGCCCATCAGCCGGAATCGTAGAGGAAGTGCGAGCCCATTTTGTTTTTTTTTAGCTTAAAATTTATATTCATACTGTCGGTACTAAATAATGATAAACTTTAAGCTGTATCTATTTACTGGTCGTACAAAAAGACTTTAAAAATACCTAAGAAACAGGCCCTTACATGGGATGACCTCCTAAGCTCAGGGCATCGAAAACAAATTGATTTTGAACATACAGCTTGAAGCTTTCTATTGAGGTTCTACCAATCGAATTTTAGAATAAACAAAATTTCAAAAAATAAAATTAAAGGCTTTTTTTACATTTAATAAAAAAAATTCCACGAAAGCAACAACACTTCGAAATTCTTGACAAAACATCATCTGTATTTGCGTTGCTCGTCGTAGGTACCTTCTTCTTGCTTTTTTTACCTATCGATTCACAAGGACAACACTAAATGTCAAGTTAAAAAAGAGTATTCCCCACTTTCAAACCATTAATATCCGCTCAATATCATTATATTACTCATAAGAGTAAAGGATTCTACAGCACTACTGCCTTTAACAAAAAAAAAAAAAAAAAAACAGAGAGAAAAAATTAACCAAGAATTCATTATCCTTATGCTACTACCGGTTAAACTGTCCTTTCTATCCGGACGAACTTTTACCCACATTTAACATTTTCACTTTTTATCCAAACACGCAAAATAATATCCACAACAAAATAAAAATAAAAAAGAAGAAGAGTTAAGCATTGAGCTGCACCACGAAAAAGAAACTTCGTCCTCCTGTAAATAACCACAAGGCTGAAAATTTTTGTTCGTGCAACGAGAAAACTTTTCACACCCAAGTTGCCGCGCTTCGCCTCAAACCAAGTAACCACAAAACGTCATATGGAAAAAATTACTCTTTGAAATTATTATGTTTGGTTGATCTATGTGTAGTGAAGCGTATACTCTGCCCTTGTCCATGGTTTCGTCGGTCGGCATCGTTGCATCGTTGGTGATGGAGGAGGTAGGTAGGTAGGTAGGTAGGTCACTTAATGAATTTAATGAGTGACCAAAAATGATAGTGTCCTTTTTAGTTGGACAAACTTCTGTCACAGCTCACAGCCGGCGTGGTGCCTCAAGGATAATAGCTTCGCCACATAAAATATGACTTTGATAACTTATACCAGCTTCAATGATGATTATGGAACAGTAGATATTAATTCGAAGGGCTTCTTTTATAAGGGATGCTTGGGATGATATATAATCTTATCTACAAGAAAAAAAAATCAGTCCCACCTAGGTATTATGTATGTAGTACGTATCTATACATTTTCTATGTTCCTGCTTTTCGTTTTTATTTTACGAAGAGTTTTTGCCATTATCACACGCAAATGTGGTGAAAAACATAACACGTCAAATCGTGAACAGTTGAAAACGGCTTTGAAGTGTACTGTTATTAGCTTTGTTTCCGTTTTGCCTTTACTGGAAGTACCTACCCATACCCACACCCGGGCTTTTCATTTTGCTCATTCGATATAGTTCGCTCACGGACATAACTGGCATGGGAAACCATTTAAACTTCGTCCATCCGGCGGAAAGAACGAAAGTGAGGTTTTGTCTGAGCATTTGCCGCAACATGTGCTTCATCCGGTAGAAAGCCGGCCGTCGACACATTGTTTTTGAAAAAAAAAGGTTTAGGTGTAGGTACTTCTGTTCGATGAGTGGTAGTAATAGAGAAACAGTTGGCCGTTATCTCTTTGGTTTTTCTGCAACATATTTAGAGGAAGTTTTTTTTGTCCCTTAGTGCATTTCATGTATATTTCAAAACTTTTCGCTGATAGCGCAAAAACGGAATATAAAAAAGGCCCAACAAGAGGAAGAATGTGTCGCAAGCATTTCAGATTGTGGTTCGACTAGTGAGCATCGAACACGTGTTTTCTTCAATTTTTATGTTGGAGTATCTGGAGAGGAAACTATTTTTCGAAATGTACGTACATATAGACATATACATTTTTTTGCATCGATGACAATGAATAAAAATTTACAGATTTTAAGAAGGGTAGCCATGAGATGAATGATTAAAATTAAGGGAGTTCAAGTGTGCCTTTCTTCCTCAGAGTTACCTCAATCACTTCAACAAGTACATTGCGTTACGTTTCCTGTAATCCTGGTCTATTACACCGAAAACATCGATCGAGAAGCGCTGGATACCGTAATGCAATTATACTAAAGTCGTAAAATTTTGTTCTAACTGATTTTATGGAGACGATTTAAATTTGATATTAGTCATCAAAACCATCAAGATTCTATTGAGTCATCGTTCATTTTACTATTTTGAAGAGCTTGATCACTTTTTTTAGAGTTACGTTACGGTACAATTTTTTTCTATTTACTTTTGAAGAAATGCTTACCGCACCATAATGTAAGGGAGTAAAGAGTATCCATATATTTCCCCGTGTGTCGGACTCTCCAAGGTGTACTAAACTTGGCATACCCCTCTCGTGACCACTTGCGCATTTTTTCGAGGCGGGAGTGTATACGTGGGTTGTTCTAGCTCCTCAACTACCTCTTCTTGTTTCTTTTTCAGAATCTGCTAATTCGCTTCCAACTCTTCTCGCTTCTCAATCAATTTGAAAAAAGACGAAGCGAATTTGATTTGCCAATATGTTTAAAATGAATTTGGTCAAGTGGTTGTTGCGTTTTTCTCGAATAAGTTCCAGCCGAGAGGCACAATTTTCTACCGTATGTCAGCAACAACTAGCCGAATATTCTCTTCCAAGGCGTAGAGAATTAAAATAAATAATTGAGGCGCAGCAAAACGGGGAACACTGCGGCCAATCGCATCTCTCACATCCATGCCTTATGAAGGAATGAAGGGAACCTACAAATTTCTGCCGGTTCCGAAAGGCTAATTGAGGAAGCAACAAATTTCATTCTAAGAAGACTTGCCAAGATTAGATTGTTTTTGTCTTTAAATATTGATTCTAGTGGAATTCGAATCACGAACTTCCCTCGTAACAATCAGACATGTTTACCATTACGCTACAGGCATCACGGAGACAAACGCTATATTGCCCGATCTTGGAGGTAACCCACTCTATTTTTAGTGATGACATTGATAAAATAATGATTTTCCATGACCTCGACTATCAGTTTGCTACATTGAATAAAAAAAATGATCAACAACAAAAAAACTCGAGATCGTTTCATTTTTTTCAACTTTAGTCACGCTGAAGGAAGCACTTTGTAAAAAAGTGTAAAAATAATTTTTTTTTTAAATTAAATTTTTAAGGAACATGTTTGCAATTTTTCACATATTGATTTGAACGTGAGTTAAGAAACTCCAAAATAAAAGAGCAAAATCAAAAAAAAAAACATACAATTTTTCAAAGCTTGATTACTCGGAAACGGTTAGTCTGAGCAAAATTTTTAAAAAGATTTTTTTAAAAGGAAATTTGATTTTCTTCAAAAAAATTTGTTGTTAAATTCGTTCAGCTCAAAATAATTGGACAGTTTTGACGCTCAAGTATGGTTAGGTCTTGAAAATATAAAATTCGATTGATAGACCTCTAAATATTTTTTTTTTTTTTGAGCTCACTCTCTTTTGGAATTTTTTTTAGCTATCTTAAACAATTTTTTCAATATGGTTTTAAAAATAAAAAAAAATTTTGTCCCAGTCTACTAAGCAAACATCTTGTAACAGTGTCGAAAGGACCAACTCCAAAAGAAGTATTATCAGATTGAAAACCACACGCCTAAGAAATAACTCCCTTCACTTTTGGTTTTGAGAATACAATTGTCTTAGGTTACCTTACAACTAATTCAATCATTAATTATGTTTAGTGGTAACATATACACGTTCAACGTGAATATGATTTACGTTACGTCAAATGGTTGCACTGTTTTTTTGATCTCGGAACCAAGTATTCGCTCTTTAAGGGGAAGAAGTGCTGTAGATTATGTAATGATGTGCAGAGATCTTTCTTCGCTTACGAGGCATAGTCTTTTTCAATGTTTATCAATTGAAGGTAAATACAAATTTTTAAGTTTTTTGAGTTAGGTACTTCAAGCTTCATTGCATTTTCTATAGTGAAATATTCGACGCTTTGTAGAACGATTGCTCTTAACATCACGGAGTGCTTCAAGGCCGATGAACGGCTTAGAGGTGCCCACTTAAGCAAGGGTGCCTGCAATGTCGTTACAATAAAAACTTTTCTGTGTTGAATTTCAATGTAAGATATCAGAGCTTTTCCTTTCCAGTTTTAAGAGTTTTTCCTTAACTGCTTTGGATCTTATGACTTTTTTTAAGTGCGGCTTCGCTGTCTGAGAAGATGAAGATTGTTTGGTTTTGTTGAGTTCGTCATTTTCATTGACTGATGACGAAGACTTCGGCCTGTAAAATGAGCAGACGAATATAAACCAACAAGAATTTGTAAAGATCGTTTTTGGTGAGTCAGTGAAAATGCCGGAGAATGTGGCAGTTTCCATTTCCAATACGTAAGTAAAAGTAAATCAGACCATACCAGGCTTTCAAAAATGGGGTTTGGTGTTCTTCCAGTTTTCCCTAGAGAGAATGACAAGGGACAATTATGTAATTCAATATTGTACATTAGAGGCCTCTTTTTTTCCAAACTGGCAATGATCGAAGGATGATTTACACTTGATAAAAAAGTCAATTTTTATGGCCAGTGTTAGTGTCGCTTCCAATTTTATAAAAAATTGTGATGCGTATTAAGGTCGCATACATCACTTCAGGTTTCAGCTCCCTGTTTTCCCGCATTTGCTGCGTCAAGTTCATACAAATACGCTCGCCTTATTGGAGAAGCATTTTTGTTGTGGGTTCTGTAGGATGATCTTAAGCTGTTTTGATTTTTTAGAGAATGGTCGATTTCTCATTTCAACATTGACAAAAGTGTACATTGGCGATCTAGATTATTTCTTTTTGTGAAGGAAGCAGTTACAGTCTTTCGAGGGCTGACGAGGCATCAGACATGACACACATAACATGAAGCCATCTAAAAATTGAAAAATTGGTGGCTGTGAGTGTGGTCCTGTCGAGTCCACAAACCACACTCTCAGGAAGTGTTATTGAAGGCTCCTTCAATAGTGGAAAGAGACTACAAATGCTTCCTCATTATCGGCGACAAACTAAGAATGATATCATTGTCGTGAAAAACGCTTTCTCACTCAGCCGTTTGGAGTCGGAAAATAAATCTTAGGTCTCAAATACGCATGAAAGCATCAAATCTTTACACTTGAAATTTATTGATTGTCTGAGCTTCATTTTTTTTTTCTCTTCTATGACGTGATCATGATCACTTTACGTCCCAATCAACTTATATTATGAAATGAGCGCTTATACCAGAAAGCATTGGACGCTAAGCTTTCCAATGTGTTGAGTGACAGTTGGGTAATATTAAAATTATGCTAAATAACAATTTTGTTACGACGCAACCACGTCAAATGGTCGTAATTACGATTTGATCAAGATTTTATTGAGACCACTTTCATTTCCTTATGTTGAATGACGATTGTATTACGTCACTTTTCTGTTTTGTCATTTTGTTCGAAACAACTCCTGTTAAAAGAACTTGTCTACAGAATTGATCAACGCCATAATGTTCTTCAATCACAACAACCTTATTCGTTATATACCAATTGAACTACTTCATATGGTCACTATTTTTGTAATCATTTCAATGTTATCTAAAAATCTTATCTTTTACACTCTTTTGCAATCTTATCTTTTACATAACTACGCGATCACAAAATAATATCTCTTCAGATCATTTTCACATCAACCATTTCTGCTGGATCGGATTTTGCGTAACAGCTAATTGTCAAACTATAATAACGACAAGAACAGTTTGCAAAACTAATAACGACAAGAAACAGTGTTGCCATTTTAAAACCAAATCACTTTAGAAAACACCCATTGAAAGTGTAATCGGGAAGTTGGCGAGCTAAACTATGACTTTCAAAATAAATTTGCACAATTTACACGTTGGCTAATGGCAAAACGTGTTGACCACAAATACGTCGCCAATTCTCAAACTGACAGTCACTAAAGACAGGGTTGCCAGACCTAAAAAACACCTTGACAATGGCAATTGTTGTGAGTGTTTGAGCTTAGTGTAAGCCTACTCTTTTCTATTGTACATATAAATTATTTGAAAAAGCTTCTCGAGTTATAAGTGAGAACTGCGAACTGACCGACTTGTTTTAAGGAGTGATTTGAGCTCAAATATAGCACACGTGTCAAAATTACAATACTCAAAAGATTCGCCGTTTTCTTTGTCAAAATGGGTTTGGCCCATACTAAATGAAGTATGCCACTGAACGAAGTCTGAAACTTCTAAAAACGAGTAGGTATCACGAATCCCGATTTCATTGGAATGTCTGTCTCTCCCTTCTCAACTGGCTTACCGCAAGTACATCTAAATTACTCAGAAATACAATAATTGATGGCCTAGCAACATAAGCCCCAGACGTCTATATACAACAACATAAGAATAGTAAATTACTATATCCTACAAAGAGTAAAAATATTTTAAAACATTTCCCAATACAATCCACTCAGATAAGTTATCCCACGTACATCTGTTTGCTATCCCCTCGTGGTCTTTTATTTAAATTTCGAATTCTCCAAGTGGCGTCACTGTGACAAATGAAAATATTTTTATTACAGTGATAATGGTACGTCCCAATGCGTACTCGACTTGTGCAAAGTTGTTCATTCCACCTCCGCCTCTTTGTCGTCGTCATCGTCATTGTCGTCATCGTCGGTCGTCCACTGGGAACAAGTTGAAAGAAAAATAGTTATAAAACGCTTGATGAATAACAATGTCCTCTACAAAATCCAAAAATGACCCACAAACGACTCCTTCAGGACGACATTGCTTCGAAGAACAACTGAATTTGACAGCAACGCAAAGGATGAAGCAAACCAGCTTTGAATGAATATAAAAAAGGATTTCGCGGAACTTGTAATCAGTTAATTTTATCAGGCGCAGAATGTTCCAAATTGAATGGAAGTGATTTTGTGGCACATCCTCTGATGAAAGTCTTCACAAAAAAAATAAAAAATAAATTTTGTGTCCTTCGGTAGACAAAAAAAAGAAAAGAGAACCAAAATATTTCAGTTAAGTTTTGCAATTTTCATAAAAAATAATTTTTTATTGATTAAAAGTTTGCCTTAACGACGACAGCAGTGGCCGTGAGTTGCTTGCAGCATATGTAGATAATGATTTTTGGTTCTAAACTTTGGAGGATGTTAGGATGTTAATTTTTTTTTATTTTTGCAGAAATTGTTATAATGAATTCAAATTACAAGCAAGTATCAAGCAGCTGTAACTTGTTATAAGTTGAATATAGAAATTCAACAGAATCAAGGCGAGAAAAGACTTTTCATGGGCTGGTATTTCAGGATTTCTCGAAGGGAGCAGCCACAAACCATACCGCCTAGTATTTAATGTGGTTAAAGATAAAATCATATGACAAGAAGTGTGTCCTGCATTGGGAGCGAAGAAAATTTAAAACTGAATTTTATTCAACAACGTTCTAGAGCTTTCAGTCTGATGCACTGTTCAAAACAAATCTTTTCGAATTGTTTGATAAGCATAATGCAATGACCTAAGAGTAATCGCACTTTTCCATTTGTCTGTTTCCAAGCTCAAGTGGTAGGCCTGTTTTGTAACTTTTCAAAGTAATTGGCTTTAAGACTTCTTTGATAAGACTTTTCAGAAAAACTTTAGTCACCAAATACAGACAGACGGGCACAGAAGTGACTTTATCTATACAGAATCCTTAGGAGGACTATTTCAAATCTTCTTTGATAACAAGATTATCAAAAGTTATAATTATTGAAGCTGTTCGAACGATAGTCCTCATTTTGTTTTTAACTCTCTAAAGAAGTCTTACCAAGACTGGATACTGCAAGCTCCACTCTTTTTGAAAGCTTCTTATCTTCTCCAGTACTTGAACCTGTAAATAATTCCATCGGACATATCTTTTTTTTTAAACTCGTACAGTGGCAATAGTCTTTAAAGTCCTTGGCCTACTCAAATTTGATTCCCAAGAGATTATCCCTGATCTGGCCAGGACTAGATCCAAAACGCACAAGACATTTGTTATCCATAATCAGATTGCAAGTTAGCTCCGTATTCAATGTCATCACCGGATATTGTCTGATAGGAAGACACGCCATAAGACTTGGAGTTTCCTCTAATGACTTCTGCAGAAGTTGCTTAGATGAAGAGGAGGAGGAGACAACCCTACACCTCTTCTGCTCATGTCCTGCACTCTCTTTTAAAAGAAAACGACATCTAGGATAATATTTTCTTGATGATCCAAGCGATCTGGCGAACACAAATCCCCTGCATCTCCTTCGCTTTATTAAAAGCTCCAAATGGTTTTGTTAAGTGAGGTACTCCCTCACATAATTTCTATGGTATCACAATGGACCTAAAATTGGTCTAAGTGTGTCAGTTAGTTGTCCCTGACAGCCATTTTAAACCTAACCTAACCTAACCATCCCTGTTATTGATACACGCTGTAAGCACCACTGCACTGCGTAAGCTTTTCCGATGGGCATTTTCATCGAAATCGACAACGAAAATGCTCTTGACAATATTGGCTTTGTAGGCATGTGTAACGTTGCCAGAGAACATACTGTGGACGAATCATTAGACTTTTTGATTACAGCAATGCTAATGAATAGAACTGTGATAGTTCAAGCGGAGTGTTGAAAACAGGAGTGAAGGGCTGTTCATAAGGAATGGCGTTGTATCTCCTCTTTTGTGTTGCATGTTGATTAACTTTCTGTTTGAAATAGATCTAACGTACACGCTCAAGCATATGTGGACGTTGTAACGTCGCTAATTTCTCCACTGTCTACTCGAGAGCACGGCCTACACTAAACTGATTGACAACTGGTGTGTAAGAAACGGTTTCTCTGTCAATCTTCTCTAGAAACTGAGGTTGTCCTCTTTACGTAGAAACTTGTTCGACTTAAATTACACTCAAAGTCGTCAACATTCCCTTTTCAAAGGAAGTCAAACATCTTAGAGTTTCTAAATAACAAGCTTATCATGTCGAGATGAAAGCTGGTCACAAATGGTGAGGCACTGTCAGTCTTCTGGGAATTTAAGGAAGCCTTTGGCAAGACATGGGGTTTGCACCGAAAAGGGTCCTCTAGGTCTATACGGGTGAGATAAAACCAATCAATTTCTATGCGTCAGTGGCTTGGTGGACCAAGCTCTCACTTGAATATTTATGTTAATGACACGTTGGCAATTTTTTAAAGAACAATATGTCTTGGATGTACTGAGATCTTCCTAAACACACCAGGGGCTGCTCTCGATGCACTGCTGAATCCCTTGATACCAACACCACGGCATGTACTCTCAACCATTTCTCGTTTAAACAGATGTGATCTCTGGTACAAGTCGCACTATAAGCTTTAATGAACTCTTTTGACTCACGGGGAACGGATATGCCACTAAACACGATTATTCCAAGGCTCAAACTGCGTCAAAAATAAACTGACAACTTTCTTTCAGCTTAGGTCCACTCCAGAATCTGGGCCGGGAAAGGATTGTTATCGAATCTTCATAGATGGTTCCGAAACCGATGAAAGACTTGGTGCCTTTGTGGAGAGTGATGACATACGATTGCAGGCTCGTGCCCTCAACCTCCCCCGGAAGCTATTCCTAATTGTGAAATAGTGCCTAATGTAACTAAGGCACTATCAAAAGATCTAAATCAATCTATCTCCCCTCTAATTTCCTCATTTGACTCGCTCCGTACTACCATCGAAGCTAACTTCCAATCCTCATCTCAAATAAGTGCACCTCCGCCAGTCAACTACGAACCTCTGTTGTTAAACATAATGTGTCAGCTAGAGGAGCTAAAGGACTATGCAAAAGATACTCGGTCCATAATAAATGTTTTTTCCGAGGATCTCAAGGAAACAACGTATTACGTCCCAACATTTTTGCTATCGCGCAGCAGACATCAATATAGAAAGCTTATAGGCGTTGCCACGGGGCACTTCTCTTTTGCAAAGCATTTAAACGTACTAGACCTAAGTGATACCACACTCTGTGAATCCTGTATAGATAAAATAACGACACCGCGGAGCTTTTCCTACATTTTCTAGTATCAGGCCACAGTTACTCGGCGCAAACATGGTGATAGCTGGTAACTTAGGCTTCTCATCGTGGCAGAGTCTTTTGGCTTTTCTTCGAACATCTGGAAAACTATAACAAAAGAAGACAGTGCAACGGACCAGCACTTATGTCTGAGTGCTCAAGCTAGTATTTTAAAAACCTCCAGGTGAGGAAAAAACCGATTCTGGCTATCCGGGTATTTCCTTTAACAATACAAATCTAAGCATAGACCATGTGCGTTAACTTTTTGAACGTGAGCAATGTTAAAAGATCAACCATGTCAATGAATTAGTACCCTTGTATGTAACTGTTGTAGTTATTGCTATGGGATCAGTGCTCGCTTTGTGTAACATTATTCGGTTACAAAAACACGCTAAGAGGTCATTTAGGGCTAGCATGTTATTTTTCTTCTTTAGTTGCTAACTATAAAATTCTTTCAAGAAAGTTGCGCATACGCCACAGTGAACTTTTAAATTCATTTTTATTTTGGAGATGTAGTTATTGCTACTCATCACTTCCTGCGTAGAAACTTCGAATTTGGTTCTTTGAAAAACCTATCAAGCAAAATCGACAGTAGTACTCTCCGGTTGCAGTTCTCAAATCTACCGCGTTCTTCCCGGATTTAACAGTTGATGAAATTAAAAAGTTAGTTCGATGTTTTCTTATAATGTCTAATTGTGTGTCTACGAAGGTGATGGCAACAAACAGAGTCCGATATTCCATTTTATACAATTATACGAAGGAAAACTTTGTTTTATACTGTGAATTTAATTCTACCAACCAATTTCTTTTCCATATCGTTCCATCTCTTCTATCCAAGGTTAAGAAAATGCCGATCAGTCACCAAAGCTAAATAAATATCTCGATGAACGAAAACTTCCAAATAACAACTCTTTGTGTTGTCAAAAATCTCGTTTTTCAAATTTCAAAAATAAAAATCACCTCATATCGCTGTCATTTTAAGAAAAATAGATGACATTTTACAATCCTGTTCGTTATCTGAACTCGCCCTAGCAAAAGCCTAGTGTTACTTCAAGGCGAGCTAAGGGCGAATTGGTGTTCTTCAATAAACACTTTATGGTGACTACAGGCCAAATTCAAGTCTTTAACAAACAAGCCTACATAATAATAACAATTTACCAGAGGTGAGAGGGCGCGGAGTTGGTGACAAATCAACATTATTAATTTCCAATTAATTTTATGCCTTTTTTTATAAATATTAAAAAGATTTAAGTAAATGATTATCATTTTCTATGTCGTTTAGCAAACAACTAACGGTCTTAGTGATGTTTTGAAACTAACTAACCTTTCATAATTCAATTTACAAAGTGTTGAAATAAAAGTTCAATTCTCCAATTCACTCTGAAATCTTTCCAATTTGTAGGAATGCAACCAATAAAACCAAACTAGCTTACCACAATCGGACAAAAGAAAACTTCACACAAAAGATATTACCCAAACCCTTCCGCAGGAATGATTGCCCTCTGCATCAAAGCTAAAGGACCACTTCAATTTCTTTTTTTTGTTTTAAATCTATCAATCCAACACAACGATACACGTCTTCAGCTGGTGGTTGGAGTTATTCCTTATGCCTCCACTCAGCATCAGCACTGATGTCTTCAATCTGTCGCACCAGTTTTGATGACAAATTTTCACAAATAAAAGACGTTCAAGTTTTTCTTGCCTAACTAACTATACACTATACCACTGAAGAAAGGCTCTTCGCAAATTTTGTTGATTTTTTTTTTTGTCAGTTTTTAACTGGGAAGTGAATCGTTGTCCTGTTTTGGGGAAGGAAAATCGCATCATATGCTTTCCGGACACGTCGCTGGTGAAAATTTGAGTCACGAAAACAATTTCGAGAATTGGTCTGTTACTTATGTTCGTTTCGGTTGTTTTTGTTGTTGTTGTTGTTGTTGTTAGTGCACTCAATTCGTTTGTTTGTTATGAGAAAGAAAACAGAACAACAGAAGAAAACTCTGCGTTCGTTGTCGTTCGATTTTTTCTACATTTTTTTGTTGGGGTGAAAAATGGGAGCGGGTGGATATTGGTTCTCTTCTTTGGGAAATTTAAATAAAAACAAATTGTAAATTTTGTGGTTTCGGTTCTGTGAGAATAAAAAAAATTATACAATATTGGCGTGGTAGTTCGATTAGTGTGTAATTTTGAACAAAAAATGCAGTTGTTTGTCCAATCGCCGAAACGACAGATGAATTTTGATTAGGATAATGATTTCTTTTATCTTGACAGCAGATAGAGTAGGTTAGGTGGGAAGGAGTAGGTAGGAAGCTCGTTGCTGGCATTCAAATCATCGTTACTGTACTCGTTCACTTCATACAATGGAGGTAAGAAAAATCAATTATACTGTGCGGACAGTTTTTGGCACTGGTCCTTGTTCCTTCAATCCCGCACAACCATGTATGATGAGGTGCTGGCTTTGCTAATAGCCGACGAACGACCCATTAACCCTTTAGTATTGCATTCGTGCCAAAACCTGAGCACACTAAAGAAGGACCGAGTCCTTTTTGCTGCTTTCCGTCTGTGTGCCCTGTCAGTGTCATTAGTTCCAGATAATTTACTTAGTCGTCCTGCGAAAGGTTTTACATTACAGTGAACAATTTGAAAAGTGGATTACGGGTATGGGAGGATTTAGGTAGAACAGTTTTTGGACAGCGACGAAGGATCCTTTATCTCTATTCAATGCGCCTTTCGTTGTAATGTTTGGAATTCGAAAGGATATGATTTTTTCTCGAAAGGAATCTCTTTTGGATTCTTTATTACTTCATTCCTAGTTTGCTTTTGTTGGAGATTCTGTTCGTTTTTTTATGCTCTCATTTTTCTGTTGATTCTGTGAATTGAAGGATGAATTATGATGCTTATTGGCTACGGAGAAAGGTAGCTGTTTGAAATGTGGTGGAAATGCTGATGTTTGTGAGGGTTTTGCATTCAATTCGAATGCAGCTGACAAGTGGCTGTGAGTAATTGTTTTCTTATGTCAAAATCTTGTGTTTTTCTTTAGGGGTGATGAGGAAAGTGGGTTGGTGTTGTAGGTAACCAGTCACTAGGTAACATTTAACTGAGCTTTTAAATCAACTAAGAATGTTTCGCAGAAGGGCTTAGGTTGAGTTGAAAATAATTTTTAAAATTTAATTGTTTGTAAAATGTTATCATCGTTTAGCAGTGAGTATGTATGCATTACCCGTTGGAGTAAGGAAAAATGCGTACCTTTTTTGTTTTTTATCGTAAAAATAAGCCATTTCTGGATGAGTTATCTTTTCAGCGTTGTCTATAGGCAAAGGAAAATAGGCAAATACAAATTTCGAAGGAATTCGTAAATAAACCCGTATTTTGAATTTAAGGCCTATTTTTCTATGCGAGTCTCGTAGCAGTTGAAGACACTGCACTAAGGAAGAGAAGTATGCCATTTAAGTGTTGCTTAAAAAAAGCAAATCGCTAAGACAAATTACTGAGAGCAGGATGGTTGCCGAAAATAATCTGCATGGGTGGATTGCAAAGAGAGTGCCCATTCAAAAAAAAGCATAGCATCTCGCTTGAAATTTGCAAAAGACCATATTATTCGGACTGGACAGGATGGAGTTAAAAAATGGAGAAACGTTTTGTGGACTGACGAAACTAAGATTGACTTGTTCGGAAGTGATGACAGACAAGTTGTTTTAAGACCAAGAGGTTATGAACTCAATCCAAAATATACCATCAAGACTATGTTTGAATTCTTAAAACCTTAAGGAGTGTTTTTATTTTAATGACCATCACTGTATGTTATCCTCACTTGCGTGCATGTAATGGAATTTTGCTACTCAATTTTCACTCTGTAGAGGTCCAAATTATTTGCAATTTGTTACAAACACGTAAAACCAATGACAAAATAGCAATTTAATCAATTTGACAATGTATCTTCATCAATTAATAAAAGAAAAAATAATAACAACTAAAGTCAATAAAAGGCTCCCATATGTATGCTACAAAAAAAAAAATGCATTGATTTAGCAATTTGTTACCAAAACTTTGAGTTTTAAAATAGACTCCTCTCTGGATGGGGTTAATTAAACTTGGGCTTTGATTGAAAAATTGATTTATTCCTGTTCCGAATGAAATACGATGTCTGATTTTTTTTAAATTAAATTAAGTAGAGTTGTGTATATTCTCGTCGTTCCTTGACACAGATATCTGTTTTCTTCTGTTGGAAGTTTTAAAAGTACTAGCTGGAGCACTTTTATCTAAATAGCAACCTTCTTTTCTTAAAGCTTTCCAGATGTTCGTTGAAAAGTCAGAAGACGCTGTCGCGATAAGGAGCTCGGTTACCAGCTTTTACCATTTCTGCTCCGAACATCTGTAACCAGGTGCGAGATAATAAAAGACATACTCAGAGAAATCGCTCCGCGATGTTGTCACTTTATTCACAGTATCCAAATTTATAAGAATTGTTCTCGATCATAAACTCAATTGGGAGAATTTTTCAAGAAAGAAAGAGAGAAGTCCAAATCAGCTTTAACACTTGCATTAGAGTTTTTGCGGAAGAAAAATGAGGACCTGGTCTTAGAATCATTTAAAGGATGCACAAAGAAATAGAAAGACCAATTTTAAGATATGCCTGAGATGCTTTAAACCTCTAAGACATGACCAAAATCCGAAGACTTGCATACATTGGCTCAACTAGTGGAATGACACTGTAACTCTGGAAACTTTCCTGGCCCTTGCTCCCCTAGCTCTTTTTACTAGATAGTTGGCGGCCTAAAGTGCACAGCGGTTCAAACAATGCCAATTATTGCTTCTTTTTTTTTGTTGTTACAAGCATCGTATTTTCGAAAGGATCATAGCTGTTTCACTTATCTGTTTAGCGTAAGTGGGGCACGCAGCGTAGTCTTCAGAAGCACCGGCAAGCCATCGGGTTTTGGACTGTTTCTTGTTCAAATAATGCAAATATTGGAAATAGATCCTGTCAGGCCATTGAATCCTACCGAGATAGACATGCAAACAGTATTAGCCTTACCGTATATTGATTTCAAACCAGTAGTCTTTAAAGACAAAGGAATGCTGGAAGAAAAACAGATTTACAAATGCGGATCAAGACTCCGTCTACACAGACGGTTCCAGAACCGACGCGACGAGCAGGTAGAGTAGGGCAGCTTAACCCATTATCCTCCCATAAATAAGTCAGTATACCTCGCAGAGCTTAGCAGTATTTTCCAAGCAGAACTACTTGTTCGCTATGCAAAAACTGATCAGCTAAACATTCACATTTTGCATTGACAGCCAGGCAGTTATCTCATCCGTTGTCCCAGTCAAGTCCAAATTATTAGCAAGCTGTCGAAGCGCAACGAAGACCGTAACTTTATAACGAATTTTAGCGATACATCTCTGTTTTCAAGCTTCTAAAGCAAGAAAAGAACGGAATTCACCAGAACTTTCTAAAAACTATGTCAATAACAGGTAGTCATCTAAGTAAAACTAATTTTTTCCCCAGCTTAGCGGGCCTCGGCTATCTCCGTTTCTCCGTTGATCAGCATTCTCACAAATCATTGGATACCCACATGATGAGAAAGTGTATTAGATACTCCGATTTGTTTATAGAGGATATCACAGTGAGGAGGCAGAGGAAAACTCAATCAGCTTCTCCTGTGAGAGCTTGGCCCACACCAGGAAAAAAGTCACCAGAGAAAACTTCATCAATCCTCAGTGGTGCCCGTGGCGTAAAAGTTATCTTGTCTGCCTGTCAGATTGGAAGTTCAAGGTTCAAATTTCAGAAACGCCAAAAAATTGGCAAGTGCTACGAAACACTGCCATGAAAAACGTTTTCTCGATTAGCCGTTCGAAAAGGGTATTGTGGGTCTCCTCCATTCCTCACAAGGTAAGGTTGAAAGAAATGCACTCAGCGCCGCTCTGTTTATTTTTATACAACAGATCCTCGATATCCAAGTGAGGTGTTGACACTTGTGTCTGCACACTTCATCCACCCTAAATTACCTGATTTAACAAATTCCACAGAGTATTAGGTGCAGCGATCATAAGCTGGCCTACTTACAAAGAGTACGACGTGGACCCAGTTGTCCAGTCGAAGACAAAGACATAGTCAAGCTTTCCTTAAAACCATTTTGTGGGCTATGTCAATCTAAATGCTTATCCCCCTTTACAAAACGAAGTTAAATGCTTACTGCCCTTGAAAGAAAGTCTCAAAGGAGTGATCTTTTCCTGGTCGTTTTATAACCATGGATATCAACGCTTTGTGCGATCCAAATCAGAGTGACCTTATAGTTGTGGCTTGAGATTGCGAGTTCTTCCCATCATTTTTGAACCAGCCTAAAAGAAATTGTGGCCAAATCAATGGCTTCGATATCAGACTGGCTATCTATGATGGTATTAGCCTTGCGGATTTGGTTTAAGCTGTTCGCCAGTCATTCAGCACTTTTAGGATGCAAACAATTTTTTGAAGATTTGATAAAATTTAAGTTAAATTTCAAGTCTACACGAATAAAAAAAAACACCCACTGAACACGCATAAAAATTATTCTCTAATAAAATTGCAAACGAAAAACTTTTCCATTTTCTGTCGGGTTATGACTTTGAATGCTCTTCCCATTCTTTGCAATGTGTTTTTTTTTTCTTCTTCTTCTTCATCTTTTTTTCTCTCTCTCAAAAGTGCTATTCAATTCATTGGACAAATGGAAACCAAACGAAAGACCAATTTGAAAAACTGACACTTTTGAGGCTCAGATGTGTGTTCCAAGGCAAATTGAAAACTTTTCAGACACATTATTGCTTACAGAAGCTGCTGCTGTTGACCGTTTCCTCTTCGACACCGCACTTCTTATTTCTTTTCCCTTTGCTATCGCATTAGTAAAGTTTTAGACTGGTTGGTATACCTACATATGCAGAATTCTAGTGAGTTCGCTGGGCACTGCGCGTTTGAAAAATTACGTATACGTGTATTACAGCAAAGGGAGTTGGTATATAGGGCCCCAAAAGAGCCATTGTCCAAAATAAATTTTAACTTTTCGCAAAGGGATGCGTGGAATGAGAGTATAGAACATAAACATTCCGATTCCCTTTCAGATTGTGTTTATGTTGTGCCAGTTGCTATTTCAACAACACAGAGGCTCAGTCAGTCAGTATGAGTTTATATGAAAGATGGATGTGGAAAAATCACAAAATTATTATAATTTTCCCTCCGGCTCTTTGGTGGAAGTTTTAACCACACATACTGAGTGAGACTGGGAACATTCAAATCGGTAGCTGATGTGCAATATAAAAATGTGACATTGTTGTTTTGAAAACTGAAAGTATTATTACTTTATTTAACTTTTTCTTTTCTTTAAAATGTGATGTGGCGATGGAAGAACAAGAAGGACGGAGGTAGTTGTCTGGAAGACTTGGTTCGTTTCGAATTTAAGAATTCAGTTGAGACAAGAGATTAATTTACTGATGCTCGCAGATGGATAAAGTCTGCTGCTTTGTTTGGTTCTTTGATCAGCGACTGCTTCGCAAATAATAACAATTAATTTTGGAGCTTAAATGTTTGAGGTACTCTTTAAGAAGAACGATGTTTGTAGAATGTACTGCATATCCTTACAGCAATGTTTTTATCTGTGCTAATCAATAATGGTTCTGGCTAACCTGCAACAGCACCTGCAACAGCAGAAAGATGTCTCAGAGATGTATTGGCTAATCCAAGCCGTGAGGCTTTTCAACGCGTTCTGAGGTCAACTCGACATACTCCATGTATGGATTGTGAAGCAGTAAGGTGGGTTGACTGTGATCCTTTTAAGATCATAATGCTAATAGTTACTTCTTAGGAAAAAAAAAAGGAAAGCGAAACAATTCTTAACTTTGCGACTCCGCTCGGTCAGAGACTCTCCGAAAGTTCTTGAAACGTGAGTAAGATCTTAAATAGAAATTTTTGATCGGAGGTAGCAGAAGTCGCTTAATAGAGCTAAATGCAGCACCTTTAAAGGGTGGATTTTTGAAGTAAGGACTTCTTTGCTTGTGATTTGAATTTTTATAAAACGTAGAAGCGACAGTAAGTTGACACAGACACATGCATTTACAAAATTCAATGTAGGATATACAGTTGCGATCAAAATAATAGTAGTGTGAGTAAAAGCATTGCATAGATTGGTATTTTTCCACTTTGCATTGCGTTGATAGTGAAAACCCGTTACACTTTAATTGTTTTAAGGGGTGGAAAAGGATCTCGTTAATGTGTAAGAAGACCTCCAAACACCGAATATAATCCACACTTAAATCATAATGGTATGGGCATGTTTTTTCTTCTACGGAGTTGGACCCATAATGCGGATTGAAGGCATTATGGATCAGCATCTCTATGTTAGGATAATGCAGGAAGTAATGCTACTGTATACTGAAGTTGAATGTTACCGTAAATGACGTTGTTTCTTGCTGAAATGGGTCTTTCAGCAAGAAGCAATGGTTCCAGGAAAGTAAAGTAGATGTGATGGAGTGTCCCGCACAGTCTTCGGACTTTAATCCCATTGAAAACCTATGGAGCGCTGTAAAATAATATGCTTCAAGATGTAAACCAAGCAACAACACAGTCCTTTGCGAAGCATTACAGCAATCATGGAGTTCGATAAGCACAGAAAGGTGTGGAAACCTGATAAACTCTATTTAACGTCTTTGTACTGCTGTTATATCTAACAGCAACTAAATAATTATTAAAGGTACGAACACTCAGCCACATATTGTAATAAAAATTTTGACCTAATTTTTCGATTTCGTAACATTTCATGGTAGATTTTCCTATCACTACTATTTTTTTGACCGCTGAATTTCAACATCTGTTCAATAAACTTGCAACTATCGGATAGTAATATTAAACTAATGTTTTTTTTTGTAAATAAAAGCTTAAAACCCCAGCTGCAGAGACGGATAAGTTTTTTTCAATTTTGTTGTTTCTTAAGCTCTATACTACTGTTATTTTGACCGCAGCTGTAGTAACAGGAAGCATTCTAAAGTCTTTGTGCCCTGCCTCCAATTGCTTGTAAACATTTATTGTTTAGTCCAGTGATAGTTCGCGTAAGGATTTGATCCCCATATTTCCAAAAAAAAAACTTGATTATGAACGCGTATTTACAAACCACTGCACAGTGGTTCCCCTCTCGAACAAACGCCATAATTACTTACTCACTTGAAAACATATAAAAACTATTTTTCCTGATATGATTTGGTCTCTCTGATTACGAAACTGCCATCAGTTTTGATGTATCTTAATTTCTTGAGATAATAGCGGTAAATTGGTTCATGATCGGTTTATTCTAAATATGTTTACATAACTTATTAGAGTATACTCGTACTATATTGTGAAAAAATTAAACTCTTAGCAAAACACAGAAACAGTTAGTTCTGCAAGTATTCAAATTTTTTCAAAAAGTGTTTGGCGTACAAAATATAGGCTTATGCATTAGGGTGGAGCACGGATGTATGGGGATTTTTTTAACGTGTAATTTGTTGTTCTAATAGTGATAATAATATGTGTTGCACTAAAACAGAAAGACATGTATTTTTTTTTTTATTTGAAATCTTCTGCCTCCGCCTTAGCTTCAAACTTTAAGATTTTTTTTAGAAAAAGCAAAGTGTTTCAATGAACTGTAAGTAGCTTATAAAAGGGTGTAAGTTAATATTTTATTAATAAAGAAGTAATGTTATGATAGACTTATTAAAAAAAAAAAAAAGAAAAGTCTTTTACAAATATATTTTAAGAAAATATTTCAATTTGCTCTAAAATCGCATTTAGTCTCAAACTTTGGCATTTCCTTCCTCGACTGTATTTTAGCTTTTATTGCACCCAAACGTTCCACTTTTGTGCACTGAGAAGTGGAAGCTTCAGTCGTTATTTTAACAGCTCGCTCCACAGCTTGAGTATGGCATGGTAGCCTTAAAAAGACCAGAAGGCCTTCTCCACCCGATTGTGCGATGTTTTCTATTTCTTCTGTTGTCAAATTCTTCAGAATCGGTGGTTCAGTTACTCTCGTCTGCCAGTCAATTATGTCGATGTAATCTGATGCATTGAAGTTTACCATTGGCACTTCAAAGAGCCTTACAGTTGATGTTTCAGGCACACTGCGGGTCTTTAGGATTCGTCGTGCTGCCAGTTCACGAACGTGTTTTCTTTCGTCATGAATCATGGCCAGCAAAACGTTTTCAGGATGCGCGAAGTAACTATTACGCTGAATGACTGGATCAATAACTGTTCTCAGGTCTTCTGAGAGATACCTAGAGGTTGCAATCATGTTGTAGAGATGTCGCGTACCATCTTTGCACGATGGTTTCATCTTGATGGAAAACCACGATGGAGCATAAACCTTTACTATAAATGTGGCCAAAATAACTAAAGCTAAATTACCATTCGGCGAGATGTTCTTTGGTCTGTCAGAAAAGTTTGCTCACATTTCGGGACTTTTTTATCCTTTGGACAGGTGCATTTCTGAAAATCAGTGCATTTGCAAGCTGAAATATCAAACAGAGATCTACTATTGTGTCGAAAATTTCCCAATGTCTCCGGTGAGAGCTTCTTGATGGACTTCATCAAATTTTTGCATTTAAGGTGGTAGGATTTTAACATTTGCAGGACGCGGGTTCTTGTAACGGTCTTCAATGATGCAGTCAGCCATATATTTTCAATAGCAGATACCACTGTTGCAGCAATATCAGAAAATGTGGGTTCCTTTGCATTTTTTTTAAGTAATAGCCTGGTCCATTCGTAGTATTTCATTACATCTTCGTAAGTAGGCAGCATATTTTGCTTTAGGTCACAGTTTTCACCAAAAATAGGACACTTCAATGCACTCCTTGTTTTCTCCATATTTGATAAACACAAATTAGTCAGCTATTTGGTAGGTAAAGAAATGCGCGACCTTTCACATTGATAACAAATTGGTAACTGAACTGACTTTACAAAAACAATGATTTGATTACCTTAAAAAAAAAAACAGCTAAGAAAAACTCATTTGCGACGCTAAGAAGTAGAGTACAAAATGTGAATGACAATTGACAACTAACGGTAAAAAATAATAATTAAATTATGCTTGATACAGACAGACGAGAGAAGAGAAGAACCGTTGGGTCTATCAATTATCATCTGGGTCTGTGGCGATTTTTTCATTCTCCCTGTCCCTACACTTGTTTGATATTTTCTGCATTTCTTTTATTCTCATTCGTAGGTAAGTATTGTAATAAAATGTATGCTTTTGAATACGCCAAAGAGCAATCGACTTATTTGTACATTGGGTTGCCATAGGTGATATTTTGCGGTTGAAACGTCGGCGTCGTTGAAAAGTTTCATTAAGAAAGTCGTTGACATCACCCAAAGAGAATTCATGGAAAATACAGCGTTTTACTTCACCAAGTGAGAAAGGGGACTTAGATTTATATAGCAGAAAGGGGATGAGAAAAAAAACAAAGTTTCGTCTAAAATCTAGATCTTGCAAAATTTCAATGACCTGGCGGAGGCAGTTACTATCAGTCGATTCATATAATATTTTAACTAACTAAATTTGAGCTTTAAAGACAAAAAAATTTTGCTATTACATGTTGGTTACGTGAAAAAAAATTTACGCTCCACCCTATTATGCATATGTGTACACCGTTAGGTACGCTTACATTTTTCAAAAACTTACTTTGAAACTTAGGGACCATTTCTAGAGATCTGTCAATGGTGTTTTCTATTCCTTAGATCTTACCTTATTTTAGCGTCAAAACTGTTAAACGATTTTGAGCCAAAAAATTCAACGACACGTATTTCTGTGGGAAAATAAATTTCCTTTTAAAAAGGTCTTTTTAATTTTTTTTGTCAGCTTAACCGTTTCCAAATGCAAACATATTTATTAGAAAAAATGGATGTTCTACAAAAAAGGTGTTTTAGTATTTTACAATAAAGTTTGATTAATGATGAAAAAATAATAAACTCGCTTTAAAATTTATTGAAAATCAATCTGCGAGTCTCTGCAGCTGATTAAAAGTGCCCTTAATAGTATATTAAATTACCTTTCTGGCAATATATAACTTTTTGGGGGCGTTGCGGAGCATAACAGTTAAAAGTTTAAGACAAATAACATTAAGATTTTCAATTTTTTTTTCTACTATACATGTAAGCCCAATTTTTAAACGTAAAAAGAGTTCACATACGCCACAGTGCACAATGCATTTACCATTAATTTTATTTTGTAATCTGCACCACATTATGAACCCTCACTGTTATGAAAATTTTTGTTCATTCTAAGGGGGAGGAGTTAAATAGGTCATCTGCTCCTATCCTTTTTGCAACTAATTATTGTCATAAGACATCGTCAAGACCAAAACTCCTGATGAGTCAAGTTGCAATGCACAAGAATATAATACAATGAGTGCATAATGCAGTGAGAAATGCTCTCTTTTATTTGTGTTGTTTTTATCATTTTATGTTATCTTTTTGTCATGATAATAACCTTTTATTTATATACATGTTTGCTTATGTTTCGACTTGCAACTGTAAAACATTTTAGCCTTTTAAGTACTTTAATTTTTAATCACATCATCATATGAAATCGAAACTATGATTTATATCAAATAAGAAAAGAAGTGATTATTATAACATATTCATTCAAACGAAGAAGTTGGTTTAATTTTCCGGAATAAAATAGAAAGCCTAACACTGACTCTCAAAAAACAATGGTGGAGGTTTTACCTTTCAATAATATATCCACATCAAAAAACAGGTCCACAAAAAGATAAGAAAACGTCAAAGCCAACAAATGAAGTCTTACTAAAACTTGGAGCACAAAAATTCAAATATCATGTATTTGCAATGCTATAACTTCGAAAATAAGTAGTTAACGCCATTTAGGTTTCCATTCATTATGACTTAACGATGTTCTCAGTTTATTTAAACGGTTTTTTATTATAACCGATGCAACGAATTTTTTGAATTTTAGCCTACGGTGGAACCACTGTAATGCACTGAACTGATTTCAAAAATTCTTTCAAAATTTGAATGCTATTGTATTTCTCTGTAACATTGGCTCTATTTCATCCCTACATTCAAATGGGAACTGAAATCTTATGTTCGTCTCATTATTTTGAAACCAACATTTTTAGGGTTTCACTTCTACCACATGTGAATTGTACACATTATTTTTGTTTAAATTTATACTTCTTTTGGTTAGTTTGGAAAATTATGGGAGTTAAATATCTAAAATACGACACCTGACAGCCAAAAAGCGACATGATGAAATAAGATGAGATTTAAAAAATTACTATAGCAATTTCAAAAATTAATCATACTTCGTTACACAATTGCATTTACTGTTTGAATTCCTTTGCGGTAGCCACTGGGCGTTGCGTTGGGCCCAGATTCTGTAACTTTTCAGGCGATTATTGTTCAATCGTCTATCGTAGATTGCATGGCCACCAAAAAATTGCTTTATATAATATTGCTTTCAGTGGCTGGTGGTCCTGTCATACTTCAAATTTTGGCAACTTTTTCAGGGTCGTAAACACGTTTTTTTAGTGCCTAAAATTCAGACGATAGTTGTCTTAAACGTTACAGA